>OX411318.1:25799415-26440165 GCA_948150665.1 Conistra vaccinii
GCCACAAGCCAGCGCCAGTATTTATACCCAGTTTTTTTTTCTGTTTGTTTGTTACAATAAATATAATTTTATAATTTACGGGAATGGGTCAATTTGGCAAATCAATGTAAAATATACTATAATAATTATAAATAGTATAACAATATTTATTAAGGCTTTTAATAGCTATCATTCTGGAAATTGATAAAAAATCAGAGAGATGATATTTTATTAATACAGTCGACTATTTGACGTGTACGAGTATTGTCTGAATGAATATGTCAACCCGCACTGGGCCCGCATGGTAGATTACAGCCCACTCCCTCTCACAGAGAGGAGGCCCTGTGTCCCAGCAGTGGGAACATTAATAGGTTTGTTGGTTATGAGAGGATTATTTCATCGTGTTCGTAAATGGAGTTAAGGCTACTAAGGTAATTTGAATAGTAGTAGGTTGGTAATGTTTATTGAATTTAGTGCGATGAAAAATTTCATCATAGCACGACCTACACCTTGTGTCGTTACAGCTCGCCCGTCAATAACATGGTGCGCTGTAGACACATGTTATTTGAGGAGTGTTGTGTGTCTACCTACTAAAAGAAAATCGAAACTTTTATTTCTATCTGGTTGGATGCGGGATTGGCCCGCATGTGTGTCACCCGCAATGGACCTTCTTAATAATGTGTTGAATAAATTATCCAGCACTGTTGTGAGTGGAGCAATTCTCTGACCCAAGATATGTCGCCACCACGGTCCTAAAATAATAACTATGAAATTACATTATCGACACTTTAATACTAATAATATCGGTCAATGCACTCAACTCTAATTGACCAGTAACGTTAATTTGTAACACCTACTTATTGCCATTATAAATACTCTCTCGTAGCCTGAAACGGCTAAATTCTCATCAAATGTAGCTCGACATACGATGAAGTTTGTTGTCGTTTTGTTTCTCGGAGCTTCTGCTTTGGCTAAGAACGGAGATGATGGCGATGACAGTTCTCCTTCTTTTATTCATACAAGAACAGACCATGAAAGTCAACATATGTTTGTCTTTTTAATGTTAATGTGTACTAAACAAGCAGGCAGCCCACCTGTAGCTCTACCATGAGTTGCCATCGAAAATTTACTCGCTAGCGTTAAACTCGCTAGCGTATTAACGTTAATCAAATACATTTCGATAATGTCAAAACTTGCTAGCGTCCCCGTAAATGATTTATATGAAAAGATATTGTACAGCGCCCCTAGCGGTCATAGAAAGAAATAAAGGGGTTAGAAGATTTTTGTATGGAGGGTGGCCCTAACATGATGCCGCCATTTTGTTATTTTTTTTAAATCGCGGTAAAAATCGAATGTTATATATTTAGATAGAAGACACATACAAACAAAAAATGTCATATGACATAATATCCTAAAACGTCAGGTTTCGGAGTTATTCACCGAAATATAAGTCGAAAACTGAACCCTGAAACAAGGATTTTTTAGTTTTTTTTCCCTTCAGGTAAGTATATTGAACTATGAAAACATAATTGCATCATGTATAGGTAATATTTTAGTTAAGAGCGAAAGAGACAAACATATATGTAGGGTTCCTCTGAATGAGAACGTGTCTTTTATGGTATACGTCTTATATGGTGCATGGCATGGGCGCGATACCAAAGAAAATCCTATTCAGCCTCCCGCTGCCTTCTTGGATGATATTATTTATACCGAAAATGATTAAAAAATCTTATTTTTTATCCACTAGGTGTAGTCAATTAATCATGTGTAAATAACTTAATCAACATGAAGTACTTAACTACAACATAAATAAATAAATTCGTTATAATAATTGTTATTTTTTTCTTTGAATATCTCAGAAACGTGACGCTTTATGATGTTATGTTATATGAACTTTTATGTTTGTCTACGTGTCCGCTATCCAAATATATGACATTTATTGGGCACCTCGATTTTGAAAAATAAAACAAAATGGCGGCTGATTTTAGGGCCAAAATCTTCAAACCCCTTTGTTCCAAGAGCACTATAGTTTTCGATAGGTAAGAAACCTAACGTAATCTATTCGATAGTCGCTAACGTTTTTCAGCTGTCACCATACAAAACGGCACCATGAGTCACTAAATCGACAGACGCTATCGAAAAATACGCTTGCGATAGTAGTTACGTTGCTCACTACCATTTTGACGCGTGAAACATGTTTACATTCAAATTATATACGTTTTTGAGTCTATTAAAGGCAAAATAATGTCTGGAAGAGATTATTTAGCATGGAATATGTTCGTGGCCCCAAAATTTGGAGGCCAACGACTGGAAGAACGTAAATTTCAAGAAACTATCTTATTTAGGTCTCTTACAAAATATTCTATTGGCCGGCGACGCCGACGGGACCGGTTTGTTTCTAAAAGTTTTAACTACATAAGTTAATTAATTAATTGTATAGTGTTTTAAATGAATAATCTACAAAGATTGTAAGAAATTCTAATAAGAAATAAATAAATGCACAATTCCAAGAATTCGAAGGCGTACCATTTTGTGGGCAATTCAGTCTCAGTTCAGCCATAGATAAGACACTTAAATACGGAGCTCAGCCACCAAGAAGAAACATACCAAGAAAAGCCGAATTCTCCGGAATAATTCAAGATAGTAAATCAGTGTTTTATTTCGCTGCCTCAAGATAGTCCTCATCGTGGTCACTGTGGGTTATGGTACCCAACCTAGGTACGTATTCAGGGGTCCGTGGTGGTTGTGCAGCCAGCGGATTCACCTAGGGTCAGTTAGCAGGGAGCGCACATCAAATATCAGTGGGAGATCGTCCCAGGTTGCCTGCGGTACTGTAGGTACCTCAGCCGTCCGCAACACTATTATTGTAAACATAGTTAATTTTAAATTTAAATAAATAACGCCGCGAATCACACATTGTCAACAAAATTACAAATTGAATAGAGGTAAATAATTATTACCTATATAAGGAATAAAAATTCAACAACCCCTAAATACCTACCATAAAAAGGTGCACTAACCGCCAACCTTTCTATTTAGTCGGATTGTTTCATGATACTTATTGACTGTCATAACATTGTTACCATAGCGATACCTTATGCTGTCAAACGAGTATTTCCCATTCTGAAATAGACTAAAGTGACACAACTTAACTATATTTTAGTTTGACAGCACTAAAATTGCACTGAGTTATTAGTTTAGTGAAAATGGCGGTTTTGCTATTCTGAATTTGGTGTCTGCATCTAAATCTGACTATTTTTAAACGCGATTAAAAACGAGTGCTTAAAATTTGTTGGCATTCACACCAACACTTCGACTTCAGTGCGAAAACAGTACCTACCTACAACAAGTTCCTAACAACACAAACAGTAGGTACCTAAGGTTGTCTGTAAAAGATCGCTTTTAGCGATAAGACCGCTCATTGTGTCACCCACTCATGTAAAATTTCTACATTTATACCTGTAATTTTTATGGTGTACATAATAAAGAATATTCTATCTATCTATCTATCTACTGTATTTTTTTTTCTTCTTTTGCGTATATCTCGAAAATGGTGCGTCCTATCGCAAAAATAATGAAATTTTCGACCCCCTTTAGAAAACCCTTAAACCCCTATATCCCAACAAGTTGGTAATAATTTTTCATATTTTCCAAACAAAATGTGAAAAATTCCATATAAAACTCGTCGAGGCTGCACCCCCCGCTCTAAAATCATTCACAGGGTAGAGTAAACAAGTACCATGTGGAGTCGTCACGCGATTGTCAAATTCGATTTTAGATGTGTCAAAATATTTTTTTAATTTACAGATTTTTGGTTTTCTCAGAATAGCTTTAATATTCTCATAGCCAAAAGTAAGGAATTTTAGTGATAGTTTAGTTAGTTTAGTTCGGTGTACAAGAGAATCGGCGCCATTTCCAGTCCGAAACATAATACAGTAACGTTTTTTCGAGTAAAGTATTAAATAACAACAATAGAAGTTTACTTTAGACCTTGAAATCGAAACTTATTGTATTAAAATTTAGCAATTTTACTTCCATTTTTAAATTCACGTATATTCTCCGTCGAAAAGCCTATTCCAGAATATTGCAGAACATTCTCGATCCGAGACACTTCTGCCGGCACCCCCGGAGTGCAACCTGGTTTTTTATTTTTTTATTCATGAATTCATTTCTCTCGACTCTTAGAGGTTTATTTATAAACGGTGCTTAAAGTTAAGTAGTGATTAGTGACTGTTTAACCATACATTTTTGACGTATGACTTAACTTTAAGCAACGTATATAAATAAACCCCGTAATTAACAACCGTGATGGAACATTAAGTCATTCGTTTTCTTTTCATTATTCCTTGTTGTATATTATTATTATTATTCTAATCATTTAAAGCTTATTTTCAATGACTTACAATTAATTCTTTGTTTGAAGGGTACATGTAAATTAGAAGTGCATTGCAAAAAAAGAAAATAAAAGGAACAAACGTTTAATTGTAAAAAAAAATGTAATAAGACACACAAAAGAAAAAGCAAGTTTTGAAGTAACTACGCATGCCCTAGCTAGCATGTATACTCGTAGATCATGATATTACAACATGACTTCAAGTGAATAATGGGTCCACCTTACAGTAGCACTCTCCTCTATGGCATATTTGTTTTTGATACGTGCTGCAACTTAACTGGCAAAGAATAGAACAGTCATCGTCTTTGGCGCAAATTCGGCAACTACTATCACCACCACCACCAACACCACCACCTGTAAAAAAGCAGTTATTTTAGTTCATTCTCTGATTTGATGCCACCAACTACATCAGACTGCTTGAAAAGTTTTCTTGTAACTTCTTAGTGCCAGTAGATTTTTTTTCAACCGTTTTTAGGGTTCCGTACCTCAAAAAGTAAAAACGGAACCCTTATAGGATCACTCGTGTGTCTGTCTGGCTGTCTGTCTGTCCGTCCGTCTGTCACAGCCAATTTGCTCCGAATCTAAAAAAAAATATTTTAAATATGGATGTCACTTTTGGGGGGCAAACAAGAAAATTAAAAAAAATAACATTGCGAACTGTACCGTGCGACATATCAAAGAAAAGGGCTTACTGCGACGGTTAAATTATTTATTACGATTATATTAAAGATATTTAAGAAAATAGATGAAAATTGACTATTATCCTTATCTCCGAAATTTCTGACCCTAAAGTTAAAAAAAATACAGAGATATTTAAGTTCCATGTAAATATAGTGTACGCAGGCGGTCGCGTCCGCTTTGACGCGTGACCAAAAACCGACTGACGGCTGCTCGCTGTGCAAGCCATAGACTAGTATAGGTACCTATTGGTGCAAGCTAGCTCAAGCGGCACGCGTTCCCCGAGAGTGTACGCGTAACTGCAAGTTTGGACATGACGTTCCCAGGACACGCATAACCGACTACGCGTACCTATGTACGCTCTATCCGTACGCAGTGTAAACAAATCTAATATATTCTTACCTTGGTGGGAAACACGCCAATCTTCAGCTAGGGCAAAACCCAGCATACAGAAGAGGATGATTATGAACTTCATTGTTTGAAACTGTTGTAGCTGCAGTAAGTCTTTGAAACTATGATGGAGCCACAAGCCAGCACCAGTATTTATACCCAGTTCTTTTGCTATAATAAGCGGAAAATTGTCGATAATATTGATAAAATATCGGAAACAGGTCAATTTGGCAATTCGATATAATATAAATAGTAAAATACTAATTATTATCACGGCTTTTAATTGCTATTATTGTTGGACTGGAACTGAAAATCAGAGAGGTGGTTAATGTACTCGGAGGTACTTACAGACTATCGTAATTTAAAACGACATCGATTTGCCTGAATTGACCTGTTCCCGATTTCATTAAATACCATTAAAGGACACAGCACACACATCAACTCTGAAAGGGGTCGTCACCGTATCAACTCGAGCCATTCAGTATTCTGTGTATGAAGCTCCCTACTGCAACGAACACGAAACTCGGTGCCGTGCATGATCAACGGCTACGGCTAGGCGCCTAGGGCTCGTCGTCGTCTCTCCGTACCCGAGCTTACGTCTCTTACAGAATAGCAATGTGCCAGAGCGGTCGGCGAGCCGTGAGCACAGCGTCGCCTAGCCGTAGCCGAGGCGACGTATCGGAGCTGCTGATTCGCTTTAGTTACGTTCGTTTAGTAAGGTTGTCGCCTGTTTGACGGCGAGGCGAAAGGCGATACGGTGCCGATCCCTTTCAAAAAAAAAAAATCAAAATTCAAAATTATTTATTTGCAAATATGGGTAAACAATGTGCAGATGTTTTACATTCATATAGTAATTGTATATCACAGTCTTAGTATCACCATATTTTACCTTTCGGCATGCAAGGTACGTAAAAAGAAAAACACAGAATAAATAAAAACTAAACAGAATAAAATTAAGAATGAGATCAGTCAAACTAGTTTAAAATTATAATTACTATAATTTATCCTGCAAATATTCAGATACACTGTAATATGCTTTATTTATCAAAAATCTTTTTAGTTTTTTTTTGAAAATAACAGGCGATGGTGCCTCCATTAAATATTTAGGTAGGTGATTGTATACACGGGGAGCCATGCAAAATAAACTGTTATTTAAAAGAGTTGTTTTATTATTAGGACAACAAATTTTATTACTGTGTCGTTTACTTTTATAATTTTCGAAGGAAATAATGTTTGATCTGACAAAATGAATAATTTCATAAATGTATATGCATGGAAGTGTCATTAATTTGAGATATTTAAAATGCTTTTTGCAACTATCTGTTTGTTTAAGTTTACATATTGATCGGACACATCTTTTCTGAGCCTTAAAAGCATCGTCTTTATATACAGAATGTCCCCAAAATATTATTCCATACCTTATTATGGATCCCACATAACCATGGTATGCAGACAGTACAGTCGATATATCAGCCATCTTGGAAAGCATATGTAAAGCATACGATTGTTGATTTAATTTTAAGCATAAATTCTCAATGTGTGTTTTCCAATTTAAACTGCAGTCAATATTTAGACCCAAAAATTTTGTAGTTTCTACATGAATGACTTTTTTATTTGAATATTTTATATTAATGTCACTAAATTGTGCAACTCTATTGCGAAATATCATTATGTTAGTTTTATCGAAGTTTAATTTTAAATTGTCGACTTGATATGTGTGATATGACCTTAAATTTCATGCTTCTAGACCGTTTTAGTCTGTGCGTTGTCTATCAGTTAGTGAATGAATGAATGAATGAATTAGAAGAATTTTATTAAGTAAATCACAAAGAATGGCTCGATGGCTTAAACCGTGTCAAAATAAAAATCTTGAAACGAAACCAACTATTGTCCTGGTTTTTAATATTAGCACGGTGTCCACTGGTAACCAAGGTAAGACTATAATTTTTACCCGACTACGACGAAGCAAAAAGGAGGGTTATGATTTTGACCGGCATGTATGTATGTTCATTTGTTTCCTCATAACTTCTAAACTACACATCATAATTTGACAAATGAGGTATCGTTGGAAGCGCCTTGATTGACTGCTGGTTATAGGCTATGTAAAACCACATTAAAATGAATATGTTTTTTTTTTATGACGCCATGTTGGGTATTAAATGAAAGGGCTTAATTAAATTAATTATTCAAAAATATATATTATAACCCCAAAATAATTAAATAAATATAGGTATAAGTTATAAAAACTAATACGACAAAATCCGGAGTCACTCGTAATCTGTTCGATTTATGGCCCTAAAATATGTAACTCCGGATTTTTTATTTGTCTGTCTGTGATGTCTTGTTTATACCATTTTATTTATTTATTTATTTATTAACTATGAAAGACTTACAGCTAAAACAAACAGAATAGAAAATAGTATGTGAGACTGACAGCCAAATACAAGTCTTCACTTCTAAGAACAGTTAGTTGAGTTGACCGGTATTGGTCGTTTCAATACCGGTATTGAAAAATGTCAAAAAATATCCGTATAAAATAATACCGGTATTGAAAGCCCTAGTCGCAGTACAGTTTTGTCGCACAAGCGTTAATCGCACATCCATTTGTCGAGCTCACGTAGTACACCCTAATCTCCTCCATAGAACATGACTGATTCCTATAGTAAATAAATCAAGCAGTCTTGCAAACTGTATCTTAAATAAACCCGTGTTAGTGTTAGGTGCAGCTTTGAACCGACCAACTGAAAAAAAAAACAAAGGCGAGAAGAACCTTATCAATTCATCGAGGGAAATGGCAGAAATCTTAAAAATAATATTTATAAAAATTCAAACCCAACAACGACAAAAAGTCAACTCAACTAACTGTTCTTAGAAGTTATTATATAATTGATTTTTTTTAATAATAATATTATATAATTAACGCGCGAAGGCGAGCGACCGTAGGGAGCGTGCGGCAGCGGCCGCCGAGTGCCAGATCCCCTCTTTTGTTGGTGAACCATTTGGGTTAGGTTAGAACAGTGACCATTAACATGCGAAGGCGAGCGAGCGTAGCGTGTGACCATCTTGGCAGGTGCTAATCAGTTAGGTATATCTACAGTATCTACTGTGATAGAAATTACATATTAGACTACATTATATTTTATGTCTTTTGAGTGGTATATCAAACGATTTTATATTATATGTATGTTATGATTATAAAAAATTTAAAATTATTTCAATTGTTTATTATATTAACTGATGATTATATCAAATAAAATTATAGATTCAGTTGTTATATCTTGTAAATATTAGTCATTTTGTAATTATACCTATTACTTACCCAACTTTAAGCACCGTTTATAAATAAACCCCTAAGAGTCGAGAGAAATGAATTCATGAATAAAAAAATAATAAAACAGGTTGCACTCCGGGGGTGCCGGCAGAAGTGAAAACTTGATCATTTACGTTCTGCATTTTTGACTATTTTGGAATGGTTAGGGAATAATTTCGCACGAATTGCTTTATTTATTAGTCTAAAAGTACTATAAATTATGTGGTTAAATACAATATTCATTAGTAGTAGTAGTATATTTATTAATTCCAAAATATAGTATAACAAAAATAAACAATTTATTTAAACACTTTTCATGAAGTATGTTTTGACTGCTTTTTATTTACCCATCAATATGCGTAAAATTTCTTACCTCCCAATCTTTACGTAATGTCAAAGACTATTTAATTTTATTTTGATATTGACTTAGTCGGTTGCAAGGCAACGGATCTTACGGCCCAATCTGACGCGAGTTTAACATTTTTTTAAATGGTGTCTAACTAACAAAGATGCTTATTCATGCTGGTTCGTCTCCTGGATTATAGAAACGGTTTTGATTGAAAACAAGCTACATATTTTTATTACGCCGCCAAAGTTCACTTTAGTTGTGTGCCTATCTGTACAACGGTAGTCTCTCTTCATTGCCTTTAAATTGCAAAAGTATTTCACCTAGCTCTTTCCTTTATCGGACGAAGAAATGTACGGTGATGCACCATCGCTAAATGGTGGCATGGTGGACACTTCACCCAAACCTTTGGAAATTATTATTATAGGTGGTTTGACGGTGTAGATGTTGCATTAGTCTTTCAGTTAACAGTCTAGCCTTTTTACTAACACGGGCCACCCCGGCCGACTGGGTAGGTTAGCTTAGAGCTATGAACAACCGCGCGCAAGCCGGGCGAGCGGAGCGAGCGGTCCCGCGGCAGTAGCCGACGAGCGCTCAGTTTTTACTGCCGAGCTTGTTAATAAATCTGCAGTTAGTAATTTTAATTTAGCTACAAAAAAAAACAACGGCCAATTTAAATCCATTCCAATTTAAACGTCTGGGCTAGATACGAAGTTACAAGTTATCAATCAAGGCCTAGCTGCTTGATAGAATGGCTGAATGTCATTCAGGCCGCTACTGCAGCGGCGCGGCCGCGGCGCCGTTTAGTAAAAAGGTGTAAGTACCTATTAGTTCTAGATAAGATACATCACCCATTTTTAACCGACGAAAAAAAAGGAGTAGGTTCTCAAGTCAACACGTATATTTTATTTTTTTATGTACGCATAACTTTTTACTAAATAGTCTGATTTGAATGATTCATTTTTTATTGGTGGGTGGTTTATCGGGTGGGTTTTCCAATGCAAAATTGAAAACTGAAATCCATCCTTAAGGGTAAATAATTGGGGTCGATTGATTTTTCACCTGCTGAATTTTCAACTGTGAACCGATTCTGTTGTAATTTCGCACACATAATGTAGTTCTGATGACACGACCACATAATAAAGACCTGGACTTGATCTGATGATGGAGATGGAATAAAGTCGCGAGAGCTGGTCAGCAGTTTACAGCAGCTACATTATGTTTGGGCTTATTTCATTCACCTTGATGAGAACTTTACACCTAACTGAGTATGACTGTCATCGACGGTCAGAAGTTGAGGCAAACAATAGTAACTCAAAAGCGAGAAAAGAAACATTTTTGCAAAAAATTAAACCGACGAAAAAAAATACTGAATATGATTATTTGAGGGTCATCAATTTGTCTGTAAAAGGCAATTTTTTTTTTGTTTTTTTTTTCGTCGGTTTAAATTTTTCATGGAAACTTATGAATCGTCAGAAGCTTGGTTCATGGTTCCTATTGGTCGTTTACAAAGGAGAAATGCCAGCAAGAAACTTCATAGTTACTAGGGGCACTCTCCGCAATGTGACGCACTCGTGATGAATCTAGTATTTCAGATGTCACTAAACATCAGGTGGGCTGCCTGCTTGTTTAGTAGCATTAACACAAAAAGACAAACTTATGTTGACTTCCATGGTCTGCTCTTGTATGTACAAAAGAAGCAGAACTGTCATCGCGATCATCTCCGTCTTTAACCAAAGCAGAAGCTCCGAGAAACAAAACGACAACGAACTTCATCGTATGTCGAGCTACATTTGATGAGAATTTAGCCGTTTCAGGCTACGAGAGAGTATTTATAATGGCAACAAGTAGGTGTTACAAATTAACGTTACTGGTCAATTAGAGTTGAGTGCATTGACCGATATTATTAGTATTAAGGTGTCGATAATGCAATTTCATAGTTATTATTTTAGAACCGTGGCGGCGACTTATCAAGTGATTTTGCTTCATTTCGCATCGAAAAATTTTCAATGCTCCATTAACATACAGTCCTGGATAATATATTCAACACATAATTGTAAAAAGGTACATTGCGGGTGCCACGCATGCGGGCCAATCGCGCATCCAACCAGATAGTTAGAAATACAAATGACTATTTTCTTTAAGTAGGTAGGTTACACACAACACTAAAACTCCTCAAATAACATGTCCCTCTAGCGCGCCTTGTTGCAAAATGACGGGCGAGCTTCAACGTTACAAGTTGTAGGTCGTTCTATGATAAAATTTTTCATCGCACGTACTCATAAATAAATTAAATAAACATTACCAACCTACTACTCAACTCAAGATTTACGAACACGATGATATAATCCTCTTTATCCAACAAACAATTAAAATACCTCAACTCAAATATAAATCTCTAATCTTCCATATAACTGCCCCGTTGCGCGTCGGTCTCGCGGTCGCAAGTGCGACTGCTGAGCGTGGAGTCCTGGGTTCGATTCCCGGATCGGGCAAAGTGTTATTGGGTTTTCCATTAGGAATTTCTTAGTAACAGCCCGAAGTTTGGAAGTTAGCGATGTGATACCCCCGTGCCTCGGAAAGCACGTTAAGCCGTTGGTCCCACGCCTGATCTCCCTCCGGTCGTGTTGGATTGCAGTCCCATCGGACTATGAGAATGAGGGAAGAGAGAGTGCACCTGTGTCTGCGCACACACTTGTGCACCATAATATCTTCCGCGCCGAAGGCAAGTCTGCGTTGAGATGGTCGCCGAGGCCGAAATACGGTGTGGAGGACTATATATATATCTTCCATAGTAATCTTCGAGCGACCTCAGACGGAGCTGTAATATATTATATATTTCTACTACGTCACCAAAATATTTGGATAGATCGAACTGAAGTCATGACCACAGAGCAATATGGTGTCCACTGCGTCCAGCGTTTTCGTCAATTTACGCGCGAAATTTGAAAAAGCAACATTTTAATGCATTTTAATGGCACTTAACGATTGATTAAAAATTTTGTGAATTTTTAGTGGTTCATTAGCACTATAGAATCTCATTGAGACACTTTAAAAAAATGGGTGTAATACTCTATTGGAAAGCTGAAGCTACAGTTCTCAGGATGCTGTTGCGACTGTCTCTCACTCTCCTCAGCAGTGATGCTGTTTTCTTACGAATAATTGCGAAAGATATAAATTATTAACGTAAACATAGGATTTAAAGTAAGAAGCCAGTCTATGGAAGACTAGATTTGGTAAATTTTAATTAGATCATTTTTATAGTCTTTTTTTTTTCCCCTGCTATAAATATACTGTGCTTTATTAATATAAAGCACAGCATATTAATATATATTATAGCTACTGTAGCTGTTAGGGCTGCGCAGGGTAGGCTGCGCAGGCTGCTAAGAGATAGGTAGAAGATAGTAATTAAAACACGGGATAGGTTAATACATATATTAGGATAAATAGATAGTAACACGGCTAGGTCGCGGGTTAGGTCCTGAACACTGAGTCTGAGCACTCGCACTTATAGATAGATAGGAAGGGTACCGTCCTTGGCATCACGTGGTAGACGTGGGGGCCTGTCAGCACAGAGATAAAAGTTTTTAAAATTAAGTTACACAAGAGTTACACATCAGGTGAGTTCCCATTATTTGCCGGCCTCATCTAGTTAAAAAAATATGATTGACGTGTAAAAGTGTTTGTACAGACCTACTTACAGAAATAAAATCATTTATCATTTATCATTATGTACAGAAGTAGTAGATACACATAATTAGTAGACACAATAGGTTATACAATAGATAGAAAAACTTAAAACTATACCGCTACGATGTGTAGCGAGGAAAGTGAGTGCGAGGGCTCAGTCAGGTCAGCGTGTTAGGTTTGGTAGGTTAGATCAAGAGTTGGGCGCCACTGTGACAGCTAGGGCTGCGCAGGGTAGGCTGTGCAGGCTGCTAAGAAATAGGTAGGTAGTTAGGTAGAAGAATATTAAAACACGGGATAGGTTAATACATATATTAGGATAAATAGAACACGGCTAGGTCGCGGGTCAGGTCCTGTACACTGTGTCTGAGCACTCGCACTTATAATATAGATAGGAAGGGTACCGTCCTTGGCAGCACGTGGTAGACGTGGGGGCCTGTCAGCACAGGCTCCAGCAGTAGGCCGGACGGCCCTCGTAAGGTGACAGGTAGCGAGCGTCGGTAGTCAGCTCAGGCTCCGCAGGTAGATTGCGGCAGTAGGCCGTAGGTAGGCGAGGCCTCGGTAGCGTGCGTAGGGAGCTACGCATCCGTGGCAGGTAGTATGCAGGATCGAGTTAGGGGTCCTGCCCTCAGCCCGTACGGTGAACCCCTAGATTCGGGGCACATAGTAGATTATAGGTTAGCTGTCAACGGTACAGCGAACGGAAGTCAAATCAGAGCCAAGAGCTATATCGAGATAGATAGTGTAGTGACATATGTTTTAGTGTTGTGATTAGTAACTTACTAAATATCATTATAGCAACACTCGACTATTCAGTTGCACAACGTTACACTACGTCCGTGACGGGCTTTACTCACTTATTCTAAATAACCGAGTCGCTATTAACAATGACGTCACTTTCGATACCCCAGTTTGATCCGTTAGCTGCAGGGCCCGCCTCTGCCGGGCGGGCGCCACTTGCGGCGAACAAAGATATAACTAAAAAACAAAATATGCTTACTTGCAATGTTACCTATAGCGAATTTCTTTCTGACGGTTCGACCCCTTGACAATTCAAAAGTGCCTGTAATTGGTTTATTTGAAATAAATGCTTTGAGTTTGAGTTTGAGCGGGTGGTGACCGGGTTTTTGAAATATGAAGCAATAAAAATATTATGAAATATAAAGATAAATAAATTAGCTTTACTTGTAACGTGTCACGCAGTTTCTTTGTCGCAGTACACGTAAAATAGTCCACCGTTTTATTAAAATATCGAGAATTTAGGCAAATCGATGTCATTTTAAATTACATTAGCCATCTCTCTGATTTTCGATCCAGTTCAAGAATGATAGCTATTAAAAGCCTTAGTAAATATTGTTATACTATTTATATTATTTAAGTATGTTATATCGATTTGCCAAATTGACCTGTTTCCGTAAATTATAAAATTATATTTATTGTAACAAACTATACCACAAACTCAGAAAAAAAACTATCTTATCGACAATTTTCCGCTTACTATCGTAAAAGAACTGGGTATAAATACTGGTGCTGGCTTGTGGCTCCATCATAGTTTCAAAGACTTACTGCAACTACAACAGTTTCAAACAATGAAGTTCATAATCATCCTCTTCTGTATGCTGGGTTTTGCCCTAGCTGAAGATGATACGCGTGTTTTCCACCAAGGTAAGAATATATTAGATTCCTCATAATGAAGTAACTAATACTTGTTTTCATTTAGTTCGATATTGCATTTTTTTTTCAATTATCGCGAAATGTATATATTTATATGCCTTAGGACGAAATGTGATTGAACTCTTTTTATATAATATAAAAATTAATTGAGGAGTGGTGGCCCAGTAGTAATGGCCGCGACTCTTAGTTGTTGACGAGTTGTAGGTCGTAGGTTCGAACCCGGACAGGCGTATTTTGTGTAAATTATTTCATCACCACTGCTCTCAAAACGGTGAAGGAAAACATCGTGACGAAACCGGCATGTCCTAGAACCAAAAATTCGAAGACATGTGACATCTACCAACCCGCACTGGGCCCGCGTGGTGGATTACGGCCCCCTCCCTCTCACAGAGAGGAGGCCTGTGTCCCTGGGAACAATATAGGCAGATTATGTATAAATAAATTTATTATAGGTAAATAACTCCCATAGCCAAACATAAATTGACAAATTAATAAGATCAATTAAAATACAATAAAATTAAACACCAAATAAAATAAAATAAATTATGTTAAAACGAAAGCAAAATAAATCAAATAAAATTAAAAATAAATAAACACAACAATATTTATACTCTCTCTCCGCGGGAAAGCTGGACTGCGCCCCTTCATAATGCGGAATCAAGGGGCAGTCCAGCCTTCCCGTAATCAACGCCAGTACCATGATGGGGCTAACCCGTACCCTGCGCACCAAGGACGCAGCGCGCTTGCGCATGGTCGCGTGAAAGTAGTCGATGCGCGCCTCTGCGAACATACCCGAGGCGCTGCAGTATCGGGGTAACCCATCACCGCCCTGAACGCGTTATTTTACTGGACGCGGATGGCGCTATAACTTTTATTAGAGGAGTGAGCCGACAGGCTGCATGAGTAGGACAGCGATGTACAGTATGTTCTAAAGAGCGTAGCCTTAACCTCATTAGAGTACCGCGCAAATCTGCGGGCGATCATGTTAGCTCTAATAGATAATGCCCTCCGCTCCCATTCCATGTCTTCGTGATCTTTGAGGTCGACAGTCAAAACATGCCCCAAGTATGGAAGCTGGTCAACCCTTTTCAAAGGAACCCCATTCATTCCCGGACATTTTGTACTGGCGGTCTAGAAGATCATTATGCTGGCTCTTCTACATTATACAATCAACTGACAGCAAACACAGGGTGTACCCATGTGGGGTATCAAAATACAGGGCTTGATACAGGGATTTAATTCATTCAACAGTGTAACGTACACACATGTGATAAAGGTTTCAAAATTTCTGTACTAGAAAGTTTAGAAATTGCAAAAAATAATACAGGAAACGTTACACTGTTGAATGAATTAAATACGAATATTCCGAGGTCACCTTTGTTGCAATTGTTTGCTTATCGCACTGATAACGATCCTGGCCGAGGTGGGCCGATAAGCGATCCTATATAAGTGGGTTGACGGGCGGTTGTAGCTCTCCCGTGGCTGGAGGCTTTGAGTTTCTTTTAGGAGCTTAAGGCAGCCACAGGAAAGTCCGGTTAAGCAGCGAGTACCTTAGTGGTAACCTGCGAGATGCCCTAGTCAAAAAAAAAAAAAAAAAAGGTTGTAGCTCACTTTGCGTTTGGCTCGTGTCGTGGCAATGGCGTTTGGCGTGTCCGAGTTCGCAACAAGTCAATCGTCGTCCTGAGGATGCCTCGTTGAGGGGCGAAACACGTGTCGATTTCTTACAGGGTTCTCTAACTCTTTAAGAACAGTTAAGCGGATTAAGTTACTAAATATACATCGTCTATTGTATATTAACATTCTGTCTGACATACTTTGCATCTGGCAGCTATCAAAGGGATTTTATAGATTCAGATATTAAAAAACGTCTCGCTGTCATATCTGTAGTCTGATGCATGACGCAACCCAGCCTGTCTATGTCATACTCACATAAAATTGTATTTTTACTTACAGGTGTTGGCGGTGGTATAGGTGGCGGTGTTGTCAAAACTTGCGAATTCGACAGGGACTGTGTTACACTTTGCCGGTTGAGTTGCACGCCGTTGCTACTTGACACGGGAGTATGCCGTTACGGTAATTGCTACTGTAAGGTGCGCACAATACTCACTTGAAGTTATGTTGTTTCCAATACCATGCTAGTACGTGCGTAGTCACTTCAAAACTAGCTCTTTCTTTTGTGTGAATTTTTACATATTTATTTCTATTAAATGTTGTCTTTCATTTTTTTTTTTCGTTTATTGATATTATGCACCTCTAATTTATATGTAACCTTAAAAAAAGAATTATTTGGATCAATTTCAACATGTCGTGATTTTTCCTCATTTCGGCGTAGTATATTTTTATTTCAAGGTAAAATTTTTTTTATGACTTTAAATTGTCCTACATTTTAATGAATATATTTTTCACTCCTCTTGCTCAAAAAATCCGTCATTGTAGCATACCAGAGCGAAGATAAAATAGCATTTCATCCTCTAGGGGCTAAAGTATTTTTTTTTAATTTTTGTCTGTTTCCAATGAGCCTACCACCCAAAGACGAAAAAGTCTTTGTTCTTATTTATAATATTAAATGCTAGCTTCTGCCCGTGACTTCGTCCGCGTGGAATAGTTACTTTGGGCTAACGCTAACTTTAACCCGCGACTGAATTACCCTAAAATACTACAAAATCAAATAATGTATCTATTTAGATAAGGAAATTAACAAAAACAACTTAATTAAAACAAAACTTATTATTACTAACTTATTCATCTAAAAAGTATTTATACGATGATATTTTGTAAAAACAAATTTAAAAAGTAGTTCGCTGAGCACAACTGTTTCGAAGGCTGGTTTTAGAGTCACGCTGACCGTCGGCGCTGACAGCCGAAACGTATGAACGTCAGATGTCAGCGCTGAGCGGTTGGCGTAATTAAAAAACGTTTCCTAAGGCTGTATAGGTACAGAAAGAAAGCTGGAAACTTATAAGTGCTTACCGGCGCTTGACCGCGCTGGTAACCCGCGCAGGAAAATATATGAACGCGCGCCGATAAGCACTGGACGGCGCCGACAAGTTCCGACAAGCTTCAACACGCGCTGGTCAGCGCTGGGCGCTGCCATTTAAAATTAATAAACAACTGCGACGACACGCTTCCTTTGTGTAGAACGGAGCGCTGTCAAGCGCCGGTAAGCGCTTATAAGTTTCCAGCTTTCTTTCTGTATACAGCCTTAGGCTGGTTTTAGAGTCACGCTGACCGTCGGGGCGTCGGCGCTGACAGCCGAACCGTATGAACTTCAGATGTCAGCGCTGAGCGGTTGGCGTAATTTCATAGAATACTAAACTTTATATAAGTACATTGTCTTGTCAGCGCCGACGACGGTCAGCGTGAGACTAAAATCAGCCTATGAATACTAAACTTATACACATTGTCTTATCAGCGCCGACGACGGTCAGCGTGAGAGGAAAACCAGCCCAAGGAGCCGATTCAACCAACCACGCGTCAGAGCTGCGCGGCATGGTACTTCGCAGAGCTAACTGGGGCCACCGCCCTTCCCCCTCATGACTGCCTTACATAACATACATAATCAGCCTATTACCTACTGTTCCCACTGCTGGGACACAGGGCTCCTCTCTATGAGAGGGAGTGGGCTGTAATCTACCACGCGGGCCCAGTGCGGGTTGGTAGATGTTGCATGTCTTCGAAGTTTTGGTTCTAAGACGCCGGTTTCCTCACGATGTTTTCCTTCACCGTTTTGAGAGCAGGGGTGATGAAATTATTTACACAAAGTAAAGCGCCTGCTGGGGTTCGAACCCACGACCTACAACTCGTAAGTCGGGGCCGATACCACTATACCACTGAGCCACCACTGCCCCTGTTGCCATCATACATGCGCGCGTAGGACTTGATCATTATTTTGCTGCGATGTTATTTTAAAACTGCGATATCTCCTAAGATATTCATTGAAATCGAATGATGTAAAGAGCAATTTTGTTTTAAATTAAATACTTGTCATGAACAACGTATTTATTTGGATAAGGATTAATTTCATGTTTATAAAAACACCTTCGCAAATAATGCATTATTTTAGAACAAATTTGGTTAGCATAAAAACGGTTACAGTGAGCCAACCTTAAAAGATAGACATATGCTATTGCAGATTTTTATTGAGAACTTTTAAAGGGGAACAATTCTGTCATATATAATTTTTGCGAAACTTTCACCGTTTACGCAGCGCACGCAGCGGAAGCTCTCAAAATGAAAACAAAAACCTCGATTTTGAAACATTCTTCTTTGGGGCTCCGCTCCTATTGGTCTTAGCGTGATGATATATAGCCTATAGCCTTCCTCGATAAATGAACTAACTAACACTAAAAGAATTTTTCAAATCGGACCAGTAGTTCCTGAGATTAGCGCGTTCAAGTAAACAAACAAACAAACTCTTCAGCTTTATAATAAGTATAGAAGTATAGATATAAATAAAAAAGAATCCCTATTTCATTGATCACGGCATCACGCGTGAACGGCTGCACCAATTTCGCTAATTCTTTTTTTGTTGTGTTTGTTATAATAAGGAGAAGGTTCTTAGGATAGGTAGGATAGGTAGGATAGGTAGGATAGGTAGGATAGGTAGGATAGGTAGGATAGGTAGGATAGGTAGGATAGGTAGGATAGGTAGGATAGGTAGGATAGGTAGGATAGGTAGGATAGGTAGGATAGGTAGGATAGGTAGGATAGGTAGGATAGGTAGGATAGGTAGGATAGGTAGGATAGGTAGGATAGGTAGGATAGGTAGGATAGGTAGGATAGGTAGGATAGGTAGGATAGGTAGGATAGGTAGGATAGGTAGGATAGGTAGGATAGGTAGGATAGGTAGGATAGGTAGGATAGGTAGGATAGGTAGGATAGGTAGGATAGGTAGGATAGGTAGGATAGGTAGGATAGGTAGGATAGGTAGGATAGGTAGGATAGGTAGGATAGGTAGGATAGGTAGGATAGGTAGGATAGGTAGGATAGGTAGGATAGGTAGGATAGGTAGGATAGGTAGGATAGGTAGGATAGGTAGGATAGGTAGGATAGGTAGGATAGGTAGGATAGGTAGGATAGGTAGGATAGGTAGGATAGGTAGGATAGGTAGGATAGGTAGGATAGGTAGGATAGGTAGGATAGGTAGGATAGGTAGGATAGGTAGGATAGGTAGGATAGGTAGGATAGGTAGGATAGGTAGGATAGGTAGGATAGGTAGGATAGGTAGGATAGGTAGGATAGGTAGGATAGGTAGGATAGGTAGGATAGGTAGGATAGGTAGGATAGGTAGGATAGGTAGGATAGGTAGGATAGGTAGGATAGGTAGGATAGGTAGGATAGGTAGGATAGGTAGGATAGGTAGGATAGGTAGGATAGGTAGGATAGGTAGGATAGGTAGGATAGGTAGGATAGGTAGGATAGGTAGGATAGGTAGGATAGGTAGGATAGGTAGGATAGGTAGGATAGGTAGGATAGGTAGGATAGGTAGGATAGGTAGGATAGGTAGGATAGGTAGGATAGGTAGGATAGGTAGGATAGGTAGGATAGGTAGGATAGGTAGGATAGGTAGGATAGGTAGGATAGGTAGGATAGGTAAGATAGGTAAGATAGGTAAGATAAGTAAGATAGGTATATTTCTAATTTTTCTTCAATTATTATAAATTATAAATGCAATTTGTAATTTATAATAATTGTGTAAAATAAATTGTGTAAAAAGTGAAAATGTCATCATCTAGTGACAATGGATACCCTAATTTGCAGATGGAAGAGAAAGGAAAATAAATAATTAATTTTTAATAAACACTTATTATTTCATTTACAATTTTATTTTCTCGCAATCGTAGAGTGTAACACACGGCGCTAAAAACCCATTATACCTCGGTTTCTGTTTACTCCCTCGCTAAAGCTCGGGAATAAAACTACCTCGTTATAATGAGTCATTTTAGCTCCTTGTATAACAATCTACGATTAGATGGGATCAAAATATCGTAAGAAACATACGGGATATTTAAGATTAATTTTAATGTGTCCTGCCCACTGCCACTTCAACTTGCTAATACGTTAGGTTGTCAGCAATCTTCGTTCGTCTGCGTATCTCCTCGTTTCTGAGTCGATCTCGCAGAAAAACCCCAAGCATAACCCTTTTGAAAAGAGTATGGTATCGACTAATAGTCGATGATTAACAGATTTAACAATAACATCATAAGAAATATATCTCAGATTTATGAGATTCTTTTACAAACAAACACGTCCTCTCTCCTTAAAAATCATCATTACGTATACAGTTCCTTGATCTTGTTCCAAGTTTATAACTTTATATATATATACTAGCTGCCCGTCCCAGCTTCGCATGGGTAGCCCTAATTAGAAATAAATTAAAATTGCGGCTATAAATTGAGATTTAAACTATCCTATCTCTCAAGTTGGATCGAACTGCACATGGTGTGTGAATTTTATTATAATCGGTTAAGTGGTTTAGGAGTCCATTGAGGACAAACATTGTGACACGAGATTTATATATATTAAGATTATCTATGTATATTTATATAGATAAGTTTATGCTTTATAACTTTATATATATATTATCTATGTATATTTATATAGATAAGTTTATAGGATCAAAATGTATGTATTTATTGTATATGTAAATGGTACACCACTGACTACCTGCAGTATTGTCTTTCCTTCTTACTTTAATCCATCCAAAGGTTGTCTGTAAAAGATCGTTTTTAGCGATAAGACCGCCCATTGTGTCACCCTATGTAAAATGTCTGTAATTTTTATGGTGTTCATAATAAAGAGTATTCTATTCTATTCTATTCTTTTAATCGGCACCGAAGTGAGCTAAATGACCACCGAAGTTACATTTAGGACACCGAAGTTACATTTAGGACACCGAAATGGCTGTCATTTCGGTGAATTTTCTCAAATCGGTGGTGGCTTCAGGCCTCTGTTATGATAATAGTATATTATGCAACTAATGAATAAAGGACGGATTTAAAGCGAGGGCCATAGATGAATCACGATCAAGTGAAGGATTCTAACGACTGAATCACGACCGTAGGGAGTGATTCATGATGATTGAATCACGAGCGCAGCGAGTGATTCATGTGTTAGAATCCTGAACGACGCGAGTGATTCATGGTCCTCGATATAAATCCGTTTTATTCAAGAGTTGCATACTATACTTTATACCATGACTACGAGAAAAAGAAAGATTTAAGCGATAGATATATAATAAAAGGTTAACACGTTCAGTGTCGGGAGCCCTCCTGGAGGGCTCATTTTAAATGTAGACATTCAGTGTCAGGAGCCCTCCTGGAGGGTTCACCTACTTGGATATGGGATGTCGGGAGCCCTCGCGGAGGGCTCATTTTAAATGTAGACATTCAGGGTCGGGAGCCCTCCTGGAGGGTTCACCTACTTGGATATGGGATGTCGGGAGCCCTCGCGGAGGGCTCATTTTAAATGTAGACGGTCAGTGTCGTGAGCCCTCCTGGAGGGTTCACCTACTTCGATATGGGATGTCGCGAGCCCTCGCGGAGGGCTCATTTTAAATGTAGACATTCAGTGTCGGGAGCCCTCCTGGAGGGTTCACCTACTTGGATATGGGATGTCGAGAGCCCTCGCGGAGGGTTCATTTTAAATGTAGACATTCAGTGTCAGGAGCCCTCCTGGAGGGTTCACCTACTTGGATATGGGATGTCGGGAGCCCTCGCGGAGGGCTCATTTTAAATGTAGACGTTCAGTGTCGGGAGCCCTCCTGGAGGGTTCACCTATTTGGATATGGAATGCCGGGAGCCCTCGTTGGGGGCTCATTTTAAATGTAGACGTTCAGTGTCGGGAGCCCTCCTGGAGGGTTCATCTACTTGGGTAAAGGATGCCGGGAGCCCTCGCGGACGTTGGAAGTGAAACCTCTCGGAGGTTTCACTTCCAACTACGAATAATAAAAGTCATAGACTTTTATGGCGGAATGATGAGTTATGAGTTCTATGAAAATGGGTGGAGTCGAAAGTGTTAAAGAGGTTGTATAGCATTGAGATAGAGGTCGAATACATTGGTGTGTTCTAAATTCAAACACCAAAACAGTGATTAAAAGAGCTTTTTATTCACTGTTTATAGTGAATAAAATAAGCTTTTTAGAGGGGGAATGGTATAAATGATATTATTTCTGTACGTAGGTTTGTACAAACACTTTTACACGTCAATCATTTGCATTGACAATTTTAAATACTAGATGAGGTCGGAGTTTCCTATTTAGATAGGAAGACATTCTTAGAAGAACGGCCGAAAAAACTCGCGAGGTCGAGGTCGTCGAGTCTCTGTTCGTCTCAGCTCATGTGAACACCATGTAGATTGGTGTCTGCAATGATCTTTTGAGGAAAGAACCACACAGATTGAGTGCACCTGTCCAGTCAGTGCACGCATTTGTCAGTAATCGTGCAACTCAACTCAGTTAAGAAGCTCAACGATTCGACGAACAATACCAAAGAAAGGACATTTGGGTAGGTCACATAAATTACTCAAACTTCCAAAAAATAACTGAGAAAAGAAATAAAAAAACAATGACCTGACCGTGATCTTTTGGGTTAATCAATATTCTTTAACCACTTTAATAATCTTGGTGAAATCATGTGAAGACCATGTACATTGTGTCTGAAATGGGAGTTTGTTGTGAAGTTGGTTTTACTGGGGAGTTTGTTGCGCCACTTCTTCTTCCTTTGGAAGAAGTGGCGCAAGAAGAACACTAGGAAGTGGTGAAGGGTGGGCGTTTTTGGGAGACTGTCTTATGTAATTTTGACGTTCGAAAAATGCTGATTCTCAGCCTAGTTTGAATAAATGACTTTTGAATTTTATTTTTTAAATGGTGTTTAGAGGAACGAAGCACACAGATTTGAGTGGACCTGTCTAGTCAGTGCAAGCATTTGTCAGTAATCGTGGAGCTATTATAAGTGGAAATATTATATATTATTATAATAATATAATAAGCCGCATAAAGTACTCAAACTGCCAGACCATCATTAAAATTAACTGATAAA
The DNA here is from genome assembly GCA_948150665.1 of Conistra vaccinii. Classification (NCBI taxonomy): domain Eukaryota; kingdom Metazoa; phylum Arthropoda; class Insecta; order Lepidoptera; family Noctuidae; genus Conistra; species Conistra vaccinii. The sequence continues at coordinate 25,822,911 of OX411318.1, forward strand.
GAGAAACAGAAAAAAAAAATCATATCGTCCTCACACCCACAATAAGTAGGTAAATTAATAATAATATGTATAATACTTTACTTATTGTGAATGTACTTTACAAAATACACACATCAAAAGTGTCTAGGGATCAAGCATTTTTATGCGGATTTCTTGAGATTGAGATGTGGCTTTGTAATAAATTTATGATTTTATAAATTTATATGGATCCTTTTTGGTGCATTTCATAATTTGAATCAGGAACTGTGAATCAAATTCGAGTAAAAGATGAAAATCAGCTGTCAATATTTTCCCTATAAAAACATACAACGCATTGAAGACATTATTAGTGCTACTGTTTCCCTACTACTGATTAAAACCAACGTTATTATGGAGCAGCGACGTCATTTAAGCAGGGAAGAAATGCTCAGAGCCGTGGGAATGATAGAAGCTGGTTCCCGGCAACGTACTGTGGCTTTAGCTCTGAATACAAGTCAGAGTGTTATCAGTCGACTTTGGACACGTTACCGAAGCACTGGTACCGTGGCTGAGCGCCATGGAGGACGGTATCGCTGCACCACACGGAGACAAGACCGATACATTCAAATCTTAGCTCGAAGAGCTCCAACAATAACCGCCATGATGTTAGCCGTGAGGCTTCATCACTCTTCAGGGAACTTAATTAGCGACCAAACAGTCAGAAACCGCTTGCATGAAGTGAACCTTCATTCCCGAAGACCGCTACGGGTACCACCTATAGCAATGCACAATCGTAGGATTCGATATCAATGGGCTCTTGAACACAGAAATTGGGCAGAAGAACAATGGCGTTTCGTGTGCTTTTCTGATGAGTCTCGTTTTGGTATGAGACCGGATACAAGACGTATACGACACTGGAGAACCCCTGGACGCCAACAGCGATTAAAATCCTGCCAGGAAGTCCATCCTTATAGTGGTGGAACCATCATGGTATGGGCGGGTATTTGGATCGGCGGAAGAACTGAGTTGATTTGGATTAGAGGCAACCTCAACGCTCAAATTTATGCTGAGACGATTGTATCAGACGTCATCGTTCCTCTACAAGTGCAAATCGGTCCCTTATTTCAGTTAATGCATGATAATGCACGACCGCACACCGCAAGAGTTGTAAGACAGACTCTCGCCGCAGCTAACATCAATGTCCTGCCCTGGCCTGCTCAGTCGCCAGACTTGAACCCGATTGAGCATGCATGGGATATGCTACAGAGAAGAGCTCTGCCGAATATGGAGGGTATCCAGTCGCAAGAAGACCTTTTTTTGTTGTTGCAACGAACATGGGCGGCCATTCCACAGCGTGATTTGGATGAACTCATTTTGAGTATGCCAAACCGATGTTCTTGTGTTGTTAGTGTTCGCGGTAGAAACACGAATTATTAATTGTTTAAGTTACCCAATAAAATTTTAAAGAAAACTGTTATTTCAGTCTTTTTTTCGAACTTTAATGTTAGTGGTTCAAATGTCAAAAATCCCTTTATTAGGAAAATGGCAAATTTCTTTATTAATGCAAAGGTGACTTGGTTTATCGTTACTGTGACAAACGAAAACACTTTATTTGATGAATCCTTAAAGAAAATTTTAATTAATATCAATCAGGAGAAAAGTTATTGCAAAAATATATGTTGATCCCTAGACACTTTTGATGTGTGTAATCATGTCATTTTGTATATAATAATAAACAATGTTAATGTTGATTATTATCGATTATAAATTATTGACCGAGGAGGTGGTTTTAACGCGAACCGCGGCGAGCCGGCCAGCCTCAGTCCGACTCGAGCCGACGATCAAGCTCGCGTGGGAACGCTGGAGCCCCGCAGCGCCGGAGTAGTCAGAAATAATGTCTGCTACATGTTGCATGCTCGCTTGCATGCTGTATACTTGCTTGCATGCTGTATACTTGCTTGTATGCTGCATGCTGTATGCTTGCTGCATGCATGATGTATGCTTGTTAACTGAAAGACTTATCTATCACTGCATGTGGTTATTAAGGATGCCAAAAGATGATTCTAACTGATAACTTTCTGAGATATGATAGTTCTGCTTTTTAATGACTATCGATAAATATTAAATGTATACCAAAACACTATTAAGCTATATTTAATTTTATTTTGATATTGACTTAGTCGGTTGCTAGGCAACGGATCTTACGGCCCAATCTGACGCGAGTTTAACATTTTTTTTAATGGTGTCTAACTAACAAAGATGCTTATTCATGCTGGTTCGTCTCCTGGATTATAGAAACGGTTTTGATTGAAAACAAGCTACATATTTTTATTACGCCGCCAAAGTTCACTTTAGTTGTGTGCCTATCTGTACAACGGTAGTCTCTCTTCATTGCCTTCAAATTGCAAAAGTATTTCACCTAGCTCTTGTAGCCATGTTGGGTATCAAATGAAAGGGCTTAATTAAATTAATTATTCAAAAATATATATTATATAACCCCAAAATAATTAAATACATAGATAAGTTATAAAAACTAATACGACAAAATCCGGAGTCACACGTAATCTGTTCGATTTATGGCCCTAAAACATGTAACTGCGGATTTTTTATTTGTCTGTCTGTGATGTCTTGTTTATACCATTTTATTTATTTATTTATTAACTATGGAAGACTTACAGCTAAAACAAACAGAATAGAAAATAGTATGTGAGACTGACAGCCAAATACAAGTCTTCACTTCTCTCTCTATTTCACATAAACCAACAAGGGCACTTATAAAACGTCAGTAGCTAGGCGCACGGTTCCAAATGGTCGTTTCCTATGGAGAAGAGCCGGCAAGAAACTCCACGGTAATGTTTGTAATACCGTGATCACGGTATTTCGGCGTCAATACCGGTATTGAAAAAGGCCAAAATAAAATCCATGATCACGGTATTACGGGATCTCGGAATACCGGTATTGAAAGCACTACTCCAGTACTATTATAAATGTCTATTTCCATTTTCCATTCTCTATATCAGTGCTGGAAGAAGCGTGGGTCTTACTCTTCACTTCCCTTTGAGCTTTAACTTCTATTTCTGCCTCCAGTTGTTTTTAGATGCTAAATTCAACATTGGGACAATGAAAATGTAACAAATTGTCTAAATAAACCACGAGATAATTAAAATACGCAGTTTTTATAACTTACTCAGATAAAAAATTGTTTGGAAATATAATTTGTAGTAAAAAGAAATTGTTTCACTGTGGTATCTACTGATAATAAAATAAAATCACCAATACCGAATATTTTTTGACATTTTTCAATACCGGTATTGAAACGACCAATACCGGTACTGAAAAATGTCATTGCGCAAGATTTTTGGCGAAGCTGGTCACATGAATATCTGACACAACTCCAGCACCGTTATAAATGGTCACAAATAACTCCGGAACCTAAGGTTGGAGATATAGTTCTGGTTAAGGAGGATGATCTGCCACCGGCAAGATGGTGGTATGGTATGATTACTGACAAGCATATTGGTGCGGACAATCTAACGCGCGTTGTTTCTTTAAAATGTAGAGATTCTGTTATCAAGAGACCAGTGTCCAAGCTTATTATTTTACCTGTTGCCGTCTAGATTTAAGTTATGAAGTTTTGTTTTGCTCAACTTATTTAAGGGCTACCGCAGCAATGTTATGGAGTGTTGTTAACATTGAAATGTTTAAGTTTAATGTTTTATTATTTTATTGTTGTTGGTAGTAGCTACATAATATATATTTTGTCATGGTGGGCGGGTTAGTTGTTAAGTAACTCTGTTTGTTATTTTATGGACACTGTCTATGGTGGGCGGAATGTTAAGTGTCAAAAATGAAATCTGTCACTGTTTGAAAAAATAATTTTCACTTAGTCTCTTTTTATATTCATTGCTTATACAAATTAAAATATAACTCGTTCTGAGCTCGGAAATTTCATTGGCGAAGCCGCAATTACCCTGCAGGCCTCGAAACCACACAATCGGGATTTGTTCAAATACTGTAATACCGGTATTGAAAAAATCCGGTATTTGAAAGCCCTAACTGCGACTCACTATAGTTCGAATGCACGCTACGATACACTGAACCTTGATACTTTTGCAAGTCGCATTACTATAGAAGAAAAAAAAAACAATGCTATGTTCTATGCGTGTTTTAATTCTCACATAACATCACGCTTGCAATCCCCGTAGGGTTAGGTAGAAGACGAGGTGCACCTATAGAACAGAACAGAACAGAACCCCTAGAACAGCCACTTATTCGACAGGTATTTTTAAGTCCCATGTAACAGAAGGCGAGCCTGTTGCCATCAACCGGGCACTAATCTCTACGGGCTGCAACTGACTAATTCCAGATCGAAAAACCCAATATTACTATGCCCGACCTGGGAATCGATCCCATGACTTCATGTTCAGCAGTAGCGCTTGCGACCATTACACCAACGTGGCAGTACGTGTTTATCACCTTTAAACTAAAAACAATTTACAAACTAATGCGGTCAAAAACCTGCGTTTAAAATTAAACACTCAAAATACAAAAGGACAGTTTACCCCACACAAACAAGGGTGCACACATTTCATTAACCTTTACAGTTTAATCCGCAATCCATCGGATTCATTCGCCTTTTTTCGATAGTCCTTCACAACGTATATCGTTCTGGCAAAGCGGCTGATCAAATCAACCGTTTATTTGTACGGGGGCACTCGGCCGTGGCGGATATCGCGGATATTCTCGCGGATACGCGGATATTTGCGGTGTGCATTCGGAATTTAAATAGCGCGCTTGTGTATATTGGTGTGTTCCACTAATTCGTAGTGTCCTGTTAATTTCGTGACTTTTGGTCACATTACTTCGTTGGAAAATTAGGTTTGCTGTCGACATCGCTTTAATTGTACCTTGTATTTATGGGATCTATACTAGAATGGACATAAAACATCAAAAATGATGGAAAACTCATACCCAGCATTGGGTAAAAATGGGTCAAAGAAGTAGAAGCAAATGTTTATTTTAATTTCCATCCGGAATTATAGAATATTTATCGCACAAATGATCCTAATTTGTTTTAGAACTAAAACAATAAAGCTAAATTACGATGCAGGATTAACAACTAACTACTATGACTAATGCATGCTCTAACCTCATTACTTTGTTCCTCATAACCCCTGATCAAATCATCACAAACCAAATAAAACGTCCTGCTAATTCTAAACGAAATCCCATATTAACAGCATCACTAAAATTAACCCTCTCGTCACTACGTCCACTAAATTCGAAAATTCGTATTCGGAAATTTGAAAATTCGTATTCCGAATTTCGTATCGACCGTTGACGGTAGATCGAAATTAACAGGGGATTGGTGTCCAATCAGGCTGATCGCAGTGTTATTGAGGCTCCACTTAATAATATGCCACAATAGTGTTTACACTTTCTATTTAGTGCAACGTTGATTGGCAATCAAAAATGTTATTTTGCTGTTTAATTTGGGCTTTAAGGGTTATTGAGGTAAATTATGAAATTACATTTGGTTTGTAGTGAGTTTATTGTAACTATGATTGGCAATTACGGTAAAATTGTGGAAATGCAAGTTTTATTCCGACAGTAAAATTATTATAATCAGCCTATAATGTTCCCACTGCTGAGATACAGACCTCCTCTCGGTGAGAGGGAGTGGGCTGTAATCCACCACGCGGGCCCAGTGCGGATTGTCATGTCTTCGAATTTTTGGTTCTAGGACATACCGGTTTCCCCATGAAACTTGATGTTTGGAAATCACTTTAACATAATACATCACGCCTATTTTCCTCGAAGGGTTAGGCCGAGATGAAAATGCTACTTAAAGTGAAAACATGTTTTTTTCTGAAACTCAAAATAATTGACCTCAATTTAAACTACGCTACTAATAAACGCTACCGTAATGAAAGTAAAAATAAAAGGAAAAGTTCAAAATAATAGCTCCGGTATTTAAATCATTTCACATTTTATACCATAATTTTCCCTCAACTAACGGTAACATTGTAAGACACATCGCAATGACATACTCATAAAAGAGTAACACAAGTAATTGTTTATGCGTTTGTGTAGGTGTGGGGCCATAAAAACCACGAGTTACGAGCACGCGTCGCTCACACGTCGACCCTAACAGCGTATTTACGTACCTGAGTTACGGAGGGAAACTGTTCAAAGGATACGTGTTCAATGTCCTGGATAAATATTCGTTTATGTATAGAAGTTAAAAAGTCAAATATTGCTATCCCTAGGCATTTTTCACGGATTTTGACAGAACTATAGTAATATCACACTAGGATCTTCATAATTCTTTTGTGTTTTTATTGTCATACCTTGGATGGTTGTCTTTTGATAACAGACTCCTACAATAAAAACCAAAACTTTTTTTATGATTAAGAGGAAAGCGGCCGCGTGGTTGTTAGCGTTCATTCCATGGTAATATATTGTATTAATTTTTGAAAAAAATAAAATAAATTTTTGGCGTAATAATTACGCCAAAAATAAAACATAAAAGAAAATTGGACCAACAGTATCAGTTAATCAGGGAGAAATCAGATGAATACGTTAGTAAGGACCTTTGAATCGGTGCTGCGATAGTTCCATAAAGACTCAGACTAACTTAAATCAGGTTGAAAAAGTATTAAATAATTTCCCCAATATGCATTTAACTTAACAAAATAATCATCGACGTCTCACCGTTTTGTCAAAACAAAACGATGACGCTCAGTTGACGCCGCGCCGCCGCGCAGTAATTTGCTTCATTACATATTCTCGTTAAAGTTATTTGTCGAGAGCTTGCTCACATTCCTCGCTTATTTCGTGGCCCACGACATGTTTATTGCTGACGTTTCCTTGATTTTTTTGGAAATAACACGTTATTTTGTTACAAAGCTTAATTAGTGTTTTCTTTTAATGATTGAAGAATTTATGTTTGTAATGAGATTTGAGAGACCCAAAAGTTTTATATTTAAACATAAAATATATAATTTAAAACTCTAAACAGCCGTATAAGCCTTACAATCGAACGTTAAGCGTGGTACACACTCGCAGCATGCGGCTAATGGCGATCTGAGTGGTTTCACGTGTACACCCACCTTAGGCGTGCGGGGCGCCGCTAAATCCCCTACTTTTAGTTTTTTACTAACTTCTGCGTAAAGTGCACATTGTATCGCTCTCTCATAAGAGGATTTTACTGAGCTTCACAGCTTAACTTGGCATGTTAATTTTATTAGGTAAGCTAAAAATATTTAGTGATTTTCTGAACTTAAAATTAGCGCGGAGCGTTTGAAGGGTTGAGATAGATCTGTGAGAATAACGGTGAGAATAACAAACCAATCAGTATAAGATTAGATAAAATCTGTTATTTCAGTTTATAATACTGTTTATGTTTGTTGGTGTTTATTTAACGTTTACGTTACTTAATTTTATGCTGATTGGAATTGCCTTAAGTTTTGGTATAAAACCTGTTTTGGACTTGTGGAGACAACATGTAAACACAGCCTGAATTTGTAGAGGCATTTTCTTTCTCCGGTAAAAAATAATTTGACTGTGTAGGTACCGCTGTCCAATTAATTTTTAGGTAGGTATGCAAAAAGAACAGATTTTAATCATTGCTGACTGTAATGAAACCCGTGGAAATAGACTTATTTATAACCCAAGACCACACATTGATAGATCTCCGTAGAAACATCAAATTATTCAAATAAAAAAAACAATATAATTTCGAAGCACCTATTTACTGTTTCTTTATATTTATCCTGATCTATAAAACAGTTTTATATTTTTTATATCACTACCTACAATAGAACGAGTAAAGTGTTGGCGGTTGGTCTTAATAAAAATGTGCTTCAATCGTTTTTACAGGAAGTTGTAAAATGTTTGGTACGTTGTTTTCTCACGTTAGTTAATTAGATATTGAGAGACATTTTAAAGTAGCTTTACGATTGCGTTATAATCTAGAAAGAGGTTATCACGAGGAACGATTTCTTTCTAAAATTGAGGAGCGAAAGGGAACGAAATATAGTTTAAGGTTACATGGTTTTTTACTACATATTATATATACAATGTCGCCCATGCGCATGTGACCGCCCGTAATTTTCTGAATATTCATGAAAAAATATCGAAAATAAACTTCAAAAGGGGGGGTCTATCTATAACATTTTTCACTAGTTTTTTTAAAATAAATACACAATTTTTTACCGAAAAATGACTTCGATTCCGTTTTTTCTTTCGTAGTCGATAATTTTTTGTAAAAATTTTAATTAACCTGTTAAAATAACTCATAAGCTTTTGGAAATAATAAACATAATCCAAATCGACCCATAAACTTCGGAGATGTGTCAAAAAATAGAAAGCAAATCTTTAAAAAATTAAAAATTGAATAACATGAAAAATGTTATAGATAGACCCCCCCTTTTGAAGTTTATTTTCGATATTTTTTCATGAATATTCAGAAAATTACGGGCGGTCACATGCGCATGGGCGACATTGTATATATTTATGGTATCGTCTCGGTGCCTCGTCGGTCTAGTGGTCACAAGCGCTACTGCTGAGTATGAGGTCCTGGGGCCGATATCCGGGTCGGACAAAGTGTTATTTGATTAATCTATCCGGAATTTGTCAGTAGCAGCCCGTAGTCTGGATTTGTGCCCGGTTGAGGCTCGCCCCCTGTTACCCGACTTGAACATAACTGGCGAAATGGGGGTGTACCTACAATAGAAGCATCTCTGCCTTACCCTGCGGGGAATACAGGTGATGTTGTGTTATATTTTATGGTATCGGTATTGATAAAGAAAGTTTCAGTTTTGACTCTATCTTTCAGTAACCTGCAAACTGAAAGATAAAGTCAAAAGTTCACTGATTAGGAAAAAAAACAAAGGCGAGAGATGCGGTCAAACAGGTTCTGACACTGAAATGGAAATGGTCAGGTCATATTCAGAGAGCAACGGATGAAAGATGGTCACAAATATTTACAAATTGATAACCAATGTACAAGAAAAGAAGGAAGGGTAGACCAGTTAAAAGATGGAGTGACGACATAGTACAGATAGCTGGAAACTTATGGCCCAGACGGGCAAAGGATAGAACCACCTGGAACGATTTGGAGGAGGCTTTCACCGCTAGAGGCGGCCCTTACACCTAACAATACTAACCTTATTTAAGTACAAAATTAACATGATTAACAAATAAATAAATAAGTACACAATAGAAACCATTAGATAAGAATTACATGTAAGGGATTAAATAAAGCTAATTAATAAATAAATTGATAAAGAAAGAAGCACGAAGGGTAACTTTCTTCATTTTTAACTTTTTCTAGTCGATAATTTTATGTTTCAGAATACCCACCGCCCATATTATAAATGTATCGTGAATAACTAAATGGTGCGTTAATGACAGACCTGCCTACCCCAATTACATTACACAGGAGATGAAAGCTCTCATAAACGTGTAATTACCGAGACGAATCGCGAACGCGAATTTTGTTTTTTTTTTTATTTCGGACAAGACAAGACAAGACAATAACTTTTTTCATTTTAATTTTTAAATAAGATGATTTATAATAATAATATTCTAGTTTTATGTGAGCTTTCATATTGTTCCAGATATTTAATTGTTTATTTTTGGTACACAGTTGTTTAAAAAATATTTGAGTAACTATACTCTACGATTTCCTCTATTAAATTCAGTAAGAGTTAGCGAATAGGAATGTTTTACGTTGCTGTGCAGTATTTACTTTTACAGTGGTTTGCAAATATTCAGTCAGATAGTTAATTGACTCAGGCGTGACTTTGCGGAAATCCATTATAAAATACAATAGACGATGTATATTTAGTAACTTACTTATTTACACGATACACTTATAGTAACTTACTTATTTTATTTACGGACACTTCGTGTCCGAGTTCGCAACAAGTCAATCGTCATCCTGAGTAGGCCTCGTTGAGAGGCGAAACACGTGTCGATTTCTTACAGGGTTCTCTAACTCTTTAAGAACAGTTAAGCGGATTAAGTTACTAAATATACATCATACGTCTATTGTATTTTAAATATTCAGTCTACGTAAATTCATTTAGAAAGTGTTTAATTTTTTGGGAAATCACAAGACTGTTGGATACCCGAAACTAGATGGGTAGCTACCTACTAAAAGAAAAACAAATATATTTTAAGTACTTATAAATCCAACTAAATCGGGGTCAGCTCGCATTTCTAACACAGGTTATTCTCGTCCATTTACACTATCCTGAACAAGGCTATAATTTCTAAAATCCTGCACCGAACTGAAAACCTTAGGTGTACGGAACTACATAAATCACACTAGCAAATGACGCCGGTTGCCCTGCGCCTATACATCACGTTCTGTTCAGGACTGCACTACATATTTTATATTATAATATATAATTTATATGCATATTTTATAGCCGTAAAGATTTACTGATGTTGTAGAAGGCTGTAGGTTTAATACCACTATACCGGCTTTTTGTTTAGTGCAGTTTGATAGTGCTTTTAGATTTCTGGAGAGTAAATACACCGTGGAAAATAAGGCAAATTCAGATAAGATATTGACTAGCTTAGCTGATAATGGCGTTTGCCGTTGTGTACTCGTAAGAATACTGTGACGGTTTGAGTTTATTTTCATTGAGGCTTCTTTTTATCTTATTATTTTCTAACATGCTTGTTTATGCACTGGTTCAAATTATGTTCAAGTTTTGAGTTTTGTGATTTCAAACTTTTTACCTCTCCATTTCGAAAAGTTAGGTTTTTTTCAGCAGTCTACGTTATTTAAGACCTCATGTTCCCGCAGTGGTGGCCCAGTGGTATGCGCCCCGACTTACGAGTTGTAGGTCGTGGGTTCGAACCCCAGCAGGCGCTTTACTTTGTGTAAATAATTTCATCACCACTGCTCTCAAAACGGTGAAGGAAAACATCGTGAGGAAACCAGCATGTCTTAGAACCAAAAATTCGAAGACATGCGACATTTACCAACCCGCACTGGGCCCGCGTGGTGGATTACGGCCCACTCCCTCTCATAGTCACAACATCAACGTGGATTCCTGTCAGCAGATCTTGAAAAAAAAAAATATAAACACTAGCTTATTAATACACTTTCTTATTGAATCATACCAGCTAAACTTAAAACCTTTCAAACAACATCGCGTAAGGGCAAGTGCACACATAACCATAAAGTCGCAAAAGCACGAGCGACTGAACGCGTGCGATTCGAGTGCGACAAACTGCTCAATTAGAGTCGGGGCGCATTAGCAACATAGCATCTTCTTAATGAACTTCCTAGGTGTTGAGAGCTAAATATAATCGCTTTTCGTTGTCGCGAGCTCGTGCGTTTCGTGCGTGAAAGTGTGGCATGGGCTTAAAATTCCTTGATTATCTGTTGAATGGAAATGAATGAAAACGAAAATAGACGAAAAACACCAAAATTTTGTAAGGAAGTGAGATGTTTGTCATAGGTTTTTAAAGACTATGCAAATTGGTTGTAACCCATGCGTTGCCAACTTGAAAAATAAGTCTAAATGTAAAAGTTTTTGCTATTACAATGGCAGAATTTCATCATAATGTACATACCCACCAATTTGGGACATAGCAATGAAGTACGGAGAAAAGAATTTGTAGCTGTACAGTCACGAGCACCAATATTTATACTAAGCAACTTTTAAAAGTGATTTGCTCTTACTGTATTGATTTATATTTTATGATGTTACGAATTTAGTATTTTGGAACCCATCTAGATATGAAATAGACCTTATAACAAAGTTGCAGTCAATATTCCACGAGAAAATCGCATTTGCATTTTGCTAAGTGGATACATATTGGTGCACGTGACTGTACCTAGGAAGTAAGATCAAATGAGTCATTTTACAAAGATATCTACTAAAGATACACATAATCTTACCTGCTATGATCATGTGCGTATTCCAATATATAAACGAAGTCCTCTTCCACACTATTCCACCGACATTCACATAGTGCATCGCAGGAGTCAGATTGCGTTCCGCACGCCAACAGCAACAGGGAAGTAGCATTGTGCTCATCGTGTACATAGCATCGCGGTGGCAGGCAGCGCTCGAGCAAATGTATGTATGCGCAAGCGACGCGACTTGCGTTGCAGGGTGTACTGTTTCATTGATGTATCAGAGTCAGTGAGATGTATTTTGATTATTTATGGTAAGATCTTTCTCAATACTAATTTTGCGATTTGGGTTGGTTACAGGTAATTTTTTAAGTGAAAAGTAACCATAATTCAACATGACTGTAAAGAAAACTTTATCCTTGAGGGTGTTTTTAAGTATTGTACTGAGAGTATCCACTTGACTGTCACTAATGAGACACAATAAAATATTAATTGTTATCGAGCTGCATCAGTCTTTCGGACATTTCAGCTGGTTATGTTGCATTTTCAAGAAAAAGATTTTAAAAAATCTTTTTTTTTTTTCGGGGGAAATGGTTCAGTTTATTACATTAGCCGCGGCATTTTTTGTACCAAAGATACCTCTTTGCAAATTTTTATAAATTTTGGTAATATTGCTACAAAAACTGTGAATTTTAAAGCAATAACTTTTTTTGTTTTCAATAATAATAAAAATTCAAAATACTTATTGTTGTTAGTTTTATAGAACGTTATTAGATTCTTTTAAGATTTTCGTCCTCCCTCCTACCTCATTGGTCTAGTGGTCGCAAGTGCTACTGCTGAGCATGACGTCCTGGGTTTGATTCCCTGGTCGAGCAAAGTGTTATTGGGTTTTCCCATCAGGAATTCCTCAGTGGCAACCCGGAGTCTGTATTTGCCTAGTTGATGGCTGTTGCCATGGCGGTGGGTTTACTATACGTACACCTCTGCCTAGCCCTTCGGAATTACAGGCGTGATGTATGTATGTATGTTTTCAGATCCTATCCTAGATGATTACCTAATCTTAGTAATCCAAAGGATTATCCTCCCAAAGCAAATATGGTAGGTACACAAACTACTAAAGTAGATCAACTATGCGACAAACACTCTGTAGGTTAAATTTCACATTCCAAACAGCATAACACAAATCGAATTACAACGCCATAATACTCGAACTAATATTTGTATTTGTAGGTTAAACAGTTGAATGCAATACAAAACAATGATGGCGGCATACGCAGGCAGTGTCGTAAATACCTGCCGTTTATTGGTGCTGACTTGTAACTGGAGAGTGTACTGGGGCTAGTACCAGAATTTAATTTAACCGACCTCTGTTCATCATGGACGACTACAAGTCACCTGGCCACCACACCCTTGCATTGATGGGACTGACGCTTGGGTATGGGTATATGCGTTGCTGTATACCTAAAAATCATCATTGCAGGCAAATCTAACCTACGCCACTATAATTACTATAAGACAATTCATTTCAATTGTTAGGTTTCAATTTATTAATACATAATTGTTGGATTTGTACTGGCAACATGGAAAGATTCGATATGTCAAAATGGCGGAACAACGGCCTTCTGTATCTGGCGCTCGCCTTTTTTTTTTTTTTTGCTCTACCCTTCGGGAAATGTAATGCTACATAATTTAAATTACGGGTGTACTTACATGATTTCACTCTACACATAACACTTCTTCACAATATTTAGATAAATTAAGTATTACATTCGAAGTCAGAATATAAATATAATACCTTTTGGATACCTAGGTGTAGTAATACCTATTTACCCGACTTCGGCGAAGCAAAAAGGAGGGTTATGAGTTTGACCGGTATGTATGTATGTATGTATGTTCATCTGTAACCTCATAACTTCTAAACTAATGATCATAATGTGACAAATGAGGTATCGTTAGAAGCGTCCTCATTGTCCGCTAGTTATAGGCTATGTGAAATTCCATTAAATTCAATATGACGCCCTCTAGAGTACATAAAGTGACGAACGAAAAAAAAATTTTTTTTAATTATACCATTGGTATCAAATGAAAAGGCTTGACAAGCACATTACAAATATGTATATATATCATATTGTCTAAGTAAATAAATATGTTTAAATTGTTAAAAACATGCAAATGTGAGACTGCAACGTACGGCGCGGCTGTAAAGTTAATACCTATTATACAATCAAACCTAAACAAAAAAAAATTAAGCGGCCCTGCAAATACTTTATCACGAAATATAACCTCAAAATAATTTTCATAAAAAGTAAGTTTAAAAACTAAAACCCGACTATTCAAAAATCACGCTCTTAAAAGTATGAAACGGGTTTTAGTTTTTAAACTTACTTTTTATTTACACAAACGCAGTAGAGTGACGCCGTTTCACTAGCCTCAATAAATAATATGTACGATAATGTACGATATCCCGTCGACTCAGCTGAATTATATCAAAATGTTGAGCAGAGTGGTTAATCATTATACACATAATGGGGCCATTCCTAAATTACTCTAGGGCCCAGCTTAATTAGGAATAGCCATAAATTTAAATTAGTATTGTGTGGGTTTATAGGAATCGGATTGTAGAATTTTTTATCATTGGAATCTGCTCTTCACTTTCCCCTACGCTTGCATACTACTTTACTAACCAACTCTCCTAGCCACAAATTAGGTGTGAACGCAGCACACCTTTACATCATAAATAGCGCGGCTATTACCAACAGTTGTCGGTAATGTGGCCGCGCCGACATTAAACGTGCGGATATTGTGTCTGTCTGCGAGCATCTGAATGTTTGCAGCACCTGATCGTGTGGCTCATGCCGTGGAATTAGCTTTTATACAGCTCTAGGAGGAAGCTGATCATGAATTGAATTGGTAAGATTCCATTGACTTCAGTGGTATTTCATGCGAAAATTCTTTTACAAATCTAAATCAATCTGAATAGCCTTTTCCCAACTATGTTGGGGTTGGCTTCCAGTCTAACCGGATGCAGCTGAATACCAGTATTTTACATGGAGCTACTGCCTATCTGACCTCCAGAACCCAGTAACTGGGTAACACGATACCCTTTGGTAAGACTGATATCAGACTTTCGGGCTTCTGACGACCCGGAACGACTGTCAAAGATCCACTCATGATAGCCGGGACCAACGGCTTAACGTGCTTTCCGAGGCACGGAGGAGTCTCGGTATGTAAAGATGGTCACCCATCCACTGACCAACCTCGGGAAGCGTAGCTTAACCTAATGAATCGACCCCTGCGGCTGTTATAACTGAGCCACGAGCTCTTTAAAATTCTTTAAATATATTTTTTTGTGTACAGCAGGAACATTGAAAAGTCATGTTTTTCGATCGTTTTTTTTACCTACAACAGTTTTTTTTTAGTTATGAAACACATAAACAACCCAATTAAGTGTTACCCGAGAAACTTTATCCTTAGCAATCATAATATTAAGTGCGTATGCGGACTTTTTCATGAGAAAATTATATGCTTTTCATAACAGTTTTCCATTTACCTTTTGTTCTAATTTATTTATTTCACAACACAATCACAGCAGCATACCTTTACGACGTAAACAGCGTGCCGGTAACGCGCGGCCATTGCGAACAGTTGCCTGTAATGTGGTGCGCTGTCATAACGCGCTTATTGTCTGCGGACACATCCCAGTGTTTGTCGCACCTGGCTAGTTCGTTCATTAGTTGGAGGTGGGGTGCTAAACTGTTTATGCAATTTCTGTGTGGAGCTGAAAAGGTGTGAAAATGCTACTGATGTTTTTGTGTAGTTCCTGGAAAAGACCTGGAGAAAGCAGGCTAAGACTGTTTGCAGAAAATAGACTGATTCTTAATTTATATTTCGCAGAAAGAGACAGAAATGGAGAGTAAAACTCGAGAGTGACATGACCTTAATTTAATGTACCTACCTATTCTATTAATTATGGTATGGTTGATGGAAGAAAACTACGACGAAATAGAAAACCTTCTATCCCTACTCAATAGTCCAACACAAACATCTCTATCTCACTCCTCAAATAAACACACATAAACAGTCTCACAACACACCTGCCAACTCATCTAATGATTGTTATTTTTGTACTTTGTCAAAAAACAATAAGTTCCTTTTGTTTTCTTTTTCACTACATTTAATTTTTTTAATTAACAAAGACACACGTAACGACTTTAATAATGGAGGAACACTGACTCCCAAGTCACAGGTATAAGGCTGCCTGTCCACTGGAGCGGAGAGAAGAGGAGAGGAGCGGAGATGTGCCAAAATTAACCAATAGAATCGCACCTCTGGAGCGAAATTTTGACTCTATTGGTTAATATTGACACATCTCCGCTCCTCTCCTCTCCTCTCCGCTCCGGTGGACAGGCAGCCTAAGAGAAGCGGAGCGAGGCAGCGGAGCGGAGTTAGGCAGCGGAGTGGAGCGGAGTTGCGGACACTGTTTGTCCATTGATGCGAAGTGGAGTTACTGCGGAGCTAGGTCGCTACCTAGCTCCGCTTATCGCTCCGCTGAGCGAGGTAGAAGAGCGGAGTGGCGGACTGTGCGGAGCTAGACCGAGTTATTTGAGCCTCTACAATACCTCGCGGCCAGTTTTTTCCACTTCCCCGCTCCGCTTCCCCGCTCCGCTTCCCCGCTCCGCTTCCCCACTCCACTTCCCCGCACCGCTTCCCCGCTCCGCTTCCCCACTCCGCTTCCCCGCTCCGCTTCCCGGTTTTGTATGAATTTTTAAACTAGTTCGCAAATCCCTGTCCACTGACGCAGAGCGGAGATTTTATGCAATTCCATTGGTTAATATTGGCACATCTCCACTCCTCATATCTGTTACAATGATGTCACAAAAAAAAAAAAAAATTAAGGAACAATCGTCAATATTTTCTTTTTGACTCAGTAAAAGTGCAAGGTACTCTCTATGGGACAGTGCCTTCAGTATTCTATTCTTATCGCAGCCTTGTCGGGTCATGCAGTATCTATCTGCTAAGACAATGCTTCCATCTTAAACTTCTAAAGCTCGTTAAGGAACTATTAGTATCAATCAGTTGCTGGACTTATCGGTACAGCCGATATACATATTTCAGTGATTCTCACATTAAGCTTGCTCGCGGATTGATCAGGATGAGGTACCTACTGTGGGTACCTACACCTCTGCCTAACCTTTCGAAGAAAGACGGCGTGATGTTGTTAAGTTATGCTTGACCGTAAGACAATAAAATGTATTTTTGAACTCAGGACACAATTAAAAATAGTATGATATTACCGTTTCATGATAGCAGAGGAGAGTACTCGTATAAAACAATGTAGCAAAGATCAATCGCGTATTTTAACCTAACAAAACGTCCCCAATAGAGCATGTCCTCAAATAACCAACAATAACCACCTGCTGTACATTGATTCACGATAACTAACGAGTGACATCCCTAAGCCGCCGCGTTGTAGTGCTGCGACATACTATTAGTAACTATTAGGGCTGATCCTGTTTGAGCCACGCTAATGAAGACTAATCGACAATTAAATCAACAGGTTAGCAAGTTAGCACGGCTTAGGCTATGTAAGTGTGGATTTAAAGGTGCTAGTTAAAGTGAGAGAGTGATGTGTGTGTTTCATGTTTGTGCAAGAAGAGTCTGTGAATCAATTAGGGTGAGGATTGTTAACGCAAGTTTAATTCTAACTGAACAGGCAGCTGTGCTGCTGGGGAGTTTGTTGCGCCACTTCTTCTTCCCAGCTAAAGCACTAGGAAGTGGTGAAGGACGGGCGTTTTTGGGGGACTGGCATAATATTATTATGTAATTTTGACATTCGAAAGGTGCTGATTCTCAGCCTAGTTTGACTAAATGACTTTTGAATTTTTAATGTTCTCATCGTTTCCCTCTATAGTTGATTACAAGTTCAAGTTTTGTTTTCTAACAAAACAATAATTATATCCTAATACATCTAATATAGGCGTGAAGGGCCAGTGATGAAAACATGGGTAAATGATGAACTGCGTGCCTACGATTTTCAGTCGAAAAGCAATTTTTTCATCCATTGACATCTATTAGGGACCTATAGTTTCAATTTTGTTTTATAGTGACTTCTTACAGTTTCAGAAATCACCACGAAATTGGTATACGTGCAAAAAGAGTTGTAGGTAAATATTCAACACTATTGGTTTTAATAGATCACAAACCATACTATATAAATCGCAACCAGCAAACACATAATACTTTTATTGCACTTCCTAACGTGATATACGATCATTACCTGACATTTGTCCTATCTGCTAATACCGCGTCTAATACTGTAACAACCGCCAATGAAACATTGTAGTCGCCGGGATATTAATTATGTTCTTAATAGTTTGAAATATTAGTATTGTGAGTAATGTGCCAGGACGAGGTAATAATGTTTACTGGTATTGCTGGAATCGCGTATTTAAGTTGTGCTAGATTCTTATGACAATCGGATGGATCGTAAGATACATAATACGGAGAGGGTATGTGTCTCTTTTGTTATAGTCTGTGAGTATTATAACTATTAAGGTGCTCCCACACAGCAGTTATAATATAACGTTATATAACATAGTTTTTAAACAGAACTGAACCTTAGTACTTTAAAAAACTATGTTAGAAAATGTTTGTTAACATTTTATAACAGCTGTGTGGGAGCACCTTTATAAATCACGATCACATTAGCATTTCACACACTGTAGGTACACGACACAACTAACTGCCTGACCGCCACCCATGAAGTCAGGTTAGCTCCAGCCGGTCCTAGCGTTATGTCGTAGACTCTGTGGGGCGCCTCTAGGCGGCACTGGCGTCCCGATTAATCAACTCAGTAACGCACTTCCCACACATATAAGGTTCTTTAAATTGATCCACAATTATAAATTGTAGTTGGAATATCATTTTATTAGTAAAGTCACTTATTGTCATGATGCTGACTACATCCTCAGTAGGTACATAACAGTTTTTAATTCGTTGTTACTAATACTATTTGGATTGGGTGTACTTGTGTACGGTGTATTTGTGATACAAAATAAAAATATATAATTATTTTACAGGTAAAGATCTACTTTGGAGGAACTACCGGCTTTCCTTCTCTCTTTCAGACGAAGCATTCCCTATGAACAACTGCGCAGGAAAATTACTAAGTATCTTTTACTTTTATTTCACTTTTAAACCAAACAAAGCCATCTGTGTTGATATTAAATTAACTAAACAAAACCAAAAGCCACACATCCGAAACTTATTCATACAACATCGTTCAAGAGTATTAACAAAATATCTGAAGCGAAATAATAAACCGCGTACGTCACCTCAAGATAAAAGGGATTAGCGCACTTGTGAAGCAGGTTGTCTTAACTTCCACAATACCAACATAATACTCTACCACCAGTCACCACTCTATTTTTTAAGGAGCAGGGGTGAATGTGGCTTGCCAGAACAGCATCAAGAATTTGCAGGAAATAATCAGTGTGTTATTGCAAGTGTAGGTGAATCTTTGTATAATTTCATTTCGCGACAGCCCTAATGTGTTTCAGTGCTGTGGTGTTGTCGATGAATTATAATAATTTATATTTATAATAATTTTTGGATTAGAAAACAGTCTGGCTATTAATCTTCTTGGAAATTATTTGTAAAAATCTCTTGAACAACCTAGTCAATAGTCATCTTACTTTTTAAGTTCTCGTCTGCTAGGCTTAAGTCACTCCCATAGATATCCTAACAAATTATTTCAGACACCTCGTGAGTCGTGAGTATGGTTCTAAACTTTACTTTGATTTATGGCTTTAAAGAATCCTTTGGACAACCAAATCATTTATACAACCTAACCTTGTGTCCCTTAACTTTACACCCAATATAATAGTTTTACCCAAAACTAGAACAAACTATGGCAAAAAAATGCTTACTTTTGAAGGAGCATAACTTTTTAATAGAATACCCTCTAGCATAAGAAATCTACACTCGTTCAATGCATTTAAAACTCAACTTGGTCAGTATATAATTGCGGATCAATCACTTTTGGAGAAATAAGAGCATTGAATGGGTACCTATCTGGTTTGATGACGACGAACTTTGTGTAATTAATGTTGTATGTTTTAGTATTATTCTCAAGTAAGTGATATGTATATGTCTTTATTGAGAATAAAGTTTCTTTAAACCTAACTTGGGTCAAATATTCTATCTTTCTGACAAAATTTTCAATTACTAAGTAGTCGGAAAGCAACGTTTTTTTTTTACTCTATGAGCCGAATGTGTAGGCCAATAGTTGATTTATAGAAACAATACCAAATCTATCGATAACCTAACGCCACATTTGCCCCTCACTACCCCAACTTCATCAACAGTTAATAATAAGGGGTATGAGTGCAAATTTTAAGTGGCTCGCATTTGAACCGGGTTACCCCTTTATGACGCAGATACGACAGGTGAAGTTACAATGTGTAATGATAAGCTTTCTTACGAATGGCTTACTTTGTTTACTTGATTACCTTGTGCATTGGAGAGAGGAGATAACAAGTGATTACCGTTGATGTTCTTCGTGGTAGGATGTGAGTATTTTCTTTGTCTTTCTCCTGAGTATCATTTGGTTAGGAAATGAGTAAAAGAAAATGATCTAAAGTATAAATGTGTGAGTGCGAATTGATTATTATTATATTTTTGCTTTTATTTTCCCCTTAGGTATACAAATAACAGTCAGTGGGACGAATAAAATTCTCACAATGCCTTTTAGATGTATGAGGAACAGGGTCTAGGGAAAAGCTAGTCCTCTATAGAAAAGGGAGGATCCTCCGAACAGACGGGTGTCAAGTCTGGCGGGCAACTGCCCAACGATTGATGTCAGATAGTTTTATATATGACGTCATTCGCGCGGTAAACTCAAATTGCGTGATCCAGGATTTGTGTGACGTCATGTCTTTGATGCATAGTTTGCATGTGGCTATGTAGATGCCGCCACAGCCTTATGAAAAAAAAAAACGAACTTTTTTCCTTTCCTATGACAGAATTTTCATATACTTACCTAAATATTTTTTTGTTCAATTTCAATTGTTTCCCTTGGTTTTACGAGTATAAGCATGGATTTAACCAAAAGTAAATCTGATATCAATCCATATACCAATGTTTGCATTTCTGAAACATATCCAAACCCAAAAATATCTAAATTCATCTCATAACAGATTCCAAAAACATATAAAAATAAATTCTGTATATTATCGACCTACATAAAAAAATATGTGTAATAAAAGTTTATCCATCGAACTAAACAGTTGGTTTAGCGTTAAAATAGCGCATATAAAAATACACGTGCGCTCAGGTAATGGTGATTGCGACCGAATTGCGGCGCGCGCGCAGCCGACGTGGAACACATGGCCCGAGCGTTTACGTGAACTACGACGAACGGGTAGTCTTGATAATAAGGATTGAGGAATTTTGAGCGATTTCCCGAAAAAAAAATGGTGGATGCACTGACAACGAAAATGGTTCTTAGCGAGAAGTCTCTCCAAATTACATCCTAATAATTCCTCACCTTAATTAGGTGCAGGATGTCAGCGCCACTTGGACCAGGATAGCTTTACAACCTACCTAAACTACGTATCCAGCGATCATGCCCGTCCGGTACATCATCATCATCATCATCAGCCTATTAATGTTCCCACTGCTGGGACACAGGCCTCCTCTCTGTGAGAGGGAGTGGGCCGTAATCTACCACGCGGGCCCAGTGCGGGTTGGTAGATGTCGCATGTCTTCGAATTTTTGGTTCTAAGACATGCCGGTTTCCTCACGATGTTTTCCTTCACCGTTTTTTTACATCTGTTGCTAATACTTTTCTTCTGTCCGGTACATCTGTTGCTAATACTTTTCTCTGTATTTGCTACTGTTTTGGTTAAAAAAAACACTTATACAGCAAAAAACATAGTCTCAAGAATATTTTAAAACTAAACGAGTTCGGTGTTTCCTATCTGAAAACTCCGAGAAGAAAGACTGAAAGAAACTCAGAAGTTAGTCTGTTTTAAAGTCCAGCCATAATTTTGGTCAGGCCATATGAGGATCATGTAGTAATTGTTTGATATGATTATGCTAAACCAATGTATGGTAAGGTATTCATTCGATGTATTACTACTTTTGTACGCCCTAGAGGCAAAACATAGCACCCTCAATGCGCCCTCAATAAACTTTTTTTTTTTTCTTTCGTTCAATGTATTACCAAATAAGAATTTATAATGTACCTATATGTTTTACAATAAATAAATAAATGAATCGGAATCTGGATGTGAAAGTATCGCAGCACCGTTTTACTCTTTGGTCGAAGTTTCACTTCCAGATTTATTTAGATCGCTTCACATATATGCTATATTTTCTAAGGCACCAACTCCTACCCTCTCGGGCCAGTAATTTTCAGCTTGGCTATTCATCCAATCATCCAGAAACTAAATTGAAAATTTAACGTGTGGTATTTAGATGATGGAACGCTAGGAGGTGATGTAGACACCGTTTTGAACGACTTACAACTCCTCAAACAACAATTTAAATCCATTGGCTTAGACCTTAACCCATCAAAATGTGAAATTTACCTTTCTGACATTACCGACAGACAATTGACCCTTGAGAAATTTAATGCAATAGCCCCACAAATCAAAATTTTTGAAAAAAGTTCACTTCAGCTCCTAGGTTCCCCAATTTTGGAAGACAGTTTTTCTCCCTTCATCGACGAAAAAATCAAAAAGTTCAACGACATTTCGGACAGACTGTCTAAAATTAATGTACATTCGGCATTCACCCTGATTAGATACTGTTGTTTTGGTCCAAATTTTATATATTTTATACGCTCTTCCTCTTTATGGAAGCAGTCACACCTCTTGGACAAAATTGACCAAATTATTCGCAGCACCTTAACATCCATTTTAAATGTGGCCTTGGACGACCGAGCGTGGCTGCAAGCCACACTACCCATCCGTCTTGGTGGCCTCGGCGTCCGCAAAATTACCAGTGTTAGCTTACCCGCTCCTGTCCTCTGTCCACAGCTCTGAAAATTTTAGCCCCCTGCCTGGTTGACTCTGAAGTGCCGTGCTTGACCGATGCGGAGAATGCCTGGAAAGCGGCTTGCCCGAATACAGATCGGCCCGTCAACCCATCCTCCCAGAGGCAGTGGGATGAGCCGCTCTGCAGGTTGGTACGGAACAATCTTATTAATACGTCCACCAATACTGCTGAGCGTGCCCGCCTGCTGGCTGTGGGTGAGTGGGAGTCGGGCCTTTGGCTTCATGGGCTACCGTCACCCAACATAGGCACTATGCTGGGTGACGCCACCTTCCGGCTCGCTACCTGTCTGCGTCTGGGCGCTCCTTGCGTGGCTCCGCATCGCTGCCAATGCGGTGAAGGTGTCGGCTGTCTCGGACACCATGGCCTATCCTGCAGTAAGAGCGCAGGCCGGATAGCACGGCACGCCAGCATCAATGACATCATCCGTCGTGCTCTTGTTACCGCCGGGGTGCCAGCTGCTTGGCACGCGACGATGGGAAGAGACCAGACGGAATGACCATAATGCCTTGGAAGGTAGGTAGGCCTTTGGTGTGGGATGCAACGTGTGTCGACACCCTTGCGCCATCCCATCTTCCTAGCACGGCGAGCTGTGCTGGGGCTGCTGCTGCAGGTGCGGAAAACCTCAAACGCCGCAAATATTCCAATCTTATTGGGAATTATATGTTTGAGCCGTTTGGGGTTGAAACACTAGGTCCATGGGGTCCGAGTGCCCACTTGGTTTTTCAAGACATCGCCAAGCGGTTGGTCGACTCTTCACGTGACCAGAGGGCTGGCCTATTCTTCGGCCAAAGAATAAGCATTCAAATCAAATCAAATCAAATCAAAAATATTTATTTGCTAAAATATGGTACAATAGATATTACAGTCATTTTGGTTTCAGCATATTCTGCCATGATTTGGCGTGCAAATACATTTACATGTCAATTAAAATTATTAGAATTACAGTCATTATGATTATTAATATTATTTAAAATTATTACAAATTTACATTAATTATAGGTTCCATCGACTTATCCTCCAAATATTCCTTAATGTTATAATATTTTTTATATAGTAATAGTTTAAAGAGACTTCTTTTGAACAATGTCAATGGCAAATCCTGAAGGGAATTCGGCAAATGGTTATAAATTATAATAGACATGCAGTAGACGTTTCTCTTGAACAATTTTAATTTTATTTGTGGCAACCGTAGTCTGTCTTTATGGCGCGCCCGGCTATTTAGCTTGTCACCAATATTTTCAAACTGATTATAATTCTTTTTAACAAAAATACAAATTTCCAAAATATACAAACATGGTAGTGGTAATATATTTAGTTTCTGGAACAGTGGCTTACAGCTATCTAAAAAGTGAGCTCCACATATTGCTCGGACACATTTTTTTTGCGCTTTGAAAACTCTGTCAATGTCCACATACAACGTGCACCGTGGCGTGGAACATTGCCATACAACGTGGCAATGCTGCCAGCCTTTTGGGCACTTTTCCTGTTGAGAGCGATGCGGACGAATTTTTTGATGCCCTATGATTGTGGGCCCTCCCTCTTTTATACCTATACTTGTACATATTATTATTATCTATTTAAGTCTGTTAGGTTTTAAATCATGTAAATAAATTGATTTAAAAAGGCAACAACTTCTTTATGAGTTATTCCCTTTCCAAAAACTTACTTTAATAGTGACCAAAAGCCAGTGCAATAAAATAAATTCGTCTTAAAGTATCAAAACTATTCCCTCCTAGTACGCATGTCGATCAAGCGCAAACGCATCAAACATTTCAGTGGAACCAACAGGTAATTTACAGCTGCGTGCGCGCCGATACCAGTATATGTTTATTTTCGTTCATACTATTTATTTCGCTGCTCGCCTAACGATGATTAGATTTTATTATTACTACCATCCGATCTTTAATGGCGATTCGCCACCTGGTTTCACGTGGGCGTGATTTTGTAGGATTACTGCACGGGATTGATTAGTTTCCTCAATCATTCTGGGGTGTATAAAAAAAAACAGAAAATCGAAAAAACTTTGCCTGATTCTAACGAAGTTTTTTTGACTGACGAACCTTCACAACACAAAACAATGTTACAGTTAGTTCAGTCGGTCACCGGAAAATATTATTTTCCCGAAGATTCAACAGACGACATGTCATGTCATGTCTTATAAAACAGCATTCTGTATTCAACATTTTGGCTTTGTATATTTTCATCCTCTCTGGATAATTTTCAGCTGTTTTTATTCAAATCCTGCATTAAAATGTCACCTATACGGTACTATTCTATTTGCTTGTTTCTCTCAGTCATCGGCCACTGTATGAACGTAAGTGAAATGGACCGAGGACTATGTTAATTTACTGTTTGATTTGCAACAATTTGAGAAAATTACTTCTCACCACCACTTAGCGCTATTCCAGTCCGCATTACCTCAATAGTAACACAGAAACAGTCGTATTTCAACTTGATCCAGATCCACATACAGTTAATTTAGCGTTCACCTTTTCAAAACAATTTAGCGGCCATAAATCGTTAGCACCTCGTGCTGTCGTCGCGTGTACGGCGCGCGGTCGTTGCGTTCCCGCTGCGTGCCCGTCTCGCAGGCGGCGCGTCGCCGGCACGCCGGCGTGCCGCGCGGGCCTCACCGCCCGCCTACAATCCTTAGTGTGAGGTGTGAATGATGGGTGTCCGATGTTGTTTATATTGGTGATTGTGCTAATTTGTTTACGAATTAGGTCATTTGTACGGGATTGTGCTGTAGATGGTATGTATTAAAGTATTTTATTGTTACGATTTGGTGGTAGGCACAATTTTGGTTTTGAACAGTTATTCTTAATCGTATAAAACAAATAATAACACACAGTGTAATGTGAGATTCTCTTCTCAAGTCTGCATTTTTTTAGGTTATACCAGCTCTTAGCGCAGCCCTATGCTGACATAGGAGCCTTTTGAGCCTCACACGGGTCTTTACTTTCATTTGTTAGCTTTGAATATTTATTTTTTATTGTTTGTGTTTCCTGTGCTTGTCCCAAATAAGATGTTTTTTTTTCTTTCACTAACTACCTTTATTTTCACATAGCACCATAATAGCTAGCAGCATATTAGAAGAGGTACATGAAATATTGATCGAAGATGACCGATTAAATAACATTTTAGAACACTTCAGACCTCAAAGCAAGTTTTAAAACATCAGACTGTATAAAATAATGTATTATAGTATACAAAAGGCTCCACGATATGATATCCACAAAGCGAATTTTGATTTTTAGGTCAAGCAATGTGTTATTCTGATTTGTTTGCTTTTTCGTTTCAAAATAAAAAATTTAAAAATACACAACATTATTAGCCGTAAACGGCGAAATCGTTGACTTACGTCCAACTATTCCTTTCATCACGTACAGTAACGTACGTTCTCCTACCTTTCGCACACATTATTATAATTCGTACAGCTGTGAGACATTATTTTAAAATAATATTGTTTACTCTCCACGGAGCGTTTCTCACGTTTGCGTTCCGCGTTTATATTCGCTTGCCGTGTTTTGAATACATTTACGTGTATTTGTACACTGGGTAACATAAATATATTGGATTAAATTAATAGTTGTTATCAAATAAACATTGGGGGAATAATTGGAGGACCTTTGATCAGAGTAGTGTGGTAATGGAGTGTTAAGAAGTGCTACCGTAGCCAATCAAATTCACACGATATGACGCGACTCCAACGACCCACCAATCAACGACAGGTACAATAACTAAACCCCCACGCAGGTCACAGTTCTACCTATTCTAAAAGTCAGCGATAAAGGTAGGTAGGTAAGTACAAATGTATTGTTATCAACGGAAATGGAAATCCGACATAGATAGCTATTGCACATGGGTATTCCCTGTATAGGTACCGTCATATTTGTGAGGTTAAAATGATAGTGTAACACAGCAGCCGGAATTGTGATAGATAGGCATACCGGTCCACAAATATAAAAGTTAAAACGACATACATAACATAACACCACGCCTTGTTTCCGCGATGGGTTGGGCAGAGGTGCACCTAATAGTACATCCACATTTCGTCAGTTATGTTTTAAGTCCCATGTACGAGTATTAGGGGGCGAGCCTATTGCCACAAAAATTCCCAATATGCTACTACATACATTAAAGCGAGCCACCGCGCATATTTACTTGCTAGGTTATATCTGTAACGGTCTTAAAGATTGAAATAATTATTAGACAAAAAAAGTTTTTGTGCAGTTTTGATGCCGACCATAATTTTGGTGTCATCATTGTTCCAAAATTTGATTTTCACGAACGTCTAAACAGTTGCATAAATAAATAAATAAGCCTTTTTATTTCTCATTTTTTCATGCAAATACAATATCTTAGCATGCTACAAAGATTAGTACATTTATAATAATCATAAATTTCAATTCTAGTAGGTAACATGATTTAAATATTATCCATTAATTTAATTATTATTAATTTGAATTGGTTATTTAATTTAGTGTTACATATTTATGTAGTAAAATTTAATTTAAATTTAAATGAGAACCCCTCTGGTGGGTAAAGGCCTCCTCCATTTTTGTCCATTCTGTTCTGTCCTTCGCTTTTGCTTGCCAATGTTCTCCCGCCATTTCTATAATATCGTCGACCCATCTTCTTGATGGCCTTCCACGCTTTCTTTTTCCCTTGGGTCCTTCCCATACTACGGCACGACTCGTCCACCGGTCATCTTCCATTCTAGCTAGATGTCCTGCCCATCTCCACTTTAATTTCAAAGAGTGGAGAAGAAAATCCAATAGCTTTGTTCTTTCTCTTATCATGGTATGGCGTACTTTATCTTTCTTTCGTATTCCTAGAATGGATCTTTCCATGGCAGCTTGGCATATTCTTATTTTTTCTTTTGCTAGTTTTGTGTATGTCCATGTTTGTGAACCGTATGAAAGACAGGGAAGGATACCACTGTCCATTACTTTCTTCTTCACATGGAGTGGCATGTCTCCTTTCATTATTTCTTTGTGAGCCCAGTACTTTTGCCATGACATATTTATTCTTCTTGTTATTTCCTCTATGTTGTTGTTCTGGTGGAATGATACTTGTTTCCCTAGATATATGTAGGAATCCACATATTCGAGGTTTTCGTTAGCTATCTTTATTGGTGGTTTTGAAGAGTTGGTCATCAGTTTGGTTTTTTGCAGGTTCATCTCTAATCCCACACGTGCGCTTTCCACTTGCAGACTATGTATCATTTTTTGTAGTTGTGAACTTGATTGAGAAAATAAAATTATGTCGTCAGCGAAGCGCAAATGACTGAGGTATTTTCCATTTATTTGAATACCTAGATTTTTCCAGCCGAGTTTCTTGAATATCGTCTCTAATACGGCAATAAAAAGCTTGGGGGATAGAGGATCGCCTTGTTTTACGCCTCTTTTAATTTCTATCTCCGGGCCACTTGTTTCCAGGCTGACTCTACTTGTGCTCCTCTCGTAGATGTTCTTTATAATATTACAGTAGGTTTCATCAATGTTGTTCGCTTTCAGTGCCTCCCATATTGACATGTGTGAAATAGAGTCGAAGGCTTTTTGATAGTCTATAAAGGTTAAGTAGAGAGGCCTTTGTAATTCTTTGTATTTCTCTATTATACTCTCTAAAGTTTGGATATGGTCGACGGTTGAGTATCCTCTACGAAATCCTGCCTGTTCTACCGGCTGGTTTTCGTCAATTTTTGCGGATATCCGGCTTAGAACACACTGAGAAAATAGTTTGTAGAGGCTGGGCAGTAAGCTGATAGGTCGATAATTTCCTATGTCCTTTGGATCACCTTTCTTATACAGTAATATAATATTTGATTTAGTCCATTGCTCAGGGACTTTCTGCTCTTTGTTTATAATGTAAACAGTTGCATACCTTTATACAAAAACATTCAGGGTTCAATATTTGCTTGATTCAGGTGTCCGGATTATTTTTCAGAATCCTACACTTAGCAGAAAGATATATTTAACAACTATAGATAGAAAGATAGATAGAATATTCTTTATTATGTACACCAGAAAATGTACAGGTATAAATGTAGAAATTACTACACAATGTAAGTACTGGACAGTGTGTCCATTATAATGATTTCGATTAAACCAGTGGGGTTTTAAATATTTCCTACTAAGAAATACACGGCCATAATGCACTGTATTAATTCTCTGAAAACCTGTCAAGAACCGTAATAAAATCGCAACAAATAATTTATTCAAAATAGATCAAAATTCCTGGTTCACGGTGATTAAAGTCCTCCAAGATAGAACAAATTAATACTTGATAACACAATTAATTTTATGCTCGGGGCGGTAGCGGTGCGAGTGTAAGCGTAAAGCGAAAGCGAAAATTACTGTAAAAAATAAATAGCAGTTTTTTTCCATAGTTGCCAACTAATTAATTTATCGGATGGACATGGCAGAACCTCCATACTTATTACTGGGCTATTTCATTCAGAATTATACTAAAGCCATTATACGATAACATTCACTCACTTCATGGTTCCGTGAAATGACATAAAATCACGCCTGTATTCTCCGAAGGGTTAGGCAGACGTGTACTTATAGTACACTTACATTTCGTCAGTTATATTTAAGTCCCATGTAAAAATGGGGCGAATCTATTGGAAATGTAATTTTAGGTACATTAAAATACTGCCTGATACGGTTTATTCAGAACTATCCCAAAACTTTTCTGTAAATATACCTACTACTACTAACTAGCTGACCTCTGCCCACTTCGTTGGGCGGTAAACATAAGTATAGAGCAGACACTCACAAATAATGTGGCTTTCTGTTGGTAAAAGAATTTTGAAAATAGATTCAGTAGATCCAGAGATTACGCCCTACAACCTCACAAAATTTACCTCTTTATAATATAAGTATAGTTAGATACCTACACCATCTTACGCCAAAATACACTTTAAAACAAAAAAAACAACCGTCTTTTCCTTCCCGCTCATCGCTGCCACTCCTACCTCACCTCAAAACTCGTAAAATTTTCAATTTGCCCGCTAAAGTTTCACCTGATAAACGTGAACTTAGGTGCGTTAAAAGGAAAAGTATTCCTCTGATAAGACGCCAGCGGTCCGTGTAATGACTGCGGGGCTGCTATCGTAAGGTTTGTAATTTACTTACTGGGAATTAGCTCGCTATCTGATCCGAGTTACCGTAAAATGTAGGGAAGTATTACGTGCAGTAAAGTGAGGGTTACTTCCCTCGGTAACATGGTGCTGTACCAAAATCTTAAAGCTAAGCTAAGGTTGAAATGATGTCATTGCAAGAAGTTTTTAGAGGAAGGTCATTGAACGTGCTGCAGCTGCAATATGTTTTGCTAAAGGGCCTGAAAAGCTTTGGTTTTCTATAACGGCTTTCCAAATACAGAACGTATTTGACACCTTAATGTCAAAAAAGCAAGTTTAAAAACTAAAACCCGACTACTGAAAAATCACGTTCTAAAATGTATGAAACAAGAAAATACACACATCAAAAGTGTCTAGGGATCAAGCATTTTTATGCGGATTTCTTGAGATTGAGATGTGGCTTTGTAATAAATTTATGATTTTATAAATTTATATGGATCCTTTTTGGTGCATTTCATAATTTGAATCAGGAACTGTGAATCAAATTCGAGTAAAAGATGAAAATCAGCTGTCAATATTTTCCCTATAAAAACATACAACGCATTGAAGACATTATTAGTGCTACTGTTTCCCTACTACTGATTAAAACCAACGTTATTATGGAGCAGCGACGTCATTTAAGCAGGGAAGAAATGCTCAGAGCCGTGGGAATGATAGAAGCTGGTTCCCGGCAACGTACTGTGGCTTTAGCTCTGAATACAAGTCAGAGTGTTATCAGTCGACTTTGGACACGTTACCGAAGCACTGGTACCGTGGCTGAGCGCCATGGAGGACGGTATCGCTGCACCACACGGAGACAAGACCGATACATTCAAATCTTAGCTCGAAGAGCTCCAACAATAACCGCCATGATGTTAGCCGTGAGGCTTCATCACTCTTCAGGGAACTTAATTAGCGACCAAACAGTCAGAAACCGCTTGCATGAAGTGAACCTTCATTCCCGAAGACCGCTACGGGTACCACCTATAGCAATGCACAATCGTAGGATTCGATATCAATGGGCTCTTGAACACAGAAATTGGGCAGAAGAACAATGGCGTTTCGTGTGCTTTTCTGATGAGTCTCGTTTTGGTATGAGACCGGATACAAGACGTATACGACACTGGAGAACCCCTGGACGCCAACAGCGATTAAAATCCTGCCAGGAAGTCCATCCTTATAGTGGTGGAACCATCATGGTATGGGCGGGTATTTGGATCGGCGGAAGAACTGAGTTGATTTGGATTAGAGGCAACCTCAACGCTCAAATTTATGCTGAGACGATTGTATCAGACGTCATCGTTCCTCTACAAGTGCAAATCGGTCCCTTATTTCAGTTAATGCATGATAATGCACGACCGCACACCGCAAGAGTTGTAAGACAGACTCTCGCCGCAGCTAACATCAATGTCCTGCCCTGGCCTGCTCAGTCGCCAGACTTGAACCCGATTGAGCATGCATGGGATATGCTACAGAGAAGAGCTCTGCCGAATATGGAGGGTATCCAGTCGCAAGAAGACCTTTTTTTGTTGTTGCAACGAACATGGGCGGCCATTCCACAGCGTGATTTGGATGAACTCATTTTGAGTATGCCAAACCGATGTTCTTGTGTTGTTAGTGTTCGCGGTAGAAACACGGATTATTAATTGTTTAAGTTACCCAATAAAATTTTAAAGAAAACTGTTATTTCAGTCTTTTTTTCGAACTTTAATGTTAGTGGTTCAAATGTCAAAAATCCCTTTATTAGGAAAATGGCAAATTTCTTTATTAATGCAAAGGTGACTTGGTTTATCGTTACTGTGACAAACGAAAACACTTTATTTGATGAATCCTTAAAGAAAATTTTTATTAATATCAATCAGGAGAAAAGTTATTGCAAAAATATATGTTGATCCCTAGACACTTTTGATGTGTGTATTTCGGACAGAAATCAAGACATAGGTACAAAAATGGTCAAAGTAAAGCCGTAGTCGCATGCCATTATAATGTTGTAGCCGACAGGCAAGCGACTACGGCTTTACTTTGACCATTTTTGTACCTATGTCTTGATTTCTGTCCGAAATATTTTCTTGTTTCATACATTTTAGAACGTGATTTTTCAGTAGTCGGGTTTTAGTTTTTAAACTTGCTTTTTATTTAATTTGTTTTGGGGTTACAATTTCATAATAAAGTATTTGCAGAACCGCTTTTTTTTTGTATAGGTTTAATTGTATATTATAATAGGTATTAATTTTACAGCCGCACCGTACGTAGCACAGTCTCACTCTTCATGTTTTTAACAATTTAAACATATTTTTTTACTTTAAAAATATGATATATATACATATTTATAATGTGCTTGTCAAGCCCTTTCATTTGATACCAAACATGGTATGATTAAAAAAAAATTTTTTTTTCATTCGTCTCTTTATGTCCTCTAGAGGGCGCCATATTGAATTAAATGTAACGTCACATACCCTATAACCAGCGGACACTCAGGACGATTCCAACGATACCTCATTTTTCAAATTATGATCAGTGGTTTAGAAGTTATGAGGTTACAGATGAACATACATACATACATACATTCATACATACATACATACATACTGTAGCATTAGAGATCAGCTTCTGCCACTTGTTGAAAAGAATGCTTGGTGAGAATCGAACCCACTCTAGCATAGGATAACTAAATACAAAGAAAAAAATAATAGGAGATTTTAAATATGATTTGTATTATATTTTTTAAAGTAAGAAAAAAAACAGAAACAGTTGTATAAAACGTGATAAATAAATTTAAGTATGATTGCGAGCCGCTTATAACTACGGTTGATTTTTATTTTCCGAACGGAGAATTATGCGGTTTAGGGTTGAGTGTACGATCGCACGCGGGTTAAATACGTATAGGCCTTTACTAATTTAATCCCGGAGACGCGAGGTAGAACAGAGCAATTAAACCAGCAATAAATCTGGGTTCAGCGCGGTAGATGGATTGCCTAGCTTAAGATTCAAAAATAAAGTTAAAACTAATGCGATGGAGATTAATAGCCAATGAGTCCTGAAGTCCTGAAGTACGGGGCGCCGTCCTGCTGCTGCCCGGAACGACCTCGCCTTGGTTAGCGGAGGAACCCGACGTGGCTAGAAGACGTGGGTCTGTGTTGACGCAGGCTGGGAGTAGAGAACGCCAGGATCCTGTCCAGGCGACGGACGGGGGTCCGGGAAAGGCCTTGTGGCCTTGGTTATCTGCCAAGGTCCGAAAACGAGAGAGTTTTAGAAACGGCATAGGCTAGATTACGCCATTAGTGGGACGCGAGAGTGTATGATTTGATAAACGGGAAATTGGTTGAATACTCACATGTTTGTACAGTAAATACTTCACCAAAAAATAGTGGTTCTAGATTCTCGCTTGGCTGGCACGAACTATAGGTAAAACCTGAGGACTAGACACCACAATGAACACGATATGCTTCATCAAAACTGCGGCCAGCTAGCACAAAGATACTATCGTGATCTTTTTACATCCGCGTCTTAAACTGAAAACACGACACTTGAAGCAGAGAAAAATTATTTTATACCATGACGTATCGTCCAGAGCGGCTCACAATAGAATCACGCAAGTCAGAAAAAATTGTTTTACTTTGAACGATATAGAATTCAAAATTTGAAAATGTGCTCAATTCGAAATTTTTAAAAGAAATAATAGTTTATGAAACTTTTACAACTACAAAAGAGGCTTGAACGGCAGCGCAATGCTGCAATACACCCTTTCCAGCAAAAAAAAAAATTATCGATACTATCGATAAAAAAATTTGACAACCCTAAACGATGTCGACACAAAAGACTGAAGGCATCATCGATAAAAATCACGACCCTATCGACAAATTTTTGACAACCCTAGACGATGTCGTCACTAAAGACACTTGACATCCCTATAAGGAAAACGAGAAAAAAAAAATTATGTCTCCCCTATAGGGGTGACAGTTGAAGAGGAGACGAGACAAGGTTAGGGGAAGTCCTGAGTAACAGAGTAAAAATGAAATACTTAGAAGACAACTAACAACTAACAAGACTAAACCAGAATTAAAATACCTAACCTAAGGAGCGCCTACTAAGTGCATTCGACAAAGAGTAAATACGGAACGTCCCAAATCTAAACCTTCTCGACGCGAGCTCAGGCAGCGTCCACTAAACCTAAAAAATAATCTAAGTGCGCGACTAAAAAACTATGGCCTAACAGAATTAAAATAACTCACGGGATAATATACCATGGCGAAATAGACTCTAGACGAAATAAAGAAGCTAAACTAAAGTAAAAAGCGAATGTAAGTATAGGTTAAAATTAATTATTGACACATGCTCAGAGGGCAATGTTGATAAAAGAAGAGGCTAGAGGTTGTAATCAACGAATATAAACTGAGGAGGACCAGGCTACGAGAGGAAAAAACCTAAGTCCCGAAAAAATAATACCCCAGCCTACAAAAATAAGGGCTATAAACCAGTATTTTAATGTCCCTAATTGTAGGGTATCCCTCCTGATCCGACTTTCAGCTAAGAGAGTGCTTAGAGTCTGATCAGAGGAGTGATAGTAAGGTGGGAGGGTCGGTGCACCTCAAAGAAACTCCTAGAGGTCGAACACAAACCTATTCGTCCCTAACAGCAAAACTCACTAACAAACTTGTTGAGAGTCAACAATAAAGTTGAGCGATGAGTTACCTCTCCGAACAAACCCAGAGGTTACAAGAGGGAGAGAGGGAACATAACAAAAAGGTCGCTCATAGCGTATTGGTCAGCGAAGAGAAGAAAAATTACGGAGTAAAATTAAACAGAAAAACAATATATAAATAGATACAGTATGCTTAGTGTGTTATGTACGATATTTACATCAGATAACGGAATTGTATAGAAACAGAGAATTTTGGGAAAGTATTATTATTAAACTTACCGAGAAATCGGAGAATAAACCACTAAATAGCCAAATACCATAATTATAATAATATTATTATTTTGGTTTCTTATGAAAATGTCAGCGTGATGACGTGACAGTGTAAAAAGAAGTAAAAAGTCAGAGAGTGAAAATAAGGCTGTATAATAGAGAAAGTTCGAAAAGAGTTTGTAACAGATTTTGCGATAAATTTAAATTATATAATTACGTACTTTGAAACTTAGCTTTTTTGTTAAGGAGGGTATCGCGATGATTATGGCCTGAAAATGAGGGGTTATGAATAAAAACAATATTTATGATGAGTAAATTTGGACTAGGTGGTGAGATGAGAAGAAAGAAACAGCGAATTTTGGAATATTGAGGAAATCTAATAGGATGATTGATGTAGATTATGGGGGTGCTATTTCAAAATGTCTTTGATGTGATATGACCCGGAATGAACGGAGTCACAATCTTGAAGGAGGTAAGTTGTTCTGGAGAGTACCCTACTCACCCGACACTTCACAAAGCGAGGAGCAAGCTTCCCGGAAAAATAATCAGATCCCGAAGACCTGGAGAAATTCCTCCTCCAGACCGTGTCACCGACGTTGAGGGTGATAGCGGAACGGTTGGCGTTATATGTTTTCGAATTTCGGAGGAAAGCAAGAGAAAGATTATCGGCGACCCTAGAATAAACTTGTGCGAGGGAAGATAGGTTTGACGCGTGTTGAGACCGACTTTCGGCTAAATCGGTGCCTTGAGTCTGTCCGTGTGCACGGGTCGGATCTATAATAACTTCCCTACCAAACATAAGAAAGTTTGGGGTAAAACCGGTAGCTAAGTTGATACATGAGTTGAGGTATAATTTGACCTTGGGTAATAATTTTGACCAATTTCTTTGATTTTCGCCGACTAAGATGCTTAAACATGTAATAACGCTTTGATTGTAACGTTCAACTGTATTAGCCTGTGGGGTATAATACGGAGTAAAAATTGGAGATTCAATGTGGTAAGACCTGAGGAAATTCAGCAATCGGTTACTACGGAAAACGGTGGCATTATCGCAAAGAATGGCGCGTGGGACTCCGAAATTAAAAAATATCTCAGATTCCAGCGCCTTAACAACAGAATTAGCGTCGACCTTTTTTAAAGGAACGAGCCAAACATACTTGGAAAATACGTCGACCATGGATAAAATATAGCGATAGCCATAAAAGGCGATAGGAAGGGGGCCAACGATGTCAATAGAAATAAGCTGTAAGGGTGAGGAGACGGCCTTCGGGTACAGCATCTGTCCGCGCGGTTGAGTGTTAGAAATCTTATAGGCCTTGCACACCTCGCATTGACTCAATGTTTCCGTGACGTCACGAAACATATTTGGCCAGTAGAAAAGTTCCTTGATCTTAAGGTAAGATTTCAAGACACCAGGGTGTATTGAAGGGAAATCATTGTGAACTTCCCATATGGCGAGTGGAACTTTCTCTGAAGGCAATACGACGCGCCATGGGTCAGATGAGAGAGGGCTGGTGATAGGCATACGTCTCAAGAGGACACCGTTCTGAATCGCGTAATCGGGGAACATCTGAGGCGTATCTCGAGCGCCCAAATAAATCCTCTTATACCAACGGTCCGTAGTATGTTCGGGACCCTGATCGAACGAGACAGGGCTGGCATAAACCCTGGAAAGTGCGTCTGGGACGACGTGTTGCGACCCCTTGCGATGAACGATGTCAAAAGTGTATTGGGATATGACGGTGGCCCACCGGGCCAGGCGCCCAGAAGGGTTATTTAAAGTGAGTAACCATTTCAAAGCCATATGATCCGTTATAACCGAGAACTTCATACCATCTAAATAACACCGGAAATGTTTTATAGAATCAAGAACGGATAAAAGCTCGCGTTCGGTAGTGCTATAATTTCGCTCCGCCTTGGAGAATAGGCGGGAATAATAAGCGATAGGATGCTCCACACCATCGATTTTTTGTGAGAGAACCGAACCGAGACCAACCGCTGAGGCATCACACTGCAAAAAGAACGGCTTGGAAAAATCCGGACAAGCCATTACAGGAGTGTTGATTAGCGCCTCTTTCAGCTTGGAAAAAGCTTGATCGGCAGCTTGATTCCAAATTATGGGATCTCGACCTTTGCTTTTTCCGATCAAGGCGGTGAGCGGCGCGATTATGGACGAAAAACCGTCTACGAAACGCCTGTAATAGGAACACATTCCTATGAAGCCGCGCAGAGACTTGGCACAGGTAGGAGTAGGATAATCCCTAATAGCGTCAAGTTTGCCAGGGTCAGTTTGCAGACCCTTTTCGTTAACAATATACCCCAAATATTTGAGTTCGCTCTTGCAGAACTCGCATTTTTTTAGGTTAATTGATAAACCGGCTTCCTGGAGGCGGTTCAACACCTTCTTGAGGAGGGCGAGATGGCTGTGGAAATCCTTAGATATTAGGATCAAATCATCGACGTAACCGAAAACACAATCGTCGCTAGTGGAGGTAAATTCGAAATTTACGATCATATCAGTGAGACGTTGCATCTCGGAAGCTGCGTTTGTGAGTCCAAACGGCATTCTAACGAACTCAAATAAACCGCGTTGAGGGATTATGAAAGCAGTCTTCTGACAACTATCGTTGTCGGCGAGAGGTATCTGCCAAAAAGCACTCCTAAAATCGAGAGAGCTTATGTATCTCGCCCCACGGAGATTATCAAGGATATCTTGAATGCGCGGGAGGGGATATGAGTCTCTGATGGTAACGCTATTTAGCTTTCTACTGTCGACGCAGAAACGAACCGAACCGTCCTTCTTCGTGACCATAACAACGGGACTAGCCCAGGGAGAACGGGATGGACGAATAACGCCTAACTCTAGCATCTTGTCAACTTCGTCGTTGAGGATTTTTAATTTGACGGGTGAGAGCGGATAAAACCTTTGCCTAATTGGCTGTCCGGTGGTGTTGATTTTATGTGACAGCCATGTGGTTTTTCCGAGTCCGATTTTGTCAGACGAGATTATTTCAAATTCGTCTATGACTCTTTGTAGACTTCGCTCTTGATCGGGTGATAAGACGTTACGAGGATGTATATATCGTGGCTCGCTAACGCAAGAAGCGGATGGAAGGGAACGACTAGCGGATGAGAGATACATGTTACCTTTAATATTTTTATCGAATGCTTGACTAAAGACAGATGTCAAACCAAACTTATTCCAAAATTCAATACCCAAGATGACTGAGGAAGACATAGAGCGCGCTACTAGAAACTCATGAGAAAAAATCGTATTATTAAATTTAACTGGAAGGTGAACCGTACCTAAAATATCGATGGGCGAGTTATTGGCAGAAATAACGCGGGGACAGGCGTCGTATAAATTTAATGGAACAGATAATTCCTGGATCAAGGCATCGCTGATGAGCGACATCTGCGCGCCTGAGTCCAATAAGGCTTTGATCAGACGATCACCTAACAAAATTTCGATAAAAGGTCGGTTATCCGACGAACCATTCGTAATCACCGGTGACACTGTACGAGAAGCGTGTCGCCGGTGGCTTAAACATTTTTTGGATTGCACTTCGGGCAATCCCGAGTTATGACACCAGGAGTCCGACATTTAAAACAAAGGATGCCTGGAAAATGAGGACAATTACGATAGGAGTGACCGTTTTTACTACATTTGGGACATATCTGGGTCTCGCATGCAACGGTTGATACAGCCTTAGGAGAAACTGGTATAAAACTTTCAAAATGGGAAGCCATATCGATGAGCGAACTTAATTTGTCGAATTTGTGGACGGATAAACAAGGGTAGTATTTAGGGTGCATATTGTGCAAAATAATCTGTAATAAGTTCGGTTCAGTTATGGGGAAGGACAATTGGTCGTTCAGGTACGAAACCTGGATGACGAAATCTCTGACTGACTGGTTAGATCTCTGCTTCAGATTCCTGACTTCCTGTTCGGTCCTAAATTCGTAATCTATCGGGCCGAATGTCCTTAGAAAGGACTCTTTGA
Source organism: Conistra vaccinii (assembly GCA_948150665.1). Lineage (NCBI taxonomy): Eukaryota > Metazoa > Arthropoda > Insecta > Lepidoptera > Noctuidae > Conistra > Conistra vaccinii. The sequence goes on from OX411318.1 coordinate 25,861,856, forward strand.
GGTCTGGATAGGAGAGGTCGGGATGGCGAATGGATCGGAAGTATTTAAGCGGAGACCCTGATAATACCTCGTGGAAATGTTTCAGTAATTGGGCGTCCGATATGTCGTCTGCCTCCTTACGTTCGTCAATCGAGACGAAGAAATCACGGACGCAAGAGTCGCCAGAGAAATCGAGCTTCCACTTCGAGAGTGAAACCTGCCTGCGATAGTGGAGCGGACATTCATCGGTCTTGATAGGCGACGGAACGACCGACGACGCTGAAGGCCTGGGCGTTCTAGGCGGGATCGAGCGAGGTCTCGAAATTATCGGGCTTCTACAGATCGGTGTCTCGGTAATGGATCGCTCTTCGTCCGACATATTTAGAGTTGGTAACCCACGGAGGCAAAAAAATATTAAATGATAAAATGTTTGAGAGAAAAAGTATTGGTAGAAAAATGGTCGTTATCCTTTTAAAAAATTTCGGGTTAACGCGAATGGGCGGTCTCCTTTATTTTTGAACTGAGTTTGGAAAAATAAATATTTACGCGGTTTGAAAATGCAAATTTATTCCTGAGCGAATATTTGGTTTGTTTCGACGGCGGGGTCTAGAATTAAGCGCAAAAGTAATGTTTAAATAGAATTTTAGCAAGATAGATATGTGATACGTGAGTTATTAAAAAAAATGTTCGAATAGAGTATTTCTATAGGAATATATGTGTGTACCTAATTCATACCCTTGGCGACGAGTAATAGACGTGCGAACAAACAGAAAACGACAATCAGGCGAGCAAAAGAGACGGATGGGGCTGAATGCTATAGAAAAAAGAAAAAACTAGACATTCAGCAAAATCACCAATCAAAAAGACGCTTACCTTAGATGTGATCCCTATGCATACATACTTCAGACACACGCTACGGGGTACTAGCTACGCTAATTACGAGAGACGAGTAAAACCAGGGGATAATTATATATTTGTGGGAAGGAAATGAAAGAGGCTGAGAGAAAATAATATTCGATCTGGTTACAGAGTTTTGAATTGCATAATAGTACACTATATTAAATCATATATTATCATACAATCGTATTTCATTACATTAATTGGTCATTAAATGAAAGGCACAAGGTTAGATAGACGTAATAGGAGCACCAACAGCAGCAAGGCACCAGCGCGACCTGTTCTGTAGTTAGGCTTGCCGAGATTTTATTTAAAACGACCGCACCTGAAACAAACAAAATTGCTCTAGGAATTAGAAATTGTGCTCTTAAAAGGGCACACCACACCGGTGCTATGAAAAAAAAAATAATTAGACTACTTATAGATATTATTAGGTAATTAATAAATAGTAATGTTATTATCGTAGGTAGTAAACAAATAACCATAATAATTACTTACTTTTGTATCGGGCGCCATTGTAGCATTAGAGATCAGCTTCTGCCACTTGTTGAAAAGAATGCTTGGTGAGAATCGAACCCACTCTAGCATAGAATAACTAAATACAAAGAAAAAAATAATAGGAGATTTTAAATATGATTTGTATTATATTTTTTAAAGTAAGAAAAAAAACAGAAACAGTTGTATAAAACGTGATAAATAAATTTAAGTATGATTGCGAGCCGCTTATAACTACGGTTGATTTTTATTTTCCGAACGGAGAATTATGCGGTTTAGGGTTGAGTGTACGATCGCACGCGGGTTAAATACGTATAGGCCTTTACTAATTTAATCCCGGAGACGCGAGGTAGAACAGAGCAATTAAACCAGCAATAAATCTGGGTTCAGCGCGGTAGATGGATTGCCTAGCTTAAGATTCAAAAATAAAGTTAAAACTAATGCGATGGAGATTAATAGCCAATGAGTCCTGAAGTCCTGAAGTACGGGGCGCCGTCCTGCTGCTGCCCGGAACGACCTCGCCTTGGTTGGCGGAGGAACCCGACGTGGCTAGAAGACGTGGGTCTGTGTTGACGCAGGCTGGGAGTAGAGAACGCCAGGATCCTGTCCAGGCGACGGACGGGGGTCCGGGAAAGGCCTTGTGGCCTTGGTTATCTGCCAAGGTCCGAAAACGAGAGAGTTTTAGAAACGGCATAGGCTAGATTACGCGATTAGTGGGACGCGAGAGTGTATGATTTGATAAACGGGAAATTGGTTGAATACTCACATGTTTGTACAGTAAATACTTCACCAAAAAATAGTGGTTCTAGATTCTCGCTTGGCTGGCACGAACTATAGGTAAAACCTGAGGACTAGACACCACAATGAACACGATATGCTTCATCAAAACTGCGGCCAGCTAGCACAAAGATACTATCGTGATCTTTTTACATCCGCGTCTTAAACTGAAAACACGACACTTGAAGCAGAGAAAAATTATTTTATACCATGACGTATCGTCCAGAGCGGCTCACAATAGAATCACGCAAGTCAGAAAAAATTGTTTTACTTTGAACGATATAGAATTCAAAATTTGAAAATGTGCTCAATTCGAAATTTTTAAAAGAAATAATAGTTTATGAAACTTTTACAACTACAAAAGAGGCTTGAACGGCAGCGCAATGCTGCAATACATACATTCATACATACATACATACATACATACATACATACATACCGGTCAAAATCATAACCCTCCTTTTTGCTTCGCCGAAGTCGGGTAAAAACAATCAATCTGCCTAGACTCTCCCCAACTTTATTGGGGTCGGCATCCGTTCTAACCGGATGAAACTGAATACCAGTACCTTATCAAGACTGGTTGGCGATTCCAGGACTACATAAACTATAAGTTCAGGCTTCCTCATGGTGTTTTCCTTCACCAATGTCAGTAATGTCTAAGACAAACTCAGATAAAATAAATGCATAACATTAATTTGTAACATTCGGTGAGTCAACTAAATCTCAAACAGCATCCCATCCCAGTCTAAATAAAAACTCCACATTGCTTACGAACGAATCGTCCATTTCTTTTTATAAGCTTTAAAGGTAAAACAAAAGGCATAATACATTTTAAGTGCATCCAGGTGCATTATGACCGAAATACCGAGAAATGCTCTGAACAAAAATGTGGCTATTTATACATCCACCTTTCAGCTGCGGCTGTGAACAATGGTAGGAACAAACCTTTTCATATTTTACGCTTGTTTCCAAGTTAAAACTGGAGTTTTGAAACCCGCTTTAAAAACACCGGTTCTAAATCCAGAAAATAGGTAAATTTGCAATTTCCATTTTGTAAAAGAGCTGGTGGGATTGGTGAAGGAAAACATGAATTGGCAACTCGCGATGAAAGTCAGTGCATGCTGTTGATTGCTCGTTTCTTCTCCGTTAGAGAAGAGGTCCAGCTCTGCCTTGGGATGATTATGGGCGAAGCAAATAAAGTTAGAGATAGAGTTTGTGGTCATCAATGCCCATACAAATCTAAATATATAAAAATGAATGCCACTTTTCGTTGTAATTTTATAACTCGAGAACGGCTGGGCCGATTTGGCTGATTTTGGTCTTGAAATGTTTGTCGTAGTCCAGGGAAGGTTTATAGGGTAGGTAGGGTAGGGTAGGTAGGGTGCGTAGGTAGGGTAGGAAGCCGTAGATAAGTACTTATTGCTACCCGTGCGAAGCCGGGACGGGCAGCTAGTCTTATATAAACAGTGAACAAATCATCTGTGATCGGAGGGAAAATATTCCAAAACTCACCAACAACTAACAATCATAACTCTTGCACAGAAATAATCGTGTTATTTTAAAATCGCCACCTTCCAATTAGGGTGGGTTCGCACTGCGCGTAAAAACATTCGCTGTACAGTCACAAACACAAATAAAGACGTTAAATTTAGAGGCGTGCGGTTCGAGCACCTGGCGCCGACGGCACGTGCCACTTTCGGGTTTGACTGTACTTCGAGGATTGTTATAGAGCTGTTTTCTTTAACAATATTAAAGGCAATGTATAGAAAATTAAATGCTTAAATAATTTCATTAGTGGCATGAAGTAGTAGCCCAGCTAGGCCCTCTTGGCCTGCATCTCACCTGATTAATTGGCAAGTGATTATCAGGCCGAAAGTGGAAGCGAGCTTCACCCGGACTCATAGAGGAACTGGCGATCTTACCTTTAACTGCCGAAACACAACAATACTTCTAACATTGTTGTTATGGCGACAGACTTAGATAAAATGGTGGTATAACCACACTTTGAACAACGCGGACTTAGAACAGACCCTACCACCAACCAAACCCTGTAGAAAATTTTGCCCGTACTAGGAATCGAATCCGGGAACTCTGGGTTTGAGACAGGTGGCATAACCACAGACCACAGAGGCGGTTAAAAGAAAATGTTATTGGAAAACCGAAGAGGACCGAGACAGGTAGTAATAACATGCTTTCAGATAATCAAGAATTGTAGAGACAAGAACATTATAGTCTTTTAAGGGCTTGTACACAAAACTGCGAATCGGCGCGATGCGAATTTGCATTCGCATTTTTTGCATTGCGGATTTGTTCGATTTTTACGATGCGACGTCGCATGAAGTCGCATCGCAGTTTTGTGTACAAGCCCTAAGTAGGTACTAGGACTTAGGAGATAAAACGAGAGCGCGCATACATTAATAACTTATGTAAATGTGTATTTCCAGAAGAATATTTTTTCTCTTTAGTCGAATCTTATCGAGCCCCAATCCCTGTATCCAACACACATTCACAAGTGATTGAAGTTCAAAATAAAAATATTCACTGGGTGGTATCATCCACTCTTCGTCAATCTATCGACTCCTAAATACCGTCGGTGTATTTATTCCGGTACTTTTACGGGGAACCTGGTCGCCGGCTAACTTCTTTCAAAGTCCGAATGCTACAGATGTTATTATTTGCACGTCCAATTGGCTATTTGTTTTTCGAATGTACTTTTATTTACTTTGCTTGAATTAAATCTCTGACTGTTTTGAAATTATTATGTTTGTTGGAATTTCGGTATCATTTTGTATTGTGGAAGAAGACGGTTTACGCGTATGCAGTATAGAGGCTTATATTTAGCAGATTGCATCAAATCGCTATGAAAAAAATACGGTTCCTATTTTAAGAACAATCTAAATGAACCCTTGCAGAGTTAGTTAGTCATAGTTTGTATTGATGAACAGATTTCATGCAACTAAAATGAAACTCCTCATTTCGTAATACCTGCAAAATAGGTTACCACTTATAAATTACTCCGAACCGTCAGTCAAGCTCATAGGTATGCAATAAACTGACAAATCCCTTTGGACACCACCCATAATAACTAACGAGCTATATTATCGCCACAGATAAATAATGCAAGTAAATCAATTAAGTTTTATGATCTGTGCTCTGTTCAGACGCACTGGCATAAAGCGACACGGCCAATAGACTTTATAACGTCTCGATTTTACGAAATGCAGGAATTCGTTTTATGACTAAAGTATCAATTATGACAGACATTTATGATCTCGATTTTCTTACTAGGTGCAATAAAATGTCCTTTCGGTACATTATAATTTGTTAGTTACGAGTTTGGCTACTGTTTTATTACTGATCTGAGAACCTAGGGTTATGAATGGATTTACTAGATTTTCTATTTACAGTGCGTACCGTTTTCGGATCATTTGAAAGTACTTTGAAATGAAATGAAATGAAATACGATCCCTCTGTTTAGGATTTGCATGACATGCTTTTCTTGGAAACTTTAAAATAGTACCTATATTAGAAGCATCTTACCACCGATGTCTATAAAAAATCCCGAATTTTGCATTTTGCTGAAGCTTTATCACGCATTGAATCTCGGGATAAAACGTGAAAACCTTGTCTTTACTACACCAGTCACGAATCAGAGTTCCCGACATAATTCTGCAGAGGAAAGGAAATGAAAAAAAATATCTGGTAAAAGCAAATGCAGTTCAGATGCGGACTTGTTTTAATTGCACTATTACATAAAGAGCATAATATCTAAGTCAGCTAGTCATCACCCATAATGCTAAATATCCACGCCTCATTGCACGCTATCACGCTATCGTCGGTAGGGGCTGGCTGGCTGCCAAGTCCACGACTGGACGGCAGGTAACTCTGGCATTGGTTTGTGTTCGTTCAGACGGGATAGTTCAGTGGAAAGCTATTAATTATTTGTCAAGTAAGTTGTGCAAGTCCAGATATCATTTAAAGTTGCAGTTTACTCATCAGATCGTTTAAATACCTACTATATGTGCATTGCACAGTATCGAGTATCTAATCGATGTAGCAATTAGCCGTTTTTAAAGTTAACGCAACATCAAAATAAGTATTTATAATCTTTATTATCAATTATGAAGAGTTGCACCGATTGTTTCTAAGATTTTCAAAGAATAGGAAAACTCAAATAATAATATTCCCACGACACGTTGCTGACACTCTTCTTTTTAAGCATATTTTAAATCTTTGTTGTTTTATTAATGCACAAATGGTACCACTGTTCACTTGTCCAATGATTTAATCATACTGCAAATATGTAGACTGTCTAGACTTTGAGATAGGTCGCAATAAAATTGTAATCTTCTTAGCGTGCCGTTGGCACAATTCGGCTACGTGTTTGGCGTCATCACTAGCGTCTATGAGTTCCTGTAACGTACAGCTGGTAGGACACGACATTAAGTGTCCCATCGTTTGTGAAACAGCACCACATTTACATTCCAAGGCGGACAGATTTTCCTGATAAAATAGTAATGCAAAGTTGCAGTTCCTTTAATCCACCTAGCTTACCGAGCCACTCTCTCGGTGTAAACGCACCCAATCAACATGGGCGCGATAAAACGCAGGTATTTACGGTCGGCGTGCGGCCTATTGTTTCAATATCGATCGCTAACATTGCTGTTTACCTAGTAATTGTGCATGTAGGTACTAACTCTGGATTTGGCATCATCTCGCCAAGGAATGTGATACAATATCTTTTTTTGAAAGAGGTGCAACGAAATGCGTTTATACGCAAGCTTATGTTCCAAATGTTGTGACAATATTGTTATACAGGGTGTTTGGTGCATCGTGTGCCAAATTGAAATGGTCGACTGAAGGGGTCATCTGCTATCCTTTCAGACCCCTTAACATCTCTCATGCCCTGTGGATTTTTTTATCGACTTTTTGTCTCGACAAAAAAAATGATTTGTTTCCACCCGGTTTACGCTATGCAAGATAGAGATAGAAGATAGATTTTACTTCGCAAGAGTGAAAAAGCAAATTTTACCTGTTTCTCTAGTAACAGTTACGCAAAAAGATTTCTTAAATCATAATTTTGAATATTAACCTTATGTGACTCGATTCACAATTCTAGCGAATTCACAAATTTGTTACGAGATTTTTATGGCATGTGGCACATCATTAGCAAGAGGATAAAATATAACATTTTTGAGGGAGTTAGAAGATCCTGGTCGCTTTTGGTTTTTTTTTTGTAGCCATGTAAACAGCTGTAACATGTACAGCTTTAATTTAAGTTTTACCTTTACGAGTAAATTTAAAAAAAACTAGTTGACTAATGTCACTAATTTTGTATTTAAAAGTACTCTAAAACAATACACATCTAAATAAAATTAAAATTCGGAGTCACGCCTTATACTTTAAAAAAAAAATTGTAATTGAATGTAAAATTTGAGTCTTTTTTTAATAAAACAATTTATGTCGATAAAAAAAAATCCACAAGGCATGAGAGATGTTAAGGGGTGTAAAAGGATAGCAGATGACCCCTTCAGTCGACCATTTCAATTTGGCACACGTTGCATCAAACACCCTGTATAATAGCCGTTCTTGTAATCGTGTGGAAGTCTATGAGATCAGAATTTGTTATTCCAGTAGTAAAGTAGCCTTCACGAGTGTCAATACTGCAGGGACCTGCCTTCACTAATCTACATGATCTGACCGGAAATTTCGAATGCATCTAGCTATTTTTTTATTGATGGTTAAAAGTGATTATTCTATTTACAGAATAAACCATTTCATTTCAGAATCCTCTGTAATTAGAAAACAAAAGAAAGCTTTGCTACCACGTCGCTGACTGGCAAATATTTTTTCCTTAACATGACCTACTTATTCATGAAGTCAAAGATATCGCAAAAAAGACCCGTAAGTGCTATGGCAATATTCACGGAATATCTATCAGAATCTAAAGGTTGACAAACGTCTATGTCATCGTCGTCTATGCACTTCTGAAACTTAAAGGTTTCAGTAGTGTATAGAGTCACATCTTATTGTGAGTGTCATCGGTATACTCAACACATTGCATATCCCATTTTTGCGATCCGACGAAGCGTGATTCCACATATTTCCTTTCACTGTTAACTTTAGATCGTCCGATGAAAATAATACGAATTAGTCATATCAATATAATCTGTGAACATCAAAAAGAGTCAGTATACACAAAAGCTTCAATTTAAACGCAATTACGAATCCGATAATCTGGCTGAAATGAATCGACGGCACATTTTCACGGTCACGGCGGCCACATCAAAGAGTTTCGATGCAGGGGATGCTGCTCCCCCGTGCAGTACCACCCTCTAGGTATCTGTATAGCAAGTACAAACGATTGTGGTGCGAGGAAATTGGTGTGAGATTATTATTGGAAGTTTGTTGTTTTGTCATTGCTGCATTGTTGTTTTTTTCTGATTATGGATGATGAAGAAGAAACCTCCGACTTGCAAGTTTGTGAAGCCGTACTGTTTATTTATTTATTTAAACTTCCCGGCCAAGAAGGTACAAAAGCGGACTTAATGCCTTAGCATTACAGCGTTATTGACATTTTGGCATTACTATTAATTTCGATGAACGTTTTTAATTTAAACTATGTATATTTTTAGAAATATGTCAATTCTTTTAATATTGTAGTATTTTTCACTTCCTGCCCTTTTATTGAAAACTCATAGAGGTAAGCTCAGGTAAGCTGACATATATGTACAGAATTTCTACATAGAAAAGCCCCCAAAAACGGCCATTTCCATAATTATCTGATGTCTCCGTGACAGTCAGACAGTCGCATCAGGGTCAGCCACGTTCAGTGTGTAGTTTGCACCACTATTATCACGCCACTATAATTGATACCTACGCTATGCTTTAATTGATAACCTACAAACAATATACTCGCACCACAATCAGTCGCACGCGCAACAGAAGGGCCAGTGCGCACGTACTCGCAGGCCACAGTCGGCACAGTCGCGATTCGACACCTGAGTACACTGCACCCTTGCGTTTGTTGTGGGGGATGAAGGTACAATAGTACGGAGAATGCTCCGATAAATATTCTAAAAACTTATTAAAATAAATCTCTTATCAATATTGTTATACGACTGTTATGTAGTTCTGATTGGTAGCAATTGCTGCAAGTGGTACCGTTTTACTAAATGATATAGGTATCACTGCGAGTACAATCTGCCGAGTGATCGATTGAGTAAGTCAATCAATTTACAAAAGTAAAATATTTGTTCAAACTGATTTTTTTTTTAAAGTTTGATTCTTGAGTTTCCGGCAGTGGCTGTGGTGATGTTTTTGCAATTAGCTTTCTCCTTTTTCGGCTAGCATTGTAATCGTATTTATAAACAAGAACATGATAAATTAATAATATTCGGCTTGAAAAAGATAATATATTTACCATATTCTTTAATATTTTAAATTATTTTTTGAAAGTTTTTTGACAAAATAGTAGATAAAAATATTATAAATAATAAGGTACCTAGTACCTATACATTTTCAAGGTAGCAAACTGAAAATTAGACTAAGTGGTTATCTAGATTCCAGACAAGACATGGACGCTAGAGCGTAAGCAAAGTTTAAATCATTTTCGAGAGTACATTAAATTATCAGCCTGCAATCCTGCATGAGACTTACTACATAAGAGCAATTACATTACATCTTAGTGCGGATTTCACCAATGAAATTGAACGCGTTCAGTAGGAATATCTAAACGCGTTCAGTGTACAGCTGCTGTGTGTGTTCCATAACAATTTTGACACTGACAGCTCTTAAACGCGTTTTAGAAATGCTGATCAGCCTTTACTATAAAGACCAAACTTCGATGTACAAACAAAACAACTGCGAAATCCGTCTCCACACTTCAACTCACCGTTTTAAACAGATTCGATCACACATTAGAGGGGAGGACCAAAAAAATTGTCACAGGAACAATTACACGGCATCTGTCGCTGCTGCCGGCTCCGGCTGCCGTCCCGGTGCCGGGCCGGTCGATTTATGCTGATTGCATTACACTCCACCGTGAGGGAATAAATTAAACAAGTACGCGTATGAGTCATACAGGGTAGTTATTGATTTTAAAATAAATTGGACGCATCTGGCAGGTAGAAAAGAAAGTTATTTGGCTTATTCGTGAGTTAGCTTAAGACATCACATCTACTGACACGGTTCAATTATATCAAACTCTAACTCCAAACCAATTACAGGCACTTTTTAGTGCCATGGAGTCAGTCAGACAGAAAAATTAAGCTAGTTACCTATTCCAAAGTATAGTTAGTACCTATGGAGAAGAATGGGCAAGGAACTCTTATGAAAATAAAGCAAAATCAAACCACTTGCTTTAGAGACAATATCTACAAATGAGAAGATATACTTTGAGTATATGACACGTAATATAATATGTTCAACTAAACGTTTTGCTACAATTACTTTTAACTACCAAAAAAAGAGAAGAAAAACAGTTTCATTTGCCACAAACATCAAAAGCAAACATCTCATAAAGACCATTTTCTATTACAATCCAGGCTCACTTCCATTATACCATTATATAGTTCCTGGAAGACGTTCCTGGGTATTGTTCGAGTGTATTCCTCCTATTAATGGGCGAGGAACGATTTGTCACCCCAATTAGCATAAGGAATTCATACACGCACCGATTAGTCTTGCGACATTCCCTGAAGTGTCTTTTTGGAGATGTCGTGGCGACTATGCGATTTGTCGAAGCCAAACTGTTGCGGTGTGATGCATGGCTTACATCTGCCTTTGGAGCTATTGTGTGTAATGGATGTGTAGTTTCATGTTGTATTGTTTCTTGGAGATGGTAGGACTATGAATAATGTTCAGTAAAATGACTGCATCTATCAGGTTATTTATTAAAATAACTTCTGTAAATTTTGCTCCCTTTTTCCATCATTTAATTTGGACACTATGAATGATCCCAGTCCTTTTATCAGCTTGCTAGCAATTTTTTGTCGTCATATTTGGACGATTGGCGTCAATATCGAATCACTTGGGCAAACTTGTTGGTGATCGCAGAGTAGCAGCAGGATATCCAAAATGATACGACTGACCATTCATATCCCTTTAAATTATTCTACCACTTACACTTACCACTTCGTGAGGTATTTTACCACTTGTTTACAATCCATAGCGTAACAAAACTAGGGCCATACTCAAACTGGCGATAGCCTCCTGGGACTTCACCGCACGGCTCAGTCCCTCAAACATATCAACTACCCAGAAGGGGTAATTACAACTCACGTGCACTCTGCAGCTTTGTTATAAGTAGTGTGTTTTTCATGTTACACGGGCTTTTGTGTCATGAAAATTGTAAAATAGAACTTACAAGACTTATCCTAAATACAATTTAATCATTTTATTGCTTTGTTCTAAATTCGTTGCTGGCAAAAGAATTTTTCGAAGATGGGAACCAATATTAGAAACCGTTTTTGTAGCTTTTTACAAACAAAAAAAACTGACTTCCAAAAAAGATATTACAAAGTCAAAAATAACTTTATTTTCGGAAATCGGTGTCTTATTATAGGTTTTGATTTTCGTTACTTTTTAGTTATGGTACGTATCCCACGCAAATTCGAATACCACTACCTGCTATGTAAATAACAATGACAGGAACTTATCATCATAAATCATCTACATAAGCTGCTAAGTGAGAAAAATACGTATTATTGAAGCTAACTCAAAAACTACTCAAGCAAAATTAATAAAATGTATATGGAACCACATCTGAGGTATGACCTACCAAACAAAAAAGAATCAAAATCAAAATCAACTCATAATTAGCGAAGTAATCGCGTAACAAAAGTACAAAAAAAAAAAAAACAACATACAGTCGAATTGAAAACCTACTCGTTTTAACTTTTATCCGATTTCAAATAGGTGGATTTGAAATCGGATAAAAGTTAAAACGATTAGGTGTGATAAGGATTGTGTTACGCATTCACAGAGCAGAATTAAAGAAGCTCATTGCTGCTTCTCAGGCAAGCGTCAACATTTTGGAAATTTTCCACCTATTTTCACCTGCTTTCTCCTAACCAATGACGTCACCTAAATTCCTGTCCTACTGCATCACACGAAATACCGCTGTACCTACAGTGCACCTATGTAGGGCAGCCCATCGAACGCATCCGCTACTGTTCCCAGAAGGGCTAATTAGCACCGCACTTGTGTCTTGATTAATGCGAGCACTAATTACGTGGACAAGCGGTGTCTGTCACTGAGTGCACCGTGATTTGCATTATTGGGTCATGAGTTAGTTCTGTTGTGGGCAGAGGAAGAGGTTAACACTGGTGAATGTGGAAGGAGAATTTCTAAAGAGCGGGTATTATCATAAATACTGACCTTATTTGCTTTAAATGGACATCCTACTGTTGCAATTTCATCTTGTTGTTAAGAATAGTTACTGCGTATGCTTGTTTGAAAGCTGTAGTCCTCCAAGTCTCCAATATACCAGTAATTGAAAACATTACAATCATCTTCTTTTTAATTTAGCTTTTAATAAATAAATTGTTGTATTCTTATAAATTTTTTGATGTAACATTACAGTTATAATTAAATTTTTTTCGATTGTAATTAATGTAAATCATAATCTTACTTTTTACTTAAATAAATTTTATGTTATTTTTATTTTTAATTATACAAACGTAGGCCGCAGGAATTCGCTGGATGCGGGAAGCACAGAATCGGTCGAAGTGGCGGTGCTTGGGGGAGGCCTATGTCCAGCAGTGGACGTCTTTCGGCTGATATGATGATGATGATGATACAAACGTCAGCTCCGTTTATGCTGAAACACCATATTTTTTAACCAACAACATCTTCCTCCCATATATTCCGTCATTTCCGGATTGACCACTCCAGCAAAAAAATATGGAGCTCAATATTAGTCCACTCCATAAAACTTTACTCTTAACAATATTCGATACTTCAGTATCGATAAACACATCTCCCCTTCCCAACAAAATATTATAAATCATTGCCAATACTGTATGTATATCGAGATTTTATCGACACCAATAACTGTTTTCGCCAAACGCATCGTTTTTACAACGACATTTCGACCAACTTATGTTTACCATCCCCAAAAATATTCCCAAACCTCTATTAGTAAACAGTAAAGGTTCAATTCCTTTGGGAGTTGAATCAAAATCAAGTTTAGCATCAGCAAAATTAAGTTGGTATCCTTTTGTAATTGTCTAATACCCCAGGAGACGGTGCGTGGCCGTTCTATTAACATTTTAATGCTTATAGGTGTAATCACAACATAAATAGCTAATTTATATGCGTCTAGACGATACGGCAGCGAATTACAACTGAGGTGAACTTAATTGACTCTTAAGAATTCGATGGCATTTCTGTTTGTTTCAATTTTATGAAATGTAATTAAATATTGACTTTTTCGAATTGCCCTTTCTTTGAAATTTGGACTCATGGTTTTGTTGCTCATTCATGGGTCTCTTTGGGTCACATATAAAAACTGCGACTACCTAATTAATATTAAATAGTCAAATCAATGAAAAAAAATATTAAAAAGGATTCAGCTTGCCGTCGCGAACCGCTACTGAATGATACAGAGACTAGGTATAGTATATTATTAACAGAGACACACAATACGAGTACAATATGTTACTATTTTCCACTCTTTCAGCACCATCTTTCGCTACTGAAACTTCAGGTGTCAGTCTTCACACAAAACTTGTAAAGATGGTGAGAAGTAGGGTCCCGTTATGCCTGCAGGCGCGCTAGCACCTTGTCCCTTTTGGAGACGACTTGAGGGAGTAATCTGGCCTTTTAGGGCGGTAGAATTTACTGTAAATGTTTTAAATATAAGTCTTATTATACGTACCTAGGTACTGTTCAATTTTCATCCTAACATTTGGGCAACGGAACGTCTTGAATGATGGAGTGAATGAAAAGTTTCCGACTGTAGGCGTTGTAGAATATGCCCTTTCTGCGGCTTCCATGAATTCAGCTGACAAGGGTAATAGAGTGGTGGAAGCTAATACAGTCGCACAACGGTGGTCTCTACCAGCGGTATTAGGGACAGTGAACCTAGTATAGTCCAAAAATGAGCGATATTTAGCCGCTGCCTGGAAAACGCGAGCAGTAGCGCGGAGTAAACATAGCCAGTCACTAAAACGATTAAAATCTGACATATCTTATGCAAGTATTACAATTTAAATTGTTACTTTGCCACTATTCCATCTCTAGACTGCGAGATATATGGGATACTACAAATATCTCTCATGTGAATTATAAATTCTACCGGAGAAGATCATCAATCATCAGCTTTTCCCACCCTCACTATGGAGTACCTCCATGCTAATAACGCACCTATTACAAAAGATATTGGATCCAACAAAAACGTAACGACTTTACAAAGACAGATCATCTGAAGGTAGAAACCTGCACCAAGTTAATAATACACCTCATACCACCCTTAACACAAGACAATAAAGTACATATTAGCTTAAGTAATGCAAAAGAAATTTCTGCTGAATTGACGGATTAGCAGAAAGTAGAAATCTAAAACAATTTTACACCTTGCAGTTGCGCTGGTTCTTATTGAAATACAAATAAGGGTGGTATTGGTTTGAGGGTGTAGTGCAAGGTGTCTCATTTGGTCAGGAAGCTCATCAATCAAGTCGGACTTTGATGGAGGTGGTGTAATCTAGTTTGTCGTGTCTGTCTATCGTTCTACTAAACACCTACTAATTGTGGGTACAGGTGCTGGTATAACAGCATTTTCATCATGTTTTCAATCAATATTGCCAATATTTCCATGATCTGCAATAATCTGCGTGATAATTCGTATTTGCTAACACAACCTCTTTTTTATGTTGAATTTTTGTTGGAATGCTAAAGCTGAACTTACATTATTAAAATGTCTACTAAAACCGTTTTCCTCGAAAATCGTTTGGTTTTTCATCATAGTTTTTTGTCATTTGTATGTCACAAATCTCAAACCCAGTCATACCAAAATATATACAAGAACATATTGTGCTCAACTTTTAATTTCACTATACAAATAGAAGGTACACTCGTACAAATAAAGCGCTGTACAGACGCGCATCTGTCGATCGGTTGAGCTGCGCCCGCGGCACTATGGAGTGCCGTGCCGTTGTGGCCGGTACAAGTTTTATAATGTTTGGTTTGGATGTGGCTGTTTCAACGAAAAGTATTTTAGCTAAATCTCTCATATTCATAAGAATTGCAAAGTCTGAAAAAGAAAAAAAAACTATTATTCAAGTGGTCTCTACCAAATCTTTGCCGAGTCAAAATAATGAAAGTCGCTTCAACTTCAACGTTTTTTCTAATGTTGCCACGTTTATCCTTACCATGGCAGCACTTTTTTTTTAAATTAGGTTGCCTTAGCAACTTCGTTGTTTGGAAAAATAATCGATTATGTATCGTTACAAATTTTTTTCAGACCTTAGATGCAAAATGGTTGTTTATAAATCTCCTGCCAAATGACAAAGTCTTTTTAATTTGATAGAAGATTATTAATTCATTCGGAAATATTAACTTATCATACCTTTCTTATATACCGCATCCATTCTTTCCCTCTCCCAGCATCTCATATTCGATGCACTTCCCCTAGTTTATCACGGGGCTCAAGTGGCGAGGTGTACCACTCAGTGCCAGATCGATACCGTTTATTGTAATAGCACGAACTATTCTTTATGCTCTTCAACTCTTTGGACATTCAATCTGTTTGCAGTTGTAGTGGGTTAGTTGTTTGTAGCATTGTTAAATTACGCTAAGATGGCATCTGTTAAAAATTCTGTTCAATTATTGAGGGCAAAATAGAGTCAGGCAGAAACAATTCAAGCTATCCTACTTTTCACAAACTGCAGAGCCGTGTTTGACTTGATTCTAAAAAATAACTAACTTCTGCAGCTTTTATAAAGCTTAATAATTACCTAGTTGGTGTGACGAGGACATATCGATTGTCGAGGACAATAATTAATATTTTAAATTGTCCCATTATGTATTTCCACAAATTTCTGGAATATTTTCAGGCCATTGGTACTTTTGATCAAGGACTATTTTTTATCACTGGTGGATTCAACTCTTAATGTAATTTTTATGCCGCGTTGAATGTTTAATTAGTCATACATTTCAAAAGAGATACCTATTTTGAATTAGAGCTCCAAAAATTTAAATTAAACCGACCGTAATCGCAGCAAACCGCAGCCGTCAATAATAACGTTCATCACAAAATGTTTTACATGAAAAAACCTTTTTATAATCAATTGATTTTCCGCGCGATCGGACCGATATGTCGGACAAACGGACGGAGGTCGGTGTTTAAAATTTATGTAATTAAATACAGCGTGTCAGTTGGCTTTCGGGGTTTTTGTTTGACCGACTTTGGGGAGAGGATATTGTAATATATAGGATTTTTTCGGACATTTAACTTTCTGTTCAGTTCTCTTGTAAGTTTGGCCGTGATTTGCAAAATTCTGCTTGAAATCTTTTTTGCAGCACAATGACTCTATTCATATCCAAAGCACTATGCTAACTAACATCATCATTTTATTAAGTAAATAAATTCGTGGTATAATTTTATTATGACCCGTAGAAACAAGAAGCAACTAGGTAGGTACTGTTGATTTTTCCTGTTAAAGAATAGGTAGGTAGAGAGTAAGAAAACCTCAGAGATATCAATTCCAGGTAGGTACAGCCACTACGAAGAGGCTGTTTGATAAGTTTGAAATATAACCATACATAATGAACAGACGTCATTAATTACCAAAACATTGCGCACCTTATCTTCGAGTAACAACGTCGAAGTGCATTTAAATTCAGTTCCACGGCCACCTTCGCGGTAAGTTTTCAAGTAA
The DNA here is from genome assembly GCA_948150665.1 of Conistra vaccinii. Lineage (NCBI taxonomy): Eukaryota > Metazoa > Arthropoda > Insecta > Lepidoptera > Noctuidae > Conistra > Conistra vaccinii. The sequence continues at coordinate 25,878,886 of OX411318.1, forward strand.
TTTACGAGTGAATATTTAAGCATCACCTACCAGGGGATCAGAACACGCCAAGGGTGGAGTTTTGTGTGTTTTACTAATTGCTAAAAGATGTTAATCAGGTGCCGGAGACGTATAGCCATCCCACTCTAATACATACAAAGATTGACGCGCTGTCTCTCTCACCTGTCCTAAAGATATAACTCAAAAGCTGAAGCAAAAACCATGACTAGGAATTAATTAGAACTCAAGGTAAATAATGAAGATTGTCGCTTGTACTAATGAGTTTTCTGTAAAGTTCTGTTTGGTAAAATAATTATGAGACAGGTAATTAAGAAGTTTAGGGGAGTATATGCAAATGGGCCGAAGTTAATTATCCAGAAAAATGACAAAGAATAATCAAAGAATGATCTTCGTGAATCGCGCTGCTGAAAGATATACCTATTATTTAAAAGTAAAATTCCGTCATCGATTTTTATTGTAAGTTGACTTTTGAACTTTGCATAAGAACCAAGACAAACTATCTAAAGAAAAAGTATATTATAACTGCCTACGTAACAATATTTCAATCAACCACACTGACCTAACAAACGCAACCACATAAAGCCACAATCCCACATTTGCAACCACACAAACAAAAGCTAAAGGTTTTCATTAACCATCGTGTAACGCCTCACACACACGATCCTTTGACCACGTTATTATGCGACGTGCACCCTTGCTTATAAAAAAACGTATTAAAACAGAGAAATGTTTGAATAAGTGTGTGATTGCGGCCCGCGGAGCAAGGCGAGCAAAACGAGGCGTTTCATTAGTAGGTACGGGAGGAATGTTCATTTTGAGAAGCTTTTCTGTCTTTTTGTGCGATACCTGATGTGTAGACTGTTCGGTATAAAGGTGGAAATTGCGTTTTGGGAGATGTATGTTTTGGGTAGGACTCTGTAGGTATTTGTTTGATTTTCGTCTGGGAATAGGAGAAACTAGAATTGGTTTTTAATGACGTCTAAAATTTTAGTTTATGATTTCATATCTAATATTGTATATAAACAGAAAATAAGTATAACTATTCTACAATTTTAGAAGCCTTTAATATTAATCAATGGACTTCCTACTAATAGACTTAGCTAGAGTAGAAGAATAAATTTATGTGTGAGCAAGTTACCTTGGTTGGTAGACTGTTTAGCATCTATTTAAATTATTGTACATGCTGTTTGACTTTGACCATAATGTAACATGTAACCCATTATTTACACAACAAATGTAAAAACCAATGACATCACCCAAAACATTCGTTTTTATATTTAAACCCAAACTTGCGTGTGGTCGTCTTCGGGCGATAAAATGTGTCCAATCAAAGCATTTAACGGTCCAACAGCGGTTGTCAGCGGCTCGCGTAATTTGAATTTGGAATACAACGCGCGATTGGCAAGACGCGTCGGCAATGACGCGGCACGGTGTCGCCCCGATGTGTGGGGCGGCTTTTATATTTTAATATCCAATGTTTTGATCGAACTGCCCAATGTCTGAATTTTTAATGCCTATTAAAAAGATTTAGTGGTACTTCTGAGCAGTATTAAACAAATCGAGCGAAGATAAAAGGGTCATTATAATGAGTTTTGAATGTTGTTATGCGACTGTATTTTTACTTCTAAAGAAAACTATTCGCTACTAATAAACTATTTACGAATTTATATTGCTTAATTTTTCGATTGGAAACTTATTTTTCTCAATTTAGTATACTTTACCTACATATTGGTTAGAGAATGTGACAGTCAAATCATCATCTGAAAACAAAATAATTGATCTTGTTAGTTGTGCTGTTGATAAATTAAACTGCTCCGTGACATTTTAAATATTGATGCATGCCGAATATTTTCACAAGAGTGGCAATGTAAAAATTGGCAGTCAGGTGAATAAGGTTAGACTGGGAACTGATTTCTATTCCCAACTGAGAGCTGACAAATAGCTAGGCGGCTGATGTACCTAGTACCTAAACATGAAAATTTCAAACTTAATATTTTTCTATGAATCTCGTATTCACATCCCCGAATTATAACTTATGAGCCCATAAAAATAATAACTAATATTTTAAAATAAACGCCGTCGCACACTAGATGGCTCTGCGACAGGCCGCGCGTTATGACGCGTGTCGCGGCCGCGCGGCCCGAGTAGTTTGTCTCCGCTGACCATTTCCTGCACATCCCTCCTGTATGTTATTACACGGCTGTGGAGAGGCTATTATTTCTAAAGTTTTATAGACACACTAGTTCATATTTTGTTGTGTTGGTAACTTACTACCGAATAGAACTAAAATGATATCAATTAATTAACCTAATATCAGCAGTTGATAGAAAATCTCATGGTGATCAGTGTTGTGGTTTAGTTAGAATGGTGCCTAATAATCTATTAGCGAGAGAATAGAAAAGGTCATGATGTCATGAGGTCATGTAATGTATTCTCGAACTGCCAGTATTATTTTTCTAGCTAAGCCTTTCACGAATCTTCTGTAAATCTTATAAAACAGGGCATCCACAGAAGGTAACTTTGTTGGTATTGTTAAAAATAAAAGTCGTCACCACAAAATACTTTCTTCCACAGTTTTCCCTGTCGCGGCTAGGTCGGTCCGAGCCCGAGGGAATATTTCAAGAATATTATTATGTAAGAACATGCGCGGGACTTTATGATCACCTAGCCTTTCACGGTGACCGCTCTGCCGCGTCGCAAACAACAGGGCTGACTGTTTGCTTTAATATTTTAGTATTTTTATGTGGTGAACTGGTTTAGGCCGATAACTAAGAATTTGAATGTGTATTTTGTCTTGTATTTCCATGAAATATTAGATTACAATATACATGTATTGTCTGCCATTTCTGTTCGACGTTGCGTGTAGTAACAAGTCTTGTTCAGAAACCAAACGTAAACATTTTTCATTTATTTATTTGCAGTCAATTATAGTCCTTATTTATCAGCACTAACATTCAAGGACGAATAAAGACGAGAAACTTAACGTGAACTCTTCAAACATTGCCAGAGATTGATTGTTTATTTATTGTAAAATTATAAGTTCACGTGGCAGCCCTGCTAAGTCCGGAAGTTTGTCCGCGGATTCTTTATATTTATATTCACCTTGTCGTTCGTCCGGCAGATTTATTCACTTCTTTAGAGCGCGCGCACTGACCGTGTCCACGGATCGCCCCCTATACGCTCGCCCTAACTTGGGTACGCACTGCGACTAAAAATTGCTGCCTACATAAAAGTTAGTAATCGCCAACTTTAATTATAAATATTATTTCTGCAAAAGCTTTGAGAATAAAACATGTTTTTTTTAAAGCTGTTGCTTAAAGTGATATCTAAGTGACGGAGTTATCTGTAACTCAGGACCCTCTTACACCAGAGACCTTTCTCTATTTAAGATTATGCATTTTTTTTAACCAGTGCCTGTAATAATTATGATGTTAAAGAAAATGTCTCATGATCATAAACATCTTTCTTAATTAGTGTGAAACTGCCCACTTATCTGCGATTAGGTATTTAGTGGATTTTAAAGGCATAAAATTACTCGTCTTTAGTTTCAACAAACCGCAGCGTCTTATCGACCTAGTGCGTTCACCCACCGCACCCCAGTCCACTATGATATGTGTTGCGTAAAATTTTGTTTTTCAGAAGTCAGGCCTGCCTAAGGTATCGCTGACAAATGTCCGACAGTTTATTATAGCGCGGATAAAAGGGATAGTGGACGACCACCTTTAACATGTTTGTGTGCACTTCATTTTTCAAGGATTTATTTTTGAGTGGATGTCTGCTTTGGTTGACCGTGTTTGAATGTGAAAGGTTGAATGTTATTACGATACCTTTTTACATGGGAAACGTTCAGTTTTTTTCTATTCTGCAATGTCATGCATGTACATTTTTTAACTTCATATCTGTACAAATAAATAAAATTTAAGTGTCTGTTTGTGATGTCAAAAAAAGCAAGTTTAAGGAGTAACTTAGTTTACTTTTTTATAGAAAAATATTTAGGGTCCACGTGGGTGAAGGCTAAGACTCGTGGCTATGTACCAACAGCCGCACGGGTCAATCCATCAGATTAAGTTACGCTTGCCGGGGTTGGTCTGTGGATGGTTGACCATCTTTACATACCGAGACTCCTCCGTGTTTCGGAAAGCACGTTAAGCCGTTGGTGCCGGCTGTCATTCGTGGGTCTTTGACAATCGTTACGGGTCAGAAGCCCGACAGTCTGACAACCAGCCTTACCAAGGGTAACGTATTACCCAGTTACTGGGTTGTGGAGGTCAGATAGGCACTCGCTCCATGTAAAATACTGGTATTCAGCTGAATCCGGTATTACGGACGCTTTCCGTATGTCTTTGTAACCGCGTTGTTCTTCTCAACTACGCATCGGATTTAAATGCGGTTTTCACTATCATTTAGATATATTATATTAAACTTACTACTAAAGAAATCTCTATGTTTTGCCAGGTTGTAATCGTGCGAAGCAGGGGCGGCTCGCCAGTTATAAATAAACAGAGTTACCTGGATGAGCTGCTTATGATGGAAGCTTCAGGGGGCGTGCTACCACCACACCGACTACTGCGACCAAGTAACATTGCTGTGTTTCAGATTGAAGGTTATGGGTGTCAGTAAGTGCAGTTTCTTGAGATATTTCAACTGCCGAACCAAGCATCTTCAAAGCCTCTGGTATTGTATGTATGGAAATCTGCAATACATCCAGACTGAGTGACCACTTACTAGATGACGCGCTATTTACAGGCAAAACTTATCTCTTTATAAAATCTCTTCACATCCGTTATGAGTTTCAGGTATCTACTTCACAATTGTTTACTTCTACTTATTTTTAGCGGAGTCCCCTAAAAATGCACATGCTTTAATTCGCCAATTCTCATCTTCGAAAAACGGCACATGCAACACTCACGAACTACCCCTAATCTCCATTATGCTCTAATCACCCCGTCCCCCGCGGCATAACTGCACAGCACTAATCCCCGCGATGCCCACCGATCCCCATAGAACCCCACCTGGCTAGCTAAGGGGATTTGAGTGCACGCGCGTTTGAATCGCGCCCGTATGGGGATATTGTTGATTGATATTTTCGATGTCCGTATTCTATTATTAATATTGTGTTTTCGTCTATTAAGCCTGATTCATACGGTGTGATTTAATTACCTGCATAGCATGCGATAAGTTGAAGTAACAATAAAAGCTGCACTCTCTAAGCAGTGTTTAGACTATGCAACTCATTTGTTGCTACAATTTTATTGTATCCCACAGGCAAGAAACTTGCATCGAATAAATGGAGCTTTAAGTGTGGAAAAATTAGAAATTTATTGCATTGTTGCTTGCATGCTGGTTTGATATATAACGCTTTCAAAACCGCTATGCTCAATCGAGTCAACATTTAACATCTTAGCAAAATACTATCGTACTTTGCACCCATTTCTCGGACTATATCTTCTTCATGACAACAAACAATATATGACAACAAGAATTGGTGCAATGACAATAACAAATCGGTTCAAATCGTCCTCTTGCCAAACTATTCAAATCGCCCGGTCTAATTGACACGAAGCCATTTCAACAGGTGATTTGATACCCTCAACCGCTCCTACAGTCAATAAACCTACATCCAATTGAAGAAAACTGAAGAACAAAAAGGAATATAGGTCTTCGTTTGTTTGCTCGTCTAAATAGAGGAGTGGGGCGACATTCGTCATCAATGAAGCGAGACAGTGCGTTATAAATTAGATTAAACTGCATAAAGTTTTGTAGAACGAGACATAATATGACTTAACTACATATAAGTAGGTAACTAGTTTAGGAGTAAGTAGGTACCAAAGTATTCCCTATAAAAGTCTCTCAAAGTTTCAATGGCTAGCAGCTAGCTCCTATTAAATTTTTAAATTTAACCCCCCGCTGCTCATCGTAAAACTCTTTTCTTTTTCATGATGGTAAGTAAATATTTTGGAACTCTTGAAAGTAATAAATATTAAGGAAATGGGCATGTAGTCGAACTTTTGTTTTTCATAATGCCACTAAGCGTTGTCCTTGAAGCAGTTCTCAAACATTTTAGTAAATTAATAACAAATTCACAAAGTAATCATTATCGCTCAAACTGCACACATCCAATTACCACTCAACGAAACTACACATCTGGCCAAAACGATGTGTTCCTCTTAAATTGCAATTCACAATCGATCGCTTACCTCAGCTCGGATCGCTCGGATGGCTCCCACTTGAGATCGCCCCCGTTCGCCACTTATTACGCCCCGCGGCTACTGGGGCAGCACTATTGTTCGATATTTTCATAAGGTGAACCTTTAAAAGTATTTGGGTGTGGGGACGCAATGTACATGGAATGACGTCGTGTGTAATGACTTTTACAACGACAGCACGATATTTTCCATAATTTTATCTCTTCATATACTAACCACAAAAAAAAAAGATCGTAACATAATGTTTCTTGAACTCTAAACAGAATAAAATTTTCCATATTTTTTTTTGTTTGACGTTCTTTAGGCTTTTAATGGCCTACTTGAAATAAATTATATGAAATTCAAATATGAAATAATAAAATAATGCTTATTAAATATACAAATACAAGTTAATAAACAAATCCACAATTCTATTAACCCACATTTCAATCCCACTATTTAATTCATAGACCCGTCGAAATAAAAATCATCCCTGTCCCGTGCACAATAAAAACGCATTCGTATGCAGCGACTTACAGCGGCCATTTTAAATGTTTTTTGAATTAAGAACTCGCCCGCGGCGTAACGGTCATTTTTTTCTCCTTTTATATTATTTTATTTGCACAGGGGCTTACAGAGCAATAAAGGTAGGGATGGGTTAATAAATTTCGTACGTGTGCCAGTAATAAAAATTTTGATTGTGTTTTTTAATATAATGGGCTCATTGGGTTCCATTGTGAGGTGAGTATTATTATGATTTGCAGTGGATTATTCTGATGGATAAAGCTAATGTTGGCTGGACATTGTGCGAGTAGTTTAATGATTTTATTATTATTTGTTTTGTAATGTAAAACGACTATTGTGATGCAGATGTTGTCTAGACGATGTGTAACATACCTACCTAATTTTATAAAAAATATGTTCATGTATTATGTTGTGATGAATTATACATTTACCTACTCATTCAGTCATTATTTAGCTATGCAGCTGTAGAGCAAAAAGTGAACATAAATGCAAACTTTAGCTATATTGTTGATACGTACACGACACGTGTCATTTTCACTTTATACTTTTAGGGTATGAGGAACAGGGTGTAAAGTTCACTCATCCACCATAGAAAAGGGAGGATCCTCCTACCAGACGGGTATTATGTCTGGCGGGCAACTGCCCATATGTTGATTTCGGATAGTCTTATCTATGTTATTCGCTCAGTAAACTCTAACTGCGAGATGTAGGAATTGTGTGACGTCATGTCTTTTTGTTTCGTAGTTTTGTATGTGGCGGTCTAACCGCTACATCACTCCCCTCCGGAGACCGGAGGTCGATAGTGGGCTGAGTCTTGGATCTTGCGATGCTTCACAGTGCCAGCTGTGGTTCCAGTGAGTCGGAACCGGGTGCCGCATAGTTCACGGTGAGTCGGAACTGTCTGCGGTGATTCCCCAGTGAGTCGGGGAGGCGCTGCGTCGTCATCCAGTGAGTCGGATGTGGTACAGCGCCGGGTTTTTGGCTGACTGCTTGCGTCGACCAGGAGAGGGTAGAATAGGCTCTGCTTGTGAGACCGGCCGAAAGTGCAGGTGCTGTGCCAAGGTTGCTGATGAGGCTGAGGGTGATGACCAGGAATGCGCGTTCGCTGCATGCTGGTGGTCAGGATACCCGTTGAAGCCGTAGGTGCTGGCTGGCTGTGTGATTCGCCTCACGAAAGCTTGCGGGAGTGATCATGATGACGTCACGCTGAAGTAGTTGCACGAAGGCTGCGTTGACGTTCATTCTCGGGGTCACCAATTTAGGGGCATGAGGAACAGGGTGTAAAGTTCACTCATCCACCATAGAAAAGGGAGGATCCTCCTACCAGACGGGTATTATGTCTGGCGGGCAACTGCCCATATGTTGATTTCGGATAGTCTTATCTATGTTATTCGCTCAGTAAACTCTAACTGCGAGATGTAGGAATTGTGTGACGTCATGTCTTTTTGTTTCGTAGTTTTGTATGTGGCGGTCTAACCGCTACATCACGTCGGGGTCACCAATTTAGGGTATGAGGAACAGGGTGTAAAGTTCACTCATCCACCATAGAAAAGGGAGGATCCTCCTACCAGACGGGTATTATGTCTGGCGGGCAACTGCCCATATGTTGATTTCGGATAGTCTTATCTATGTTATTCGCTCAGTAAACTCTAACTGCGAGATGTAGGAATTGTGTGACGTCATGTCTTTTTGTTTCGTAGTTTTGTATGTGGCGGTCTAACCGCTACATACTATTCATAAAAAAATTATGCACGATTTAAAATGCAATTTAAATATAAAAAAAGGTTGCTTCAAAAACGGTGAAGGAAAACATCGTGAAGAAACCGGCATGCCTGATCGATATTTCAGGAAGGCATCTGAAGCCAACTCAGAGGCCCATGTGGGCGGGATAAAAACTCAGACATCGGCTTAGTCACTAATCACACGAAAAAGAGTAAAAAAATAAGTTATTAGTTTACAAAACAAAACAAATCGCTAAACATCTCAACTTCGCTATGAAACAAAAAGTCGCCGCTACTCCCCGCTGGAGGCGCTGCGATCGCCGCCCACGCTCTCTCCCGATGAATGAACGCCGTTTGGCCATTTTCCCAAAGGTATGTTGATGTGATACTCGCCTTGATTCCTAGAAGTGATCGTTTATAGCCGTTTTATAGCCGCGCGTGTTATGAACATTAAGGATCTCTTTAATGTGTATTGATGTAGGTATGTGTGTCAAACGTATTTCTGTTAAAATATTCTTGTCATTTGATTGATGTTTATTTAGATTCGAAGATTGATAAATTTTTGGTGCAAGTCGGTCTTTCTTGGGATGCTAGCAACTTCTCATTTTATTCTTTGCTAAGTCCCGAATCATTCGCAAGGTTAATGTGTTTTTTTTTATTAGGAAATCCTATGGAATGAAGTACCTTTCAGTTAATGGAAACCATCATTCTTATACGAAATAAAAACAATTAAAAACATAATTACCAGATTTGAGATAGGTTTTAGAAATCTGTTTCGGATATGTGGAGATTTGGATACAGTTTTAGATCTGAGGCCGTTTATGGAAGTGATAAGTAGAGCTCCTTAAACTGTTTGAATTTTACGGTAGTTTATCATTAATCAGGTTTAAATTATGTACTAGTCGTCGAAGAAAAAACATAGGTATATTTCATATTCACAAAAAGACACATAAATGAATTAAATCAGAATAATAATGTCGTAAACACTATTAGACGTTTTTTTCAGCTCACATCATAAATAAAGATTGTAGTCTTACCTAGATAATCTTAACCCTGAGCAGAAAGTGTTCAGTTCGGTCTGTTTTGAATGGCTGCCAGGTAGTTAGCTCAAAGACGCGAGTTACTGTGCTTCGATATTATATTGTTATTGTAGCGGTACTAGGTACACATTTAGCGACAGTTTTTTTTACATGGTTACAAACCTGGGTGAAAATAATTTTGGGAGAGCTGATTTATTATGAAACCTAACTGTTGCCCGCGACTTCGTCTGCGATCCAGGATGAAAAGTAGCCTATATCCTTCTCCAAGTCATAGACTACCCATGTGCCAAATTTTAACCATATCCGTTCAGCCGTTTTAGTGTGAAAGCGTAATTATCAAACAAACTCACTTTCGCATTTAAAATATAAGTTAGGATTGGTTGAATTTCATAAAGCTTTCTTTGAATTTACGAAATGGTTCCCTAATATATCATCCTTGTTGGTATTACCAAGGTTATTTACTTGTTGAAAGTAATCATTTCCTTTTACTTCACAAACTTAGTTCATTGTCATGTCTTTTTATCAATCCATTAAGATCAGGCCATATCTGCAGCGTCCAGTATCTCAACCAGGTTGACAATGTAACTGGCCTAACCTAACCTAAATTTTTTACTGAAATTACTTAATAAACAGGTAGGTTCTGGCCAAAAGTTATTCCTGTCGAAGACAATCGACAGGTTAAGAATAAGACTTAATTATGTCTATTAGACCGGTCTTACCGGAAAAACTTGGATAACTCAACGTTATCCAAATGAAGTTGAGTATCTTCTACCTACCGCACACAGCTCAAATTCATATCCCACAAATTAAACATAGATGACAGATGCCATCCAAAATTACGCCGTACTTTGCCTTTTAGTCAGAAGATAAGTAGCGGTGTCGCCTCAGCCGTGCGACGGCGCGGTAACACGCAGATAATCAATTAATTTACCAGTCGCGCCAATTAGTCGCAAGTCGCACCTCCTGTTATGATTATGATTAATCTTGGGGATCGGTTTATGCTGTAATTATGATCTTGGATTAAACTTAATGCCTGGTTTTGCGTTCAAGTTCTCTGACAAAATATGCACAAATAAACGACATTGAAGCATTTAATGAGGTTGAATGAACATAATACGAAAATTTTTATTTTTATGGCAGCAAAAACAACATTTTTACCTTCTTTACCCACATTTAAAGACCTTCCAAGAGACTAGCAATCAATCTGAATTCCTTTTCCCTACTATGTTGGAGTCGGCTTACAGTCTAACCGACTGCCTATCTGAACTCCACAGCCCAGTTACTGGGTAACACGATACCCCTTGGTAAAACTGGTTGTTAGACTTTCGGGCTACTAACAACCTGTAACGACTGTCAAAGATCCACGAACGACAGCCGGGACCAACGGCTTAACTTGCTTTCCGAGGCACGCAGGAGTCTCGGTATGTAAAGATTGTCACTCATCCACAGACCATCCCCGGCAAGCGTAGCATATCCTGATGGAACAACCCGTGCGCCTGGTATTACTTAGCCACGAGCTCCTTCAAGAGTTTAGCATAATAACAAAATCCAAAAAGAAATCACAAGCTCCACACAACACTAAATACCTGACAGCAGACGACTTCAATAAAGCAAATTATAATTGGTTTTAACAAAACAAAACCCATTCAACCTCTCCCAGTCCTTGAGAAAATAAACATCTGTAACTTCCAATGTTTTTCTTCCACATACCTACCTATCCATATCTACACGTGAACAAGCAAGTGCGTATATTTAGATGTTATTATCTCTCGGATAACGTCGTCGAACGAAGTGAAAATCTTACAAAGGAACTTGTTTACCTCTAATTAATATGCCGTAGGTAAGATTAGGGAGGGTGTGGAGTCGCTCTTAATAACAAGAGTTTGTTATCTTACTTTCTATCTTTAAAAAAAGAAATCAAAAACATTGTGCATTGTACAAGCTATTAGTTTTAATTTTGTCTTATGAATCTTATTATATTGCATATAAAAAGATAAGATGAATAAAATTGCTTTTACACATTTATTTATGTTATAGTAAATTCTTTCTCTCTCGCAGGCGTTTTAAGAGCGATTTCGTCAAAAAAAATAGACCTTGGTAGGTTGTATTAGACACAAGAAATGTCACTGACACAATAAGGATCGTGACTATTCTGATCTTAAAAGAGTTTAAACTTTCGATAGAATTCAGGGCTGCCCATTTTTCCGGGCTGAATGGCGAAACATAGTAAACTGTCAGCTGAAACAAATGCTTGGCACGAGTAGAACTGTCACTTTAACCAGTCTGACAGGTGGGCGCACCCTACCGACGTTCCTAGAACATTACACACGCTCACATTCCCCATAATATTTCAAAACAAAATGATTCATAATTGGAAACTAATCATAAATCATACAGCTATGAAAATAGAGATAGGTAAATTATATTTTTTGGAACCGCCTTGTGTGATTTTGTTACTTCATAAAGCTATATCAGTTTTCGATCAAGATCAAGAATTTAAGGCTATTTTATTTAAAACAATAATTCTCAAATGATTAGAGAGATATTTTGTAAAAAAAATACCTAATCCATTATGTAATGTTTCTTTTACACAATCTGTTATTTTTTTCTTAATCTTCAAAATATTTAGCAGGTAAAGCTCCATTGATTTCTTGCCCATCAAAACGTAGTGAATGACATCAACCCATTAGCGGTGCGCGCAGTCAGCGCCGCCCTACCGTGTACACCGCGTTTGTCTAGGGCAGGCCCTTTTACAGCCTACGATTAAATGAAAACGACTGCAAAACTTTGAAAAATATTTTAGAGTTTTAACAACTTTAGAATATTTTTTTCATAGATTAAACTCAGTAGATAGAGTTGGCACAGCCCTGAATTTTTATTGTTACGGAAAGCGTTCGTTGTCTGGGGACTTTTATTTCGTATACATTTTTTTGAATAGTGGAATTGAATTTGAATTTTGCAGTAAGACAATATTTGAATTTAAAAGTTTTCTACCCCTTCACCTCCAAAAACTCTGCCTCTTTACGACATTGTGTTCAGATGACGCGATCAGACGCTACGACATTGCGTCGTATCGTCTGATCGCATCGTCTGAACGCTCCAAGAGACATTCTCCCACGTACATCCAGGTTGCTTCGCTTAATCAACCCTCGAGTAATGAGGGGTATCTTCCGAGGGGCGCGGAATCAATTAATGAATATTTTACTTCTCCAGGATCTTAATCAACGTCCCGTGTCCCGGATTTTTGGGGATCGCGCGGGATTCCGGCGTCTTGATTTATTATAGTCCGCGGAAGTGATTGATTTAAACTTGATTTAATTATGAGTTCGATTCTCGTTTGTTTACGTTTTGTTTTGTTTTATTATCCGTTTGTGGAGTGGATAGGAGCGGTGCGGACGGAGCTGATGATGGATGTGGAAGTGTTTATGTTGGGCTGGAAGTAACTAAGTAAGTTTGATTATGTTTACTTGTTATTATCAATTCCTTTTAAATAATTCTGCGAAATAACAATAACATTAATGTTAAAGTTAGAAACAATATTGAGGAGTTGGTGATGAAATTATACTGAAAATAAATAAGGCACTTATCTAGACAGTCCAAAACCTGATAAATAAATTAAACAAAAGACAAAGGCTCAAATTCTATTCAATGCTACGTACTTAATAACCCCATGAACAGTTCTACACCTTGTTTATAATAACTATAGAGAACGACTCTCTTGAATACAACTAATGACACGTCGCTCTCATCGAGTCAATAACCTTTACCTCACAGCTGATCCCGACACTAACACGCGATGACAACCAGCCGATACGAACTTATTTATTTCTCTAACATACTCGTATATTTCACAAAAAAACACCTTGATTTATTCTAACATTAGCGAAAAGGCATTCTCTAACAAGCAGTGTAAATCCGGTGTTCAAATATTTTGCAAGACCAACGGAAATACTTTCCCAGTCTGTTGTGTTCTTTACAAACAAACTAAAATCAGTAATAAATCAACGTCTTTACGTTTATTTAGTATTTCCTACGTAATTTTTCGGACGCCACCTTCGTGCGCGCGCGCTGAAATTGATCATTAACTAAATTTCAAAGATTATTCCTCTCATTTCTAGATCGCGACTGTTCGAAATTAATAAACACTTCTTTATTTGCACTTTTTACCTACATATTCACTGAAAACTAAGCTTTATATCAGTTACCTTAGACGTTATAGTGGGGTTTTCAGGTGTCGTTTGTAAGTTTGTTTTCATAGAGACAGCCCGAAGATATAAATTATAGTGTCAGAGCAGAGTCACCTGAGTGTTTTTATATTTTACGATTCTCTTTTTAAAAATGCGAAACATGTTTAGTTTGACAAGGCAGTAAAATGATGTCGTAGGTAGAGAAGTTTGATGTTACCGTCTAAAAGCTTTTTTATGAAACACCATAATAATTTTGGTAGAAATTATTATTATTGTGGCTAGTTACGTTCTTTTTGATCTGTGGATTTGTACTAATGGCGCGATATTACTAGGGTTTTAAACTCCAAATATTCGTCAATATAGTTAATCAGAAATCAAATTAAAGTATTGAGTAAACTATTTATGTAAAATAAAAAGAATAAAAAATAACCTAATATAAAAATATTACATTTAGTTCAGAAGACTGATGATAAGCTAAGTTTTTGCAAAGCTTCCTCTCTCCTACAATTTTGCTGTGCCAGACAGGGTCCATAATGATCATATATAATTTTAACTTATAATACCACCTAAGTACACATTGTGGAATGCAAATAAAGTATTGAGTATTAAGTATTGAGTAATCACAGTAATAACACTAACTGTGATTAACAATATTGACGAATATTATTTGTAACATGTAACTATTTGTAAGTTAACGTATGAAGACAGTGGTAGGTATATGAATAGCAGATCTAGTGAATACATTAGCTTTATGAAACAATATTTACCTCTAAGTGACAGTTTTGTGCAGCTTTGTTGGATTTATTTATGTTCTCATCTTTAGTTGACTTGAATCGACTGATTTTTGAAGAGTCCGGGTGTATCCATACATCTCTCCCTGTAGGTTTCGTTGTCTCTTCGATCAAAGAAAGTTTTATTTAGACATCCATTGAGAAGCTAACCTAAATAAGCTGAATGACTGCACAAATTAAAATTGTCTCTGATCAAAGAAAATTGCAAAATCTCATCCACCGGTAAAATACACTACAGAAATTGAGGAAACCGAAAATATAGGAAATAATCACATTCGACCTAAATCCAAAATTTCCAATCCGGCCAGTTCCACCGTATTTTAACGGCGGTTAAATCGACCTATTAAACGAGGAAAAAGAACAAGATAAGAGCTAACTCTTGAATCTCGCGGTCGCGGTGTCCAATAATTCACTTTAAGCCCAGTTTAATTCTTGCCTTAACTGGATGTTGGGAAGTCGACCTCGTTTCTTAAATTATGTGCTTAAATGCTAATCATGGCTATCTGTACCGTTAACTGAGACTACTGGTTGTTGATCTTGAGATATTAATGGCTTCTGATCGCTCTTTTTTACGTTGAATTATGATGTGGGGGAAATTGCTGATGAGGAAACGGAAGGCCCACCCTTCTACAAAGTTTGATTTATTTTATTTTATTGATAGCCCTGATAGTTCTTTTTAAATGATTTTGTTTCTTTGAGGACTATGCGAAGTGATTGTGAAAACAAACATTGGTCATAAGTTTGAACCGTAAAAATTTGCACCTACCATGTCAGGGTTAAAAAGTTTGGAAATGACCATGCCCACGCCCCTATTCGATTTGATCCATACTTCCAGGGACACCCTGATATAATGGTTACTTAAAGGATTCGG
The DNA here is from genome assembly GCA_948150665.1 of Conistra vaccinii. Taxonomy (NCBI): domain Eukaryota; kingdom Metazoa; phylum Arthropoda; class Insecta; order Lepidoptera; family Noctuidae; genus Conistra; species Conistra vaccinii. Next base: position 25,894,206 of record OX411318.1, read on the forward strand.
TTCAATAACATTTCAATCAATATTTTCCATTTCATTTCTTAACTAAAATGAGCTCCCCATGAATCTCTAGAAAACAATTCACCATGAATACCCAATTGTCCATAGGTACAATTAAAAACTAAACTACCCATTAGACCAATCAGGCTACCGTCCACCTACAGACAATAGGTAGCGGTCATTAGAACCCCGGGTGTCCCCGCGGGGGTCGCCCCCCGGGGGTCCGGGGTTCAGTCTGTGCCGGTACAATGCGCTAATGCACCCAGTTTAAGTGCTTTAAATTGATATGTCCTGTTATAGGTATGGATGTACTGAACTGGAATTAATTCTTTGATCTGCTGTTTTTAACATTATGTTTAAACATTTTGGAAAGGCGACAGATATTAAAATTAAAAGTAAAAGAGAAAGTCCTGTCGACTGGTGGAAAACACAAGGAAATGTTGGTTAATACAAAACTATAAGAACAATGCTCAAATAACCAGCAGCAGGTTTATTGTTTCCCAATATTTTTTACTTTTACTACAGTTGGCACCGATGTCCGATTCCGGCTTGATGACGGTCGAATTTCAATAGATTTGATTAATTCGACCACGAATTCAAAAGCACAAAAATAGAGCAAAATAAATAGAAAAATTACTTTAATTTCGGAAGTCTGTGGCAAAAAACGAAAATACAAAACCGAAATTAAAGTAATTTTTCATTTTGTAGTGTTTTTTTTTAAATCGGTTTTTTCTTCAAGAATTATTTTGCAGGAAAGGTAGGTACCTCAAAAAATATCGTCACAAAAAACTAAGACCCTCAGCTTGAACTTAAAACAAAAACCCCAAACGTATGCGTCCGGTGCCGCGGTACATAAACACGTTCGGTCATTTCATAAAACATCTGTGTATTTTCTATTTTGATAGGTTTCATATTTCTGACCGCAGGGGGCGCTGCTCGTAAAACGCGAACGGTTTGGCTTTCTGCCCTCCCTGTGTATTTTATTAACGGCAAACGCTAAGGTATAGCGTGGTGAGGTTCGGTTTAATAAAATTTTTGGGTGGCACAGCCAAAACTTGTGTCCATCTTTGGTGGAGTTGTCGGTACATCTGTGACTTGCTTGTCTTGGGATTGCTTCCTTTGTGTTTTATTTATGCTGTTTTCTTTTGTTTTCTTTCGTAGACTGATGCGTAGTGGTGTCTAAAATACAGAAGCTTTAGACGATTGCCAAGTGTCTAATAGTAAAATCTTTAAATCCGAATCATTACCATCTCGAAGAAAATAAGCCTTTGTCTTTTTTAAACACAAAAAAAAATGTTACGTAAAGCTCTTATATTTTGCTTTGTTTTCTTGAAAACAAGCATAAACCAGTCATTTAAATACCTAGATCGAGATTATGTACGCTAGGATTCAAAATTCCTCCAGAGCAAATTTTTTTTGTGTGGCAACGATAATTCTTTGACCACATGTTGATCCCTGCTTAACCCCGTACTATAAATCGTGTTCCTAATTCCCGCATTTATTAAGTAATAAAATTAAAAACATACTAATCTACTTATTACGAGTTTCTGGCACTATTTCACTTCAGTCGTAAAACCTCTTTCATTTTTATATTTTTTTCTTGCATACGAAATTTTTCACGTACGGCTCAGCGATCCGTAATAGTAAAAAAGGGCTGAGATACATATTACTTTCTGTAAGTATACAATAGCTGACTAACTATAACTAATCCTTTATATCTTTCACGCCGGTAGGTACACCTCCGCCGCGAAACCATAACAGCGAAACCACAGTAGTTCAATTCAACTGGCTCGCGTCAAGTTCCGCTACGCAAAATTCGAGTAGCGGAACTCGCGTAGCAGAACATGACGGAAGCCAGTTGAATACTACTGCGGTTTCGCTGCTACGGTTTCGCGGCGGGGGTGTGCTACTGGGGTCAAACAATATTGTGTGTGTAACTCTGAACTGTGTTTCTGGATAATTAAATAAAATATATATAAAGTACCTCTATAATTATTACGTACCCGTTCGTCAAGTAATTGTTTTATTATCCACAAGAGTTCCTACATACATTCTCCCATCCTACCAGACTTATATTAGTGATTAGACTTCAACATTGGCTTTCTACAATAGTAGTACAATCAATCGTTTAAAGGTTTTAGTAAAAACCGTAGTTCAGTTATAGGCTCCCACAGGTAGCTGCGTCGCGTCAGTGTGTGTGACGCGATTCTGGTAGAAATATTTCCATGAAGTTTTCATAGAAATTATTCTCCTAGAACTGCGTCACAGCGTCTCTACGTTTTAAATCATATGAAATCGGTCCTGGACTTAGCCATTTGATTATTCCAAAGAGTGTCCATGGACTTTCCTACCCCTTTTATAACATAGGGACCTAGTTTGCTTTGGAATAGCCAAATAGGTCCATCTTTCTGACTGATTGAGTCCTTGACATTATTTAAAATTGCATGTAGTTGCTTTTAGTTGTAAGTGTACCGTACGGAACACAATGAAAACAAGTGTTCGTGCTTCATAAGAAATCCAATGTTGATATAATGTTGTAACGCATTTGTTAGTAGGTAACAAGAGCAGGTGCGATAAACGTAGACACGATGAAACGGTTACGTAGAGGTAACAGGGTTAATGAGGGTACTAAAGCGATAATTACAATTTCTTTTCAGACTTAAATAAAACTGTTTCTATGTTTTAAGAAAGTTTGCATTTTCCTAAATGAACATTGAAATTCGTATTATTTTGGTACCTATACCTATGTACGTAATTATATATTTGTTATGTGAAGGTTCTAATGGATTTGTGCAACTACCTATGCGATAACTTTCTTAGATGGTGACTTCTGGTTCTTTCCTCCAAAGACCATTTCAGACACTAATCTACATGGTTCTCATATGGCTTGACCAAGATTATGTCTGGACTTTAAAAGAGACTGTGACCTCTGAGTTTGTTTCGGCCTTTCTTCTCAGAGTAGTCAGTTAGGAAACGCCGACCTCATCTAGCTTATTTTAAACATTTTTTTTTATATGACGTGTAAAAGTGATTCCGATATCCTATTTACAGAATAAACAATTTCATTTCATTTCATTTCATTTCATTTCATTTCATTTCATTTCATTTCATTTCATTTCACTATGAATTTTTTTGAAAATATTTTTTATTTTATTGTTTTGTCATACCGAGGCTACATTTACTTAATAATAACAGAATAGTTAGATGTTTTTTTTTTATTGATGCTCATAAAATTCTCGGAAAATGTTTATTTTCGACTGTATATTTCAGGTAGAAACTGCATGAATTTCAATACCTACGTAGATACAAGAAAATATTTCTAGACCCACTTGTATCGTCTCGCTGTCATTTCAACCTGACTTTTATAGCTTTTCGTAAAAATTGCACACCGCTTCAGTTGCAAATCACTCCACAAATTCTTTCCACAGATTTTATTGCGATAGCCATTAATTCGATCAACAAATTTTATGTTCCTCACCTGTCACAATTGAACAACTAGGTGATATTTTTGATAAAATAAAAATAAAACAATGTTTTTTTTTGTTGTTTTTTTTTGACTATAGGTAAAGTAGCTAGCAAAATCAATCAATCTGCCTAGCCTTTTCCCAACTATCTTGGGGTCGGCTTCCAGTCGACTGAGCGACTGCCTATCTGACCTCCACAACCCAGTAACTAGGTAATACGATACCCCCTTGGTAAGACTGGTGTCAGACTTTCGGGCTTCTGACGACTCGTAACGACTGTCAAAGATCCACGAATGACAGCCGGGACCAACGGCTTAACGTGCTTTCTGAGGCACGGAGGAGTCTCGGTATGTAAATATGGTCACCTATCCACTGACCAACCCCGGCAAGCGTAGCTTAACCTGATGGATCGACCCGTGCGGCTTGTTATTACTTAGCCACGAGCTCCTCCACGAGGTAAAGTAGGTAGCAAGTTAGGAAATTCACTTCATAATTATTAGATAAGCTTTTGCCAGCGGCTTCGCCAGCGTGCATGATCGTACGGGAAAGTATCCTATGTCCTATTCCTGGTCATCTTCTACCAGTGCTGCAGTGTGCTGCAGTGTGCCAAATCCGTTCAGCCGTTTTAGCTCGAAAGCGTCACAAACAAACTCACTTTCGCATTTATAATATTAGTGAGGATTGTTTTAATATACAATCTAACAAATTGGTACTTTGTCGACAACTCTTCTAAAAAAAAAACTTACTCCTGTGTACGCGCATAATTAGCGCCGAAACCCTGCTGTCACAAATATCTACATAATATAAAAAGAAAGCTCGAAAGTGAGTTTCAACTTATTATTATCTACTAATTCATTCAGATATCCAAGCATTACGCATAATAATTACAATGAAAAGCATAATTGAATAAAAATAATTATTACGACAGTAACGGTATACCTGCATGAAATAAAAGATTCTTCTTTTTAATATTTCACAACCAGTATCTTCACGCACGTGCCACCGGAAACGTAAGTAACGTGCGTAGGCGCCTGTAAACATTTGTATGAAAGGTGCATTTGTAAGGTAAATTAAAAGCCGCGAATCATCTCCCGAGTAAATATGAACGTGTTATTATGTGCGGGCCGTTCTACAACGGATGCATCTGTTCTATGAAATTCATGGTTTCTTTTAGAAGATTTTTTGGCGAATGGAGCTTATAAATATTTCTGGGTACCCTACGTTTGAAGACTGACTTAAAACTACTAGGTAATTGTAAAACCATTAACATTTCACTTGTACCAAACTAGTAATAATGCGTCATTTTTATATTTCTTCGTTTAATTATTCAACATAATCATTCATAGCATAAGATCGCTCAGCATAGCTTTGCAGTTGATATTACGAACGTCTGTACGACTTGACGGTTGGCACCCGAATGTCGTTTGCAACTTCAATTGTATAATTCTGACGTTAGTCAATTGAGATACTTTAATCGTAGCATAATAATGCTACATACTTCCGTCTGCTAACCGACGTCAAACTAACTAACAATTAATATTAAACGGAATAGTAATAGAATAAAATAGAGTAAGTAAATAAGATTGTTTACATTATGATAACCACACTCATGTCCAAGGTTTGGCTAAAAACAAGAAGGCATTATTTTATTAAAGAATGGACATTCACATAATAATGTTAAAAAATTACTTTAATGAAGTAGATGGCAGTTAATGGGGCACAAACATTCCTTGAACATCTTTATCTCGTCAATGTTAGTTTACTTGTCGCTCTGTATTAGATAATTACAACAAATGCCCTGAAAAGAAAAATAAAAATCTTTTACTTTTTTCTACATTTCTGCGGAGTCAACGACATCTTACCTAACAATTTAATCAAAATACAACTCTATCATACATTTCGTAAGAAGAAATGACATTAAAATAGACATCCGGTGTTTTATCATCATTGGACGTATCAAAATCTGCGTCAACTGCCACTTTGGCACAAAACTAACGAGGGATGTCAGAAGCGTCATAATTTCTGACAAATTATTGTCATTCCCATCACTTTCCACATGTCACCGGTGTCGTTACCATTTTGGATTATTTTAATGTTATCACCGTCGTCGGAGCATGATTATCAAATCTTCAGTGTATCATTGCAAAAGAAATAAAAAATATTAATTTTATGTCACTAAATGAGCAATCTTGTTAGCAATTTTTGGATTATTGCATAAAAGTGTGGTTTTAGAGTTTTTTAGACGTTTTAATGTGAACAGAGGTTATTAGAGAAATACTATTCTTATAATTTTTGTTGGTGATTTTTTTTTATTATTCTTTCCTGTTAGTGTATTTAATTTTGCCACTTATTTGAGGTAATGATGTAGCGTCAATGTACTTACGTCATGTTTTAGGTAAAACCATTGTAATAAATACAGCAAGTATCAGAAATGTGCAGACCATCAAACTGAACAAATCTTGTTCACTTTGATGGCCTGTACGACACTCTCAAATATGACCACATGCTGAATAATAAAATTGGAATCTAGAACTACAGGAAAAATAAAATATTGCACACGTCTTTGAATTTTTGTCATTCATATTATCTACTCAGTTATTTTTCCACAGGAAAAGCATTAATCCGAACGACATTTTGCACATCCTGTAAGCAGGTTACTAACAGCAGTAGTTACCTATTATAATATTCATCATTTGCTATAAATGAAATGAAATTGTTTATTCTGTAAATAGAATATTGGAATCACTTTTCACGTCATATAAAAAAATATGTTAAAAATTAGCTAGATGAGTTCGGTGTTTCCTATCTGACTACTCTAAAAGCCAACTCCCACGGTGCGCCATATCACGGACGCGCACCAGCCCGCACGAGGACGCACCGCCACGCACACGTACAACGCGCGTCTGCGCTACCACGCACGCTAGGTTTCCCACGGTGCGTCGTGCGCGTGCGTCCGCGATATGGCGCACCGTCGGAGGGCGGCTTAAGAAAGGCCGAAACAAACTCAGAGGTCACAGTCTCTTTTAAAGTCCAGACATAATCTTGGTCAAGTTATATGAACAAGTTATTGTACTCATTCAGAAGAAGCTCAAACCACTGAACTTTTTGGCTAAAAATAAACTGGCTACAATTAAAAAGATACAGAATTTTCATTAAAAGCAACATTACCTGACTGTATATTTTTTATCAAAATAGACAAAATCAAATCAGCATTTTATATCCATAATTAGAAATTTTTTGGCTGACATAACATAATGAATTAAATGAATTTAATTTAATTTAATTATTTTATAACACAACATCACGCCTTGTTTCCCCGAAGGGTTGGGCAGAGGTGTACCTATAGTACACCCACATTTCGCCAGTTATGTTTAAGTCCCTTGTATTAGGGGGCGAGCCTATTGCCATCAACCGGGTACAAATCCAGACTCTGGGCTGCTACCGAGAAATTCCATAATAGAAAAACCCAATCACACTTTGCCCAACCTGGGAATCGAACGCAGGACCTCATGCTCAGCAGTAGGTCCTGCGACCACTAGCCCAACAAAGCAGTCACTTTACGGCTGAAATAATGGTAATTATGCCCCAGGCTCCTGTACTTTTACAACAAAAAAGTTTGTGTAACAAAAAATTTTTTGTTGTCTTGTACTAGCTTAATAGTGCTTCCTAGCCATGCTCACGAACTAGCATAATAATGATTCTCATTACATAATCGTGCGTCCATTATGACAGATCCCCGGTCCCGTACATCCGGCGCCGTTAAAAACTCCGACACATGATTGACGGCCGCTGTTTACCTTGCGCTACCGGTATGCTAACTAGAAGCGCCTGTGATGATGACGTGAGAGAGGTACGTGCGTACTGGTTACGACATGATCTGTGAGTCATGTTCATTCAGAACGAAATTGGGTTAGGTGCGGATTCTAGTCATTTTCATTGTCATCTCTCAAGCTTTTACCCTAAAGGACCACCATCTGAACTACTTAATCTTAACAAATCAACTTTTAACTACTGAAGCCTCAGACTGGAGCCTTAGCGGAGCCATCATGGGCCTGAATCATATTTAAATTGGGTTGACATTCGCTGCCGGCAATGACCACATGCCATGCCTCAAGCTCAAAACAAAAGTTGCGTTGACAATAACATTCTTATAATTTCATAGAATATGTTTTATATTACCTCGTTCGTCTACTGGTCGCAAGCGCAACTTGTTATATTTTGAACAAGTTGTAGGCGTTGTAGCTTAAGTTAAGTATCTATGCAGCAGTCAATGCTGCCAGCAAGAATGTGTATACAAGTAAAAAAAAAATTGATTCCTGTGTGGACTAAACGTTAATGTCTATTTGTAACCGTGAGCCAATCATTACATTCACTAGCACTTCGCCCACCGGGAGTTTGTTTTCTTTTTTCATGATCATGTTGGTTTTGGACGAAGATGTTGGATACCTAGATACCTTGGCTAACACGTGTACCTACTACGAAAAATGTTTGTGGGTTCCGCGTAGAATGTTTTAGATGTTTTAGTTACCGGGTGATGATAAATGGTCGTAACACTGCCAGAAAACAAAGCTTTATGCTTAAGGGTAGGTTTCTGCCAATTGCTACTACATTTAAATTTTTTCGAGATAATTTTCTTTAAGTAAAAACTTATTAACAAACCGCAAACGGTACCCAAAATAACCTACTAGAAAAATCGACTTGATAGATCGCGTTCTAAGTGCTTTATTTTAAGCGTTGACGATATTGTTATGTCTGTACGTGGGCGTGGCGCCAGTCAATACGAAGGTGCGGAAATCTGACTTATGCCGCTTTGGTGGCCGGGCAGGCGACGACTGAGAACATTTCGCGACCCTTTGATGTTCCTCTACGCAATATATCTAGAACTCTGTTTACAAAACCAGCAATGTATATTAATCGCTGCTTAAGTGTTTTATTTAGTTGAAAGGTAAAAGGTTTCAAGTCGATATATGTTTGGATTGAGTTTTGAAAGATTGGTGATTATGTGCAAAGTTCCTTAGAAGTCTGTTTGAAATATTTCGTCATGTTTATTTTGGATTACTTAGGTACGTGCTCATAACTAAATAGGGTAATATTTTACTAAGTAGTAGATTCTGACTTTTCGTATCTTATGTACACGGATAAATAAAAGTTCTTAAAAGTAAAAGTTTTCTCTAAAAAAGTTCTTCTAACGTAAAAGACAGCTGTGTTGCTGGGGACTTTGTTTCGCCACTTCTTCCCAGCTAAAGTACTAGGAAGTGGTGAAGGGTGAGCGTTTTGGGGGTCTGTCTTTTAAATAATTATTTATTTGAACCGGGAAACTAAATAAAGTATCTAATAGTGTTGAATTTTAGACCAGCAATCGCCAGAGCAATGAAAAGATGTGTCCTTGCAAAAAATTTAAACACCCAATCCGTATGTCCATATATAACGTCAATACTCTACAATTTCCCAAAGATTCCTAATACCAGATTGTACCAGAAATACCTATTTGACAAAAAATTGGTTCGTCATGTCTGTACTCTCGATCTACGAAGCGATGCGAGAGTCGGGGCAATCCACCAGTTGTCGTAACCACGGCGACATCTAAACGAGATCTGTGTCTGTCAACCTGAGTGGACCCTAGGTAGCCTGTGTAAGATGAAGCTGTTTGTTGCGCAATAGAAAGTTTAGTTTGTGTGGATCAAAACCGTGCAATATTGAGAAGAATGAGGCACATAACGATAGAAGAGAGACAGTAGGTATTTCTATAAAACCCCACACAGTAGTTTACTACAGATTTAACATACAATTACTGAGAATCATAACAATGATATAATTAATAACGGCACATCAAATCAGCCTACTTATCTCTTTATTTCAATTGATTAATTGGATTGTCTTTCTTCTTCCACTATTTATTTGATTACTGTTAATACTCGTTAAGCTACGCTGGCCGGGGTTGGTCCGTGGATGGGTGACCATCTTTAGACACCGAGACTCTGTCGTCAGAAATGAAATGAAATGAAATTGTTTATTCTGTAAATAGGATATCGGAATCACTTTTACACGTCTTAATATATTTTTTTTTTAAATAAGCTAGATGAGGTCGGCGTTTCCTAACTGACTACTCTGAGAAGAAAGAAGCCCGAAAGTCTAACATCCAGTCTGTATCGTATTACCCAGTTAGTTGGTTGTAGAGGTCTGATTGGCAGTCGCTCCATGTAAAATACTGGAATTCAGCTGCATCCGGTTAGACTGGAAGCTGACCCCAACATAGTTGGGAAAAGGCTAGGAAGATTGACTGTTTAGACTCAACTCTTTTGGACTCACGAACACGGCATATTTTCCTTCTTCGTCAGCGACAACTGCTCAACCGTTATTTATTTACACATTTTACATTTACAACCGAACAGAAAAGTGTTTAGTTCAGTTTTTATCTCTTTACCAGGTGTTGCGAAGGTGTATGCGTGTTTTACACCCCATGTTTCACGTTAACTCGCTATAAATCACGGCAAGAATCACATTGTTGAATATGTAACGACTACTTGAATGTTTGCAGAAGTGTATTGTTTGAATTTGAATATCTATAAAATTGATAGATGTAGAGATGTTTGTTTCTTTGTTTTTGAGCTTTTGCTGCTGTGCTTTTATTTGTTTTTCCGGTGTGCTGCCAAATTACGTGTTCATATCGAGTATTATCTTAACTAGTCTAAACTAATATTATAAATAAAGAGAAAAGATTGGATTTTTTGTATGTCTGTTTGTTACGCCTTCACACTGAAACGGCTGAATGGATTTCGATAAAATTTTGCACACAGATAGTTTATGACGTGGAACCGTTCCCGTGGGATATTTTACGACATTTACGCGGGTGAAACCAAAGCAAAAGCTAGATCTTAATATAATATTATATTGCATTTTCTACCCAACTCTGTCCTCTGCCATTGAGGAAGTAGAGAGAAAAATTGCTGTCATAACTTCAAAACTGCAGCTGTCTAATCTGGTACCAACGAATTTTATTAGCTAAAACTTTTATTTTCCTATTTCGTAGGAATAGAGAAATAAAGTTGTCCAATTTTTTTACATTATTATTTTCCATTGCAACATTTGGGTATTGTTTACTCAGTACTCAATGTTTACAATTCCGTTATTCTCAACAAAACTGCACCATGAATACAATCCGTTGAAAACCACATCATCAATAAAAAATAACTGAATATTTTTCTTTTAATCCAACATCCAAACAAAATAATATTTATAGCTAAACATCATAATACTATTTTGAACCGTATTTCCATTACCGAATCGTTTCCGGTACTCGGCGGAGGATCATCTACTGAAATAGCTCAGTACATACCGTTCAAGACGTTTCAATACAAATTACGTAGAAAAAACTCACACATACACCTGAGTATAAAAATAAACACAGCACTGAGGCAAAACTTTCTTCCATGCACAATACATTACCGGTTTTTCATCGAAAGCAAAAACCTGACGTGAACGAAACGCGCAATGGATGTTACATTTATAAATAGGGTTGTCCATACAAAAGTGTTGCCCCACTCGTTTTAATAACGTGTTACCTCGGTGACAGTCCGCGAAATTGCTCGAAAAGCAATTAATATGATTTCGGACGTGTTTTAAATTAAAAGTGACAGGATGGACATGTGCGATGTTTAAATACAACGTTGTTTTGTTGTTTCAGGTCATTTTCGGGAGCCGTGATAATTGGGAGAGTTTTTGCGAATCATTTCTTTTGTCTCTTAAGTAGGTCCTTTGTCGGCACCTATCCATGTTCACTGTCGCCAATTCTGGATAAGTGATGACCGAGACGTAGAATTAAAAAAAAATTGTGCTGTTACCTATCTACTTTAAAAGTTGTATATTCTACGAATTTATCAATTTAAGTACTGCCTACTGCTAGATAAGGAGTTAATATAAATCACATCTCAAACTCAATTAAAAAAAATTGTATCAGAACGTAATGACATAAAATATTAAAATAAAAGGTGTTGGTGGTGGTGTAGCGGTTAGACCGCCACATACAAAAAACTACGAAACAAAAAGACATGACGTCACACAATTCCTACATCTCGCAGTTAGAGTTTACTGAGCGAATAACATAGATAAGACTATCCGAAATCAACATATGGGCAGTTGCCCGCCAGACATAACAACCCGTCTGGTTGGAGGATCCTCCCTTTTCTATGGTGGATGAGTGAACTTTACACCCTGTTCCTCATACCCCCAAAGTGGTATCAAGGTGTTTCATAAATAATGAAGTATATCTCCAGTAGGTATTATTGTATAATATTTTAACAATTTGATTTATACAGAATCTACGCTTCACCGAAACTATACATTTCTAACAACTCAATATAATTCACCTCTCTGACAGGTGATAAAGTACTGAAATACCATTACATCCACCGTCGATAAAAACGATATAAATATGATAAAGACTTGAAGAATGTTTGGAAAACATTGAAATATCAACACTTGCCGATTATTTTTCCGTTTTTATACTCTTTATTAGAGCCCTAAGCGTGTTAGCGGCCGTTCATGACGCCCACGTGAATACATCCCTAATCTTTTGGCAAACGCTCAAATTATATCACACCTAGATATTTATATTGTGCGACTTTTTGTTACACGTGTACCTAGATTGCTGTTTTTATTTTGTGTCTCCTAGAAAAGTCAAAGTGCAATAAATTATTGTGAATTTTAGGGACCTTGCATTCATTCGTTCATCTTGTTTGAAGATTAATATTATAATATCCAGTTCTTGGTCTGTGAATTATTTTTGTCAATCTTTACAATAGAGTTGGAATAAAAAAAATTGGTGATCCGGAAGACCTAAATATTAGTACTAACCTCTTTTAAAGCGTTTTGTATTTCGAAAACGACTTCGAACAGGTTTAACATAAACTTTTCGGTACTTAGCTTATGTCAATCCGATACATTTTTTTACTTTTACATCTTAGTAATCGCTGATAGAATATCACTTTGTTTAGGGCCTCTGTTACAATTTTCCGCGAAGATTTTCTCGAATTATTTTTCGACTGATTTTTTTGAATTTTTATGGTGTACATAATAAAGAGTATTCTATCTATCTATTAATTGTTTTTTTTTATATCTGTAGGTATAGAAAACGGTGCATCTAGTAAGGCACATCACCGTGAGTCTTCCTGTAAATAACGCCGGAGCCACACCTTCCCCGGGCCGCATGTTTATGTATACGAAGGAATATCACCCATGCGCCGCACTGCCGCCGCATCACTGAAAAAATGACAGATTATCACTGAATGAGCGTAAAATCTACGCGGCGCTCACCGGTGCGGCGCCGGTGCGGCTCCAAAGGCATGTAGCCTAGTGAAGCCTTACGATTAATACTCCCAAAATATATTGCGAACATAAACCGGTTAAAAAAATACAAAATATCAAGCGCACTAATCAAAATAATTAGTTAATCGAATCGCCACCGCATCGTGAGCACTAAACAATTATTTACATTATAAAGAATTTTCATAGATTATTGTACGTTTTTCTTATTGTTTATTATTAACTATTTTCCATAGTTTATTGCGTGAGGGAATTAGAGTGATTTGAATGGCTCTTTAGTCTATGGCAGAGAGTGATGGCGTGTGAGTCGTATATTTTTCTTTAATCGTATCTAAATCATTTCCTATTTAGCTCTACATTGTTTATGGGTCCTTGATCTAGTGTAGGATTAAACATATGGGACAGAGGTATATTAGCAGTGATCTATGGGTTAAACAGCGCGGATTCATGTTAACTATTGGTTAGCTAGTAGTTTTTCTAACAGCATATATTTATTAGTGTGTTTAGTTTCGTAAAGATAGAATTTAGATCATTGTTTTGATTCTATGAGAGCTAAATGTGGGAGGAACTGTCAGAATTTAGCTTTAATCGTGTGTTATAAACCTGATTGATTGATTATGAAAAAGATACTTATGAACAAGTATAAGTGCACAGTAAATGGACTGTCAAGCTGTCAACTATTGATACTTTTCGTATACTACACAATGTTTAAAATTGTTTAAGCCGGATATGCGTGTGAAATCAAAAACTTGCTAACACTATAAATCTATCTAACACCAATCTCATATACACTAACATCTCTCTAATAACCTTTACAAGTATTAATTTCTTGCAGTATCGTGGCTTGTTTTAGCCAATCAGCAAGCTTGACTGCAGGGCTCACTGCACAAAGTTAGAAGAACGTCAATCTGCGTAGCCTTTTCCCAACTAAGTATCTTGGGGTCGGCCTAACCGAATGCAGCTGAATACCATGAACGACATGCATAACTGACCGCCACTACCTAGGTAGTTACTGGGTAGCACGATACCCCTTAGTAAGACCGGTTATCAGACATTTGGGCTTCTGACCACCCGTAACGACTGTCTAAGATCTACAAATGACAGCCGGGACCGAGCCACGGAACTGGGTCTCGGCATGTAATCGATGGTCACACATTCACGAAATGACCGCGGCAAGGGTAGCTTAACCTTCAATTCGGGTGTTATTATTTAGCCGCGAGCCCCGAGGAAAGGACACAGCACACAATCATATCAACTCGGAAGGGATCGTCACCGTATCAACTCGAGCCATTCAGTATTCTTTGTATGAAGCTCCCTACTGCAACGCACACTAATCGGAATCGTAACGTAATCGCCTCGTCTCGGGACAAGCTCACGACCCGCGGTGCTGTGCGTGGTCAACGGCTACGGCTAGGCGACGCCGCGCTTACGCGTCATCGTCCCCGCGCTTAAGTCTCTCCGTACCCGAGCTTACGTCTCTTTATCCACCCTTGCCTCTCTCACCCCTCCCGGGGCCTGCCTGTAGCACACTACTGCCGCGCGCGCTTACGGTTAGCCGTAAGCACGGCGTCGCCTAGCCGTAGCCGAGTCGACGGCTTTGGTTCACGAGTTTGGTTACGTGCTTACGTAAGGTTGACGCCTGTTTGACGGCGAGACGAAAGGCGATACGGTGCCGATCCCTTTCCGAGTTGATATGTGTGCTAACCTTTAGAAGAACGCATTGTCATTAAATGGTTAGGAAAAATACCTGTGCTTTGTAGATCATGCCAGACCGTTAGAAGATTAATGTGCTGCTGATTTGCAATAGGTACATTATAAATTAATTAATTGACACGCTACATGCTTGTCATCGTAGTCGTACCTGAGGGTCAATTTATTGCTATTGGCAGCTGAAATATTTTCAGCTGTAAAATCTGGATGCTCTATCGTTATTTTGAAATACTTCTCTCCCGTTGTGTATGGTTCTGTAAAATTGTTATATATCAGGCTGTTCAGCTACGTACCTCTGTAAATATTTTCCCTTTCGTGCACGTATTGTCACTACATCTATGTAATTAAATTCTTTCAATTTTCAAACTTTTATAATCGTTAAAATTGCCTTGAATTACGTTCAACGACAAATCTCTTTTCAGAAACAAAGGCAAGCTCACACAAAATTCCTGCATTATCTTCAGTCTAGACAAACGACGCACCTAAGCCGAATTTCAAGAGAATAGACAAAAAAAACCGTTTGATTGTCTGTATTCTGATCGGTGAGCGGTGAGCGCACGCGCTTCTATTCCGGTCACACCGGCCAGTTCGTGGCACCTGTCGCGCCACGATTAACAATGCGTTGTTAAAAACACGATACTATCCGATACATCTCGAGCAGTCTCGACTGAGTTTAAACTGGGATCAAATCGTATTGGGTTTCCTTTGCTGATAGATAAAGGCAGGAGTGTTAGAACTGCTTCTGGAGTCAGATTTCGTTAATTTTAACACTTTGGTAAAGTTTTTGATTCTCGTAGAACTTTGTTAATTCTCACATCTTGACTATCACATAAAAATAGAATATATAGTAGGTACTCACGTCCTTACTTATCTTTAAAGTGACTAGGGTGACCATGAGTATCAGAAAATTAAATATAAAGGAATGCTTGTGTAACTTTTCATATTCCTGGGATGTATTTGATGGTGATTCAAATATGGTGCGCTAAGCTCTAAGCGTTTTTGGGAACATCGGCAACTGCAGTCGGCTCGTTCTAGTTACCGAATACTGTTTACAGTTTCCAACGAAAACTTTTTACGGCATTCGGAAACGTTCGTTTTCGCCGAATTTTGCCGAAGTGCGTTACCTCGGTGTCGTGTCTAGACACGGGATAGGGGGCAATTGCGCGTGAATTACAGCAACTATTACAACGTTTATGAGTGAAATAATCTGGCACACGTGTGCTAGCATATTGATTCCGAATTATAAGCAAATAGCTAGTGAACTTGGCACCTCGCCAGTCGACGTGCCAAACTGTACGGTAACCACGGCGCGAGGTAGAAAGTTAATTAACAGGTTAGCTTATGTATGTCGCCGGCAATAACACTATCTCGTTCAAACTTATGACGTCAATTATCGTAGCGCGGATAATTCATGCTTTAATGTGTCATACGTTTTAATTTCGATAAATTTCGTGCATTACTAAATATTCGACTAAAAGCCTTTTGATGTTTGATTTTGTTAATGTTCTAAGCTTGGCTTAATTAAAAGCGACGTGTGTTCGTAAATTGTTAGAGAAGTGTGTGTGGTTTGTTTGTTGAACATCTAAATTAAACGTCACGTGTAGTCACCTCACTGGGACACTCAGTGTAGTTGAAACGCAGGTAATTTGGCTGCCATTTTGTATAACACTTCACTTTAGTGTGGTGTAAACATAAAACATTTAATTGCATTTTCAGAACAATAATTGTGATAACTACAAGCTCTAAACATCAAAGGTTCGCGTTCATTCTATCCCACAAGTACATAAATGCCGGCGGCAGTAACGTCCCAGTGGCAGTGCTAGCATGGTCACCGCAGCGGCACACAGCGGTACGGTTTGACCGCAGGCTGTAATTCACAGGTAATGCTGTTGTGATTGTTGCACAACCTCACTGCAGCGCTGCAGCACCGGCCCGTTCGCAGACAGAGGGTTAAATCTTTATATCGTAAGAATTATGTTGTTGTAATGGCTGCACAACGTTGATGAAACGAAATTTAAATCTTATATTAAACGCACACTATGCAGTCAGGCATATTATAAGTTGGGGGATTACATCGCTGATAAAAATGGTTGGCTCAACGCTGGTCCTGCTCCACAAGGGCACATAAACTAATTGTATAGCATCTGAAAATACTGTTGGAGCTGCGGAAGATTTTAAAAACTATCTTTGCATTGTATAAATTCAATCTCTTAGCATTGTATAATTGCATAGCACATGTGTGAGTACTATGTACAGACTATAAAGCTACCATTTAGGTACTGGGTATGTCTTTCATTGACTTGAATGTGCCCTGGCGGCTGAGAGTATGTCATGCTCACTCTAATGTCACGCTGACGGTGGCGTGTGTGTTGGATCATTTAGCTCCCTTCAAAATGGTTGAGCTGAATGGTGCTAATCCATGCGTCATGTTCGTGAACGGGCGCCGTCAGTTGTGACTGGTCATCTCATAGCTGCCATGGCTTATTTTAATTTGATTTAATTTTTTAATTGTTTTATTTTTGTTTTTATCTTTTATTACGGACGCTTTTAACGTTTTGCATCGTTCTCACATGTATAAGTTCAACATGAATGATGTAACCAATATTTTGTAACCAAATTTTTATTTAAAAGAGTGTCCGTGGAGTTTCTTGCCCGTTCTTCTCCATAGGTACCTACTACGCTTTGGAATGGGCATCTAGCTTCATCTTTTCTGACTGACCGACCCCTTGACAATTCAAAAGTGCCTGTAATTGGTTTATTTGAAATAAATGCTTTGAGTTTGAGTTTGAGTTTGATGCAGCGCTGCAGCGCTGCATTGAGTTATATCGTTGAAAATAATGCTGTTTAAGTAAGTGAGCTTTTATGTGTATGTTTTTATTCCACTGTAGGTGGTTTTATATGTGATGTGGTGGTGTGTGGATGGTGTTCGAACTGTATAGATTTTCTTCTCGTTCACTTAACTATCAGTCTAAACAAGCTACTGTTCCAGGCTCGTTTTATCGTGCTTTTCACTATCTATGATCTATGAAATTAAATTATGAAAACGCATGCAAAACCAGAAAGCATACAATTATGAGAAATGCGGATTAAATATGCAAATCCTATCAACCTTCGATTCTTTGTTGATCGTGTAATAATAAAAACAAGAACAGAATTAATTTACGTTCGCTAAGGAACTCGTGTTTTCACGGTGGGAGATATTTTAATAATGCTAAACAGCTGACTGTCCTCGCTTCCGTTGCAGCGATGTTCAAACATCGGAGATTTCAATATTTGACTAACAAAATTTCTTTGCCTCCTGCAAAATGTAATGGTTATTTTCTGGTAAGATCCCAAAGGTACCGACTATGTGGGTTTTTTTTCACTCTTTAATTTAATTTTATTTTTTAAGGTACTTAGAATATCTGACTAGTTTTCTTTTTTCATCATCAAAATAATTCACCCACTATCATTCACCAATGGACTAAATCATTGATTGATGACTTGAAGAAGAATAGTATTGTTTGATAGCAAAAAGATGCATCTTGCTTAACTGGAAAAGTAATGAACAGTCAACAACATGTTTTGGAAAAATCCTAACCGATTTTCTCGCTTGAGCTGCAACCTCTCCCTGCGGGCCTTATTGGAAAATATTCTCACTGCCGTTTCCTTTGCTTTGCTTATTGAAAAAGAAAACAATAAATGAACTCAAAGTAGAATACATTTTGTTAGAATTTTTTTCTTTGTATTTTTTGTCGTCACATAAGCAAAGGGTTGTTTTTCTTTTATCCTTTATTCCATTTAAATACGTATTAATAACATTTTTAAACATTAGGATATAAAAAT
This sequence comes from Conistra vaccinii, assembly GCA_948150665.1. Lineage (NCBI taxonomy): Eukaryota > Metazoa > Arthropoda > Insecta > Lepidoptera > Noctuidae > Conistra > Conistra vaccinii. The sequence continues at coordinate 25,912,523 of OX411318.1, forward strand.
AATACGGGGTGGCAGGGACATCAACGCGAAGCCGGTTACCATGGATTCAGTACATGATTCTGAACCCCCCTGCGTTGAAATTTTTCGTCGGTTATTTAAAAAAAAATCTGCTGCTCCATACATTTTGACCGCGTAGGTATTGCATTTTTCTATGAAACAGCTGTTTTTTTTTAAAATAACCGACGAAAAATTTCAACGTACGGGGGTTCAGAATCATGTACTGAATCCATGGTAACCGGCTTCGCGTCGATGTCCCTGCCACCCTGTATAAAAAGATTTCAAAATGCAAAAAATTGTAGCCCACGGGTATCGGGAACAGGGTCTAAGCTATCGGCGCGGGAGGGCTCCAGAGAGAGGAACCTCCTGACAATGAGAGCCGTGTCCAGGAGTACCGCTTTCTGAATCAAGCCCTTGATCCAGCGGCCCAACGAGAGCCTCCTTAGGTGTTGGTCGAGGGTCTTATATCTATTATCGGGCGTTTTTGGGGGACTGTCTTATGTAATTTTGACGTTCGAAAAGTGCTGATTCTCAGCCTAATTTGAATAAATGACTTTTGAATTTTGAATTTTGAATTTTGAATTTTGAATTATTAACGAACTATTTCAAGATACAACTGTGAATGGACCATATTGGACCTATTAATATATGTAATTTGTTGTGGTGACGTCAAGTACAGTCACGAGCACCAATATGTATCCACTTAGCAAAATTCAAAAGTGATTTTCTCGTGTAATATTGACTCCAACTTTGAGATAAGGCCTATTTCATATAAATATGGGTTCCAAAATACTATATTCGTAACAACATAAAATAACAATCAACACAGTAGGAGCAAATCACTTTTAAAAGTTGCCAAGTGTATACATATTGGTGCTCGTGACTGTACCTAGAACTTATTTTGTAGATTTATTTTTCTACTGTTTAATAGAGTTGCTTCTACAATGATCTAGAATAATAAAATTATGATGCAGTTCGAATAATTATCATTTTTCTTTGGGTTTTATTAGTTCAAAGTAAGAAAGTGAGTTTTAGCGATTGCGATGGTGATTATATCCGATTTAGTATTATAATCACCATCGCTTCTCATTTAGCTGACTTCAACGATATTTGGCACTACAAAACAACATACCTACCAAATAATTTAACATAACATACGTGTCCCACCCACTTCGTATTCTCGTTTATTCTCTACTCCACCACATGCAACAATAATGCACTAAAGATCACTATTTTATTATACATTTAACATCAAAATTTAACGCCACTTCTACATCAAAACGATGATAATGCCTAGAATAACGGCAATGTGCCGTAAAGTAAAGTTACGGCAATATCCCGTCTATTTATTATCAGAACAAGGTACCTGGCAATACAAGCCTGCCCAATACAGTTTTACGAGATGCATCGTACAAACATACCGACGTATTAGAGCGGTTAATGCAGGGATTGTAAACATTCGGGCATTGCTCACTTGTGGAGTGACGTATTTAGGTGTGGATTGTGAAAGGTTCAGTAATGTGAATCTTATCCTATTATTAGGTAACCCAATCAATATTTATAAAAAAAAATGAAATTATTTTTTGCCAGTCATATTAGGGCTATACAAGGTAAAAAATAATAATTTCGTAGGTTCGCTGTTATTGAAATTAATCATCATCATCAGCGTACAGCAGTCCACTGCTGGACATAGATAGGCCTCTCGAATTGCACGCCATTCAGCTCGATTCTCGGCAACTCTCATCCAGTTGCTTCCAGCCATCTTGCGAAGATAGTCGCTCCACCTTCGCCTGTCGCATTTGATGTGGAAGACTATTGGGGTAACCACGAGTTGATCAGCACAGGCTGTCATGATAGAAAGAAAAGAAAGAAAGAAAATACGTTTATTTGCGGTAAGCATGATCACCATGCACTTTGTAGAAACTGGCTCGCCTAGTGTTAATCCCATTTCGGATTAAAAGTGCTACGCTGCTCGTGCTAGTGTTGTGTATACGAATATGAAGCACAGGTAAAATAATAATAAATCTCTTAAAAACATTGCTGCTTGCCAAACATGCATGAAGGAATAAAAGTAGTTCTGGAAATAAGGTTGATTACCACTGTCGCAATGTGTAAATAATGTGGTACTTCCTAATCTTGTTTACTCTTACATCGTCAAACGTATATTATATATACCTACGATTCGCCAGAAAATAACGCTTATGCAACTGCGTGGAAATTACTTCAGAGAAAATAATTTGGCAATACCTAGTATGTTTTCAACGAATGTGGAGATATTTTGTTTTTAAGTACTTTTTGTTTCTTCATAATATTATTATGAAATGTACAATTCTTGGAGAATCATGTTTTTGAATGAAGGAATGACGTTTTGAGTTCATAGTTGCAATCATTTTGTGAGAATCGTTCGTTCTTCTATTTAGAAATTTACTGGATTTTTAAGTGAATTTTGGTCTGCATCAGGCAATGTTTTCTTATTCCCATTAATGAAATGAAAAGTGCGACCCTAGTCAGTCCTATCACTAGACCATATTTCTATGTTGTCACCTTATCTATGCAGGTGAAAACTACTAGAAGATCTACAAAGACACTTTTCCTACCAACTTACAAAGTATATTTTATCAATTCAATAAAACTATTCCAATAAAAGTGGAATAAAGTGCGGGTGGTCCATTTTACTGGCCATTAACGATGTTGGACGGCGATCGGTTGCGCGTGCGCCTTTGATTCGATACGTTACGATCTATGCAGTTTACTGATCGGGACAAACAGTCGTTGTGTGGACATCTGTCGGTCTTTATAACTGTGTTACTTGATGGGGGGCAACGAGGAAGAGAGTGGTTGTGTTGTTTTTAAGTGGTGTTTAGAGGAATTAAATGGTGTTGCTTTTTTGGCCAGTTTTCAGCTCGTGCGATGCGTTTTTGGTTGGTTGGTTTTGTTTGCTTATGTGTACTATATTAAAATGGTTGGTAGATACTATAAAAATGTTGTGATTGTTATGAGGTCACCTCTTCAGTGTACAAAGCTTCACCTGAAAGTTGCGAAACATCAATATACTCGTACATAGTTTGTAAAAAAACTAAACTAAGTTTATGAAGTCGAATTCAAAAATATTATCCTGGAGTCAGTCAGTTTTGTAGTTAATGTGTTAGTTTAGAGGCATGAAGAACAGGAATGAAATGAAATGAAACGAAATGAAATGAAATAAAGGTAATCTTAATATGTCGTTAAGTTTATGCTATATAATAATCATGTCCGGATACCAATGATTGCATCTCTATTGAACTTCTCATGTTATTCTATGTCAAAACGAACTCAACCGTGTCCATTCTTAATAATGACATAATCCAGAAATATGGGTCGTTATGAATATACGAGATCCGGAAACGCATCGTCATTCACTGCGGGCATTACATAACGTTTACAATGTAATGTGTTGATGACTGCGCTATGGAAGCGTGGTCGCTTCGGAGAACCATAGATCAAGCACAGAAGGCTGTTAAACGTGATAATAAGACGCATTTATGTGTATGGTCGTATGTGGTAGTTTAGAAAAGCGGCTATCAGGATCTTGGGTGTTCCTGATGTGTTCTTGCGAATATTGTCTTAAAAAATTGGTTGGTATGCTTCTTCGATCAATAACTTTCAGAAATGAATCTTAGATTATTTTACTGTAGGAGTTTTTTGAGAGATTAAGGAAAGATTTAAGGAAAGAAACAAAAAGTCATTTATTCAAACTGGGCTGAGAATCAGCAATTTTCGAACGTCAAAATTACATAAGAACGCCGCCCTGCTTTAGCTGGGAAGAAGTAGCGCAACGAGCTCGAAATTTCAATTAAATTGAAAAAATAAGGAATTTCTCATCTAGGAGCAGATCATATCCTGTGATTTGACTGATTTTAGTAAAAAAATATGAAGTTTTTATTCGATCTATGAGACTCGTAAGGCTAGGTACGCACTATGCGGTTAGCCGGAACCGCAATCAAAAATATGTACGAGAAAAAAGTTTTTATTCGCACTGCGATGCGGTTGCTGGCCATACAACAGCGATCCGTCCGGTTGACCGCGTTCCGGCTAACCGCATAGTGCGTTGGTACCCTAAGACCTACTTTTTTTCATGGCTACTCATCGTTCACCTCTTATTTTCTCTTATAAAAAAAAAAAAAAAACAAATAAACAAATCCAATATGTTATTTGAACAGACGTTATTAGGACTGGTAGGTATAACTGTTGCGGATAACTCGACTTATCTCGTAGAACTAGATTTCGTTCCTTTACACTGAGCAGAAGTACCTAGCAGATGATTTGCACTGTTGAGGAATTTACTAAATTGCAATATAAACGATCTGTTTTAGAACTATTGTTATGAGTCCTTTAGTTGGTTGTTAGCACGGTTAAAATTGAGGTGATATTATTAATTAGTATTATCTCTTTTATTTATCACATTCACAACACGCACAACCGATTTTTCTTTTACGACAAGACAGTTTGTCATACTGGTGTGACAATCTGGTGTGATTACAAGTCGGCAATGGTTTTTTTCATGTCACTAGCATTTCAAATATTCTTCTCTAAAGAGTTCATAACCTACACTTGATGCTATGCAACCTTTAACAGTGGGAGCCGTGGTGGCCCAGTGGTAACGGCCCCGACTTACGAATTGTAGGTCGTGGGTTCGAACCCAAGCAGGCGCTTTACTTTGTGTAAATAATTTCATCACCACTGCTCTCAAAACGGTGAAGGAAAACATCGTGAGGAAACCGGCATGTCTTAGAACCAAAAAAATTCGACGACATGTGACATCTACCAACCCGCACTGGGCCCGCGTGGTAGATTATAGCCCACTCCCTCTCGCAGAGAGCAGGCCTGTGTCCCAGCAGTGGGAACATTAATAGGCTGATGATGATGACCTTTAACAAATTACCAGTCCTAATTACGGCGAGCGGATGAGCACCGCTTTTCTCAGCATTCTAAGAACTCTCATCCGCTACTATTTCCTAAGACGAGCATCCCATTTACTGCTCTCCGGAAGAACGGCCGACCTTCACATAGAAGTCCATACAATCTGTGCTACCTACACACTAATTTCAATCTGTTCTTAAACAGTATTGGGAGGTCCAATTAATGTAACCAGGTCTTCCGTTCCTATTCTGGTTATCATTATCGTAGCTTTGTAATCTGGAATGACGATGAAATACTGAAGGGCGTTCCTTCTCAAAAAGTTATTGCAGTTTAAGTAAATTTTTATGAAGTAAGATTTATTTTACCTTTCGGTTTTCATAATGTATTATTATAGCTCTGAGTGAGTGTTTGAAAATGATTATGAGGAAAAATTTTATTGGTCTAGGGTTTGTAATTGAATCTATAATAATAATATTATGTACTGTAAGCCCTACGGCCTACTGAACCGGGATTATGCTAAATTAAACACATATTAGCATCGCATAACATAATTATTACTAGAATCGGAACTACATAATATTACATAACACTTTACAACGAGCCGCGTGGCAGCCGGGGGCTGACCGACTATTATTTTATCCTATTCTCATGTAAAATATAAATGTAATCATGAACTCTCAGAGTAATCATGAACTTAATGCTTGTTTCCTCTAACTGCCAGTAATATGCGCACACAAAGGTTGCATCTCAAACCAAATGGAATGAAGCCTCTACAGTACAATCACACCTACTCCATAAAAATTCCAAAGTCTTTTGACTTACTGGATATTCGTTTCGTCATACACAATTTCCCATTCTAGATACTTTAATCCTGAAAATCGTCTCCAATCCAACTTGAAAGCAGTTTTAGATCCATTTATAGTAACTCCATCAGATCTAAAACTCGTTGAATGAATCACAGAGTGATACGTTTGAGTTATTTCTTTGTGTTCTTTGTGATTATTTCTGATGGCGGCCATCGCAGGTACGGCCAGCGACAGAAGTGAGTCAGCGTGTATTTCGGTACAGTTGCCGACTTAGGTGAGATCTTTGTCGTTTTGTCTTTGTTTGCATTAGGAGTTCTTTTGTGGATACGGACAAAAGTTCTTGGTTTCAATAAGAAAATACGTATAACGCGTGTTTTCCTCAGTTGCGTAAAGTTTAGTGAGTGTCGTTTTGTTGGTTATACTTACGTCACCTCGATCTTTTTGCTTATACACCAATTTTAGTTTTAAGTAACTAATATTGGTGGACATGATTTTGTATAAGAGTTGTGGTAGATTCTACTGTCTACAGAGGGAAAGAAAAGATCCAAGATCTTTGTGAAAATTTAATCATTTATAATAATTAATTAGATACGACAAAACAAGAAGTATTTCTTTTTTTCATCAGAAAAAGAATGATGGAATATTATTTTTATGGTAACATCTTCAACGAATCATAAAGTACAATATTTGTTTGCATGTTTGAAGTTATAGGAAATAAAATATAAACAAGTTTCAGATGTTTGGATGACTTCACTGCCGGTTGCAAAGACTGGTTCGTTGAATTGAACAAACTTAGAAAATGGGTTACGTTATAAAGAAATGATTGCAAAGGTGATCTGATTTGAAAACCCAATTAAAAAAGTTCGTAGAAAAAAATATGTTTTCCATCCTCTGATGGATAGAAGTGGGTTCTTTCATATAATAAACATGACAGTATTTAAATTTTTTTGTAGGTAGGTGATGGGTACCTACATAGTTGATATTTCGGAAATGATGACCATCTCACACGAAACTCTACTGCTCTTAATTAGTTTTATTTTGAAAACCATAAAAATGTAGGAGACCTTGGAAAGTACTCAAAAAAACTATGTCCAGTCAAAAGCATTAAACATTGGAAAGATTCGTGTGCAGCGGGGGAAGTCATGCATTCCATGATTTTATATTATACAAGGCAAGACACACTGTCCCCCGAGTATACCAAAATAAAACTTATATTTGGTTTTACGGAACGGTTATTGAAGACTTTGGTCTTCAATAACCGTTCCGTAAAACCCACCCCCCGTGTATCACCTCAAATAAAATAAAATGTTAATCTCAAACTCAAAGCATTTATTTCAATTAAACCATTGTCAGGTACTTTTGAATTGTCAAGGAGTCGGTCAGTCAGAAATATGAAGCTAGTTGCCCATTCCAAAGCGTAGTAGGCACCTATGGAGAAGAACGGGCAAGAAACTCCATGGAACTCTTTCAAATCTATTTGTTACAATTTATTGGTTACATAATTCATGTTGATATTATACATGTGAGAACATTATACACGTTAAAAGCGTCTCTAATAAAATGATAAAAACAAAGAACAATTCAAAAATTAACATAAAAGCAGCTAAGAGATGACCAGTCTCAACTGACGGCGCCGGTTTACGAACACGACACATGGATCAGCACCATTCAGCGCAAGCATTATGAAGGGAGCTAAATGATCCAACACACGCGCCACCATCAGCGAGACATCTGAGTGAGCATGACATACTCACAACCGCCAGGGCACATTCAAGTCAATGAAAGACATAATGTTATAAATATAAATAAAATGTTTTCATTCATTCAGAACAAGTGAACGTTTTTGATCACACTTTTGTGTTTATTTGTTGGACCAAGAGGGTTCTTGCATAATAACTAACTGCTCAAACATGACCTCAGCACCAAAACAAAACGGGCATTTTCACACAGAACATTTTTTTTTCTACTCTCTGTTATTATAGAAACATAATTTAGCTCTAATAGCAAGATGTCCACCTGTCATTCTGTGCGCAAGACACACTTCCTTTCTACCACAAAACACGACAAAACTCCAACCTATTTGGTGTATTCAGAATCCATTCCCACTTTTGTGCGACCATAGAATTTTTCTCCCAAACTTTGCCAGCAATGTATGTTGAATTTTGCGGTGTGGTATTATAGTTTGGTGACCACATCACCATAGCATTAGTATAAATTTTCGCGCGTCTGTCCGTCAGCGCTCGTGACAGCTCGACGATTGTCTTTCCGGAACTCGTTTGCAGTTACGGGGTTCTTGGTTACCGCAGAATACATTTCATAGGTTAACTGGGTCTTCTTACCGGTTTTGTTTACAGTGCATGTGCACTGGAATATTTAGTTGTCTAAGTTACATGTTGTGTTTTAATTTTCTTTGTATTGTAATTTTTCGTTTCGTTTATGGGATTTTTTTGAAAATACATGTTCAGGCCCCATGAAAAGGAATTGCGAGCTGATTTCCGGCCACCGTAGGTGCGGGCTTGCGGACGGAGAGCAATGAGTAGCTCGCCGTCCGATAAGGACTAGGCCGGGGTCGAGGACGCGTTGTGTTCCACGCGCGCCTCGACAGCAGAAGATATGTCAGCAGAACTGACGTTATTAGATGATTTCCAAAAAAAAAAGCCCCTTGAAATCCTATCTAATATAAATTTTGAGTAAGTATTCTTTGTGTTCCTGAATAATTTGTAATATTATTAGAAGCTTCGTTGGCAATGAAATCATTCAAAATCGAATTTAGTACTTAACGAAATAAATAAAACACCGTTAATCCTAGGCACCAGGAATAGGTTGTGACGTTACCACGTCATCCTATCATCACCAAGAATGATGTTTACTCCGTATTTTACGAGTTTTCCACGAACACATCGCGGTAGGCAGGCGACAGTTCCGCGCTCCCATACTGAACCAAATGAATTACAATTAGTTTTATTATATCGTTAACACATGTAATCTGGACTATAAAGTTATTTGGCTATGGACTGATCGTTTATATTGGTAATATCTTAATAGAAAATCTATCTTGAGTAGAAGCTGTGGTATTTTTCAACTACCTAACTCTTTGATGATACCAGTTCGCATGGTAAAGAACTGTCAAAAGTTATTTTGCCAATAATAAGCCTGAAGTCATCATTTTCGCCACTTTGATTTTGCTACTTCCCAATCAACCGAAAACCCGCATCCAGTGAGTTTTCAGAAAAGGTAGGAACTAAATAAATTTATTTCCTACTGTAGCGGTTACTCCGCCACATACGAATTACGCAGAAAAGACATGACGTCACACAATTCCTGCATCGCGCAGTTAGAGTTTACCAAGCGAAAAACATAGACTATCCAAAATCAACTTACGGGCAGTTGCCCGCCAGACATAACACCCGTCTGGTTGGAGGATCCTCCCTTTTCTATGGTGGATGAGTGAACTCTACACCCTGTTCCTCATGCCACTAAATTGGTGACCCCGAGTATGAACGTCAACGCAGCCTTCGTGCAAATACTTCAGCGTGACGTCATCATCATCGTCACTCCCGCAAGATTTCGTGAGGCGAGTCACGCAGCCACCCAGCACCTACGGCTTCAACGGGTATCCTGACCACCAGCATGCAGCGAACGCGCATTCCTGGTCATCACCCTCAGCAACCTTGGCACAGCACCTGCACTTCCGGCCGGTCTCACAAGCAGAACCTATTCTACCCTCTCCTGGTCGACGCAAGCAGTCAGCCACAACCCGGCGCTGTACCACATCCGACTCACTGGATGACGACGCAGCGCCACCCCGACTCACTGGGGAATCACCGCAGACAGTTCCGACTCACCGTGAACTATGTGGCACCGATTGTGGTGGTTTCCGGCTCACTGGAACCACAGCTGGCACTGTGAAGCATCGCAAGATCCAAGACTCAGAGCCCACTATCGACCTCCGGTCTCCGGAGGGGAGTAATGTAGCGATTACTCCGCCACATACGAACTACGCAGCAAAGACATGACGTCACACAATTCCTGCATCGCGCAGTTAGAGTTTACCAATCGAAAAACATAGATAAGACTATCCAAAATCAACTTACAGGCAGTTGCCCGCCAGTCATAACACCCGTCTGGTTGGAGGATCCTCCCTTTTCTATGGTGGATGAGTGAACTCTACACCCTGTTCCTCATACCACTAAACTACCTTTTCTGAAAACTCACCTGCCTCCCGCCCCCAAAATTAAATTTTCCAAAACAGAAACATCACTAAACCTTCCACCTCAAACCGCCACCAGCACCGTGCAAAGAGCGCATAAATATGGCAGCGTATACAGAGCGTACAAACCTCAGTGCACAAAGAATATTTGGCGCACAAGATCAAAGCCGACGGCAGGGGCGTGGCTAATCACATCCCGGTCGTTCTCGGCTCTATCCGGCTGTTTCACGAATTATTTTTAGTGCACAGGTAACAAGAATGCCCCTTTGAAATGCAACACTTCCGCTCGTAACATCGGTGTTGGACGCATAGATGGATAAAGAATGAGGGACAGGTTTTTACCTATTTGGTCCAGTGTTCAAGGAAGACTGCTAGCCGAAAGTGCTGATGAAAGCTCATCACAGAAGAAGTTGCATGAATTGGGCTGCTGTTAAGCAGGATTTTTTAGTAGTTCATTTGATTTTTGTTTGTGATGAAAAATTCAATTGAATACTAGGAAAGTTTCTGAAACAGCAGGAGCGTTAAGAGGAAGAATTGGCTAAAGATTTTGTATTGTAATCGGTGTGTGGTAGGTAAAATGTATCTCAGAGTCTAACCAAAAAACATAAGTCTATTAATCTAGAATGCACAGTTACGTGGATCATGCGCGTAGGCACTAACGTTTAATATAGTAGCCTTCTGCATCTCCCAAATCCATGTCCAACTGTCCAAAAATAACATAATGTAACGCACGTCAATATTTTATACATTTTACACCGTTGCCGATCTTCTCCGGTCTTCTCCGCACTTGTCACCCAGCATCACGCCCCGACGTTTAGGGGCCGGCAGACAAGATAAAACAGGTAAGTTATTAGCCAGAATAATCGTAAAGAATTGAATTAGTGATGATTGAATTTCCAGTTTTATGATAGGTATTAAACTGTTTATTGGCCAAAGCTGTTATTGGTTTAAATCATTTGTAATTTTGGATGCAGTTTAATGATGTTAGTACGTCTTTGCATACAAGTTATTTGACAGGTTTTATGACTGTGTAAATAGGTATTTTATAGAGTGCAGCGGAATATTGCAGTGCCTTAATTTTCCTCTGTGATTAGCAGAACTTTCTCCTAGTATAGTTTAGCTATTTGCTTACTTTCTTAAAGGTCTGGTACCCATAACACACCTTTCATTTCATTATATTGTGTGTTTGAAACAAGACAGTAGCGTCTGTCTTTCGAAACTTGAAAAAGTTGAAACGGCTGACATTCAAACATTCAAGAAGTTGTTGAATCTACCTCTTACATTGGCATTTAAAATCAACAATTTGGTTGGCCAATGTAATTTTAGATCTCCAACTAGGAGACCTAAAGGTAGAAGACCTTTAAGAAAATATTTTTACTTACCAAGCATTGACTAATAAGACACTATTAATTATTTATTATTCACGCTCTACGCTCCCCATAAAGCATGAATAACGATTTTAGTAAGTGTGACTTTTTAGAGTTTCGTAGTCAACAAGGAACCCGCCAGGAGATTCGCCATGTCCGTCTGTCTGTCTGTCCGCGAGATGTTTTTTTTCTCGTCTATCGCATGGTGTGAGATGTCATTGGAAAGGTCGTTCAAAAATACTATTAGTGTGTGAAAACCATTTTTGGATTCATGGATCTGTTTGCGAAATATTAAGCTTTAAAATGCTAATTTTTGTTATAGTCAAGTGTCCCCTGCTAGCATGCTAGCTAGCATGGTTTTTGGATATGTGGAAATTTTCACATTATGGCGGCAGCATATTATAACGAAGTTAAACGGAAAACTATCACAGCTAAGTAGGCTCTACAGGTTAACGAATACTAATTGACCAACTTACATTTGCAGTTGCAAAAACATGTTCTCCTATACATAACGTGTGGGAGAATATCTAGAACCAAGAACAAACTGAACATTTTTCAACTACAATGTTAAGTTTGTTTTTGGGATAATTCTTCCCAACTATGGAACCCTTCTTTGTGCGTTGTCCGACACGCACATGATCGGTTTTTTTTATTTATTTACTAATTTTACATAGGTGCACACTTCACGTATTTCATCATCATTGGGCACCCGCTTAAACGGCACCTAAGCAAATGACACCTGAGGTATTCCACGTACGGCACACTCTTGTTGCAAAAGACACAGTTTTTCCCAGCACTCCCAACTTGTATACAAGTCAATACCAAACAAGATGTATAAATCAGGTCTGCTTAAAATTCCCGCATTACGTGGAGGAGGCGCCCTCTGGGAGGGAAAGCAAAATAATGAGAGCTCTCAGCTCTTAAATCTTGAGTCGCATCCACTTTTAATGGCATTTAAATTAGCTTTTTATTTGCTCTGGTTTAGTGGTTGTGGGTAGCGGGGCGGATAACTGTGTCTTATGTTTGGTGGGAATTTTGATTGAGGACTTAAGGTAGGGACGCTAATTTTAAAGCTTCAGTATTCTTTAAGAGCAGTTTAAAATAAAATAGTGGCTGCATAATGAAGTATACTGCTGTTATTGAAAATCCAATAAAGAAGATTCGAAAAAGATTTATAAGTACAAATTCAAGTAACTAAGAGGTCATTCTACTGGCTGATAATGATCGATCGGGATCCTAATATTATACACAAATAAAAAGGTAAACTTTTGATTCGACGAATCTTTTGGCAACTGAATTCTCTTGTTAATTGAAGCAAAGTCATCATCTTCCTAGCCTTTTCACAACTATGTTGGGGTCGGCTTCCAGTCTAACCGGTTGCAGCTAAATACCAGTATTTTACATGGAGCGACTGCCTATCTGACCTCCACAACCCAGTTACTCTGTAACACGATACCCCTTGGTAGACTGGTTGTCAGATTTTCGGGCTTCTGACGACCTGCCACAGATCTACAAATGACAGCCGGGACCAACGGCTTAATGTGCTTTCCAAGCCACGGAGGTGTCTTGGTATGTAAAACCCATCCATGGACCAAACGCGGCAAGCAATTAAAGTCAAGTAAAAACATCAATTTAGCTACTATCTACTGGAAGTGCCTGTAGTGAAAGTCATTGAAATACCGGTATGATTATTGTAAAGGTGGATTTGGATCACTGCAACAATTATTTGGAATACCTGTCCTTATTTATGTTTGCTTACCTCTTCCTTAGGCTACAGCTCAGTTATATAAACAGACAAACATAAACACAATGTACGGGCAGCAGCAAAACTAAACACACAAACGTGTCGTTGTGTGTAAACGTATTCTCATCATCACTATCAGTCAAGTTTTTGATATCCTACCTCTCTAAATAGCTCAAGTCATATTCAACAAAATAATAATCTTAAAGGCAACTTGTACCGGATTTTTGAGAGAGCTCCAGAACAGTAAAAACATTAAACATCATACATGCACTATAGGTACTCCTACGTTTCTGGCTCTTCCTTCTTTCTAACATAGGTACATAGCTCATGACGTTGTGAAACAAAACGATAGCTGGGCTGATTGCCTAGGGTGCGTCTGACGTATTTTAAGGTTACCAGACTTTCGAGGCTACTCTACGACATACTACTTTTATTACTATTACAGTTGGTACTGATGATAAACACGAATTTTTTTATAGGCAAAGATCATCATCATAGGCAGGATCCTTTTAGACCTTTTGACGCGAGGCAAAAATGGAAACTGCCGCCGCCACCGCCATTTTGTGTTTTCAGTAGAATCTCACACACAATAAAAAAAAAAAAACTCATTAACAACGCCTCCCTTTTAATGTAATTCAAGCGCCAGAAGATTCTTGAAGCACTGTTTTGCTACTACTGATGCTGCCGTTGGCTCAGCGGTTTAACTGCGTAACACACATAAAATAACAATTAATCGCATTTTCTTTCATGTTGACAGTTCAGCCACGTTACATTGTTGTGTGTTAAGTAGACGAATTTATTAACCTAGGAAGCAGTGGATTGGAAATATTCGTCTAACCGTCAGATTGTGATTGAAACTGTGTAGTAGGTTAGCCAACCTGAAAGCCATTTTTAATTTCTTAACCTTACCGTTGTCTGTACCTTCAATCTTCCTCTAAACTTGGGTGGGCAGCTTTACAACCGGCAGTGAGGTGAGTGAAACATTGCGGCGACTCCCGGAAGAGGGTGAGCAATATTATACGATTTATGTTCCGCTAGTAAACGCGATTGTAAATCTGCTCTGTTGATAATAACTTCACTTATGTTAAGAGCAGTTTGCGAACGGTACGGAGGTGTTTAGGGAAACTAGGAAATAACTTTATCTACCATGTCCTTGTTGGTATGTTTTGAATGTGGGTTTAACGTAGCTTTCAATTTTGATGTTTTTCAGACCAGCGCGATTTTTCGCGCGACGCGACACCGGTTATTGTTATACCGTAAAGTTTTGTATTGTTTATGTCGCGTCGCGCGCAAATCGTGCTGGTCGGAAAACAGCTTTTTAGGGGTATGGGGGACAGAGTGTAAAGTTCACTCATCCTCTATTGAAAAGGCAGGATCCTCCGATCAGACGGGTGTCGTGTCTGGCGGGCAACTGCCCAATGATTGATGTCAGATTGTCTTATGTATATACAATGTGGAAACTACAATAGAACAATAAATGAAAATACTGGCACTACTAAAGCATACGAGTATTTTGAAACTGTCAAATAAATCCTAGCATCGAAATGAGAAAAATGGATTTTTCAAACAAATTAAATAAATAGCATTCATGCTGATCTACCCAAGCATATAAATTCCGTTTATCCAACTAGGCCTAGGGTGGATTCTCAGACATACGTTTCCGAATATCCACCTTAGGGTGGATTTTTGGGGTGGATAAACGGAATAACCCGAGCCGACTATGGATTTTGCCGATCTTTTACTACCTATATTACATTCGTTTGAATTTTTGTATACAGAATGAGAAAGTCATTAGAGGCTCGCCGTTTCATTTATTGTTGCATTCTCGTCTCCACCTTGTATATAAGACTATCCCACATCAATCGTTGGGCGATGCATCAATGTTCGCGCGGTAAACTCTAATTGCGCGATGCAGAATTTGTGTGACGTCAGGTCTTTCGTCAGGTGGGGATGTAGATGGCGCCACACACATACTTAAGCCAGTAGTCGAACGCCAATATGAGACACAATATCATTATCAAGTTTGTGGCTATACTTTAAGGAAAATATTAAGTATGTACCTATTTGTGGCAATCACCAAAGGATCGAAAGGCCAAAGTAGTGATATACAGAACACTTGACAAGGCCTTCTCATCGTCATCATTCCAGCTGAAATACGTCTACTGCTGGACACAGGCCTTCCGCCTCCCCCAACCGATTGGGGTATATTATCTGTGGTCCCACTAAACACACGACGACATCGTGGCAGGCCGAGACGAAGATGGCGGAAAGAGTTTCACTCCAACCGAAAGGACTGGCAACAGACAGAATTGTGTGGAAGAGGAAAAGGGAGGCCTTTGCCCTGCAGTGGGACAATACAGGCTAATTAGGTAGTTAGTTAATCATTTTAGCATGATAATGTATTTTTTAATTAAATTCCTCTCAATATGTCTATTGTATGTTCTAGTGTTTTGGAATTTATAATTTTGTTGACAATTTTTAATTAATGAATACTTGCATACACCACCAAGTGTGGAATAAAATTTAACGACTCAGTGTAGGTAGTTAAGTCGTTGTCACAATATCCGGTCACTTCAAACGCTCATTAATTTATGTACGCTGGGTACTCCAGCGCATGCACACTTTGATCTATATAATAATAATAAACTGATAGTGGTAATAGCTTCAATGACACTATAGAGAGAATCAAAGGAGGATTGTTCCATAACTGGGTAGTTGTATAATAAAGTTATGTCATATTTAAGTGTTAATGGCGGTTCTTGTATTGCCTGTGAATCAAGATCCGCTTGACTGTCACTAATGAGACACAATAAAATTTTAATTGTTATCGAGCTGCTGAGTCTTTCGGACATTTGAGCTCCTACGATACATTCTTGCTGTTTAGCAGGTAGGTAATTTATCCATGTTAACCGCTTTATAAAATCTTGTCCCTTAATAAACACTCCAAAAGGAACTAATTTACTAGCCATGATTCAAATATGGCTAATTTGGTTATCATAGACAATCTTGATACACCCACTGCACGACTGAGATACTATCTTTTCTGAAGAAATACACATACCTATATCCTAACGAAACAACACAATAGCAAACATTTTGCATGTACCTATTGTGCCTGGCTCGCCCTCCAGGATAGGATCCCTAGGATCATCTCTGCCTAATCTGGCAGGGTAAACAGGAATGATGTTATGTTATATATTACCTGAGCATATTATTATGCAAAATATGGAAGTTAAAGAATTGAAAAATTGCAAGGACAGCATTTGAATGTATCTACCGCGATTACCAAAGAAATCAGAGCAACATTATTTATGTTAAAGAAAGTGGTTTTAGTTAGTTCGTTGGGAAACCTACTAGATAAACCTACACATTGGATTGTGTAGGTTTATCTGGTAGGTTTCTGACATTCCTCTACCTGCCCCACACAGAGCGTACTAGGGGAACATTATTATAGTTCGTGTGTCTTGAGATGACCTACGGTTGCCAAACGTGGCCGCTAACTAAACAAAACATAAAAGATTGGAAACATGTCAACACAACACAGAAAGAAGCTTAAGGAAGCACAACATGCTAATAAAGGCTATTTGAAATTGAAATTGAATTATAGTTCGTGCAAAGACCGACTGGAATATGCAAGTGTTTTTGACACTTGCATATTCCAGTCGGTCTTTAAACAAGTTGGTATTTAAAACCCAATGACAGGTGACGGTGACAATCTTCAGTTTTCACAGCACACGTAAACATTAAACATTTACTAGGTATGAATCTCTGACAAAATTATTGGCACAAGTGACAGCGGCCTGAGCCAACCAATAAAACCGTTTCGGAGTTAAACGGAGTGCGTTCTGTCTCGTCCTAGAAACTGTCGTATATCATGCTATTACGTTTATGAGAGGTATGAATGTTATCTTAGTTGCGGTCTCAGGTTTGTGAGGTACTAAAAATGAAGAACGGAGAACATTGTGTGTCGCAATCTGAAAAACTACCGGTAACTCATCGTTAAATAACAGATACTATAACTCTGCTGTAAACTTTTAAAGAAACATACATAATAAATAAAGAAAAAAGATATTACTTTTTCAGATAAATGTTCAGATGCCTCTTCTGATTATCAACATTGTCTTTAGAAACCCAGTTCTAAGTTTTAGGTAACTTCATTCTCACATATATACCTATCCCAGTTCCTACTTTCTTTTAACCGTAATACAAAAATTATCATGCGCGGCATCTATGTGATGTGAAAACCGGAAATTGGGTCAGAGCCGCCCACTTATCCGCCGGAAGTGGACGCCCAGGGGCAACGTATTTCCGGTCCTGACGACTACACACCTCCCCGGACTGATTGCCGTGTTTTGGGGGCTTTAACAGTTCACTTATAGTTTTAAATGGATATCTGTTGCGTGCTTTAGGCTTTACATTTGCAATTTCCTGAGGTTGTTGCAGGGAAATATTTACGTTGGAATTTGAGAAGATCTGAAGATGGTTTAGTTACCCGTGCAGTTTTCAATAAACGAGGTGAACCCGAAACATTTGTTATCAATATTTTTTTACTATTCTACTAAATTACTACTATATCTATAATTACTATTCTATACTATTAAAAAAAAGCATTCTCTTGAAGGGCCCCAACAATGGGGCCCTTCAAGAGAATGCTTTTTTTTATCTTCCTAGGCACCTAGGTGAATCTCCTCTATCAGAATCTGTACACAATCATGCCTTTGTTAGTCACATCTCATAAATGTATAGCTGATTGAGATCTTGATTGAATTATTTCTCAGCTTGCCATATGAAAATGATATAAACCAATCACTACATTACATAACTACACACTACATAACAAAACACAATCTATTGGCATTATGAGTTTTGCGAAAACCTCATAAATGTAGATCCTCCATCCATTTAACCAGTGGCGTACGACATAACAGATAGTTATGTCTGTATTCCGTTTCAGTGTTGGTCACCCCCACCATTAGCGGCTACTATGAGTACTGTCAACTGTAACACGTTCATACATTAACGACGTATGCGCAAGAAACGCGGGCGCACGCTCTTTGATCTTTACGCCTCTTGGGCCATAGAATAAGTATTGTAGAAATTGCGATTGGTTAGTACTGAATAACATAATATACCCCGTCTTCGAAGTTGTGGTTAAAGACCAGTGTTATAGACAATCTTTCTTAATAAGAAAAGGAATTCTCAATTATTCAAAATGTTATTTCCAATTACCCACAGGTACCCAGCTAAAGCACTAGGAAGTGGTGAAGGGCGTTTTGCGGGACTGTTTTATGTCATTTTGACGTTCGAAAAGTGCTGATTCTCAGCCTAGTTTAAAGAAATGATTTTTGAATTTTGCTTTTTTTTAATACCCTTTATGTATCTTTTAGCCTGTTTTACAGCACGCAAGCCGATACAATGAAACTGACGGCATCAATAGATGGTGGCTTCTGTAGAACTGTAGTTGCTCCTTACCCTTAAATGAAGCAGGCTTTCAGGTCGAGATTAAAGCAGTATTTGTAGTCTTCCAATAAGGCCCGCAACTAACTCTAGCCACTTCTTCTTCTTCTCGTATGGATGACTTATATTTTGTCCGCCCAGAACATAGCGACATGGTCAGCTCTGTCGTTTGCCTCTAGCCACTGGTCGATAGATAATGATCATAAGACGGCCATCAGTTCAACTAGAACTAAGCAATAAGTGCCGTATTCAAATCCTCTGTCCAGTCTTCAGTTTAGTCTTTGCACGTCACCGTGCGACGCTCTAGCTGCCAACCTTGAACGGCGAGTGCCAATTATCTGGCGAGTTTATTGTTCTGCTTCATACTGTTTAATAACTTTACTGTGATCTACCTTTTATTGCTTATCTTGAGGTGGAGTGGAAACTAAAGTCAGTTTTTGTTTTGTCTACAAACCTTGATTTGCGGTAAAGCACTGCTCATTATTTTGATTCACGAATTGTCTTATGTGGTTGAATTAGACAGACTTATAAGATTTAGTGATAAATTATTATCTGAACATTTTTAATAGACAAATTAGACTTACGCAATAAGTACACCAGATTCTTTTAGACACTTGTTGATGGTCACTTAGATATTATTGAATTCAGTACTTACCTTGTCTAATTAAAATGTAAACATAACATATCATCATGCCCGTATTCCTCTAAGGGTTAGCAGAGATGTACCTATAGTACACCCAGAGATAGCCAAGAAAAAATAAAACTCAAACTCAAACTCAAAGCATTTATTTCAATTAAACCATTTACAGGCACTTTTGAATTGTCAAAGAGTCAGTCAGTTAGTCAGAAAGTTGAAGCTAGTCGCCCATTCCAAAAAGTAGATCTCTGTGGAGAAGAACGGGCAAGAAACTCCCAGGACACTCTTTTAAATAAAGACATTACAAAATCCTGGGTACATTATTCTTGTTGCTTCTATATGTGAGAACAATGTGAAAAAAAGAAATAGAGACAATTCAAAGTATAAGATCTAAAATAAGCCTTGGCAGAAAAGAGATGACCAGTCTCAACCGACGGCGCCCGTTCACGAACATGACGCGTGGATCAGCACCATCCAGCTCAACCATTTTGTAGGGAACCGAATGATCCAACACACTCGCCACCATCGGCGAGACATTAAAGTAAGCATGACAAAGTCTCAACTGCCATGCTCTTTCAAGTCAACATAAAACATAATATAATAACAGAATAAACAGCCCCATGGTACTCACATTTACAAAAACTGAAAAAATGCTTCTAAATTATACAAAACTATAGTTTGCAATGTATTATACTATCAAAAAGAAATATATCTATATATATATTATACTATCAAAAAGAAAGATAATCATTATCAAATATTGGAATATTCAACAATACAAAATTGGTTAATAAAAAATAAAAATAAAATAAACATGATGTTCGTAATGTCAGAAAAATAATATAAATAAAAATAAAAAAATAAGAAAAGGGGTAGCAACTCTTCCAAATACAATCATTTCAACTAGTGAGCCCAAGTGGCTGTGGAGCAGGACCAGCATTAAGCCAAGCATTTTTATCTAGGATATAATCATCTAACTTATAATATGCTTGTCTACATAGTGTGCGTTTAATGCATGTTTTAAATTTCTTCTCATTAAGTTGAAGAATATCGAGTGGTATTTTATTATAACATTTTACACAGTACCCCATAAAAGAAGTGTGTACTTTAGACAATCTAAAACGTGGTTGATCTAATTTGTTCCTATTTCTAGTGTTAAAATTATGCCTGTCACTTATCTTACGAAAAAGATGTAGATTTTTTCGAACATACATAATGTTTTCATATATATACTGACAAGGTACCGTCATGATGTTAATTTTCTTAAACAGTTCCCTTAGAGATTCGCGTCTGTGGAGGTTATAGATGGCTCTGACAGCCCTCTTTTGCAGAATAAAGACAGACTCAATATCTGCAGCCCGTCCCCACAGCAAAATACCGTAAGACATGATGCTATGAAAGTAACTAAAATAGACCAGTCTCGCGGTATCCACGTCTGTTAGTTGGCGGATTTTCCAAACAGCGTAAGCGGCTGAACTTAGCCGCCCTGCAAGTGATGTTAAGTGAGGACCCCACTGTAGTTTTGAGTCAAGCGTGATCCCTAGGAAAACCGTCTTTTCGACGAATTCTAGTGTCTCCTTATTCAATACAACGTGACATTCACTACTTCTAACATTCGGTAACGCGAATCTTATGCATTTAGTTTTCTTCTCATTTAATACCAAATTATTTTCAGTAAACCAGTTATGGACCTTAAGCATAGCGTTATTTACGTCGTCAAGCTCCTGTGCATGTCTGTTAACTTTAAAAATAAGTGATGTGTCATCGGCAAATAACACCATTTGTGGTCGGTTTTGCAGTAAATGAGGTAAATCATTTATATATACTAAAAAGAGGAATGGACCCAATATCGAGCCCTGTGGTACACCCATTTTGACTTTTAAACCCAATGAATTTACACCGTTTATTTGAACTTGCTGCAGTCTATCATTCAAATATGATTTTATTAAGCTAAGCGCAAGTTTACCCAATCCGTAATGCTCAAGTTTTAAGAGCAGTGTTTCGTGATTCACGCAATCAAATGCCTTGGAAAGGTCGCAAAAAATGCCTATTGCATCCTGTGCTTCTTCCCATGCGTTAAAGATGTGTTTTAATAAGGTGACACCGGCGTCGGTTGTGCAACGTCCTTTGGTGAAACCATACTGTTGATCGTGTAGGATGTTGTTACGATTAAAATGATTGAGCATTTGATTTAACATTACTTTTTCAAACACCTTGCTGAAAACCGGCAAAACCGATACGGGTCTATAATTATTAGTATCTTTGCTGTCACCAGATTTGAAAAGTGGAATAACTTTACTGTACTTCATTAAATCCGGGAATACC
Organism: Conistra vaccinii; assembly: GCA_948150665.1. Taxonomy (NCBI): domain Eukaryota; kingdom Metazoa; phylum Arthropoda; class Insecta; order Lepidoptera; family Noctuidae; genus Conistra; species Conistra vaccinii. The sequence continues at coordinate 25,933,965 of OX411318.1, forward strand.
CCTTGATCTACACATAAATTAAATATTAAAGCTAAATAGGGTGCAATTGTCTCAATAATTGATTGACAAACTTTAGTAGACATGCCCCACAGATCATCGGTAATTTTGATCTTAAGTTGCTTAAAAGTCTTTACAACGACCACTGGGTTTATATGTTTAAATTTAAATTCCACAGGACAGGCAGAAACATTCGCTCTTAATAAATCAATAGCAAGTGAGGGGGAGGAGTTTAAAGTTTCTGTAGTTTTAATTGGAATATTGGTAAAGAAAGTTACAAATTCCTGAGCAACATCGATGTTATCGCTAATGAGACCGCGGGAAGTGTCCAGTGTGTAATCCGTGTTATGTCTTTTGTTCTTGTTCGTTTCATTGTTAATAATTTTCCAAACTGTCTTTATTTTATTGTCAGCTGATTTAACCTTGTTGCTAATGAAAGAAGCTTTAGCTGCTTTGCAGATTTGTTTAAAAATTTTAGAGTAAGTAGCAACATACTTATTAAAAGTTTCCGTGTTAATATACGGCTTAAGGCCATACAGTTCAAATAGTCTTTCCCTACTTTTCCTGATGCCTTTAGTTGCCCAGTCACTGAATAAAAACTTAGGGCTAATAGTTTTAGTTTTTTTCTTAAAAGAGTTATTGAACTCTGTTTGCACTAATGAAAAGAATTGTTCATACAAAATATTGCCATTGGACATATTTACGCCCTGAGCACTTAACTTGCTAATTAATGTGCTATTAAACTTATTTAAATTACCGGATGTAATTGGTCTAATTTGAATCTGCACTTTTTGTAATGGTGTATTGGACTCAAAAATAACGGTTTGACCACTGTGATCAGAAGGGAGATAATTTACAATGGCTTTATCTAAATAGTCGCAGCAACAAAAGACATTATCAATACATGTAGCAGTAGTCGAAGTTATTCGCGTTGGTTCTAAAAACACATTTGACATATTGAATGATTTGAAGAGGCATAATAATCTACTGCTATTTGGATTATTTTCTAAGATATTAATATTAAAGTCCCCACAAATAATTACTGATTTATGACCAGTTGCAAGTTTTGCCAAAACATCTTCCATTACTGACTCAAATATAGAGTAGTTTTGATAATTTGGAGGTCTGTATACACACACTATAAAATGTTTATCTAGCTCAACACAGGACAGTTCAATGCTATGTTCCACCGATAGTTCTACTATGTCATTACGAGACTTAGATTTTATACAATTTTTAATTAGGATTAGTGAACCTCCACGTAGCATGGATTTTCGGTTAAAACAACTGCCCACACTATAATTTTCACACTATAAATGAATTGTTCGACATTGTTGAAATAAAATCTTGCCGTATACAGTTTGTCGAAATTCAGTTTGGTAGTCCATAAATACCTACTTCTTATTGAATGTTAGTCATAAATGCTTGGCACTCGTCAGCAGGTAACTCACACACAAAGTGACACGGCTGTTAGTGCGACTTATCTTGATGGCATGTCAGTGATTCCATATTTTACACATTATTTCACTTTTTAATTAACTACCAACGCATCTAGATTCTTTAACAATTTCTACGTTTACGAGCTCTTTCTAAATTCATTATTTGGGTACCTACTTCAATTCTTTCCGCAAAATCGGAAGGATAAATTGTATATTCGAATAATTTCCAATACGTTGACCAGTTCACATACAACACCTATATACTTACCTACACAGTATAATTTTAATTAATGATCCTTCACTGTCCTTAATAAAACGTGGCAACAAAGTTATTATAAGCTCATAATTAACAGAAAACTTGAATCATATTGAAATGGATGCGTTATCTCCTGCATGGCGAGTTGGCGACGCTTAGGCCTGTCCGGCAGTAGACGTCTTTCGGTTGAAATTATGAAGATGATAATGAAAGATTATGATATGATTAGGATCTGAATTGATTTTAAATGTACACACAAGACGACAGGACAAAGACTAGGACTTAAACATAACTGGCGAAATGTGGGCGTACAGGCACACCTTTGCCCAGCCCTTCAGGCGTGATGTTATGTTATTGTGTGTACACTACTCGTACGTAGCTTTTCACAAAGTTCTTTTTTTATATGCTAAATAATCCTTTGCTTTGGCATCAATTTTATAAATTTTATTCTTTTGTGGCTCTAATCTTATACTATCATAGTAATCTTCACTTGGAAAATTACAAATTAAAATTACTTATTGCGAAGGACGCTTTACGTTTTCTGATGTGAAAGGTTCCAGTGTACTACCTGACTGGTGTCCGCACTCTTCGAAGCCGCAGTAACTCATCGCGATCGCGTAATTAACTGACTAGCTTATTAAACGTACTCATTGGGATACCATAGTGATGAAAAGAAAAGTTGTTGGAAAGGCTTTTATGTCATTTTATCTTAAAATAAAATTCAAAATTGATTTATTTAAACTAGGATCAGAATCAACACTTTTCGAACGTCAAAATTACATAAGATAGTCCCCCAAAAACGCCCGCCATTCACCACTTACTACTGCTGTAGCTAGGAAGTAGAAGTGGCGCAACAAACTCCCCAGCCAAAGCACTGCTGTCTGTTCAGTTAGAAAAAATAAATAGAGTCGTCTATTATAAGTAGAATATTCTACAATTCAATTACACTAATAATCCAAACAAGACATTATACTTTTGTTAAAGTGTAAATAGCCCATACAAAGACAAAACATTTTAAAAGGTATTTTGGAGGCCAATTTTGAGAAATAATTAAGGCATCATTGCCTTAATTAATTTCTTTTTATGCCTTCAGCAAGTTAACAATTAAAAATTCAAAATATTTTATTTCACATAAACCAACATGGGCACTTATGAAACGTCAGAAGCTAGGTGCACGGTTCCAAATGGTCGTTTCCTATGGAGAAGAGCCGGCAAGAAACTCCACGGTTACTCTTTTAAAAATAAATGGTTTTTAAATTACAGTGTTAATAGGTATGAGAGGACAGTGGTATAGGCCTATCAACAAGTACCAGATACTTATCAAAATAGAAAATGGTCCACAGATCTACAGTATGTTAAGCCTACAACGTTCTCACATTCACCAAATCTAAAGAAAAATAATCCACCCATATAAAAGATAAATAAAATAATAAAAATCTATTTTAAACCAAATGCATGATTACCGCTACAGCTGTAACAAATATAATTGAAAAGAAGACGTGTATATGCAACCAAATTAAAAACAAAATAAAGTGTCATATTTATCTAGTCCCCACAATATGAACAGCGGCCAATAAAGGGTTGTTATAATAAGTCTGGCTAGCTAATTGCGCGCCCACCGCTAAGCCTGCTCACTCTGTCAGCATTACAGCGTGATGGAAGAAGATGAAAGATTTTATTACGTGACAGACCTATCAAAATGATTTGGTAAAATAGTTTACTGGCAATTTTTATAAAAATTATATGTTACCCACCAGATTGTAGTTTATTACCAGATTACCAAGACATAATTACATTTTGGTTTATTTTTCCCACACAATTTCCCTAAGCTGCATCTTGATTTATTCGATATTGGCTCAGCGTTGGGAATGGGAAAATCAACATGTTTCGGGTAAATTAACCCTTAAATTCTGAAGATGTTACGATTCATGCACAATATGTTCAGATACATTGTACATTATTTTCGCAAAACATACGAAATTTTGATTGTCATCAAAGATTTTCCTCTCCCCACTTTTCAGCTGCCAACGATACAAATGTCCACAGAAGAAACTCAACCCCTCTTGCACCGCGCTCGTCCTCATTTGTTCGCCAGGTGTGTCCGCGGGCGGCCAAGGTGTCGCCGCAATCAGCCGCGGCGGCTGACACGTGACAGCATGACAGCTGACAGTGACTGACACCAGGAAAATGGATACAGAAGTTCAACCATGAGCACGTAGATTCACTCAGAAAGCCAGTAGGGGTCAGGTGTTTTGGTTCAATAAAGGAAAGGTGTAGTGGCTCAGTAGACCGATTGAATGAAATTGATGAAGACGATAGAAGGTTCATAATAATCACAAACCAGATAACTTGCCTAAGCTAAGCTTCATTCAACAGCAGGTCACGTGAACTTATGATATGAGACCATCCATTGTACACTAAGGCTTATATCTCACTAAGACACCATGGTGGCGCATGGTAGTACCTACACAGTATTATTGTGGATATCTCACCAGAAGTCCGATCGGTTGCGCCATCAACGATACAGTTGATGACAGTGCGACCATGGTGGCAACCATGGTCGCACTGTCATCAACTGTATCGTTGATGGCATGGCCCTGCGGGGGCCTTAACTCATTAAAAGAGTGGAAAATGATCAACCTAATAATAGTAGGGTTGCTCTACTTTAATTTTACCTGAAAAAAAAAACTGTGAACCTTCTGTACACTCTCATTCCGTGTCTGACACGCCCTGACATCGGGTGACAGATTGAGGCGACGCCATTGTTACCTTCCGCTTTTGTTTTAACTGCACAGTTTTCCGGTAACGGGCGGTGGGATTCGGGTGGTATTCTTTTTTTTAAAGCTTGTTCGTATTTTGAATGTTGAAATTGTGGTCGTGGTTCATTGTTTGGAATACTGGCTGATTTGTTTTTGAATTTCCTCGACAATAGTCAGGTTGGTTATTGGTCGTGTTAAGAGGAGCGCGTTCTGCGCTTTTCTATTATCATTGTAAATTAATATATTTTCCTCAAAACTCTGTATTCTCGTAAAGTGTTGTAGTTTTTATTGGGTTTTAAACTCTACATACAAACTTCAACATTCCTCTAAATTAAAAAAGAAACTCAAAATTTAATTTCCTCGAATAAACGAGTGAGATTTCAACGAGCCTCACATGTTACCGTCAGCAATAAGTCTCTTAAAGCATTATTTTAATCACTCAAACAATAATGGCATTTTTCGCATTATTGTGAAATAGAGGGAAACCCAAATAAATATCAAAACACAAAACCACTAAACAGCTGTTGTACCGACAGATTACCTGAGAAATATTGCTTATTTTGCAAAGAAAAAAAAAACTAACACGGTGTGCCAAAAATGTCTGGCACTAACGTCTTAAGGTGTTTATACACTTCCCTGAAATAGTGTGCAGTCCGCGGTGAAATATTACGATGTTATACCGAATGACAGTTATTACCTTCGAATAAAAGTTTCGTGTAAAAGCTTGCGATTATAATAATTCCTCTTAATTGGTGTTAAAATGTTGTTGGTTTTGAACAATTTGTTTCGTGGCTTTACGATGTCCCCGGTAAGACTGGCGGTGATTTGCGACTTTCAGTCACTTTTTGCATCTGTTGTGTGATTAAAATAGTTCGATAGAAATGCAGTAAAATGTGGGGAATGCAAAACACGTATGAACCCACGAATTGCCCACCGAGATTATTTAAATTGCCCGAATGTCATTGAATGTTAATGTAATAAAAAACAAATAATGTTGTGATTATTTCTGGATTATGTAAAGACAAATAGAAAGAGTTATTAAGCATTATTCATATTTGAGATAATTTATGATATTATTATTTACTATTATTATTTCATGTTGCGCTGAAAATGAATGAAAATCACAAATTGTTACAGTCGATTTAGGAGAATGGTGTTTTTTGTGTTTTTTGTAGCTCTTCTTTTTGAAATAGGTGTCTGATAAATTATTGAAGGCTATAAAAATGTCTTGAATGACCTACTTACTTGTATATTTAGACAAACGATGACATTCAGTGCACCGGTAAAAAATTGCAACCAGGAAATTTATTTGTATAAAAATTTCCTGCCCCATTTTCCAGTGGAGATCTTTCATGAAGTGCTAGACAGTGGCGCCACGAATCAATTATGTTCTACTTTCTTGATAAATGACAACAAATCTACGTATAGAAGTTCCTTCTTCATGTTTTCCTTCACTAAAACTAGTACCTAATTAATTAAAAATGTCTATAAAAACAGGGAGTTTATGCGATATTTCCCGACTTCCGAAGTCGAGTGTGTAATAATTAGCTTGGAGGGCGAGGTGCCAACCGTGCCAGTAGGTAATTATTATAATTGTGTGATAAATAAATCAACACACACTGACACTGATTTTTGAGGCTGACGGTGAAATTGATACTGTTTTCTTTTTTTGTTATGGCGAATACACATTTTGCGGAATAAATTGGGTCATGTGTCAAATAAACTGTGTGTATGTTTTTATTTTTAATTATTGAATGTTCATTTATCTTACATTTGTCCTTACGGATTTTATCAATGTTTGATTTTAACGGATTTTAACAAATTTTAAAACAACTTTGATATTGTTCGGTATCACAGCGTCATAAAAATCCGTTATTTTTTCATTAAACGCAGCAGATGTTATCGCCTTACATTGCAAGGTACCCCTCTCCCCTGAGCGCGATATTTTTTATCGGCGACTCCAATTTTGCCGGTAAATTGCAATCCGATAGGCAGGTTCGGGCGCCGCGGGTGACGCAATTAGGATACCCTTACATCTGCGACTATTTATATCTGGGGTATCTCCCTGTAGGTAACATATCGGTGGCTATCAAGCGTATATTACCTAGATGTGTGAAAAAGAGACGGTTATTTTATGGTTGTTAGAGCTTGATAAGACTTGTATATCAAAGTAAAACGTTAAAATAAACGCGGATATAATTTTTCGCACATCCGATGGTTTTGTTTATATTTTTCTAATAACAATTTATGATAAAGTTCAAGAGAAAGTTTACATTACTATGCACATAAAAGAAAATAGAAAATTAGACGCATATGAGGTAGGTGTTTCGATCATTGACACAACCGGGATTTAAAAAATAATCCACAGTAATAAAACTTACCGGATACTGTCATCATAAGAATATTATTTTATTCACAATAAACTGTTCTAATTTAATCCCTCGCATCGCACTAAAAAATAAAATAATAGACTGAAAACGAGGCACAATTCTCAATAAAAACGTCTGAGCATGATTATACCTGAATAACCTAGTCCATAATAGACCATTATCCCTCAAAATGATTCAAATAAGCAATTTAACAAAAATTTATGATTAAATTAATGAGATGATCCGCGCATTTATTATACTTGTGGCTTTACAGTCAACTGCATGAACTAGTAATAGATTGACTTTGACAGAGTCTTTATTTCTTAGCACCAATCGTGGTTGGTATAGTTCAAGTGTTACTCTGACGTGTGGTTGACCGTACAATGTGTCCTAAAGGTGCCAAGTCTAAAAATGCGCGATATATCGTCCGCCAAGGTATTCACGCCTGTCACACACACCTTTCAATAAGTGTGTCTCTAGTTTGGTTGTTTTGGCAAATGGCGCCTACCAACAGAGTAGGGACGACCGACTTATTCTCGATAGTTTATTAATAAATAATAATAATAATGTGTTTATAACTCGTTGTCAGATAAATGGCTTGCCATTGTTCTCAAATTAAATAAAAACCTATGGTAGAAACATTAATTAGATTAAGATTTATGTGACTTAATACAATTACGGGATAAGCTTTTATCTGTTTTTAAAACAACCGTGAGCTTTTTTACGCAATAAAGCTGCACAGTAAGTTACAGTAACAGATTCCAGGAACTCGATTTATGTGGGTAATGGCGTTCTTATCTAACCGTTACATAGAGTAATTCTCCTTTCTTTGCTTTGGCACCATGTATTTAAAAAACAACCTTAGTTTTCATACATCATAGGGGTAGGCAGAAAGTACAGAACGCTACCTGCTACGATCCTTACTTACTCCTTTTGCTAAGAATAAAGCAGGCCATACAGGATCTTCGTATAAAATTGTAATATAAATATGTATAATTTTCCGTCCTTATCGATAGTTTCATCGATACTTTTCCTTTTCCCAACCCTAGTTCCTAATGAGCAGGGCGCAGCATCCAGGTGAAACGTCCACACATCATTACACGTCGTTATACACCGGATTTCCGCCACGCTACTGCTCAAACACCGTGTAATGTCCCCCAGATATCTGCTGAAAAACATACTAATACTTGCCAACTTCTCCTGCTTTAATGAGAAAATAAATATGAAAATATAAGTTTTAGGAGTGACGGTGGAAGTGTCCATCAGCTGTTTCTGAACTGATGCGTTAAATTAGGGCTTCCAGTGGCGCTTGTATTTTTCGTGGGTTTGGCCTGACGTCAGAGTAATCAGCTCAAACGCAATTAGGAACCTTAAAATTTAATATCTCTTACATAAATTGGTCGAGTTAATAGCAAGCAAATAGAGGTAACTTTCACGACTTATCTTCGACTAATAAACCCTCCTGTAAAATACGACTTTCAGCCAATCGTGTGATTGGCTGAAAGTTGAAGTGAAACTTGAAGTGTATTATTAGCAAGAACCTGTCGTTTAGGTATAAAACATCAACCAAAAAACGTATAAAAAATGTAGAAAAAGAAATAGAAAACATTTTTTCAAATTATTTACCAAGTGAAATTCCCGGGAAGGTATTTGGCAAAGCACAGAAGTTCAGAGATCACACACTTGCACTTGCATTTCGCATTTACTGAAGTTGCAGACCACCTAATAGGTTTACATGAGTAAAGATCTCAGATCTGGATGGGAATTTCACTTGGTAAATAATTTGAAAAAATGTTCTGTATTTCTTTTTCTACATTTTTATACGTTTTTTGGTTGATGTTTCATACCTAAACGACAGGTTCTTGGTAATATTACACTTCAAGTTTAAGTTATAGCAACAAAAGGTGTTGCTACTTTATCGCCGCCTACAGCTCAGGTGCATAACTCCGCCTTAACATCGATCGGACAGGTGCGCTCGCCTCCTATTGGACGAAAGGTGGGTCGAGACAGGTGTCTTGCGAATCGACCAATCAGTGGCAAGAGTTGTACAGGTAAAGTGTGAGGTGAAGATAGGAGGCTCTACCTGTTCAGTAACCTGCCTATAAGGTGTTAGTAAACGAAAGTTTATTGGTTACTTCAAAGATGTTCGGTGGTTTTTTGTTTGTAGAAGCGATTGGCGTGTTTTCTTTTTAGTTTCACTAAATTAATAAAAAAAATGAACATCTTTTTCTTATAATATTCGGGAAAAAAATCTATCAAATGACTACAATAGGAATTTGGCATTTATAATCAACACGCATAGGTAGCAGTCTGATTTATAAGTAAGATTTTCCTTTTTCTCTAATTACCAGACTGGAACAGTGGAACACGATAGCCGCGATGTCAAGATATCTTTAAAAATCACATTTTACGACACCCAAAATTCCTCCACGAAAATACAAGTCTATTACAATATTGAGGACCAAATATACTACACTTGAAACCATATCTATCTACATCTAGTCAAGTAAGGCCACTAAATTCGAATGCATTACCTACTAGTACTGGAAATACTGAAACGGACGATTTAATATATCACGTTAGAAATAATTCTCCAGCACGGATTAATTACACGGCGGTTATGTAGACGAATTTAAAGGTAAATATCTACAGTGATTGAGGAGCCAGTCCACGTGTTGGCTACGAGTTTAGACGCGTGTTTTACTAACCATGATATGAAAATAGACAGAAGTTCCATTCTGGACAAAACTTCTGTAACTGAGGCTTATGTCAGCTGTTTTTTCGATTGCGATTGGTTGCAACATTAACGCAAAAGGTGAAAAAAAAACAACGGGTTGCACTCTGGGAGTGCCGGCAGAAGTGAAAACTTGAACATTAACGTTGTGCATTTTTGAATAAACACTTTTCTTGAAGTATGTTTTGACTGCTTTTTCTTACCCATCAATATGGGTAAAATTTCTTACCTCATAATCTTTACGTAATGTCAAAGACTATTTATTTTGATATGCTAGGCAACGGATCTTACGGTCACGTCTCCTGATGCGAGTTTAACATTTTCTACAAAAAGTAGTGTAGTAGTAGTTCAAAAAAAGTGCACAACGCCGATAAAGAAGTTTTCACTTCAAAAACTCTCGAACATTTTTCTCCGACAACTATTTTTAGTAACTAGGTAACACTTTAACAAAATAGTAACTAGGTAACACTTTAACAAAATAGTAACTAGGTAACACTTTAACAAAATAGTAGGAACTAGGTAACACTTTAACAAAATAGTAACTAGGTAACACTTTAACAAAATAGTAACTAGGTAACACTTTAACAAAATAGTAACTAGGTAACACTTTAACAAAATAGTAACTAGGTAACACTTTAACAAAATAATAACTAGGTAACACTTTAACAAAATAGTAACTAGGTAACACTTTAACAAAATGTTTAATTTCCTACTATTGCTAGTAAAACTTGTGCGTAGATCACGAAACTTGAAATTTAAACACTTTCATTAAAATTCGCATAAGTAATCGGCCTATAATGTTCCCACTGCTGCGACACGTGCCTCCTCTTTTTGAGAGAGAGTGGACCCAGTGCGGGTCGGTAGATGTCACATAAATGTCTTCAAATTTTTGGTTCTAGGACATCAGTTTCCTCACGATGTTTCCCTTTACGGTTTTGAGAGCAGCGGTGATGAAATTATTTACACAAAGTAAAGCCTCCGCCTGGGTTCGAACCCAAGACCTAGAACTCGTAAGCCGGAGCCGTTACCAATGCGCCACCACTGCTACATTAAAATTATACGTTTTCATTAATCACCTTTTACTGTCATATCTAGATAATAAATCACCTTACTATAATACACCCAGCCTTTTCAAAAAAGTTGCGTCGTATCCCAAAACATAATTGAAATCTTCTAAGTGAATGCCCGCTAAACATAGACATAATATTTTATTATTTTACAAGCAAAAACAACGACACATCATACCGAATATTAATTTTAGCATTTCCTATGAAAACGTGTAAGGACACTGTGTGCATCAGTGCGCAACTATTCGACGTCGCGTGCGCACCCGACGCGAGCGTTTACGGGCCTTTGAAGTGATAGTTTATTGATTGAGATCTTTGTGCTACTGGGAAGTAATAATAATAGAGCGCACTTAGCAGTTATGCCTAGTGGCTGGGAACAGAAATTTTATTCAGACCATTATTACCCGTTCAAATTCAGCAGAAACCTCAGAATTTTCCAGATTTTCTTGTAGATTCATACGAGTAACATGTGACTTTTTCATTAAAAGTGTTAATGTATGAAACCTACGTCTTTCTTTGATGCAGAAATTATCCAATACATTTATAGTAACGAAACAGAAAAGTGAGACTTTGCAATTCCACTTTTCGAGCTGATACCTCTGATGGGACTCGACACCACAATCCCCGGCTTAGGACACCGATGCCTTATCCTACCAAGTGCCACAGGCCACGCTACGAAGTGTGACGTCAAAGTTATCGAGTGCACCGAGAACCACCTTTGAGTGGTAACCGTACCAGGATTTGATGTGGAATACGATAATTACCTGGTTTACCAGTTTTTACTAATATTCAAAGAAACTCTACTACATGTTTGTTATTTTGGATGGGTTTCTTGATCGATACACGATTCGTTGCAGTTGTGACGTGTTTGACGATGTGCCCTCACATAAAAAAAAGACGTGTGGCATTCGGAGACTGCCGCGTTACAAGCTATTGCATAGCATTTTTTATCAACTTATGCAATTGTAAAATATTAACCCGAATACAAGAAATAGCAATGGTGACATTGACAGGAACTGTTATTCACATTTATAGTTTTTAAAACTTGACACGTAATGGGAACATCAAACTAATAAAAAGGTTTTAATTTAACTATTAATAGTCAAGGATCATTCGTCTAAGTAAATTTGAACTTTGTTGTCAAACAGTTAAACATAATTTTCAATACAACACTCTCGTTAGGCGTTAGGTATTTTCGTTACGGAATTTCTGGATTCGGTCTCCACGGTCAAGGCCCGCGATAGAAGCTATGCAATAGCTTATTAGAATATCAAAACGTGATCATTAAATTCATCTTTCGATTCGTCTTTTGAGTTAACAATATTATGATTTTAGACTAATATAATTGAAAATATTTAAATGGATTTTATAAAATACTTAATCAGGGTATAATTACGATTTTATTATTTTGCATTTTAAATTCCAATCCCAACATAAAATCCCTAACAAAAGAATCATATAACAACTACAAAATGAAAAAAGAACGAGAGATAAAGCCCTCATTTAATTTGCTTATATAAAGCAGACAATTTGATTGCACCCCAACAAGGTGAACACGTGTCAATCAAGCCCCAGGGGGCTACCCCTGCCGCATGCCGTCTGGGGCTGACTCGTGAGTCGCACTTAACAGCCAACCAATTGAGTTCTTATTCACCGAGCCACGAATTTATATGGTAATAGGGGCACGTGAGAAGTACGGACGAACTGGGGACTTGTTCTTCGAGGAATTCTTTCTGCTTTTCAGATAGGTAGATTGGTATCTGTTATTTTGTATTGTGTAGTTAAATTGGTTTCGTTGGGCTTGTGTTCGCAAGCGTTACTGTTGAGCATGAGAAGAGCAAGAGGAGGTTCGTTTTCATCAGGAATTTCTCAATAGCAGCCCGGAGTCGGGATTTGTACCCGGTTGATGGAGATATGCTCGCCCCCCTACGTGGGAATATGAGTGTACTTAGGTGCAATTCTGCCTAAACCAAGGAGGAAACCAGGCGTGATTTTATGTGTGATTAAATTGTCAATGGCTGTGAACTAAAGTTCCTTGAAGTTAAAAATTTGACGTAGGTGATTGCAGATCAAGAGGCCTCCTTTCTGTCTGTATCATCTCTGTTCACTCCAATGCTGGTATTTGCTTGATCTAGGTGATTATTTCTACCCGCCATCTCTTTCTAGGCGTATAACGATATCTTCATCAGATTTTAAATCAAAATTTCAGTCTCCGATGTTTATACAACATCATTTCACTAGTTACTTTCTACGCAGACATTAACAAAATTGTTCTAATTTCTTAGAATTGAATAAATTATCTGTACTAAATAGGCCAGCCGCAATTTTTTGCGTCTGCAGCCGACGACAGGCAATTAATCTGGTTTCTCTTGTTTATAAACCAGTCTTGTATTTTTTCTAAAACATAATACTGTTTCGATTCGATACGGATAATCAAAATTGCCACCGTCTTCCACGAAAATAAGTAATTACCTTTGAAATCGAGAAAGTTGAAACCAGTTACTAGACCGCAAGTTTCTCCATTTTCATGTTTTGTAAAAAATTCGCTGACTGTTTGATTTAGTCCCAAATTATCCATTCTAATGATATTGCAAGGGAAGTATCGCCCAGTCTCAATGAATAGGTTATAGATAGATGATGAACAGGGTCTCGTGATGGAGTAGAAAAGAGAAATAAGGAAATGTTTGTATCGGGCGTTTTTAAATTTTAATATAATTTCACTTGTATTACTATATAAGTTTATACAAACTCTTTTGCACGTCAATACATAATCAGCCTATTAATGTTCCCACTGCTGGGACACAGGCCTCCTCTCTCTGAGAGGGAGTGGGCTGTAATTTACCACGCGGGCCCAGTGCGGATTGGTAGATGTCACATGTCTTCGAATTTTTGGTTCTAAGACATGCCGGTTTGCTCACGATGTTTTCCTGCACCGTTTTGAGAGCAGTGGTGATAAAATTATTCACACAAAGTAAAGCGCCTTCTTGGGTTAGACCCCACGCCTTACAACTCGTAAGTCGAGGCCATTACCACTGGGCCACCACTGCTCATTTAAAAACTTAAACGTTGTCGTTAGACTGAAAGCTGACTCCAACATAGTAAGGAAAAGCAGATTGATGACCTATAATAAGAGACCGGGGCCTAAACTGGCATATTTTAAACTATTATAAAAGACTAATATAAGAGCAATATCCCTTAGATTCTAGACATACTATGTTACCTAGGTACAGATGTCAAGAAAAAACCGCAACTTAAACCCCGTAACAATAATGAACACTATCTCGAATAACTACACATTATTTACATGAAAAACCGCAACTATTTCCAACTGCATACCTCGGCTACCTGCATCTACCTAGATGACATCATTTAAAACAAACATACATTTCCTTGTATTAATTACTCACCTGCAACCGTTAGAACAAAGGTTTCTACTAATTATTTCCTACGGCGATATGTATTATAATTAGTTAGTCTTTCCTTAAGCCATTGTCCCGAGTATTTTTAGATGAAACACATATGTTTGTCTATGACGGTCAACGTAAGGTTGCAAACTCACTAGATAGTAACAGGGGATTTAAAATTCTATTGAACATTTTCATACTGCCTAGCCTCTACTATGAGTTGGTCCAATTTACTTGCATGCCATGGTAAAAGATGAGCCAGTAGTACTTGCTGGCTGCCTCAAATGTGCAGTTGCAGTGTCCCTTGTCGTAGGCTTGTTAATGGTACAAAGTCCACTCATGACATTGTGTGAAAACTTTGATAAGGCAAAGAAACGTTGTAAATATTTTCTTCAAAATTGCAATCTTGCAATTTTGTGGTGATAGGCTTACTTAGAGATAAGCATGTTGCCATCAATAAGCCTATTACTATCTTTACCAAAACTATCCCTTTACTGATGAGTAAACGTTTGCACCTTACTCATACTCATACACCACACTTTGCACAGAGTATCGTAGTGCGGGATCCAGTATCATAAATAAATATTGTAACACTTGTTTAGGAGTCACTAAAACTATTTTATATTTTATTTTTATTGTTACACAACTGATTCATACCATGCACCTTCGAATACTACGTCTTTTATAGCTCAATTTATTTTATTCTCTCTTTCGTTCGGCGTTTGACCTATGCTCGGCTGTCGCTGCACCTGTTACGCCCTAGTGGACTGAAGCCTCTACAGCATCTATTTCTGTGTTGATTTATACCGGCACTTGTACTCAACGGGCGCCTCCAGCCGCGAATTAATTGTTATCTTTTTTTACTCGCAGATGTTATTCACATTATTAAACATTACTTTTATGATGATAATAAACGATTATTTTTAGTTTTTGATAGTAAATAGTCACACTCTTCTAGTAGTCTGGTTATCTAAGATGCGTTTTTTCTTAAAATTATATCTAAACAGCAATCTATACTAGCAAGGACAGGTATGTGTTATTTTAGTTTTGATTCAAACTTTCAAAATATTATGTTGGTTCAGTTATTTGGTCGAATTGTTTCATGTTTTCTTTATGAGGTATCTTTAACAAGAGTTGTTAGAAAACCGACTGTTTTGTGCCAGTTGCTTTCAATACTGTGAATGTACGACTCTGCGAGTTGCACGAAGGAGTCAAATGGCAATTGCTTTAACTAATTAGCTGCATCTGTTTATACTAAAAACCCATCAGTCTTATTCTCGCAAAAAGGCTAGGAAGATGATATTCTATGAAAAAATTCCACGTGGGATCGCATCGTATATCAAACTGAACGCACTAATTTTTCAGCTGCGATTCTTAGCTTTATATTTATTATTTACGATTATTTTGTCAGCTAGAATGACGGCCATTACTCCTACATACTCTTACCATAGACTAGGCAGATGTAGAAGCAGAATTTCAAAACAACATAACAAGCGAACGCACATAAAAACGAAGTGAAACTTTTTGGTCTTGTAATTATTGACTGCTATGATCAAGGCCCTATACTAAAGGGGAGAAAAAGACAATATTTTTTGTCTTTTTCTCCAGGTTTCTATCATTTTCAAGGTTATCCTGCCATATATAGCTACATGCTATATATAGACCTGCCAAAGAGGTTACCCATGCTTGCTGTCTATGGCAAGGAGTACCTATACTCCGAGGTCCATTGCCTTTCTCGAGACTTGACGTAGTGCCCTATAGCTGATTTCAAACAATGAACCCTCTAATTTTCTGAAATATTTTGGGCTTTCTGGGGTCCTCTGTTTCTATCGCAGCTTTCATAGAGTGAGTCTTCTGAACTTTTTACTCCGTGGTCGCATGTTAGGACCAACAACTCGTGCGCAAGTTAACACTACAGTTATTACTATTATAAATAATTAAACATTATAATACGTCAGGTAGGGATTATTTTTGTAATTTAACGTTAATTATTGCGCTGTTTCTATCAAGTGAAGGTGATTATAAAAATATATAGAATTATAATGGACTCATTTGGGTAAGTTATGTGTTGAGAAAAAGTACCTATTGTTTTTGATGACATAATTTTCTTTAAATGAACAAGGGCGCGCGAAAGATTTTGCTAAACGACTTTTTCACTTGTATCTTGAAGAAAATTTTGATGAATCTGTAGTAATAGAGATTATCTAAAGAACAGTAGGTACAAAAGAAAAGCCATTTACCCAGAATAAAGAAAAATAAGTGCATAGAAACTAGAGAGATTTATTATTGCGAGCTATTTTCTAAATAGTCCTATAAATTGGAAGGTGTTAGCCGCGCATAACAGCTCTCCCGGAATGTGAGCAATGTAGACAGTAGCATCAACACTACTGACTCTCAATCTTAGGCTTCCCGTATACAACCCACACGCACTCGGATGCACAGCAAGTTTTCATATATGTGGGTGCTGGTGGCCTTAAAATTGTTAAGTCTGTCTCTAAGGACGTAAGGCCGTTGCCGTCGTGACAAAATTAGGTCATATCAGTTTTTTTTTGCATTTCATGTTTGATTACTAGTTTATTTATTTATTTAGAGGTATACAAATTATGTATTAGGTATTTTGAAACAGTTTGTACTCCCCGTCACTTGTTCTTAGAAGGGTTCATTAGAAAACCAGCGTCAGGCAGCATTAGTGCTGAAATGAAACCATTTGGTGCAGCCGTGAGCACTATTATTGCAATAAGATTATTTTCAGTTTTTTATTTTGTTATTTTATGTTTCACGAACTGTGTCCAAATAAACATTATTCTTTCTTTCTTATATCATCCCAATTCCCGGGAAACACCTAGACCCACGTTACTGAACTGGGAAGTATGTCAGAAAGAAAACTAGCTCTATACCCAGCAGTGGGGGATTCCTCGCGGTGGGTGGATATCGCTGTATATCGTGTACAGGAGCCTAAGATTTAAAGTCACAATAAGTACACTAAATCGAAACACCCACTCTACAATACAGTCGTCAGGTGGATTTTATACGTGCGATAGTCGTTCAAAGATCGCGAACAATTCAGGTGTTCAACAGCCGATCATATTATTCGATGTAGTGGGCACAAAAAATAGGGTAATCGCCTACAGTTAGGCGACACGCCAAGACATTACGGATTGCAATTTATATTTTTATTTCAGTGTAGTCGATTGTCTTCGAAGGAATTTGAGTTATTTTGCTGTAAAGGTAGAAAGACACTTTAAGATTTGAATTAAACCGTGAATAAGCTTATTTTTCAGATTGTCCCGTCTACATAATACATATTATAACAATATTTAATTTACTGAATTTCTCTATAGATTATTAGATTGTATGTATGTTATCATCATTAAACATGCAATTTTTACCAAATAGTGAGTCAGGCCTATAAACCACCTCGGTTTTTGCGTCATATTACGAAAACAGAAAATCTATCTATAAAAACACAAATTACTGCTATTATTTCTTTAAAAGTTTCCCGAAACCACGTAAACTAACATTTCACCAACGTCCGATTGAAATAGTTACAGTGACATGCTGTGTCCTTGTCACCTCGTCTGATTTAGCGCAGGTGATGTCGGTCAGTTTTCACACGTTTTCTACTAAACTATTTGACATTGTTTACGCGTGAATGATTGCGCTGAGAGTTTAACACGACAAGGCTATTTGTTTCGTTGATAGGCATTTCTTTTCTCTATATTTTGGTCGCCATATTGTTTTGAACAGCTGCGTTCATATTTAAAAGAGACAAATTAAAATTGCTGCGGTTTCTTTTTCAGTGGTAAGAAAATTACTTTGTTTTTTTTTTTTTAAAGTAATGTGATAGAGTAAACTAGCATCGCATTTAGATTCTGTTGACTTATTTGAGTAGTGTGTAGTAGCTGTGTAGTGCAAAAATGAGGGCTAAATAGCACCCGCTCGCTAGAGGCTCGTTCTTTATTTCAAATAAAGATGAACAGTTAAAACACAAGCCATGTAATTCCATACGCCAAAAAATAGAAATATATTTTTCTCAAACATGCTTGGAATTTCGAGCATTATTTTGACAACCTTATTCGGGATAAATCGAAATTGCTGTACTGGTCAAAAACAAGCGAGCGCCCGGCCGGCAATCTTAGTATGAAAATCCATATTATTATGTCGTGTTTAGCGGCCAAATAAATTATTATGAAAACTCATAATTATCTGTCGTGTTATTTAAAAATGGAACTAACTTTTTATTCAACACATGGCAATCAAGGAGGTAACTTATCAAAGATTTTATTTAAATTTCGAACTGGCTTAGCAAATAGAGCTGTTTAAAGTAAAGAAGAAACAATTGAACATATTGGCGAGTGAAAAATTTTCTTTGGTCGTCTTTGATTCTGGAATTTATAAATTATTTACTTGGTTTGAATTTAAGCGCATTGTTTGAGAAAGTACTATACAAGTTTTGGCCGCAACCTGGCATAGGGCCACGACAGTAATGTACTAATGTAGCGTGACGATAAGAGAATAAAACGGAGTGTTGTACTACTTTAAGGTTAGGTGTCATATCATGTGAAAATATTATAACGTTGTTTATGTTCTATTTTGACGATAAAAAATATTTATAATAATGACTGAAGAGGTTCAATCATGCAACTTGAATATTTTGTTTTAGTATGCAGTGAACAAGTAGGATTCAAAAAACATACAGCTATTTTACACCTGTTTCAAAATGACAAACGTGTCATGCGTTTGGGCAAAACATTATAAAATACCTTAGTTCTTTCCTGAAACATTCATCGCATTTCAGCACTAAATCCCATAAACTATTCAACGTCTTCTAAATCGTCGCATATAATGACTGGTAATGTATTTCAAAACGATGGTAGGTGACAAACTCCTGTGCAACCCAAGAAATACGTAATAGATCTGAGATTAAATTTAAATTTACTACCAGCGTGTGGGCAAAAATGTTTTGTTTTCATTTTATTTTAGCACATATTTGACCGGTCATTCTGAAAATATTTCGAGGTGAATCTTTTTTATGTCGGTAATTGAGTTGCTTCGCAGGTTTGAGGTAAAAGTTGAAATACAAAAAACTTTTTTTAAAGACAAAATAAATATTCAGAATCAAACGAGTAAATCTATCGTTACTAAACACCAAATCTGTCACCAAAGTGAGTAGATTATTCACCAAGGGGATAAAGCACTCTCTTATGTCACGAGTGCTATATTGAATCCCGACCGCAGCAAGGGAGTTAGAGATAACTCCTGAGCGAACCGACGGATACAAGCTCGCCTAAGACGAAGACACCAGAATACTCTGCTTTTCACACCTTCAACCGTGACTCCCACATGACACTCGCCTCACAGGAAACCGTCACGAAAATGTTCGGAACGGAACCCTCAAAACGAAATAACTAACCGCCAACCGGTACAATCAAAACGCTAAAAACACGAATCTAAACCAAAATTAATCCATAATATTAAACTAACTATAAAAATGTAGGTTACAAGATCCGCGTAAAGTAAACTGCCAGTTTAACTGAAAGTTACGACCCGGGAAGCGAACCTGGGCCATCCAGCACGCTCCCTGTGTAAACATCATGAAGATCTTAGTTTTCTAATCCTATACTTTATTATATTTTGAATACGGCAGCTATAAAAATTGGTTGCACTATAGATTCGTAGCCGACTTCAAAATAGATTAGTTTTGTATTTGGTAGATTACTTCAGTAGGTCAGTGGGGGAATGGGGGATTTGGGGAGATTACGTAAAGAACGTATTTTGTTCAAACTGAACGATTTACCTTTATTATCCTTAAGATTTACTGTTTAGATAATTATTTTGTGGATAGTAGGCATAATCTTGGTCGTTTGTGGTAAACAAACCTATAGTTTTTGCTTGACAGAGGATTTTCTTTTGATTCTTCTTTGGAACGAAGTTCCTTATCGTATGTTATACTAGAGGTCCCCAAACTGTCAACCACTTGGCATGTTTTTCGGTTTTAGGTAGACCCCCTACCCCTGCTTACCGAATATTGAAATTTTGAAAGTTCATCAAATGCAAATGTTTGACAGCTGGTTTAGTGCTACTCACTTTGTAAGATTTAAACTAACTGTAGTGAAGTGTAGTGTGAAAAACTAAAAATAAAAATAAAAATATTCTAGTAAAAATAAAAATAAAATAAAAATATTCTAGTAAAAAGTTAGAAAGCTCCGCCCTTACAAGTCGTCGTCGACCCCTGGAGGTCGATATAGACCACTTTCGAAATCCCTGCTCTACACACTTGACTATGAGAGTTAGACCGAAAAAGTGTAACATTTTGACCATCACTTTTTTTTTTCATTTTGTACTTTCAAACGTTATACGCGAAAGGAACTCCGTTCCAACCAGGTGTTCCACACACCTTTCGACTTTTTTCTTTCATTAATATTTTCTCTTCCATGTCAATAGCTCTATAAATTGTACCTACAGAAAAATATAAGGTGGGTTTGACAGTTTTCTTAAATTATTATCTTTAAACCACTAGCTCCTGAAATAACACCACCTATCGACTTTTTTCTTTCATTAATATTTTCTCTTCCATGTCAATAGCTCTATAAATTGTACCTACAGAAAAATATAAGGTGGGTTTGACAGTTTTCTTAAATTATTATCTTTAAACCACTAGCTCCTGAAATAACACCAATTTCCTTTATTTTTCTCCTGAATCCTGTCATCTACGTAAGGACACCATAACTCAAGGAGACATCTATCACTCAGCCAACTAGGTTTATCATATTGTAAATCATACGACGCACTTTTGAATCACCAACTTTTCCTTCCACCCGAGCTGATTAAAATTCAACCTTGTCTTACTGAAATTAGAGGTATGGCTGGTGGTTGTGATAAATTTGTAGATGGATACTCAGAAACTTCAAAGGGCCGATTATGACATCTGTTTTATAGTGTATCCGTCTGTTCTCACAAGGTGACCCATTATAAATATTTTATAGTAAGTGTAATGTGTACATTCATTCGGATGCTTTAGATTCCGCCGCGTGGAATCGTTTGCCAATGTTAGGATGTTTGTGTCGGGGCTCGGGGAGATGTTAGAAACAGTTTAAATGACGGTATAGACAGTATTTACTCGGTGGATCAATCTCTGAAACCTATTTTAGTGCTAGAAATATGTTATTTTGGATGGTTTTATTGGAATAATTACGTTTAGGTAAGAGGTTTGGTACCTTTAGTATTGAAGTAACTGTTAAATGAATCTTTTACAAATGATTCACATTTAAAAATCATGTCTTTGGTAAGGGATATCAACTTGAAGTGAATATGGTTGCGGTCTGTCCCACTTCCAATCTTGCTACTAGAGAAGAAAATTATATTCAACCAAATCTTCAGCAATAAGAAACTCGGCATGACATTGCTGACGAACTTTCAAAAACTTTAGAAGCTCTTGTTAATAATGTGTCCAGGTGAAATTAATTAGACACAGGAACCATAAAGAATGGAACATTCTAACAAGCAGTAAATTAATGTCCTTCTTTTAATCTATAATCACCATAGTATAACATATTATCCAGTATATCAATCGTCTTAAACTATTTTCACGTCCATAAGTGGATGCGACAGCCCTTAATCACAACAGTAATAAGCATATATTACCTCCACAAAAAACGCAGAAATACACTAAAAGAATTTACTATGTTGATAACATTTTGTTTATAAAAATACGGCACGGAACGTGGACCGTGTCAACCTATTTGTCACTTTGACAAACTACTTCCTAGATGTCATAGCGTATACGGTGACCGGGGGCAATTGATTTACTGACTAACGCCTGCACTGTGCCATTAAATCATTGTGTGATTCTTTTTGAGTCTTTAATAATTTCGTGTTTTTGCTTATAAGCTATTTTACGGGAGTGATTTGTGGCGTTCTGAGTAGGTAGGTGACGCCCATTGCATTTGATGAGGTTCATAAATAGATACTAATTGTAAAATATAAACAGTATTTTTCTTTCAATTCTAAATATTATTTTCCCTTCATCTTAGTACTTACTATCCACATCTTATCCCTCTCTCTTATTCCTTTTACTCACTTAGCTTTCTCATCTCTCATTCCAGGGTGCCACTAGGGTTGGCTTGTCAGTATGTTGACCCGTAGAGCTGCATCCTTGGAGGAAAAATTGAAGGCTACATTGAAAGAGTTGGAATGTAGTAAAAACCAGTGCGATCAGCTGCTACAGGAAAGGGATGACAGTGAGGTGGAAGTGCAATATATAAATAAGAAGAACACTGAGCTTAAAAACCAGTTGGCCGAACTACATATTCAGCATATGGACATACTTGACCAGCATCAACAACTCCGGCAACTTGTGTCAAATTTCCAGCATTGTAGTGACACCCATGAACAGGCTTTGAGACGGATATCTGAATTGGAACTGGAATTAAGAAGGGCCCATAACACTATAACCCATTTGGAATCTCTCAAAGCCAGTGAAGAGTCTGCGATCACCTGCAGTCTTTATGATGAGTTGGTTGGTACCGGGTCTGGACCCACATGTGTTGAGCCAATTGTGACAATAGACTTAACTGATGATACTATCACTAAATCTAATTTGTTTACTAGCCATAATAAGTTAAAAAAATATATTAAAATTAATAGATTAATTAGAAAGATTCAAAAATCTCTAAAACGCCAAAAAGTTTACAAATTAAATACAAAACTTAGGCAAAGAAATCTAAATTTATTTCAAGAATTAAAGAAGTGTCATAGTGAATTGCAGTTATGTAATACTATGTATGATACCGACACTCAGCACCTACAGGATGAACTATTTGTTAGGGAATATGCTCTAAAGGATATCTTTAGTAAATATGAGGCTTCTCAACAAGACCTGAGTCAGCGCTTGCAGGAGGCCAACGAGTTGGCAGACCTGGTCAAGTACAATGCGGAGAGGTATGAGTCTCTGACAAATAACCTCTCTTTTAGCTGTGCCTGCTCCCATGACCCCCAACCTCTACTGGTTACACCTGCACCCTCAGTAGCTCAGCCTGTAGGTAGCTGTTTGGTTGACAGTAAAATTAATAACTTGAACACAACATATGTATTTTCTGACAAATTTGGTCAAGGTTTTGGTAGTATTTTTAATCAGTGTTCGCAACAATATGTAATTAATAATTGTTTACCCGGTGCCAGTATTAGCCAATTAATTAACAATATTAAGTTGACAAAAATTAACCCCAGTTCCACTGTTATATTATTATACGGGGATAGTTTAACTGTTAGAAAAAAAGACATAATTGAATGTGTCCATTTGATGTTAGATCTCAATGAGTCCAATAATTGTAAATTTATTTTCTGTGCCTTGCCTTATTCTAAATATTTGTCTAACGAGGAAAATAGGCACATTTACAAATTAAATATGTTAATTTATAATAGGACTTGTCGCCACAGTGACTCTATTTTATATTTTGATTGTAATCAATTCATTAATGATTACAAACTGACAAATTATACCATGTACTTGCCACCTAGTTGTAGGAGACAAATTGCTAATCTTTTAGCATACAATATACACAGTGACACTGGTACTTGTAGTGTACCATCGATTACTGTTAGTAGTGGTACTAACACTACTATTGATACGCCTTGTAGTTTAAACTATTAGGTGTGACAACGGATAAGCCGCATATGTTCAATGTTGTACATCAAAATATGCAGGGTCTGTCCGGCAAAGAGCTAGAGTTAAGTTTATTTATGGAGCACTATGATGTTCAGGTGTTATGTTTGACTGAACACTGGTTGAAAGAACATGAAGTAGTGTTTATCAATGATGATAATTTTACAGTACAAAGTGCGTTTGTGAGAAAAAACGCCATTCGCGGTGGATCTTTAGTTCTTGTTTCAAACAAGTTGAAATGTAAACAACGTTTAGATTTAGTTAATCTTTCCATCGAGCGCACTATTGAGTTGTCTTGTGTTGAACTCGAGCGATACGTTATAATTTGCGTTTATCGACCCCCCTCTGGTGATTTTACTAGTTTTGAATCGGTAATGGAGGATTCACTCAATAGGTTAAAATCAAGTAATAAGAGTATAATTTTATGTGGAGATTTTAATATTAATGTTTTAGATGTTACTCCATTAAGTATTAGACTTCTTAATCTGTTTAAGTCTTATAATTTAATTAACTTGTTTTTTGAACCTACTAGGATCACGGCATCTTCGTCAACTTGTCTTGATAATATATTTAGTGATTGTGATGCCAAAAATAAATGTGTGTTAAGTGACTTAACTTCAGACCACTGTGGTTTATTAGCTAGCTTCCCCATGCCATTACATAAAAAGCCGCGTAAAATAGAATGCAGGCCCTATACAGTTAGTCGTTGCAATAAGTTTAAAAATAATATAGCTCATAGAATTACACCATCTATAGTAGAACACGAGTGTCCTAATGAAATTTATGGAGCCCTTTTTGATGTCGTGCAAAAAGAGTACCAATCTACTTTCAAGACCAAAACTCTTGAAATTAATGGCACCACCGTTGACTTTAACCAATGGGCCACTCCAGGTATTTATAAAAGTAGAGCGAGACTATACGAGTTATATGGTTTGAAAAAATACAGGTTTGATACTCCTTTCCTAGAGTATGTCAAAAATTATTCAAAATTATTTAAAAAGGTTAGTGTTTATGCTAAATCAAAATTTTAAAGCGATAAAATTAAAAATTCCAATAATAAAGTAAAAACCACTTGGAAAATTATTAACAATGAAACGGGTAAGTCGGTTAAACAAGATAAAGAACTTGAGATTATGGTCGACAATAAATTAGTTACTAAAGCAGCTGACGTAGCTGAGGCGTTTAATGAGTTTTTTGCCAACATACCTATAACTACGACTCGCTCCTTAAATTCGTCCCCGTCTAAAGCTGAAAACCTATTGCTTAGTAGTGTGTCTAAAAGTAGTCGTTTATTTAGCTTCGAACATGTAACGCCTCGTGATGTAATTAATGTTTTTAATACACTCAAATCCAAAAACACTGGTGATTACTGGGGCATCTCCATTAAACTTTTAAGTAATATAATAGACATCGTAGCCCCCTATCTAGCTGTTACTTTTAATAAATGTGTTGACTTAGGAACTTTTCCTGACCTCATGAAGAGTAGTAAAGTCATACCATTATTTAAATCCGGTAATAAAAATGATGTTGGTAATTTCAGGCCTATTTCTATCTTACCTGCATTTAGTAAAATATTTGAAAAGTTAATACTCAAGCAGTTGCTAAGACATTTTAATTCAAATAACCTCCTTCATAATGAACAATATGGCTTTACAAAAGGTCGTTCGACTACAGATGCGGGTGTTGCTCTGCTGAAACACATATTTAACGCATGGGAGAACTCGCAAAATGCTATTGGAGTTTTCTGTGATCTCTCCAAAGCTTTTGATTGCGTGCACCATGACACGCTTTTGCGTAAACTGCGTCATTACGGTGTGCAAAACGAAGCTCTCGATGTTCTTAATTCTTATTTACACAATAGGTCCCAATGTGTTGATGGTGTGAAATCTTCCGGGTTACCAGTTCAGTTAGGTGTACCTCAAGGCTCAATACTGGGTCCATTCTTGTTCTTAGTGTATATCAATGACTTACCATTCTTTTTAAAGGGTATCTGTGAAGTTGTACTGTTTGCAGATGATACCTCTCTTATTTTTAAAGTAGACAGGAATAGACATGATTTTGACGATGTAAACAGTGCACTCTCAATGGTTACGGATTGGTTTACAACAAATAACTTAGTTCTCAATTCCAAGAAAACGAAATGTATAAAATTCGCTTTACCCAATGTTAGAAATCTAGGACCCAACATCGTCTTAGATAAAGAGGTGCTTGAAACTGTGGGCTCGGCAGTTTTTCTGGGCATAACAGTAGATGCTAAACTTCAGTGGGGCCCACATATTTCAAGTCTAGCGGGAAGGCTTAGCTCGGCCGCCTACGCTGTCAGGAAAGTAAGACAATACACTGACGTTGATACTGCTAGATTAGTCTATTTTAGTTATTTCCATAGCATTATGTCCTATGGCATTCTGCTGTGGGGCAAAGCCGCTGACATTCAAAATATATTTGTTCTTCAAAAACGAGCTGTTCGAGCAATTTACCAGCTAGGTGCCAGAGTTTCTCTAAGAGATTTTTTTAAGGATATTGGTATTCTCACAGTGGCATCACAATTCATCTTCGCCAATATCCTATATATTAGGCAAAATATACACTTATATACTAAGAACAGTGATATTCACAATATTAACACCAGAAATAAGGACAAATTACGAGCTCCTTTTCACCGGCTTCATAAGGTTCATAATTCATTTGTTGGGCTTGGTATAACTTTTTATAACAAGCTACCCACTTCTCTGCTAGATTTGCCTTATAATGCGTTTAAAGCTAAAGTAAAATCCAACCTTTGTTCAAAGGCATAAAGGCAAAGCGAATATACCATTAGAAATTGTAAATATATTTAGGTACTGGTATGGTCACCAGGTGAACTGTGTGCGTTGGGCTGAGGCCAATTCTGATGAGTATAGGTTGCAGTGTGGGGTCAGACAGGGTGGTTTGACTTCTCCGATATTGTTTAACTTATACATAGACGGACTCATTAGTGAGCTCAGTAGCTTGCAGGCCGGCTGTTTTATAGATGGAGTAGCTTTTAATAATATCAGTTACGCCGATGATATGGCACTGTTGAGCCCGTCACTCTCAGGCTTGAGAAAGCTTCTGGATGTGTGCGAAAGATATGTTAAGGAACACGGTTTAAGATACAATGCCAAAAAGAGTGAGGTTCTGATTTTTGGAGCAAAGTCCTCAGAAAGTTTTCCTCCCATTAAACTTGCAGGTATTGTCTTGAATCGTGTTCAACAATTTAAATATCTCGGCCATATTGTAACTGCGGGCATCAAAGATGATCTGGATGTAGAAAGGGAACGAAGAGCATTGGCGGTTCGATGCAACATGCTTGTCCGTAGGTTTGCTCGTTGCACGTGTGAAGTGAAAGTGACGCTTTTTAAAGCATATTGTCAGACATTTTACACGTGCAGCCTCTGGACAAGTTTTACGCAGAAAGCCATCAATGTTCTTCGAGTCCAATACAACAATGCGTTCAGGATGCTGTTGGGGCTGCCACGCTTCTGTAGTGCGTCGGGAATGTTTGCAGATGCGCACACTGATGGCTTCGCAGCGATCAGACGTAAGCGTGCCGCGTCGCTGCTGCAGAGGGTCCGGGGCAGCTCGAACGGTCTCCTGAATGTCATT
Organism: Conistra vaccinii; assembly: GCA_948150665.1. Lineage (NCBI taxonomy): Eukaryota > Metazoa > Arthropoda > Insecta > Lepidoptera > Noctuidae > Conistra > Conistra vaccinii. The sequence continues at coordinate 25,961,278 of OX411318.1, forward strand.
GCGGGGAAACTTGATTGCCCGCTCGTCCATTATTTGTCCAACTTGCATGTTTACTAACATAGTTTTTAAGGTTAATGTTTACTAACAAATTATGGATGTTTTTTATTCCGAAATAAAATGATTATTATTATTATTATTATACTACTCTATCAACGACTACTTAAACGATAAAAATAGTTGGTCGCTGTGATTAACTCAAGACAATATTTATGTTCTTTCTCCAGAATTAGCTTACCTACTGACAGGTCATATGAGTTATATAATTGTTATTTTAATTGACTGTATAAGTAAATTTATTTTCATTTAAATTCATTTATTATTGACATAATCGACTCATTACAATGTTTTTGTTTAATGAGTTGTATTGCAATATGTGGTTAGCTAGCGACCTCGACAGAAGATCATTATATTATTCTTGCCTAACTGTTGATTTATTTTACTTCGATGGTCCTAGTTTATCATAATTATGTGACTTCGAGTTACAGTTTTATTAGCTATATGTAAGCGGGCACGCCCTTTATACCTGGAGGCTTTATAATTCGGGTATTAAGTTCTGTTTACGTTTTTAGTTTTTTTAGTATTCATTTTCGCTTGAGTTTAGCTTTCGATATTTTTTTTTTTTTTTGTTGGTACATTGGCGTGTGCTAGCTGTCATTATGGCAAATATATTTTTTTATTTAATGATTTGTGTTGAGTAATGTAAATGATTTGCATACTATTGTATAGAATCAATTTTTTTTCTAACTGAACAGACAGCTGTGCTGCTGGGGAGTTTGTTGCGCCACTTCTTCTCTCCAGCAAAAGCACTAGGAAGTGGTGAAGGGCGGGCGTTTTTGGGGGACTGTCTTATGTAATTTTGACGTTCGAAAAGTGCTGATTCTCAGCCTAGTTTGAATAAATGACTTTTGAATTTGAATTTGAATTTGAGTATCCAGAAACAGATTTGCCTACAAATGTGAAAAGATAACTAAGCAACTGATTTCAGCCTAGTTCATGGCCAGTACATAGCCTCACCTGAATCAGCGCCATTGCACTTACTTCAAACACTTTTGTTACCGCGACAGACTTCTTCATCAGCCTTTATGTTCTGTATAAATCTCAATGTGAAAACTTAGGTAAAGTGACCTTGAATTGAGCTGTCAATGCTGTCAATACTGTCAACCCCTAGCATCAGATGGGATGACAGCTCTCTCTCTCTCTCTCGAGTTCACTTCACCATAATTATGTTACTGCAACTTCTAACATGATAATTATATCAAACAGCTGATTTGAAAGCTGTTGATCAGTACTCGATGTCTCTCTTTCATAATAATATTATTATCTATGCGCAATAGTAATAACAGACGTTTGTGCAATGGATGTTCGTTGTTTACGTGTTCAAATAATACAATTCAGAGATATAGCATATTGAGAAAAAAACTAAAGACCACAACCACTCTTTGAACTTAAAACCAGTTGAAAAATAACAAACTTTTCCTTTGTCCTGAGTTCCTGACATCAAAAGCCATATCGAATTCAAAGCAAAAATTGGGTCAGTTTAAAGACTCCCTCTAATCTTGCTCTCCAGAATCTTGTACAAGATCAAAATACAATATCTACCGGAACAGCGGCCACAGACAATTTGTCATCTGTCAACCTGTACTTTAATTACGGGCGTCTCTTCTCCCCCGCCTCGCCGCTACCCCCCGGACACCTTGATTAAACGCGGGGCTATATATAAAGTACGTGGAAATTGGTCATACTTGTCATTTTTGGATTGACGTCCGCTGCAAGGTGACGTCCGCTAGATTAATTTGGGGTTTGGGCTGGAACTGGGAGTTTAGAATCTTGGAATATTATGAGGTGTAGCGCTAGATTTGAAGTTAATTTCACGGGCTTTTCAGTTTCCGGTTATTGTGAAACTTCCAAGAAATGAATCCAGGTTAATAAGCTTCGTTTCTGTATCATTTCGTATCAAGGAAAACCTAGTAGGTAGTTCAAAAAATTACGTATGTAAGTACGAAGTTTTTCAACAGCTTCTGTTGCTTCTACAGTCGAAGCTCTGGCTGGACCCTTAAACATACCCTAAAGTCATTTGTCAACATCATGTATTTAGACTATTTTCAGCTGAAGAAAAAAAGTAGTTTGGCGTAACTTTCCAATTGACTTTTCTATTACCTCTATCTCATCAAATCAAGATGTTTCTTCGAAATGTTCGCTACTTCGCTCACCATTACCGCAACACAAAAGCAGTTGACATTCTCGTTTAGAAACAAAAGCGCGATGAAACAAATAGTGGCATCGATCATGGAGCGATACAAATGCCGCCATTGGCTGCCGTGACAGCGCGATGGCCACACGATTGTCATCAGAAATAACATTTGTTGTAACACTTTGTATCTGTTATACAGTGGAGTTGTTTTTAAAAAGATTGAAAGATTTTTAGCATTTTGTTGTGATTAATTGGGGTTTGTATAACTGGTCCAATACTTACTGAATGGTCTACTGAATCTATATTTTGGGCATACAAATATTGTTATCAGGCTCTTCAGCATCATCATTTCAGCCAAAAGACGTCCACTGGACATAGGCCTCCCCCAAACACCGCCACTTCGACCGATTCTGTGCTTCCCGCATCCAGCGGATTCCTGCGGCCTTCACAAGGTCAAGGTTCTTACTTATAGTTTTCTCCCAATTTGAAAGATTAACAGTAACCAGCTCAATTTCTACATACTTATAACTCTCCTTTTATATCTCTCTCTCTCAATTTTAACGGCAGATAGCCTTTCCTTGATTATTTTGTCATTCTTTTAGATTTACACATCCCGAACAAAAATTCCAAATATTTTGTCATTTATGTCATAGTTTCAATTTCAACGTAGCTTTCATTATCTTCATCGCCTCCATAAGAAAACTAGATCCATTCATATCATAACCAGCTCACTGAGAGGCAGCTGTCACAAACATTGCAATCAGTACTATAATCACTCAATTCCCACATTCAGCTATTAGCCTCCGTACCTTCCCGTGCGGTGCGTGCGTAAACAAGACTAATTATTTTCTAAACGTGCCTGACGTTACGGCTAAATACACAGTGCACTGTACTAAATTCATTTCACGGCACGTCAATTAACCTGGGCTTGAAATACAAATCATACGTGTTCGTTCGTTCTCGTTTGGGTGACGAAATAAGGAGATGCAAAAGGTTTAGTTGGCAAGTGAAAGCAACACATACAACTAAATTTGTTCCCACATAACTAGCCTGAAATGTTCCCACTGTATTAAGACCTCCGTGTTGTGGGAAAGCCCTAATGTGCAATGCGGGCCCAGTGCAGGTTGGCAGTACATGTACTTATTTGTTTATTTTGTGGATATTTATAAATCTGCAGGTTTCCAATTGGTCCTTGTTCCAGACTAATAAAATCCTGAGGACTAACGTAACATTTAACAAGACAGCGAAATAATTCTTACCGATTGAATCATAGATCAAGAGTCAAACAACAGATTATAATTGATGCAAGCTGTTTACCATTTGCAATGGCTGAGATTCAAATCAGTTCCGTTTGACATACAAATTGTATGAGTTAACCATCATCATCATGATTCCAGATTCCTAGGCCTCCCCCAAGCACCGCCATGCCACTTTGACCGGTTCTGTCATGTTAAAATTAGGCATATCTATTGAAATGCCCTTTGACGTACACCGTAGACCTTCTGTAAATTCTTATCTCATGGTATGAACTCATGCGCAACTTTGTCGTGATGTCGCGTCACGTCGACAAAGCATTTGATTTACCGACGCTATAGAAAAAACATTAGTGCGAACTATATTTGAATCAATTCGGTTCGTTCGATTCTGTGCAAAGAGATGATGTCATTGGTGTTTTTTCATCTTATAATGTAAGAGGGCGGGCACCTTTTGGTTCTCCTGTTATATACTATTGGAAAATAACTCATGCAAGGTAAAATATTATCCAGCACAATGTGTAAGCGAAGCTGAACATTGAATTATCGCCTCATCTAGACAATTGAAATTCAACATGAACTTCAACAAACATGAAATTCAACAAAACAAATTGAAAAATCTAAGTTATAATGTTTAGAGTTTTCTCTCCATGATTTGCACTAAAATATCTCGAATTTATACTGCAATGTAGGTAATCGTAATAACTATGTAATAATTAGGTAGGTTCACTTTGTAGTCGCTTTACCTCGGATTTCTGGCACGCCAAACTTTTTAATTCTAGCATTCATGACTCCATCGCCAATGTATACTTTGTAAAGTAATAAATAGACAAGGTAAGGTTGAAAGGATTAGAATTTCGACTATTTGTGGCAATCTGAATCTGCGTTGGTATGCTTATCATCTGGAAGTTCGTTAACGAATTTTGATGATAATTTTTATTTTGTCTGATATATCAATCCATATTATGTTTCAGTTCTTACAGTTGACTAACTCAAAATGCCTATAATTTTTCATTCTCTCCAATATAAATATGAAATCTTGTACAAACACTTCTTAAATCCACGTCTTTCATCTCGACATCATCTTTAACATCTCATAAACCGCTCCCTCACCATCACCTGACCGACAATACTTTTCTGCTAAACGCTTTAAGCGCTTTATAATTTACAGCGATCGTAAACTCATGTCTGCTTTTAAGTCTATATGAAATAGTGTAGTTTTGACGTAGGAAAGCGCTGCAGCGGCCATCATTCAGCGAGCAACATCAAAGGACGAGTGTTCATTGCTCGTATGATTGTTTATTTTGTATACTTTGTTGCGTTGACGGAGCAATGGAGTTGAAATGAGGTGTTATAGAAAATTGTGTATTATAAGGTGCGTTGAAAAGAAGTGTGAGAAAAAATGAGTTATGTTTTTAGATTTATGCTCATTTTTCTTTACTTTTGTATTAAGGAAAATATGAGCTGTAACCAGATGTCCAGTACTTGTTACATGGCGTTCCATAACTGAGAAAGTACGAATCAAGTAACTTTTTGAAACTTATAACGCCAAGATCAATTTATAAGACTACAAAAAAGGAACCCTAATCGGCCCTAAGTCGTTATCAGAAATATGTTAAGGCAAATAATGTTAGTCACTTTCCCAAAATTACAATACCATGTAATAAATTACAACATTAACCTCTCAACAAAAACTTCTCATAACTCCTAACCAATTGCAACGAACCTCATGCACGATTCCTACTCCATGCATCCTCACTTCACTAACAGAATATCTCAGTCACCTGCCGCCTTAAACAAGACTTACCGCGAAGACAGATTACTCAGTTGCTCAGTCCCCAGACTGCGCAGTTCCTAGGAATGTCTCACACCTGGCCGTCTTGTAACAGCCGGTAAATCTTTCTGGAATAAATTGTGGCTGAATCTGAATGGTCGTCAACGGATTATTCGTTTGAAGTGTTAAATGTTTGTCTTGGACACTACTGAGATGTTTTGACAAAAGAAATATGTTAGTCTGAATGTGTAATAGTTGAATGTGAGACTTAGTTGTAGATGACGTGTTGAAAAAGAAAGGAGTGGCATTGTAGCATAACTGATTTCATGTCAACTCTATTGCCTGGTGACTATTTCCCGTACCTGTTGCATTTCTTTAGTTTCTTACCCACTTTTAAACCTTTTCGCTATGATCAATCAAAATGATCGAGGCTCCTTTGATAAAATATCTTTCTTAATGTGCCATGCTCTGGCATCTATCATTTTGCATTCAATGCTACATGCATTAGCTTAAAATATATCAGAAAGCACAAAACCCTCCGGACAATCTCCACATAATATTCCCTTTAACACCAAAATCCGTACCAATGTTTCCACCATTCAAACTCAAACTCAAACTCAAAGCATTTATTTCAAATAAACCAATTACAGGCACTTTTGAATTGTCAAGGGGTCGGTCAGTCAGAAAAGATGAAGCTAGATGCCCATTCCAAAGCGTAGTAGGTACCTATGGAGAAGAACGGGCAAGAAACTCCACGGACACTCTTTTAAATAAAAATTTGGTTACAAAATATTGGTTACATCATTCATGTTGAACTTATACATGTGAGAACGATGCAAAACGTTAAAAGCGTCCGTAATAAAAGATAAAAACAAAAATAAAACAATTAAAAAATTAAATCAAATTAAAATAAGCCATGGCAGCTATGAGATGACCAGTCACAACTGACGGCGCCCGTTCACGAACATGACGCATGGATTAGCACCATTCAGCTCAACCATTTTGAAGGGAGCTAAATGATCCAACACACACGCCACCGTCAGCGTGACATTAGAGTGAGCATGACATACTCTCAGCCGCCAGGGCACATTCAAGTCAATGAAAGACATACCCAGTACCTAAATGGTAGCTTTATAGTCTGTACATAGTACTCACACATGTGCTATGCAATTATACAATGCTAAGAGATTGAATTTATACAATGCAAAGATAGTTTTTAAAATCTTCCGCAGCTCCAACAGTATTTTCAGATGCTATACAATTAGTTTATGTGCCCTTGTGGAGCAGGACCAGCGTTGAGCCAAGCATTTTTATCAGCGATGTAATCCCCCAACTTATAATATGCCTGACTGCATAGTGTGCGTTTAATATAAGATTTAAATTTCGTTTCATTCAGCTGAAGTATGTGGGGAGGTATTTTATTGTAGCATTTTAAACAGTACCCCATGAATGATGAGTCTACTTTAGCCAGCCTGAAACCCGGTTGAACTAATTGGTCCCTATTCCTAGTGATATAATTGTGTCTTGAACCTCTTTTACTAAAAAGATGTAGATTTTTCCTTACGTACATAATGTTTTCATAGATATATTGACAAGGTACCGTCATGATGTTAATATCTTTAAACAGTTCCCTTAGAGAGTCGCGCCTGCGGAGGCCATATATCGCTCTGATGGCTCTTTTCTGCAGAATAAAAATAGACTCGATGTCTGCAGCCCGTCCCCATAGTAGAATACCGTACGACATAATACTATGAAAGTAACTAAAATAGACTAGCCTCGCGGTATCTACATCCGTAAATTGACGGATTTTTCTCACAGCATATGCTGCCGAACTTAGTCGTCCTGAAAGGGATGTTAAATGAGGACCCCATTGAAGCCTAGAGTCGAGCGTGATCCCCAGGAAAACAGTTTGATCGACGAATTCTAGTTTCTCTTGATTTAATACTATCTCACAATTACTACTTTTGACATTTGGTAAAGAAAATCTTATGCACTTAGTTTTTTTCTCATTTAATACTAAATTATTAGCAGTGAACCAATTTTGGACCTGCTGCAGGGCGTTATTTACGTCGTCAAGATTTGATGCACGTCTATTCATTTTAAAAATTAATGAAGTATCATCAGCAAATAACACCATTTGTGGTTGAGTTTTTAACAAATGGGGTAGATCATTAATATATACTAAAAAGAGAAAAGGACCCAATATTGATCCTTGTGGTACACCCATTTTTACTTTTAAACCGAGTGAATTGACACCATTTATTTGAACTTGCTGTTGTCTATCATTTAAATAAGATTTAACTAAACTGAGCGCAAGTTTTCCAAGTCCGTAATGCTCAAGTTTCAAGATTAAGGTTTCATGGTCGACGCAGTCAAAAGCCTTGGAGAGGTCACAGAAAATTCCTATGGCGTCTTGGGCCTCTTCCCACGCCGTAAATATGTGTTTTAATAAGGTGACACCGGCGTCAGTCGTACAACGTCCCTTGGTGAAGCCATACTGTTGATCATGTAAGATTTTATTGGTATTAAAATGATTGAGCATTTGATTAAGCATAACCTTTTCAAACACCTTGCTTAATACTGGCAACACGGACACGGGTCTATAATTATTGGTATCTTTACTGTCCCCGGATTTGAAAAGTGGTATTACCTTACTATATTTCATTAGATCAGGGAAGACTCCTTGATCCACACACAAATTAAATATTAAGGCTAAGTACGGCGCTATAGTCTCAATGATGGAGGTACAAACTTTGATTGACATTCCCCATAGATCTTCGGTTAATTTGATCTTAATTTGCTTGAAAGCTTTTAATACTGTTATGGGGTCTATATGCTTGAATTTAAATTCAATCGGGCAGGATGAAACGTTGGCTCTTAATAAATCAATTGAACGCGAGGGCGAGGAATTTAAGGTTTCAGTAGTTTTAAGTGGGATACTGGTAAAGAAATTTACAAATTCTTGAGCAACTTCTTTGTTAGTGCTTATGACACCACGTGAAGTTTCTAGTGTGAAATCACTGTTATGTCTTTTATTCCTATTTGATTCAAACCCGACACCTCCGAAGGTATTCACGCTCCCCCGAATCAGGCACAGGCAGGGTGTCTGCCTATCCCCTATCCCCTGGTGGCGCTATATGACGCAGATTGTCAGAATAACAATAGGACAGGACAATGCGCCGGTGGGCGAAACAACCGGACTCTTTGTGGTAAATCTGACATAGACTAGTTGAGGAGACATGGCGGAAAAATTATATAATTTTTCCGCCACGTCTCCTCAACTAGTCTATATTAGGCATTTCTTGTGTTTTATTGTTCTGTCGATTAAAAGATGTTAAGTTGAGGATTTTTTGGTAACATCAGGATTGTGCGACATACTGCTGTTTTTGCGCAGATGGTCAAAACAATTTCCACTGGTGGCAACACGTCGTGTCCGGATTCGCAATAAGTCAATCATCATCCTGAACATGCCTCGTTTAGAGGTGACACACGCGTCAATTTATTACAGGGTTCTTTATGACTCTTGAAGAACAGTTAAGCAGATTAAGGTACCTACTAAATATACGTCGTCTATTGTATTTTACGAGTATAATGGATTTCCGCTAAGTCACACCTGAGTCAATTAACTATCTTAAATCATTTCTACATAACATAACAACTTGCCTGTATTCCCTGAGTGGTATAGGCAGACTTTTTGATATAAGTAAACTGGAACTTCAGCCTAAAGAACGGCTTTAGGAATGTAGTCTATACCTACATCAAAGTCTTGCACAATTAACCCATGTTTGCCAAGTAAATAAAGATTAGATTTAGATTTTTTGGCAGACCATAGTTTAGTTAATAATCAACATTTTTTTGCAGGTTATAATCACTTACCTCTCGGAGGCAAAGCAGTCGTAGGCACAATTCCACCTACCTATTATACCAAACACCCACAATACTTCATCCCTATGTTTAGACGGGCATAGTTGAAAGGTGGTGGAATACCTTCACAGATACAATGCGAACGGTTTAATACGACGATTTAGCCCTCCGTCCCATTGTTGTGCTAATGTTATTCTTAAATTAATCGACCACTAGTATTTCGTGATTTACTGTCTTAACAATAAGGTCTAGATTCGAGTGTCTTGTGATGACAGTACGTCTACAGGCAGTAGCCATTTTTCTTATCTTATGTTGAAATTGTTACTAAACTAAATTATGCTTTTCTTTGTGTGTGCTCTGGCTAGCGGAACGAACAATTATTTTCTTTAAAACAAGATTGAAGAAAATCCGAAAGTTTTACCTATAGGTACTTTTGATTCAAGAGCACTAAATAACTATTGAGACCGGATGTTAGAACTTAGAACATGAGTATGTTTCATTGCAAATACCTATTGATGACCTTGTTCAATATTTCAGCCATTTTAATGATAAAACTGAATTTATCGTTACGAATGAGTTACAAGCTAACCAGGGAACCATATGTTTATATAGGTGTTTTACATAAAATATCGAATTTACAACTAATAAATATAAGGTATGTGATATTACAACACAAATATTTTTATTGCAACATTCACTTGATTTATTCACAAGGTGCTGTCAAAGTTAGGGTTCTGTGATGAAATTAGGTCACAATATTAAATACAAAATAATTATTTTCTAGTGCAAAAGAATGACGTCATTTTTTTTTTTAAACTTAGTACATTCTGACAGTATTGTGTTCCTTTTGATTTTTCTGAAATAATCCGTGTTTGAGTCAAGGAAGTCTTTGCTCTTAGTAAGTTGGTCCAGCATGGGCGGATAAGGTTCTGTAGGTATCAGTATCAAAGCCGTAGGTAAACCGAGTTCAGGTGTCGCCGTGTGATTCCCTTGCCGAGGTAAAAGAAAACCAATTTTATATGTTACCCTGTCAATAATTTTTCTCATTATACTGACGGAATAGTGCATCTGGAAATCCCCTACAGGAAGCACATTTCAAAAGAAAATCAACAAAGATTTCTGTAGCTGTTTTTCGTCATCCATCAAGCACTCAAATAATTTTTCTATTACCAACAATCTTTCCCTCAACACTATATTCATACAGAACCATCGGCCATTTAAACGTCGAACACGTAATTACGGCTCACATAATTCGACGCTAGATCAACAAACAGTGCTGCGCGGGCGCCGAATTATTTGTTGGTTTAACATTTTTTTATTTAGCACACGTGTGGAAGTAAGCCGACATCATCCGATATTTAGGTGTTTAGGTTTCGCGAATATTTTTTAAACCAGTTTGCTGTGAACTTTTATTTGTATTTGGACGAGGATTAGGCATCCTATGAATTATTATCTTGACAACGATATCTCTCACTGCCCAGCTCTGCAGCGCAATTTAAGAATATAAAAAATTAACAACACATTCAAATTCAAAAGTCATTTATAGTGCTGATTCTCAGCCTAGTTTGAAGGCTGCAAATCAGCACTTTTCGAACGTCAAAATTACATACGTTATGACAGTCCCGAATAAACGCCCGCCCTTCACCACTTCCTCGTGCTTTAGCTGGGAAGAAGAAGTGACGCAACAAACTCCCCAGCAGCACAGCTGCATTCAATTTATTTAAAAAAATGACTTCCTTGTCTACTAGCCCATGATGCACTGCTTAGTTTGTCCCTTCAGAAAAAGTTCGCCCTCTACCCTCGTATCTTTCCCTGCTGCCTTCTTCAGGTGATATCTATCTTGCTAGATAGCCCCCAGCATTTTCTCTTTCAAGATCAGTTTTCAAAGACATTTTGGCTTCTTAACACCGTAGGAAGATTCTGGTGTTCCCGGATATAACAAAAGATCTTATGATTTAACATGACAAAAATGTACCAAAAAATTAAAAAAAATCGTATCGCTTTTCTCACCGTCAGTACCGGTGAGAAGTGAAAGTATATTACGGCGAGAGCGGGGAGCGGCGGGACGCGCAGGGGGAGGCGCGCCAATTGCGCTGATTGCTTCAATTGCTACCAATAAGCGCAGGCGCACGCTAGAGGTAACGCTTCGCACCATGACCTGCCTTATTGAATGTAGATCGATGTGTTGTTGTTTACTTTCCTTGCCTAGTTATGTGTAAAAGCACATTATGTAAAAGGAAAAAATGGAGATTAAAAATGGTGTTGTTTAATGTGGAATCCTCAAGGCTTTCTGTAGAGAATTCTGATACTGCGTTGCCTTCTAACAATACGACACTGTTCTTAATGATTCACCGCAGCTTTGGGGAAAACCTGTGTCAGAGTTTGATAGATGCAATGAATGATCCGCTATTTCACAATTATTTCTGAGTATTTCAGGCGCACTCTCATTTTAATTTTAATACAAATTGCCTCCAATGTCGAATGCTAATCAACGCCAATGATAAACTACTGGGTCCTATTAGTGAAAGATTTTTCAGAAACGAATCAGTAGGATAGTTCCAAAGACAGTAAAGAGGTAAGTGAGTTTGTAGGTAATATAATAACCCACTCAATTGCTTCCTATATACTTTCAAACCAAAATCCAATGCACCCACCGCTATATAAGCCGACCTCGACAAATACCTTCGTACATGCACTCCTGCGCAGGGTCGTCGACCTCGCCGGACATTCCAATTGCTGCACAATAAAGGTGCGTTTACCTCGTGACCCGCCTTGAACTTCGACGGTACCTTGATCGGAGCTCAATGGGAGAGGGAGTGATAGATATTTTTTGTGTACTCTAGTGATAACATGAGGGATGGAGAGAAAGAGTGTGACGAGTGACGTGGTTCTACAAAGGCTAACTGTAGGAAATTATGTTTAAAACTAAATGTTCAAAATCAAAATCATTTAAAGATTATTATTTTTTGAAGTGAAAACTTCTTTAGCGGCGTTATGCACTTTTTTTTGGATAAGTAGAAAATGTTAAACTCGCGTCAGGACAAGTCACCGTAAGATCCGTCGCGTAGCAACTGACAAAGTAAATAATCAAAATAAATTGTCTTAGACATTACATTAAAGATTGCGAGGTAAGAAATTTTACCCATATTGATGGGTAAAAAAAGCAGCCAAAACATATTTCATGAAAAGTGTTTAAATAAATTGTTTATTTTTGTTATATATATATAATATATTAAATTGACTATATTTTTAAAATACATAAATATACTACTACTACTAATGAATATTGTATTTAACCACACAAATTATAGTACTTTTATACAGATAAATAAAGCAATTTGTGCTAAATAAAATTATTCCCTAACCATTCCAAAATATTCAAAAATGCACAACGTTTAATGTTCAAGTTTTCACTTCTGCCGGCACTCCCGGAGTGCAACCCGTTGTTTTATTTATTTTATTTTATACTTAGCGATATGGCAGGACATTATTTAGATAGGTATATTGTGACGTATCACAATCACTACATAATTATAATAAAACGCCCCAGCCGCGTCTGTCTGTGTGTCTGAATGCGATAAACTCAAAAACTACCGAAAGGATTTTCATACGGTTTTCACCAATGGACGGAGTGATTCATGATGAAGGTTTAAATGTATAATTTATTAAGGTTTTGTGTAAATTGGCTGAATTATGACGATGATTGTTGAAGATATTGGAAAAAAACATTCCGACTGGGAGCTTTAGGTACTGGCGTGCGCCGCGTAAACCAATAGAGTTATAAGAAAACAATATTACGAAATTAATACATTGTTTACCTAGATTTACACATAGGGTACTTTTAATCCCGGAAGTTCAGCCCCGTGGGATATTTTCCGACAGCCACCCGGGCGAAGCCGCGGGCAAAAGCTATTCACTTGACTCGATTCTATTCCAAAACAGATCCGGATAGATCAGCAAGTTCTCTACATGATTTTTGTCATTTTTGCTATGTAGCGCTTACGTTATTTTCATCAACAAAATATTTATATCGTTTCTGGTGCTTTCTACTTCTTTCATGAGGTATTTCTGAATTCAAAACTGCACCGTACCATAAGGATGTAAGTGCATAAAAAATAAGATAGAAAGCACTGTGTGCCCAACTGTACCGATCAATGAGTCAGGTCTTCCACCTTTTATTGTCGCTTTCATATCGCGGTGTCCGGTTGCCATCCGGGACAATTGGACTGATAGACAGAAAGACTTATAAGTGTCCAAGGGAAATTGAACTCTATCATCATCTGTCATGGTTGGGCTTAGATTGGAGGAGGAAGGTAAGGTCTAATCGAGGGAATTTATGAGTGGTTAGGTACCTTTGTTTTGTGGTGGCGTGTAGTGATGAACTTTGATGAATGTCTATGGGAGGTGTAGGTTGATAGTACTGTATGTTTACATTGGCTGTAGAAGAGTGGATTCGTGCTAGCCACTCTCAAATTCAACTCTAAAGAGAGTAGGTACTGCGTAGATACAATTAGTTTGCTATGTAAACAAAATTATGGTCATGGCTACCAGACAATGAAATATCAACTATGTATCGTGTTCTTTTTTTATTCTTTCCTTGCGTCATGTTTACCGCAAATAAACGTATTTTCTTTCTTTCTTTCTTTCTTAATGAAAATAATCAAGTTACTCGGAAAATAACGAAAAACACTCTAGAAAATGTTTTCAGTGATGCCTCGCAAAAACGATAATGTTGTATGTTTGTTTGTGAAGTTACCTATTTGAACAAACTTCGAATCAATAACACGTTTATAACTGTAAAAAATAAACTCAATTTCATTGCAAACAGCCAAATAACTCAAATACTTGACCACTTTAACGTAATACACTAACTTATATCTGACCACCTAAAATTGCTAACAAAAATATGAAAACATTCCTAAGTTATGCATACATGACTGCACTAACGTCATATAGAAAGATCTTGTTTAAACATAAGCAGCAATGGATTCCGAAATAAAGTAATGGTCGTTGCTGGAAAGACTGGGGTTAAAAGGTAGGGGTCCGGTAATAGACAAAGTTAGTTTTTCATAGGCCCACTAATGTTCACGTTTGATAGACGATCGCAAACTGACCACATTACTGTTATACTAGAATTTACGTATATTACAGTTTACGTGTAATTTTGGTAAGAGAAAAGTTTCTGTTAAGTAGCTAAAAGTAGGTACTAAGTTACTAAGCATGAAAGTAACTATTATACTAGTTTTGACTTACAAAATGATTACATTGCTATTTTTTTTCTTTCGCAAAGCGGACTAACATATACAAATATTAACAGGCGATTTAAGTGGTATATTCAGAAGATTAAAGGCACATTCTTTTAATGATATATCGGTAATAATCAGTATCAAAAGAGAATACGGTGAGAGACTAATGGCTAATGATTCAGATGGTACAAAATGGAGGACATTAAGAAAGCTAAACGACATTGTGTTTCTTTATAATTATTATCGTGAGACAGCTGCTGTGGTGGTATGTGAGAAATTAATAAAAGGACTGAAGGGATACACACGTCATGAGTATTTTAAATGATATTAAATATCGTAGAAGAACAAGGTGCAACGGAAGGAGAACGGAACGGAAGGAGTAGTGATCTAACGCAGAGAAGAATTTAAATATTGGGAACTTTCGGCAAGCTCAGGTAGATCATAAGTAGTACTTTGAAACAAAAACGTGAGCAAGTATTCAGTTAGTTCGTATTCTATTAAAATCCAGAGCGTTTGACGAAATCATGATGGAGAACACTCATCATACTTAAATCTAGATAAAGCCAATTTGCTTAGATTCCCATAAGACAAGGATAGTGGATTTAATTATATATATATATGTATATACATACATAATTATACACATCATATAATTTATAATAATATTGAATTGCTTGAATTGCTTGAATTGCTACTTAGCCCTCTTCCTCTCTCCTAGTGTGCTGTGCTGTGCCCGACAGGGTCCATATATTGGTCTTTTACTTTGTTATACCATCTATGTAATACATATGGAATGCAACAAATAACTGAGTATTGAGTATACCTTAAAAATATTGCCAAATCATTGTTTACACACCTCTATAAATCACTCACTTTCAAAGAAAAAAAAACATTTCTACCAAAAAGTAAACAGTATCCCCCAAGCTGCTTGGTCATGACTTTATCACAAGATTTATGATAATGATTATTCATCTGACGACCTCCGCCCACGGCGCAAGGTGATGTCCGACCGGAAACGGAAGGGCGCTGGGCGGGCGGCCGCCCCGTGTCTTAATTTCCGGTCACATCGCATCACAGATCTCCTTACGATTATGCGCCTCTCTTATCCCCGGGTGATGCTGGATAGCGTATTTTTCGTGGAAATTGGGAGTAGGTAGTATTTTATAAATAGGTAGATATCGGAAAGATTTGATAGTGATGAAAATAAATTATAATATATCTACGTCAATAATTTTTTTTAACTTCTTGTGCATATTTGACAACTCAAACTAAGTAGTGATACTTACTTGATATCTGCTGTCTGTAATAACTGTACTTACATGTTATCTGCTGGGTTTAAATTTATTTGTTATTTATTATGGTTGCCCTAATGCAATAGTTAAGTACAAAGTAATTAAAACATGATTTATAGGACACACATTTTTTTTTTTATTGTTTTCTCGATTTTTATTAAGACGCACCTATGCCTCCTAATCAACAATTTCAACCGTATTATCTCATTTTTATTGATACCAATAATCTAAAATTTCCAAGAAAAAGCAACACTCTAAATCTCCAAACGCTATTACATTCCCAATGCGAATTTCAAACGTCCAATCTTTGAATATAACGAAAGAAAAACACATATAATTTGACAAACCCGACCTTAAGCCCTTCAAATAACCGGCCATGTTGTCGCGATCACCTTATTTCGTCTCGATCAGGGTGGACGGGGGAATATTGGAATATTTTTCATACAAACACGACTCTACGTGGACACTTCTACTTGATACAATATTGCTGGGGAATAGTGCAGGCTTACATGGGAGAAATTCCCAAAATTTTTTTCTTATTTTTTTACGTTGATTTTCGTTCCAGAAACCGGGAGTTTGTCTGCAAGTGTATCTCATGCACTACTTACAATGGCGACATTGTCTGATGGCTTAGGACGTTTGCACGATTTTATGTGAGGAAACAGATACCATAGAATAGAATACAGTAATTATTTATTTGCATAGATAGTAGGTACAAAAAAAATGTAGATGTTAAATAGGTAATTAATTAGAGATCCTCATACATTCTTCCTACCATAAAACATTGTTGTATAGGCCATAATATTGACGTTCAGCGGGTATTGAAAATACTCGAACGGATACGCTGTATTCTTCATAGTACCTAAGTTTAGTTCGTCTGTGTTGCTGGGAATTTTGTTGTTTCACTTTTTCTTCCCAGTTAAAGCACTAGGAAGTGGTGAAGGGCGGGCGTTTTGGGGGACTGTCTTATGTCATTTTGATGTCCAAAAAGTGCCTTGACTGAGCCTAATTAGATTAATGATTTTTTAGATTTTCTCTTCAATTTTTTTTTGGAGATGAATTCAATTCAATTCAACAGGAATCCACCTGTTGTATATTTTCAGCCCAGGTAAGCCTAGCTAGATTATAAGCATGTAGCAGAGACCTATCAAAGTAATATTAGTTGGCATTCATTTGACATAATAGATAACGTTTAGGTGCTTTGCCAAAACATTAATGCAATTAATAACAATCATAATTCATGCGACTATTAAATTGGATTTGGTGATAGGTTCCAACTACAAATGTTCATTGATGGACTTTAATATGAATGGACTATTGATACCGTCGCGTCGCGTCAACCATTATGTAAAAAAAAAAAGACGTGTGGCACTCGGGGACTGCCCCGGCGAAGCTATTGCATAGCATTTTTTATCAACTTACGCAATTGTAAAATATTAACCCGAATACAAGAAATAGCAATGATGACATTGACAGGAACTGTTATTCACATTTATAGTTTTTAAAACTTGACACAACGTAATGGGAACATCAAACTAATAAAAAGGTTTTAATTTAAGTATTAATAGTCAAGGATCATTCGTCTAAGTAAATTTGAATTTTATTGTCAAACAGTTAAACATAATTTTCAATACAACATTCTCGTATCATTCGTCTAAGTAAATTTGAACTTTGTTGTCAAACAGTTAAACATAATTTTCAATACAACACTCTCGTATCATTCGTTCGAAAATCCGTTTTATCATGTACACAATAAGTGCTTAAAACTTTGTTTTTTTATCTAATAAGATTTTAAGATTTGCTCGTTGCTCTAGTGGTCGCAAGCGCTACTACTGAGCACGAGGGTCCTGGATTTGTGCCCGGTTGATGGCGATAGGCTCGCCCCCTAATATATGGGAATCTGGCGACATGTGAGTGTTCTGTGGGCACACCTCTGTCAATACCGTCGGGAAGTACGGGCGTGATGTTATGTTATTTTCAAAAGTTGTTCGTCTTTCTTTCCCCCATGTAACCCTCTTCTTATCGTAGGTGGTTGTGTCACTGTCCGGCGGCGGTCAAACTTTATATATTTTATGTTTCGGCACACCGCGCACCTCGCCCCGCACCCCGCAACCCGCAACCCGCACCGCCCGCATTTATTACACCACTTGTTTCTAGACGAGCTTTAGAATATATCATATGCGTGTAATGTATTACCTACTTTTATAACTCATCATTTCGGTGAAAAAAGTTAGATGTAGAATTGCTATCTGAGATCTCTTGATTTATGGCAGTTAGGAAACAGAACAGATACATCTTAGAGGACCGAACCCATGAAAGTGTTAATGAAATGATAGTTTAAAGTTCTGGATGAAAATGGCGTACCTATCATTAATATTCTGAGGTTGTGGTGACGAGATACTAATTGGTCCATCAAAAGTTTTACAACTGGTCACCTCGTTCATAGGAGGCCCTATGAACGAGGTGACCAGTTGTAAAACTTTTAATGCTGTATCTGGACCGTTGAAAAATGCTAATTATAGCAGCACCTGCGTGTATATTATTTTAGTCATTATTTATCACATTAATCGAACTCCAAGGTAAAACACAGCTAGCTACTCAGACCAAAACATACCTTCCACTATCCCTTCAAAAGTATGCACACACCCAATATCTTGACAATATCGAGCTATCTCGTTATAATAACGAAGAGTCGTCCAATACAGCGGGTGCCCGTTTACGAGGAACCCTAATCTCACGGAACCCACCTTGATATCGCCTTAATAAAGACGTCACGTGGACACCCATCGTAAAAATCATCTGACGCAATAGAACTAGCTATGTGGAGGTGGACAATGGGGAGACTGATGTGTGTGTGTGAGCGTTTAAAGGTATGAAGATTCTTCGAGCTTATTGAAATAATCTTTAGTGCTGAAAAGATCAGTTTTATATTGTTGCCTATCAACAACAACATTTTGCAGTTAGCTGCTGACAAAGTCTTTCTGAAGGTGCGACGGTATTTTGAATTTTCTCAGAGATTAGGTAGTAGTTTACATAATACTAAAAAAATAAAAAAAAACCTATGTTTCTCACAACCCACTTCATTAATTTTTATTTCGTACTTGAAAAATACCTTATAGGTATTGGTGCAATTTATCCTTTTTGAGTATTTCCACTTTTCCCACTGTGTAAGTTAGCTTACACACGGAAAAAGTGGAAAAGAAGATCCACAGACAGGGCAACACAAAAATCGGTGAACATTCGTATAAATGTATGTAGGTACTGTACCGTACAGTATACGTGTATGTTTTCTGAAAACCATCAATTCCAGTACAACTTGAAGTAGCAAAACACAGCTTGGAATAAATACGCAATCAAATCAGAGGAGAGGAAGGTGGGTAAGTTTGGACAACAAAAATAAAAGTAATAAAAAGCAGACGGACGCCGCGATGACCGTCCGGGCGACATGTGGCTGGCCACTTGCATTTTTTAAAAATAAAATTTGCATACGTTTAGGGTCCCGCACGCTTTTCATGACGGGCTAGGAGACATTTTTAACAATATTGCGAAGGCTAAGGAGTTTATAAAGCGGTTTATACTGCGGTAAGTTCGGGGATCGTCTAATGAAATTGTTTTTGGCTATACGCTACGCTGTAAAGTTTTATTGGAATGGATTTCTGTTTTGGTAGAAACGTTTTTTGGTGATCAGAATTCGGATAGAGTTAGAAAATAATCCAAGATAAACGTGCGTCTATGTGCGCGAAAATCCTGAATACGGGCACCTATTTGAATAAAAAAGTAAATATCGAGCAGAGCTTTGTGGAAGCTACATGACTTTACCCATCTTTATAAAAGGTTTTATCCTTTAAAAGTGGGAGGCTCATTTTTATGACTTAGCAAAGCTATAATATCTGTGATTCACCATTATTAATTGATCTTTATGAAATACTGTAAATTAAGTTTTCTTTTATTTGGTTAATAATAGAGTGATTTCCGATTTCCCATTTCTAAAAATAGTCGAAATTAATATCCCTCCATTATTTCAGTTGAGCATCAGCTAATGTATCTCACATCTCACACATCCAAGTGGTCTCCTCATCAATTCCCCTTCCCTTACGAGCCATTCGGAACTACTTAACAGCTTATTTTCAGATCTCCCTTTAATTACCGAATTAAAAGCCACTGGCCTGTGAAAGTGCCACCATTCAGTTCTCACGTCAGTCACTCAGTATCGTTAAAAACAAAACCACCTTAATGTGACATAGGGAAATCATATGACTGTAAATGTCACTTGATGTTCAACCTTATTGCCTAAGTGGTAAGGTGTGAGATAGAAGGTACTATAACGTGTAATGTGTCTCCCACGGTGTTGATTCTATTTACGTATGTGTTGGTTTCGGAGTGTATCGAGATGAGATTGTTGCATTCATTAGTGGTTTTGAACGGTGTCGTTGATCATTTAATTTCTTAATATTACATTAATTGGAGAATATTTCATTTACTAAAATATTATGTATTATTTCAATGAAACAAGTAATTCTAATAATTCTGATTGATTAAAACTACTTCTAACATTACTTTAAACGGGCAGTCCTTTAAAGTAATGTTAGAAATAGCAAGGTTCTGAAATGAAAGAGGAAATTTGACAGTTTTCTGCTGCATAATAATATATGTGCACTTAACGAGAAACTTGCAATAATTTGCATTTAAAATAATAAATAAGAAACACTACACGAAGCTTAAAGAAATACTTTGTCAAAAGTTCTGAACACGTCTAATGAACAGCTTTTCAGACATTCAGTTTCTTTTTCACACATCCTTTACCGCCTGCCAGGTCGCCGCACTATAAGCAGCATTAAGTCGTATCAATCGACAAGAGCCCGTACATCATCGCACGAACGTTCACCTCGCCACCGCGGTCGACGGGCATCGCGTTTTTTTAATTATATTTTTATTTCAATTTCGCAGGCGGTCCACATGTGGCGCCTCTACCCTTCCCACGTCAATGAAGTTCCACAGGTATTTTAGACTTTATTTTTGAGTAGTTAAAGTTTAGTTTGGATTGTTTTTGAGTGTAGGTGTTTGCTTGTAAGTTAGTAAGCGTTAAATGAACACAAGTAAAGCGTGGACACGTTTATGGTAGAACGCTGGGAGCACCTGGAACGGTTCTTGTAACATATTTATACGATTTCTCGGAACAAACGTTTGTTTTGGCACATTCAAATCGTGTTTTGTTATTAATTTTATAATTAATGTGGTGAGAAAATGTATGACTTGTTTCGGCCGAAATTCTCGAGATTCGAGGTAGGAATTGTAAATCATTGGTATTGAATGAGGTGGGCAAGTGATACGAAACGTTTTGGTAAAGAGAAAGTCATTCAAGAACGTTCCTATACTAAACAAGAGATTTGGAATAAATACAGAATAAATAGGAATATACCTATCTACTTTGTAAATCAAGCTGTCAAATCAGGCTGTGTCATCAGGCTGTCTGTGTGTGTGTTGTGTGTATTCTTAAATTTTGCACGCTATCTTACTACACGCTGTGATACCTCCTTTGGATGACCAGTGTCTGCTTCAGGCAGCCATTCTCCCTTCAAAAGCAAATCTGCCACGAATTTTCTATAAAACCTACTTTGAGGAAACGTGCAACAGAATTCATGACCTTTCAGAAACTCCTGTAAGCAGGATGATCTTTGAACTTGTGTCTTCCCTGTACGCACCTGAAAAAAACCACTCATATTAAGGGTCCTGTAATAGGACCCTCGAAAAGTGGTCAGGCGCTAAGTGTCCACGATAGTACCTATAATCTTCAGGAGATATGGCCTTACCAACGTCCATATCTCCTGAAGATTATGGGTACTATCGCGGACACTATAGCGCCTGACCACCACACCACCTGGCGAGTGGTCTGGCGCCAGTTTCCGCGATAGTACCTAATGCAGATCTTCAACAATTTATCCCTATAAGACCTTCGCAAACCGCTCTCCTGTCAGACTCATCACTCGCATTACTCACATACAAAAACAGATGATGTCTAGCTACGAGTATGTTGTCTCAGCCGACTGCGCCTGTTAACGTCATTAGCCGGTTGTCATCGCGAAGCGACTTCTGATTAATTGTCTGAACTACGCACTGACAGACAAAATCACTGGCTGTGTCTTATTAGATCATCTCATTATAGTTTTTTTTTTACTAATGCTGAATTGGTTAGGAGAGTTGATTTAAATTAGGATAACATTTTCTGTAGTAAAGCAAAAGCTTCTGAAAGCACATGGCAGATGGACGGTCTTAAATAGATGAAGTTACTGAAGTACAAAATTAAAGAAAACAGTTGAATGACGACGACGTCAACGTTAACGATTGTTCATACTAAAGTCGAAAAGAGGCATTTAAAAAGTTGTTTCATTTTCCTTAAACTTTTTAAGCTACCCCTTCAACACATCTTCCAAAAGTTCTGTGTTTTCATACCAGAGGTTATTTTTAATCATTCCCATTTTCACGGCAACGCCTACAGGTCCTGCCATTCTAATACACCTTAAGAACAAGTTTATTTCCGTTGCAAGAGATGTCGTACCAAAATATTTCCCGAACATAAAGATTCCTCTGCTCCACACTACGGCTCAGCTAATCCAAATACGTTTGTCCACAAAAATGCGTTCAACCTTTATTTTGGGAAAACACGACTATTTCGATGGCGGACGCGACAGGTGTCGTGGATATAGGGTTGATAGGGAAACGAATCTAGGTAGATACTTACTGTTTTTTTTTTATGTTAAGTCAAATTAAAGCAATGCTCAATCAATATATTTAAGTTAGTTGGGCTTACCACCGTGGTATTCTGACATAAAATAAGAGAAAATAGCAAAATAAATAGAAAAATATAGCCTGGCTACGGTTACCTTCATAAACTTAGTACTTGTTTTACTACGTACATTAGGAAATAAATAACAATTAATTCGGTCATCATTATTTAAGAAAAGCTAGGTACTTATCAATATAAAATCTGACAGTTTTAAATCGACATTCATGTTCATGCATCGCTCTAGAACACATAAGATTGATTTAGAAAATGCTAAAATGTGTTAGATGATATTTTAATTTGAATTTACCTACGGTTATGTGGCAGCCCTGACCAACAGGCGCAGGCGCCGTGTCGCGGTCGAGCGCGACATTCGTCATTGTCGCGCCATACGCTGAAAGCGTCGCCGCTTTTTCCACCAAATCTAACGTTTACACGTCGCGCCGACGTAGGCGTACAAACAAATACCTGCGACTCTCATAAATCTCGCGACATTAACCTTCTGACACCAAATAATTTATAGTTTTGACGGCAGACTGCACGGTCTAATAAAAAGTCATAAATCATTTTTTGTATGTTTATTTAGCTTTCAATTTTAATATTTGTGTAGGTTTATACTGAGTGAGTTATGAAGCTTGTACCGGATGTGGCGAAAATGTCCGCCTTCTTTGTGTCTCGCACAAGGTGCACCAAACATAAAAAAGAAAAACGCTACAGTTATTTACCTTCCTATATTTTTAGCTCACGAACCAAAGAAAAGCTAGTCTCAGTCGTAATTACCAAAACAATGTTCAAAGCGCGCTACAACCCGCTGAAGTTCATCATAAAACTGCCCAATTCTACGTCCCAGAAACACATCAAATAATTTCACTTTCGATTGTTTTCGTAACGTCAGTTATTAAAAGTGGGTAGGATGGGTCAAAGCAACAGAGTATTGGCGAGCAGCCAAAGCTTGCGGGCATTAATCAAACGAGTAGAGGATCACTCAAAAATCGCTTCGTGCGCTCGACAGACGTATCGATAAGTTTGACGATCTTGTAAACACTAACGTTTTTTCGACGTGGGTGTAGATTAGTGTGAGGTACAGAGAGATTAGTGTTGTTTGTTATAGTTTTTTGTGCAACAACTCGACGGTATTTACAAGTTTGCTTTTCTTGGCTACGCAATGGGATTTTCTTGGGAAACCCACATTTTTATTATAAGAAACAAACCTTGTTTTAAAGAGAAATAATATAGCTTCTACGACTAAATAACATGCAGTGACAGTGACAGATAACAGCGAAAATAAATATTAATGATAAACGTAAAACAGCCTTTAGGGGTGATCTTGAGGTCTCACTAATTTAATAATGTAATCTAGTGCAAGAATTCGATTCATCAGGTTAAGCTACACTTGCCGGGGTTGGCTTGGATGGCGACTCCTCCATGTCTCGGAAAGCACGATATATAAAATCTTTTTTTTTTCTCTAACTGAACAGACAGTTGAGCTGCTGGGGAGTTTGTTGCGCCACTTCTTCTCTCCAGCAAAAGCACTAGGAAGTGGTGAAGGGCAGGCGTTTTTAGGGGACTGACTTATGTAATTTTGACGTTCGAAAAGTGCTGATTCTTAGCCTAGATTGAATAAAGGACTTTTGAATTTGAATTTGAAAAGTCGTTGGTCCCGGCTGTAATTCGTGGATCTTTGACAGTCGTTATTATACGGGTCGTCAGAAGCCCGAAAGTCTGACAACCAGTCTTACCAACGGCATCGTATTACCCAGTTACTGGGTTGTGGAGATCAGATAGACAATCGCTCCATGTAAAATACTGGTAAATACTGGTATTCAGCTGCAGCCGGTTAGACTAGAAGCCGACCCCAACATAGTTGGGAAAAGGCAAGGCAGAACCTAGTGCAAAAATTATTGATCTTGTAATCACGCAAAAAAGGTTTCCATGCATCCTCCTAGCTATCTGCACTAAAGTCCCAAATCTCACACTACTCTGTACCCACGGTAAACAGGGACCGTTCACACTGGCCGTCAGCGGCGCGCATTAGCCCGTCATCGCGCGTGTGAACCGCCTTTATCAACAGCCAGCCCGACTATGATCTCATAACTGAGGCATAGAGGTGTGATCTCATTGCGGCGAGTGGTAAAAAAATAAATGTATCGGTAAATAATCTCCGACATTGTGGGATTAGGTGGAAAGTTGACGTTAGTAGGTAGAGTTCATTTTTTTCGGGCACATTTTTGTGGAATCTTCCCTAGGGAAATGCAAGAAGTTACAATTTGAAAGAAACGTACGGTTGTATTAAATTTTTTAACGTTAGGTAACTATAATTTATGTGTTATCTAGCTGTAGAAGATATATTTTACTGTTAATTAACTGTGTAACAGGTGCAGTAAGCACTTAATGCTTTTTTTTCTGACGTTTTTTTTTTGTTCTATTATGAAGTAAGAAGATCATTGTGAAGAGCAGTGGTGGCCCAGTGGTAACGGCCCCGACTTACGACTTGTAGGTTGTGGGTTCGAACCCAAGCAGGCGCTTTACTTTGTGTAAATAATTTCATCACCACTGCTCTCAAAACGGTGAAGGGAAACCGGCATGTCCTAGAACCAAAAAATTCGAAGATATGTGACATCTACCAACCCGCACTGGGCCCGCGTGGTAGATTACAGCCCACTCCCTCTCACAGAGAGGAGGCCTGTGTCCCAGCAGTGGGAACATTAATAGGCTGATGATGATGATGATGAAGTACAAAAGTTACAGACCTGCATTTATTTTGTTTGCTTAAAATTGATTTAAAGAGTATCTAAGTACGTACATAAATATTTTATTTTTGTTTCCACACTACCAGAGTTCTTTCAGGAAGACACCGCATTTTCGTGAATTTTCCGGTATCTGGAAACCGATTCAATTGTTTTTATTTATTATTTTTGTATTTAGTGAACTTCCTGGCGCCAACATATTTTAAACAATCAAATTATACCTAGGATACTATGAAAACAATGCAATTCACACAAGTTATGATTACTCGTGAAAATTGATAAATAGATCGTTCAGTATGATTTGATAAATGTTGGATAAATAAATATTGGGTTTATTGTAAGCATAAAAAATAACATGCTCAGTAGCTTATGATAGTTACTTCACTGCTGTTTTTAGCCTCCCAGTCATACCTCATCTATGCAAGAATGAAACGCCACTAATCGACTGATAATCGTGGCCTAGTATGTTGTTATTTTATCACCTGCACTATTGACATAATCTCATCAATCAAGTACCGAATAGGCAAAAGTGACTGGGTAGACATCAAGACTGAACCAGAAAAGTATAGTGAGTAGTGTTGCCCAAAATCGGTCTTGGTCTTGCAGTCTTGGTCTTGTTCTTGCATTTTCGCAAGACCAAGACCAAGACCAAGACTGAATTATTTTAGCAAGACCAAGACTGACCCTGCAAGATTTAAGCAAGAACAAGACTAAGCCTGCGAGACTCTTGCGTCTCGCAGTTAAGTCAAACTGAGATTTGGGCGGGTCCAAATTGGCGGTTTTTTGGCGGACATCAAAGGGCCGATAACGCGAATGGGAATAAGTGTTTGTGTTGAATCTTTGAAATACATGTGAAGCGGCAATGTAAACACACATTTCCCTTGACGTTGCCACATCAATATTTAGGGAAATATTTCCGGCAACACGAATGGCAATGGCTGAATGTTAACGAGGTATTATTGTATGGTCTATCTCTAAATTATGTAACGCGAATAAACCATTGGTCGGTCAGTGTTTATGTACCTACTTATTTGATGTTTTGCCGACAAAGACGCTGCTTAATCAAAGACTGCGACAAGTGTATACACAGCATTTGACACTGTTTGATTGCCACCGCGCGCCGCCCGCCACAGAGTACGGACAGAGGCATACAAAATGGTTACCTATTTTGGTAGGGTTGGCACAGGAGGATAAAATGAAATGACCTTGAAGATCTTTAATAAATAGCAATAGGCTAATAGGTAATTGCAAGACTTGCGAGACTCTTGCTGCAAGACCAAGACCAAGACTGAGAGCGCAATACCAAGACCAAGACCAAGACCAGGTGTATTGACGCAAGACCAAGACCAAGACTAGCTAAGTCTCGTCTTGGTCTTGCATTTGGGCAACACTAATAGTGAGCGTTTATCCCAAAAGTTGGCAACGTCACAAATAGCTGTCAAAAATTTACCGGTTTTGATTAATTTGGAAATATTACTTTATGGAAATAAAAAATGTGGCTAACAAGCGAACTAGAATATTAATAATGAATTGCAATTATAACATTTAATTAAATGTTATACCCGTTTTAGGTGTATAAAAAGACGTTTGGAAAGTTTCCAAATCCTTTTTTTACATCTAAAACTAACTATTCGGTGTTACGATGTTAATGATTGCATTTCATAATCAATGTTATAGTAGGCTAGTTGGCCACATTACTTATTTCCATACAGTAATATTGCCAAATTATTCAAAACAGCGAAATATTTGACATCTATTTTTGCGACGTTGCCCACTTTCATAATATACGCTCTTAAGGCTCTCTTTGTTATATAGGTTTTTACTAGTGTGAGCTAATAGTATTGGGAAGCTTCAAATAGAACCAAATATTAAATATTCTACATCAAATTTACACACACACCTACTTCACCTTCTTCTTCTTGGTTGTGTTCACCTCTGCCCAACCCTTCGGGGAAACAAGGCGTGATGTTATGTTATGTTAAAATTTACATTTCCAGATTAAGATACCTACATTATGTCAACATCAAATAGCAGTCCCAGTGGTAACGGCCGTGACTTACGAGTTGTAAGTCGTACGTTCAAACCCAGACAGGAGCTTTTGTGTAAATTATTTCATCACCACTGCTCACAAAACGGTGAAGGAAAACATCTTGAGGAAATCGGCATGTCCTAGAACCAAAAAATCGAAGACATGTGACTTTTCCAACCCGCACTGGGCTCACGTGGTGAATTACGGCCCACTCCCTCTCACAGAGAGGAGGCCTGTGTCCCAGCAATGGGACTACCTATTATAGACTGGTTATGCTATGCTATTTCAGCACCAGAGTAATTTCCTCGCACAATTCGTAAGTTTAGATATTGTTCCCCATTTTCCAATACAAAAGAATTCGTAAAACCATATTGCCATGAATATGTTGTGCTCTAATACATTATCTACGATGTTATCCGGTCGGCAGCGAGTATGGCGAATTAACCAGCGCTTCAGAACATAGCTATATTTTACAATAATAAATGTATGCCCCGGCACACGATATATGTATTTTTACACGCCTCTCGCTGATACCACTGTGTAAACTAATAAGTAGAATCACTGGAAATTCCTAAAAATTGTTTAAACCTAAAGAACTGTAAAGTTTATAATTATCTAAGAGGTTCCAACAAAAAAACAATTAAGAAAAACCCTAAATGTGAAAAAAAAACATTGATATTCTTCCAAATATCCATGACAAAAAAAAATCACAGCAATACATTAGCTGTATGCTATTTGTATCTCTATGAAGGTCACGTCAGTTTTGTAACTTTGTACAAACTCGGCCTACTGCATTCTCCTATACTGTACAGTGTACATTGTACCGCGCGCTAAAAAGATTTATATCTCCTTAGCGTTTATTAGCTGATATATTTATCACAAATACTCAGAGATATTGCTCTGCTAACCCTCTCCGATGGTGCGCAGAAAAAATCGTCTAAATATCGTAAATCATATGCTAGGTGTCTAGCCCGCAATCTAGCTAATAGGCTGAAAAAAATGTAGCCGAGAAAATATACAAGACAGAGTAACAATAAATATTATACAATGCAGTCTGTCTTTATTATGATTGCTTATAGTCATGAGAAATTGAAGTGATATAAAGTAGATGAAATATTCCAACTAATATTTATATTGTTCGATATTTTCAAAAGCGCAGTTACGATTTGCACTACATTTAATTTGATTGTAAGTAATAATAAAATATATCGACTAGCAGTTCAAGTTTTTCAGAAAATTGTTGAGCTATTTTGATCACGTGCTTTGAAGATGTTGGTGAAATAAAAGTAACAAACACAAACAAAATACTCAATACTCAATACTTTATTGCATTCCACATGTAGGTATTCTTAGGTGGTGGTGGTGGTTCTTAATAATTTCATGATTGGAAAGTCCCACCCACCCACCTAAGCATTTATTGAGGCTGTCAATTGTTTTTGAATTATCATTGAACAACCAACACAAGTAGGCTATCGTCAACTTTTTATAATTTTCCATCATACTTCACACTAAAAATATTCACGTGTAGCCGATCAAAGCATAAACAAAATAAAATAATTTATAAAATATATCCATCTTTTAATTGCACATAATCATCAAACATAACTCAAAGTCTGCCGCAATCACAGAGACCTGACATTATGCGCATAAAATTATGAAAATACTCAATAAAAAACATTATAAACGTAGGAAAGAATTACAGACTTAGGCACCTGTCCCATAGGCGGCGATTAACGAGACGCTAGTAGAACTAGCACATAGAAACGAGTTGGCGAGCAACGAGCAGCGAGTGCGCGACGGCAACGAGCCATTACTCGCTGGTAGGCGTATGCAGTATGAAAGTACTAAAAGGCCTGCTACACGGTTGGCAACCGCGTCCCGACAGAGGTGACTTTGGTGGTTTACAACCGTGTAGATGATGGTTTACGACCAAACGTAGAAACAACTTTGCCGGTCGCTAACCCTGGGTCACCTCTGTCGGGGACGCGGTTGGCAACAATGTAGCAGGCATTTAAGAGTGAGTCTCTCAGTGAGTGTTCTGCACACCAAGCAAGCGTCGCTGAGCGAGTAGGTATACTCTCTTTGTTAGCTCTTGTCACCGAAATAAACGAGTACTCGCCGGTAGTGTGAACAATCAGCGATCAACTATTAATATAATATGTATCTCTTTTACTTGTGCGGGACCTACGATCTATTGTATGTTTCTTCAGCGAGTTAATCGTTGATAGCTAGTTGGTTTCTCGTCGGCAGTGGAACAGGGGCCTTATGGAAAGTGCGTCTTTACACGATCAGTAATAAATTATAAAAAAAATGTGTCTTTCCTGCCAAGTGCAGTGTCGGGCTAATGAGAGAGCTGTTTCATGTCGTAATGGTAAGCAGTGCGGGACGTGTTTCGTATTAAAGTGATCATCCGTAATGTTCATAACGACGCTGT
Organism: Conistra vaccinii; assembly: GCA_948150665.1. Classification (NCBI taxonomy): domain Eukaryota; kingdom Metazoa; phylum Arthropoda; class Insecta; order Lepidoptera; family Noctuidae; genus Conistra; species Conistra vaccinii. The sequence goes on from OX411318.1 coordinate 25,990,889, forward strand.
TTGAGGTGTTCTCTATTGTGTAGGTAGAAGATCAAACAGAGGAAATGCGTCTTTTGTTATAAATTCTCATATTTTTTCTTTATTATCTAGTGTGATTTCCCAGTCTATTGTTCGGAAATCAAAAAAAATCTACAACGCGTGCTAATAAACTTACCTAGATCTACGTAAAGATTCGCTCCTTTATTTTCAGTAAAATCAAAGTTTTGCAGTTAATATTATATACAGAAGACTACAAAGTGTTTACGGGGTTGTCCCTTTTTTCCTTTACAGTTGTTCCCTTAAAGTTCCTCCATCTTGGATCACTGCTGACTATCTAATCTTATCTAACTAATTATTGCGCAATATTCAGTCCTGCCTAGGTACTTACAATAAACTGATTACTAACTGATTCAGATAGATGATTCACAAATGAGGCGTACAGCCACCTACATTAACACGTCACCACAAAAATATGAATAATTCGTCACCCAATATTTTGAATTCGACCAATCAACTCACACATTTCAAAGTTATGATCCCTTAGAGTTATGAAGACAATTGATAAATGATTACAAATGAATGAGATTTTTTCAAATTAACCGTAACATTGCCTACTTGTTTGTAATGTGGTGGCATTAATTATATTGTCCTAATCTATCATCAGTTTAGTTACAGAGTGGGATGTCTCTTGGGTGTCTCATCAAGGTTTGATTAAGCAGTAAAAGGTGGGACGAAGTATCTAGGTCAACACAGTTGTTTTGAAGATAGAACGTCCTGAGACACTTGTAATGCCCTAGACCTAAGGAGGTGTTCTTGGTTAACTGACTCTAGGACGCTATCATAATTTTCAGCATAATTACCTATATTTAACTGACTGCCTGTTTTGGTTGGCTACTTCAGGTCTTTCAGTCTTCAGTTTAAAGTTTAGTAGAACTTGATCATTTCAAATTAGTATTTTTTTTTTGTAATCCTGTCTTCAAATTATTGACAGATGAACACAGCACACACACACAGCGTGATGCATCGTTTTACAGCGTGATAATTCAGGTACTAGATCGAATCGTTCATTATTTTATAGCAGCAAAAATACCACAGATTCCGCTGCAAAAGAAAATAAAATTGGCATTGTTCACCAGGTATAATAAATATCGCTAACACCGATGTTTACCTTAGGGGACGCACTATTTCTGGCTTGCCGCATGCCGACACGGCACAGCTCACTTTGTTCACGATTTTATAAATAATACCTTCACTATTGTAAGTTTGTTGGTAGGCTAAATGTATGAGTAAATAGGATTAACAAGTATTTTGGTTTATGAAACATGGGTCAGTGGTTTGCAGGTGGGTTGTGTCCACCCTACAGTTGTGTTACAGCCGTCTATTTTTCATGACAAAGAAAGTCTCAACGGTAGCCTTCTCTCGTCTTCATTTTCTTTATTTTTAATACTTAGTGGACGTTTTTGAACTTTGATATTGATTCACATACAGTTTGCCACCAGTCTTAGGTTGTTCCGAACCCGTTACTTATCTTTTTACTTTGAGGTGTATTCTCTACCACTCTACAATTCCATTTGTTGAATAACCACATAATTCAAAAATACTGTGATATTAATTTCAGTCCACCTATTTTCCCAAGACTGTCTAGTCGAGTCTACGTTAACAGATGGATAGTTTCTTATCGAGAGAAACTTTTTTATAGGGAAAATTCAAAATTCTACAGATTAGGTAGGTACATAATATATAGAACTGCCCACCTATATAATTATTTTCAATCAATCAAACCTCTCAGCTCTCCACGCTTACATCCTAACACATCGCCTCCACTCTTAGAATCCATCCTCTAAATAAATGTGGGTACATTAGTTGTGGCGTCTATCCCCATTAGTTAGAACCCAGCCGCTCCATCATCCAACATCCTCGCACTATTAAAAATATACTTCATGAATCTGTTTGTTTTATGTTCGGGCACTTTTTAATCTAATGGGTTATTATGTCACTCTTTTGTAGGTTATACTGTTTAAATCGTTAATATGATAATCATTATGGACTATTGTGCTTGATGGAATTTTCAGAATACCTCGGACTTTTCTCAAACGTAACTTTCTTGCAAAGCACGAATACAAAGATTTATTTTTACTTTTTCGCATCATTTTAGGCGTAATTAAACGTATTATCTTTCTGTCCATTGCTTTAGCAACAATTTCAGAACTTAATTTAAGCATCAATCGTTGAAAAAATTATTTCCGTATGTTAAATTAATCCATGTTTTACCTACCCAGGCAGCATAATTTAAATAATCATTTATTTGCAATAAGTATTGGTACAGTGTTGGTCTTATAATCAGTAATAAGTTCCTAATACAATATCAGACATTTGATATGCAAAACATTACAATGTATTTAATGCTAGTGTATAATATTTAGGTATGTCCATGAGACATACGGTAAGAGCTTCACAGGAACACCTGTAACAGCTTCGATATCCGTTAATAAAACCTCAAACCTGATTTCCTTTTGATTGTGGGTACTTGCATCTAACTCGTAATAAACAGGCGTGAACGTCACGCACCTCAAAAGCGAATTATATCGCGACGGTCAGACAGAGGCTCTTTCATGCGCGGCCATCCGGCGGCCGGATGCGCGCATCCTGACATCCACACCGCGGGTCAGGTTACTTAGTGGCCCATAATCTTATGTGATGGACTTAAATATGGGTAGATGTTTCACAAGATTTAACAGTACCTACGGAGCTTAATAAAAAGCTTGTAAAACTCCTCTACTGGCAGTGGGTCGCTAAAACATTGCAACAGGGAATAATTCAAAACATCACCACGTTTGCCAAAAGTATTGGTCTCAGTTTATATTTAGGCAATTGGTTATCAGTATGTACACACATACACAAATAATTAGTCTATTAATGTTCCCACTGCTGGGACACAGGCCTCCTCTCTGTGAGAGGGAGTGGGCCGTAACCCACCACGCGGGCCCAGTGCGGATTGGTAAATGTCACATGTCTTCGAATTTTTGGTTCAGTTCGGTTTCCTCACGATGTTTTCCTTCACCGTTTTGAGTGCAGTGGTGATGAAATTATTTACACAAAGTAAAGCGTCTACTTGGGTTCGAACCCACGACCTACAACTCGTAAGTCTCCCTCACCACTGGGCCACCACTGCTCTTTTGGTTATCAGTATTATCACATAATTAATTTGAAGGTCAAATTAAATCAATCAATCCGCCTAGCCTTTTTCCAACTATGATGGGGTCGGCTTCCAGTCTAACCCGATGCTGCTGATACCAGTATTTTACATGGAGCGACTGCCAATCTGACCTCCACAACCCTGTAACTGGGTAATACGATACCCCTTGGTAAGACTGATTGTCAGACTTTCAAGCTTCTGACGACCCACGAGGACCAAATGTCGTTGAAATTCAAATTAAATACAAAATAAAAAGTCCCATTAACTTTCACAATGTAAGTTTCTTGCCTGTGGAATATACCTACAATAAAATTGAAGCAACAACTTATTTACTTTCAAATTCAAATAATTTTAATTCAGGCATACACCCATATAAAATACATGTATAACAAATTAATTTCAACTTTGCAACTTATGGTATGCCTCCGGCAACTAAAACGGACCGTGTAAATCAATATTTGAACTTTAAACAAAATCTTTCATCAAAGATCTTTCCAAAATCTTATTTCATGCAAGATAACACCATAACTAAAAACTAGAATCCAGTTGCCTCCTCCGTTTGAATGAGTGAGTCAGTAGGATGTCGAACCCAATACGGACTCAAATAGCCGATCACGTCTAATATTAAACCGAGGACACCTCACCGGTGAGATTAACACGTGTCGAGAGGAACTGAACTACATACGTAGGTTCGTGGAAATGGCCATATTTTGATGTTGCGGTTCAAGGTTTTTTTGAAGTGGTGTACGTAAATGATTTATAAGGTCTAAATACCTGGTAAAAAGGTATTGGTATTGTTGAGAGATGAGAGTATTTTCTGCATATAAATAATTATTGATTCTTGAATCATAAAATATCCTTAAAAATCCCTACCTCTACATTTATTTTAACCTACTCAGTTTACTCTCCACGAAAATCTGTTTAGCCCAAATGTACAAATATACAAAAATATAGACAACAATGAAGGTTGACATCAAAATAACTATTTAGAACTGAGATATAAATATATCTATGTAAACATATGTGTATGTATCTGTGTATCTATGTATGTGTATATGTATGTCTATGTGTGTGTGTGTGTGTGTATGTGCGTGTGTGTATTTATTCTTTTTCGAGTTATCTATCCCTTATGTTGCACCTGCCATGTTTTGTCTCTGCATCACCCTAAGGTTGACTGGTAGAAAATGCCCCAGGCATTAAGTTCGCCTTTATACGGTATTTTTGACTGGTGCATAAAGTTTCAATAAAAAAAAAGCAGTATGAAAAAATTAAAACTCCAAAATAATCAAAATTGTCAAAATGATTTACAGTATCATCAAGCTGAGCAAAGCAGTTGACGATTACATATAATACTCGTACCCATTTCTATTGTCACGATTAAAAAAGCTTTCAAAAGTCTTAACATAAAAAACACTGAAGACTTATGGGGGATTTCCGTTAAGGTCCTTACTGATATCATTGACACAATTGCCCCTGTCCTAACAGGCATATTTACTCAATGTTTAGATAGCGGTACGTTTCCTGATTTAATGAAACATAGTAAAGTAGTACCAATTTTCAAATCGGGTAGTAAGAGTGATCCCTCTAATTATAGACCTATATCTGTTCTACCAGCATTGAGTAAAATATATGAAAAAATCATGCTAGACCAGATGTTGTCACATTTTAATTCAAATGGGATTTTGCATAGTCACCAGTTTGGTTTCACGAAAGGTAGGTCAACGACTGACGCAGGAGTAAAACTCATCAGTCACATTTTAGAATCCTGGGAGAAGTCCCAGGATGCAATTGGCATTTTCTGTGACCTCTCAAAAGCGTTTGACTGCGTTGACCACAACACACTGATCTGTAAATTACACCACTACGGAATTCGTGGCCAAGCTGCTGACCTTGTTCTTTCCTATCTATCAAATCGACGGCAAAAAGTAAACGTTAATGGGGCGACGTCCTCGGGGTCTCTAGTTAAAATGGGCGTGCCTCAAGGTTCAATTCTCGGCCCTTTTTTATTTCTCGTTTATATAAATGACCTTCCTTACATGATGGCTAACTTATCGAATATAATTCTATTTGCTGATGACACTTCTCTTATTTTTAAAATAGATAGAAAAGATACAGATGTCTTACACGTCAACGATAGTCTGGCTGTTCTTTCGAAATGGTTCGCAGCTAATAATCTTTTACTTAATGCGAACAAAACTAAATGTGTTAGGTTCTCATTACCAAATGTACCTCAAGTGGGTCTAAATCTAAAACTTGATGGCAAAAAACTAGATGCAATAACGGAAACTGTATTTTTAGGAATTACTTTAGATTCAAAATTGCAATGGGGCGCCCACATTAGAACTCTTTCAGGTAGATTAAGTTCAGCTGCATATGCAGTAAGAAAAATAAGGCAGTTGACTGATATAGCTACAGCTAGGTTAGTATACTTTGCTTATTTCCACAGTATTATGTCTTATGGCGTTCTGTTGTGGGGATCGGCAGCTGACGTAGATTCAATTTTCATTTTACAAAAGAGGGCAATACGCGCTATCTATAAAATGGGTCCTCGCGAGTCTCTTAGAAACAAATTCAAAGAAATTGATATACTGACTCTGCCTTCTCTTTATATCTTAGAAAATATTTTGTATGTTCGGAAAAACTTAGGACTTTTCAAAATAAGAAGCGATTTCCATAATATAAATACACGTAGTAGACATGAAATTGTGATACCCAAATTTAGATTAACTAAAACAAGCAAGTCATTTCTTATAAACAGCATCCGATTTTATAACAAGTTGCCAAAGTCGGTTACAGAACTTAGCGATGGGAAGTTCAAAACCCACATCAAACGTGTCCTTATCAGGAAAGCATATTATAAAATTAAAGACTACGTTGAAGACAAAGAAGTTTGGCAATAATTCCCTCTGCACATGTGGCTTCCCTGGTACCTCATTAACGGCAAAATATGTAAGATTCTATTAACTGCTCTCAAATTGCCATGTTTATATTTTTGTTTTATTTACATTCTTCCTTGACATAATCATAATTTTATTTGACATTATATACCTACTATTTAATTTTCAACTCTATTAGTGACTTTTGTGGACATGTTAATTATTCAGATTTGTTACAGTTGTAATAGCAATCGTGTCATTTCGTTTAAAATAGTTTTTATTTTTATTAATTTATTTATCTTTTATATAGATTCTTTTCTATTTTGTGAATGTGAGAACGCTGTAGGCTTAGTGGACTGTACACTTGTTGACCATCTTCTATTTTGTTAAGTACATACTTGGTACTTGTTGAAAGACCTACACTGTCCTCGTATACCTAATAATACTGTATTTTTTATATTTTTTTTGTTGTAAATATTGTAAAACCCAATTATTTTTAAAAGAGTAACCGTGGAGTTTCTTGCCGGCTCTTCTCCATAGGAAACGACCAATTGGAACCGTGCGTAGCTTCTGACGTTTCATAAGTGCCCATGTAGGTTTATGTGAAATAAAATATTTTGAATTTTGAATTTTTTTGTACCGTACCTACGTCATTAAATCGCAATAGGTACTATTGTTGGCAAGCCACTCAATTAACAGGTAGAGGCGCCATTCCTCTCATATTCTTTGGCAAAATAAATCCCGACGCGTCGCCCCGTGTCACTCAACGTCGCGGTGATTTGGCACGCGACTGCTATGTAGGTAGCACCACGTACCGCCGGTACCTCAGCTATTTCATTATCAATTTGGTAACGTCGATTGTCAACGGTCTTAGAATCACTTACATTGTATACGGAAATAAATGCGTGTGGCTACTGTGGCCTAGGTATTTTTGTTGAGAGATGCGAGTTTGGTCCTCGGTGACGCACAGGTATGACTTAATATATATAACGTTTGGTAGTCTGAAAGTATATAAGAGGAAATTAATTAAACATTTATTTGTAGTGGGAATTGAAGCAGGGTCTTCAACGTACCTATATAGTCAGCCTGAAAAACATGTATAGGTACATCAACTTTACAGATTTGAGTGGACCTGTCCAGTCAGTGCAAGCATTTCTCAGTAATCGTGGAGCTCAACTCAGAATCGTCCTTCTGGCACTATATAGTGCCACTTTCCTTTACAATATTAATACTTGCACTACCTGACGGAGCTCAACTCGAAGAATCGTTCTTCGAGTTATTGGTACTCCAAAGAAAGGACATTTGGGTAGGCCGCATAAACTACTCAAACTGCCAGACCATCATTAAAACTAACTGAGAAAGAAAAAAATAATGAAACAAAGAAAATAAAAATTATCCACATAGATAATTGTATCAATCTGAAACCAACCAAGTCCCTACCCAATGCATTACACATTTTTTGACAATACACATTGGGTAGGGACACTAGGAACTGAACAGCGTTATAAGAATATGGAACTTAAATTGTATACAATCAAATGAATTCTTGCGTGTAGGTATAGATCTGATTTACTCCACCTGATTAATTTTTCAATTCTAATTGGAATCGCGACAAGTCATTTAAAAGCTAATATTTTGGATTTAATATCGAACTTCCCAAAAGCTTCTACCTTACAAGCATTAATTTCAAATTGTCAAAGACATAACAACAAATAATACTACATGCATTACCAGTCCACATCGAATAAATGTTTCATATTGATAATAATTTCTAATCCGTGCGGCTCTAATTAGTTTATTGGCACCAAGTCAACATTACAGGTGTATTGTCTTGTACCAGCCAGTTTATGATAAAGCATTTATTTAACGGTGTTAAAGCATTAGCAGCTGATAAATTAGCATTAGAACTTATTTATTGGATTTGTATTAATGTTTTATGAAATTAATAGGTAGGTGCAGATTTTATCGTATCTATGGCTATTACCATTGGTCATAATCTTTTCAATCAAAGTAATTGTCACTATTAAGGTAGGTACCTACTAGGTAGGATAACGGACTACACTATTCAATGTAAAAATATAAAATTTATTGGTAAGGAAAACCCAAAAGACAGTCCATAACCAACGGTTGATCAATATTTTTAAATAATATTTCATTAAAAAATAAAATAGTAATAAACAATGTACAATAATAAACACAGACTGATTGCAACAAAAAAACAGTGTTTTTTCTCGAGTTGGCGCGCATACTCAGTTTAGTAATTCTACTAGACGCTAGATGGCGTTAGTAGTCGTTTAGGTTTAAACAACTCAGATTTTCAGTATAAAAGGATAATTATTTTTATGTAAATTTTTATGTACATTAACCATTTTTGAGTAGATCTCTTAACATAATTTTGTATTCACCTATTTACCTATTAAAATTTTTTTTGTTCGTGTTGGTCCTACGAAAATGTTCAGTCCAAGATGATAAGATAACAATGAATGTCACCTTACCATAATAGTATGAAATGTTATATTAATTTTGTAGGTAGGTACCTACCTACTTATGGTAGGTGCTCTGCTCACCTAAGTACCTATTGTAGGTATTAGACATGCCTTTAAATAGATAGGTAGGTAGGTACTTTAGGTACTTAGGTAGGTAGGTACTTGGGTATAGTCGATTTAATAAGCATTATTTGAAGGGCATTATCTGAAGGTTATGTAAGACCTAAATCTCGTTCGATTATAATTTTGTATGTAAGTAGATAAGTTACCTAAATAATATCGTTTCTCAGCTTCTTATCAATTACCTACCTTATTTATTCAAACTTATCCGAACCTTAATAAAATTATCTAAAACTAACGGAAATATAGCAGCACACATTCAAACCCACTTAGTACAAGGTAAATGTGTAGATAATAAAAATTGGCTCGATTTCTGTGAACCGCCACGTCGTACCTTGTCTCACAATCACTAATTATTCGCTTCTTAGAACCACATGTGTGCAGGACAAAGGTCGCTTTTTATACGCTTTTTGTGTTCACCTACTCTACACAACCATTCAATTTTAAACTCTAACCACCCAACACACAGTCCAATTTCCAACTACCTTTATTTTAGACCCTATAAAATTGGACATACGATTTTGAATCTTATTTCGTTGCAATAAGAGGCGGTTATAAAGGTAAGTGTAATGTTACCTGAGCAAGGTGGGGCCATGTGTGGGCGTTTATGTTACAATAATGGCGGTCCTTTTGACCCGAAATGGGAAAAAAATGGTCGTATTTGATAACATTTTGGGTTCTTGGGAGCCGTCGGAAGGTAGACATGTTCCAAACTTCTAAATTATAACAACATTTAGATAAAAATAAATACATATAGGAAATCTTCGATAGGTACCTACAGACCTACAGTACAATAAGGTGGTAACCTAAAACATAAACCTTCTACATATTGTTATATAGTTATAGATGATCTAAATGCTGACGCAGAGTCTATATGACTCGGTGTTGCCAAAATGACCATCAATCAAAATCAATTGATCCTTTTACCAGACTGAAATAATTTAAACACTAGGACTTAAAATTGCCTGGCTAAAGTGATCTGGTACACCTAAAGAAGATAGAGCTACTTGAATGACCTGATGTAGAATATTTTGCATGATGAAAGGCAGATTCTGATGTGAAAAGTATAAAATTGATGGCGGGCAAAAAATTATGGGATTAAATTAAATATGAATGCGTCACAATGTTAATGTAGGCAATAATATTTAAAGAACAGTCATGCTGGACCTCTGTACCCAAATCTTCCAGTACCTACAATCGTAATTAACTAATTAACAGATAGAGTAACAACAACGCCATTGCGTCACTGACGCGGTGAAGACGCATGTACTACCTCAGATAACACCTGACTCCTGACCCCACTTCCTTGGAACTAGCCTTATCAGTAGGTAAGTACCCATTACCCGTGTAAATAGATTGAGAAACAATTGGCCATCGGTTAGAAGTATGATTCGATTTCTCCGTCTATCTTTCACTCTCACTCGTCCAGATATCCAATCCAAGGTTTAGGGGTATGAGGAACTTGTCAATGTTGCAGTTTTACTCTATAATTAGTTGCCAATATATTTCTACATTTTTGTTTTTTCTTCACTTGATCCACGTGTTCTTTTTGGATGTCCTCTTTTCTTCTTTATTTTATTACTGTGAACAAACACTGATAAGTTTCGGGCAACCACCATCTAACTTGATGTTATGCTGACGCGGTCATCGATAAAGTATTTTTTTCACTTGTGACTTAATAACATAAAAATTTCATACTATCCTATTTCCATGAATAGCTCATAATAAGTAATTATGTTTTTATAAATAAAATTAACAATCCCGGGCAATGATGCCAGCATAGTAAGTTGTATAATGAGCCCCATTTCCAGCAGTAGAAATCTACCTATACCTATAAGTATAGGAAAATCGTAACCCTTATTACATCATTTGGGTAGGCCCAAATGATGCAATAGGTATGGGCTACGATATTCTTACAATCTGCATTTCTGTGACGATTTATGGAATGTATTCCCGACGATACTAAGATGTTAGTGCGACAAGGTCGCATGTAAGTATAAAGAGGTATCTAAGTAACTGCGCACGTTATTTATAATGATGTAGCTACTTCTAATGGTAGTCTATGTCAAAGCACTCAGCAGTGATTTGAACATTCATCATAGCTTCTAATTGGTTTTAGATATCGTTTACACTGACTTTATAATTTCGATTTCGATTGAAAAATTAACGTAGAGGGTTTATTTATTACACGAGCAAATTTTTCAGTAATATAATATCTATTATTAAATAGGAATTTATCCGGTGGAGCTTGATTGAGACGCTGACGTCTAGTAAGTAGTGCAGTAATCAGTTATCTTTAATTTAAAATTAATTTTATGCTCTTGTAATAAATCGAGCTTGTTACGAGCCCACCGCTGGGGAAAGGTTTCTTTTCATTATGTGTACCTACGTAAAATATTAATTGCCAAACTTGCTCTCTGTGCTTTGGTGATTTTCAAATTTGAAATATTAAAAATGCCTAAAACTGATTTACCTAACAGTCGATTCGGAATCATCAGGTACTTTCAGGTATTCCATTGATTCTTTCACCTAAGTATTCTTCTATCTATTTAAACGATGTATATGAGGAAGAATAAGTAAACAGTGCAGCTTGGAACTGTAACCTATAAGAGAAATAGGGCGAGAATGGAAGTGGGCCGATAAAATAGGTTATCTGTGCGCGCTGAACTACCTAATGTGAATTTCTACATACGGATATTTATTTATCACTTGCTACTGTTATCGAAGAGATGACTAGTCCCTATATCGTATCGCTTGTTATTGGTGAGTTTTATCCTGTTTTGCATCATCATGTAACGGAAATTGTATTCCACGTAATACCTTGTAATATTTCAAAATATTGGGAAACCGTTTGACGTGAAATAATATTAAAATCAAATCAAATCAAAATATTTATTTGCAAGAATATGGTACATAATAAGGTGTTACAGTAGTTTGTTTCAGCATATCCTGCCACAACCTGGCGTGCAAATATATTCACAATTATCTATGTCACTCAATCTAAATTATAATTTATAGATTCTATTGATCTGTCTTCTAAATAGTCCTTAATAGTATAATATCTTTTAAATAATAATAGTTTGAAAAGTATTTTTTTAAACATTGTCAGCGGTAAGTCTTGAAACCTATTTGGTAAATGATTGTAAATAATAATCGACATGCAGTATACATTTTTCTTAAATAATTTTAGTTTTATTTGTGGTAGCCGAAGTCTATCTTTATGCCGTGTTCGGCTATTTGGCCTGTCAGTGTTAGTTAAAAATAAATTGTAGTTGCTCTTAACAAAAATACATATTTCAAAAATATATAAACATGGCAGAGGTAGAATTTTAAGTTTTTGAAATAGTGGCTTACAGCTGTCTAAAAAGTGAGCTCCACAAATTGCTCGAATACATTTTTTTTGAGCCTTAAATACTCTGTCAAAATCTACTGAGTTGCCCCATATTACCCCATATTACAATGCCGTATCTAAGTACGGATGATACATAACCATGGTAAGCCAGCATTGCAGTATCACAGTTTACTGTTTGCCGAATTCTTTTCAAGACATATATAAAACGATCAATTTTTGTAAGAATTTTATCTATGTGTGCCTTCCAGTTGCAATTTTTGTCGACCGTTATACCCAAGAATACACAATTATCGACAGTGGTCAAGTGAGAATCTTTATAATGAATGTCTATATTTTTTATGTTTGAATTGTATGTCTGAAATTGTATTATGTTCGTTTTAGTCATATTTATTTTTAAGTTATTTTTTTCCAGCCAGTCGATTGCATTATCAAGAGCTTGGACGATTTCGTTTTCTAAATTATTGTTATTGTCACTCTTAATCATTATTGTAGTGTCATCAGCGAATAATATGCAATCTTTGCCTATCGCCTCTGGAATGTCGTTGATGTAAGCTAGAAAAAGTAGTGGGGATACGATACCCCCCTGTGGCGTGCCATAGTTATTTTGTTTGTATTTTGACCTATGGGTTTTTTTTTCATTTCGACAAGTTTTTGTTATTTCCACGCATTGTACTCTTTCAGAAAGATAACTTTTGATCCAGTCGTTGGCCTTACCCCGGATTCCATAATGCTCAAGCTTTGAGAGTAGTGTTTTATGGCAAACAAAATCAAAAGCTTTTGTTATATCTAGGAACACACAACTTATCTTCGATTTTTGATTCAGACCTTCAGTTATGTATTTTATTAGCGTAAAACATGCTAAAGCAGTGGATCTGCCCTTCCTAAAACCGAATTGTTCTTTTTTAAGAATATCACATGCTGATAAAAAGTTCTCTATTTTAATGCACATAACCTTCTCAAAGATTTTGGATAGAATTGGGATCAATGTTATTGGGCGATAATTACTCATGTCAGTTTTAACCCCCTTCTTATAAAGAGGTTTGACAATTGACCTTTTCAGACGTGTTGGGAATACACCTTCTGTAAGAGATAGGTTTATAATGTAGGTTAAGGGAGACACTAAACTCATTGCACATTTTTTTAACACTTTAGTGCTCAGGTCATCATATCCGGTCGAGTTAGTGTTTCTTAGACTGTGAATTATTTTATAAATGTCTGATTCATCTACTGGTGTATTATCATTATTACTCGTATTACTTTTTAGTTTTTCTACGAACTGTTTAATAACTTATTTCATTCAATACATCCCCTATCGCATACCTATACAACAAGTATAAACAATAAAGGTGTTTTATCGTGTCCCCACCCCGCACTATCTGGGGTCAAGCCGTTACTAAAATTGTACGTCGTGGCGATGATAAAGAGCCCAGTGACGTAGATATATTGTTTGGAAACTTATTATGACTGATAAAGGTGGTGAGTGACCCCATTTGAGATTACCTACTGAAATACACTCGTTTTTTGACAAGTATAAATTGAGGGCTCTACTATCAATTTTACATTATCTCTTTAAACTTCGAGATGTTTTCAAATTACACCTACATAAATATACTAGGGATTTAGAGAATGGTTCCCTCATGTCGAGTCCCTTTACGTAGAGTCTTAGAGTCTCGTAGATGGATTGAAGAATCCGCTGTTTTACAAAACAGCTCCGTTATATAAAACAGCTGAATAACATTCAGCTGGATTGCCATTGTGCTACGTTTAACAAAACCGCCACCGACGTTTAGACGTAATGCAAAATCGCTTATCTACAGTCACAATAAGCATTTGGTGTGTTTTTTTATGCCAATTTGGTCGCAGTAACTAAGCTAGGGCACCCTGACCTATTGGATTAAGTTTTGATAGAATAATGAATGACCGCGCGCGAGCCGGGCGAGTGAAGCGAGCGAACTCTACGTCCAAGTTATTCGCTATTTAGTATTTTTTGGACTGATTTTGATAAAACTCTGATGTTTTCACTTGCGTTAGGATTGTTATTCAGTCATAGGTATTACTCGTTTTATTTATTTTTGTTTCGGACGCCATTATTGTTGTTATACCACACAGAGCCACGAGCAACAAAATATTGAACTAAAATCTACAACCTGACGTTTCATTTCACGCTATTTTACATAACCTCTAAACGTTGACTCGCTGGATTGATAAATGCAATATGTTTATGAAATCCTGCGTGTTAAAGTTCAGTAGGAATTATGAAAAACCGGTAAACGTCGTTCAGCTATTTTACATAACGGAGCTGTTTTGTAAAATATCTAGCGGTTTTGTAAAATTCGACAATCCATCTGCGACATGTACATCGCAACAGTTTGCGCGTCGATGTCCCTTACACCGTCTATCCATAGAATAAAGGTAATTATCTATATTTGTGAACAGTGTGTGATACAGCAGATTCCTTTTCTCCTATTGTTGAAAACTACCCTAAACTTAAGTACCATAAGAAGTTAAATGAAAATCCGTTCTATGAGATCGTGTCTTGTTATAAAACCCTCAATCTGTAGTGAAAGAGATGTAGACCTTCTCATAATCACGCCGTTGACTTCATCTAGTCTCGTCCTTTTCTTCGTAATTTTTCTCTTTAAATTGTGTTTTAGAGATAGCAGTTCAAATGTTCGATGGGTTATTTTCATGTAGGTAATTCCCCAACCTTTCTGATACACCAATCGGTTGATTTTGTTTTGTTTGAGAACCTACTCACGACGTGTGCATGCAGTGGCAAGGTGGTCTTCGTAAGGATTCAATCAATCAGCTGATTGGCTTGGAAAATACCTGATTGGATGTACTGGAGTATGGCTTCCGTATTGGTACCGTCGGTATGTAGGCATTTGTTTTAATTCTTTAGATAGCACAGATAGGTTATGTCTGTCTGCAGCACTAGAGTAAAATTGGATTGTAATTTTTTAAACCCGACTGTAGCCAGACTTACAAAATACAGTAGCTGCGGAGGTGTTGGAGTTTAACCCTGATGTATCAAATGTAAGTAGGTCCTACTTTTCCTAGTTGAATATCTTTAATTGCTTGAGTGGGTATAAGAATTGTCTCTCCAATTTCACTAGGCTGGCCTGTAACTTAAAATCCCTTCAAATTTCTTTATGACCACTTCTGTTATGATAAGTTCATCTATACTTAAGTACCTAGCGTATCGATGGCAATCTTAATTGAATCGGCCCATAATTTGGCTCATAGTGACGTGAATGAAGTGTTTATCATCCATGTTTCAAACGTAACCGCCGTTCCTTAATTACCTAACAGTGATAAACCCAGCATCCGCCTACAGTGTATAGCGCTCTTACTGCAATCTCTTATCAGGCCATATCTTGAACCATTTCAGTTTAACGATGTATTAACAGCTAGAACACAGCGTTACTTTGTTTTCAAATACTACAGTTAATTGCCAAGGAATTGAGATTTTAAAACCAGGTTTTACGATGGTAGAAATAAATTATGTTAGGCTGTAAAGTTAGAGGAGGTACTTTGAAAAAGTTGTTGGTGAAGTGACTGGATACAATGTTTAACCTATTCGTCATCATACTATTCTTAAGAAGCGGGAATTTTGGTAGATTTTACGAGTATATTTTGTTGTTTCAGTTTTAAGGGTTGTGTCGATACAAAAAAACGGAACTGTTTCTCTCACATGTTTATTTCCGAATCAGTGATATTATTGATCAATGCACTCAAGATACATAATAAGGTATCTACATGATGTAGTGTCTATCCTACAGAGTGATGGATGATATCATCCTGGTTTCCCTAAAGATTGCAAGCAAGATTATTCAACTCACAAGGCTTCAAACTAGAAACAAGCCATGTCATTCCTCAGAGTCCATAAGAAAACTCTAGACAGGGAAAAGATTCCAGCTCATGTTCTGCATATTATAATATAAAATTCTTTGTCTATGATCATTCAAAATATACCACCTACACATTACAGAACCATATAGCTTAGAAACGAATGTTGAAAAAAGCTGACAAATTGTGAATCGATTGAACTTGTACTATATTATGCTTGACGTAAATGTGAAATAATAAATGGGTTTACTAAATTAGGTATGCTAACCTAAATGACTAAAATTATTGAACAAATTAATATTAATGATTTATTGTAATAAAATGTAATATTTAAATTAAATAAATTATTTATTCAAAATTCAAAAATATTTATTTCAACTAGGTAGGTACTTAAAACATTGTTTCATAAATTCTAAATTGAGGCAGCCTCAGTAAATTACAATAGTATTTGTGTCGGCGCTGTCTCACTCTGCCTTAAGTGGTAGCTTTACAATGATGAGGCTAATACATAATAAAACAGAGTTTATAGAAAAATAAAATATTACAATGCATTGTTATTAAAATATGACATCACAATAAATTAAATTAAATGACAGTAAATTATTAAAATTAAATTACATTTAAATTTAGAATCAATATTAAGTAGGTATATTATTTTATTTTATCATTTGATATGAAACATTTCCAATGCCTTTAAGTTCATGTCTTAATACTGTTTCATAAAATTTTAATGCATATACCTACTAACCAGTGTTTTACAAGTAATTCCTAGACCATCCACACATGTTTCATACACACCAAAAAACATAACATTTAACCGTATACCCATTACTTATAGTTACAATAATCTACCTACTGTAACATATCACACAAACATACACATACACACCTACACTACACCCATTATATTGCAAGTAGTACACACACATCAAACAATGTTCGAAATAATAACACCTACTTACATACACACACATGTGTACTGATGACGTCATCCGACAACCTGTCGCCCGCGCCGTGTAATTAAACCCGTCCAAGGGTGGTAGGGAGGCGACACTGTCGATTTGTGTTTATTGTCGATTAATGATGACACCTACGATACGCGTACCTACCCCATAATGACCAACAAGATTTCGAAGTAATAAAAATCGATCAAAAAGTAATAAAAAAAAAACTAAGTGTTTGCTAATTTAAACTGACGTTATGTCGGTGTTGACTTGTTATTTGCTAATGCTTGCGTTCCAAAAGAAATGTTACAGAATATTCTTGTACAAGATATTTTTGTTCCAACCCCTCGTCAGTCATATTCCTGATTACCTACTTATGCTCTTCGAGCATTCACCTATTCAAGTATTCAAGAGTATTTGTACGTACGAAAAACACAACAACAACAATGTATTCTTGTTGGGCCAATCGGTAACATATGAGATTATAAATGATTCATTTAAATAAAATTACCCTAATGCCTTGTCTATATTCGATTAGGTAAGCCAAGTCCTGCCCAACTTCTATGTAGTTTCGTCAGCAATATTGTCTAGATAGATCTTCAACAAATAATCATAAAAACATAGCTTCCTGATACTCGAAAATACCATATAGTATATTGGGAATCTTATTGTCTAGTTTTAAGTTAGTTTTAGATATCACAATCTTACGGTATCTTTCATTAATAATGATCGACCCTGCGATTATTTATTGTAGCACCTGATATGGTACTTTATCTCTCTCCTCTCTCTAAACAATTAAATAAAACTACAAACTATCGAGTAAGGTGCACGTCCCTATTGTCGACCCCCGCGGCACGTCGTTTTATTAAGGCGCATTTTTTGTGCGGCCACACGTGCGGCCCATACCTCGGCCGTCTTGTCCGACACGATACTGTGTGCTGTACCCGCTGTACCTATGTACACAATGCTTATTATTTTATTCTAGTGTTAGGTTGTTAAAGAAAAAAGTGGTTGAAGTAATGGTGGTTGTTTACTGTGAAGACAGATAAGCCTGTTCTGAAGTTACCAAACATTTTGAAAGGAATGTAGTGGCTGAGCCAGAAAGTCTGAAAATCCTTGCCAGAGCAATTAATATCAAGACGAAGAAGAGAAAACAGAGAAAGATAGAGAAAAGAGAGAGATGAATAAAACACTTTATTAAAAAATTGAGACAACAGGAATAGAAACGAACGATTTTCATGCACTTACCTATAGGGATTTAATTTGCAAAAAATATGACGATGGAAAACGCAAACTACAGCTTTGAATTTTTTTAACTGTTCCAGCTACACAAAAAATGCTTTCTTTAATCGATGATTTAGTGAACTATGAAACTTGCGAATATATTATGCAAATAATGAATACTACAACGTTTAACGATTGCAACAGAGTAGGTATAAATAGTTTGCGGGTACCGTACGACACGCTCTAGATAAGACCTATAATACTGTGTCTACTTGGTTTTTGACATCTCAGTAGGTGTATGACGTATATAATGTGCCCGTAACGTATCAGTTTTCACCGAGAAAGGTCACGATAACGCCCACAGGAGTGACAAGTTTATACTTAGAGTTTATGGAGGACAAATTTAGGAGTTGATGTCTAGGGAATAAAAAATAAGTTGAGTAGGTATAGACAGAATGATAATTATGTAGGATAAAGATAAAGATAAAGATAAAGATCAATTTGTAGGCAATGATAATTATGTTAATTGACACTATTTGAAACTAAGTGGCGTGATGACGAGCTCCTACCCACATGTCAAGTTTTTATGAATAACATTTAAAGACAAAATTGTAGTTGTGTCAAATATTTATAGGTATTTGTTCCGACCACGGGTACAAATAAGTGCGTATCCTAAATAATTAGTACTTAGCTATAAAATCTCACTTTACATTTCACAAGAATTTAAACAATGAGTTAAATAAAAATCAAATAAACTTACAACAAACTGGAAAGACACTCAACAATCAAGTCTTACCTAAACATAGAACATTCCCCAAAGAATAATCCACTATTCAATATTCCCACAATGTTTACGACGACACTAGAAAACTGAAACTCTTTCAACATAGTCGTCTAACTGAGTTATTCTATTTTCTACGGTGTAAGATTGCAGGCTGCAGTAAAATAGTTAGAAAATAATATGACAGAGTCGGCCGCGGGAGATTGGAAAACTTCGAGCAAGTATCCGTTTATGGCTTGCGAAGTTCGTGTAGACGTTGGATTTGTCGCCTTACCTAGCCGTGATGGCGGGTAATGATCATAATGTTGCCGACAACTTTTGTTACATTTGGCAAAAATTGGCGTTTGTGTTCAAAATGTATTTTTCGGATGGACGATAGTTCTACCTTAGGAGACACCTGTGTTCTTGTTTGTTGTGGATTTGGTAGGTCTGTGATTGTAGCTGTAAGATGTTATAAAGACAAATGTTTGGTATATATTTTCGTTTTTCAAGCAGTTTGAATGTTCGTGAAGGGGTACATTTTAGCCATAGACGCTTTTGGTAGTTTTATCCTCATGAAAAAACGTGTTGGGCGCCAAACCAATAATTGGCGCCCAACAGAGACCTTATTTTCATTCTCTTTTCCTAAAAAACAAACTCAAAGGTCTAGAACAAAGCCCAACACACCGCGATCCTTCTAACATGATTGCGTGTGTGAACTACGAGTGTGTTAGCATATAAATTGTTACCTAGTTATAGTCCAGGAGTTATAGAGATAGTATAGGAGTGTTGTTTGTTTGTTACGGTATGTATGGGGTTAGGGAGGGGGGGGGGGGATATTTGCATGAGACAATTTACTAAGTGATGACGTGCAGAAGTGTGGTAGTAGGTTGGGAAGGTTGTGGAGATACGATGGGAAATACAAAAACTAATTACAAAAATTTTATGATCCAGGATGGAGTACCTAAGTGGACGTAAGTTTAAACGCTGAAGCAGTTGATTTATGAGATTTTGGA
This sequence comes from Conistra vaccinii, assembly GCA_948150665.1. NCBI lineage: Eukaryota > Metazoa > Arthropoda > Insecta > Lepidoptera > Noctuidae > Conistra > Conistra vaccinii. Next base: position 26,010,691 of record OX411318.1, read on the forward strand.
AGAAATAGGTACGTGAAGTGATAAGTCAAAGTGAGACCCCTTGACTTGTACTTTACTATAAACGTATCACAAACCTACAGAAACACATTAACAATTCACCAAACAGAATACCTACATAGACACAAACTACATCACACTACCGTCCAAAACCACTAAATAATGCAGCGCCATCTGGCGGCACGAGACACGTCACGGCCTATTACGTCACAGGACACGTCATTAGCCCAGCTTTGATGACGTCACGCCGCGTTAGCCCAGCACAAAGCACGGCCCACTTTAGGCTTTATTTAGACGAACGAGAGTGGGTCAGGAGCCTGTATTCTAGTTTGTATTTAGGTAATATGGTTTTGGATATGGAAATAATTTTCATTTCAACATTGCTAATGTACCTATAACTAATGCAAAGTGATGATAATGATACCCGGCTTGTCTTAGCCCGGTTTTTATGTCAAAAACGAATCTTTCTACTTAGGTACATTAAAAATAAAAAAGAAGATATAAATTAATTAATTTCATCAATTGCTTTAGTGTTTCATAACCTCTCAATTTATCGTAAAGTAGGTAGTGCACTGCACTGTTAAATACAAATCCTTCATAACATAAAATTCACCCAGATTTATAACAAAAACCTCTTTATAAAACATATACCCGCGCACACAATATCGTCCACATAAATCCATCCACAGTTACCTACATAGTACAGCGAGCGTCCCACGGGTGGCGAACAATCTACGCGGGCAAAACCGGAAAATTAGACATAGCAACACGGACATGTTTTAATAAGCTCGGTGCATCGCACGCCACCGCTTTTTGTAGGTAGTAGGATATAGATACCTATAGAACTGGTGCAATTAACTATACGGATTTCTGTGCTTGAATTCATTCTAAGGGTTTATAATTTGTGAAAAAAAAAAATTAAGTTAATGAATGGGATTTTTGTAAGAAGTGACTTTGTTAGGGGGTGCAGTATGTTAAGGAAAGGTGATTCGAACTTTGCATTGTAGTTAATTCGTACAGCCATTGAATTATGAGTACCTACCTACGCAGGTTCAATTGTATTTTCTATAAGTAGAAACTATATTGTGACCACAGTGAAAAGCATGCGAATCCAAATCTTTTCCGGGTTGCGTTGAACGAAACTTACTTACAATTTATAAAAATATTTTTTTACGTGTATACCAATAGTGTGTTCTGCCTTAAGTAGGTACTTTAAGATTCTCATACCGTCTACCTATTAAAATAATATTAGTAATTTTAAAATAATATTAAGCAATTTTAAAACAATATTAAGCAATTTTAAAATAATATTAAGCAATAATTAAAATAAAATGAATCATTCTGTAGATTGTTGATCCACCTACAAAACTTGGTGATAGAACCAATTATTCACTTTTCATGAGTTAACAATGGGTCTAACTATAGCCCAACCACTTTAGCGTGGCAATAGCGGTCATTGACCTACCTACATTTTCTAATGTTCTTTATTTCCAAATCTGAAATAAAGTCCGTTGACGTCCTGAATCAATACTTATCGTGGTATTCAACATGTTGCAATAACGAAAAACTATACATAGTTTATTGTTTGGGTTCCTACGGAGAGATATTAGGGAAAGGGCAATGACCGACATTGCCACGCTAAAGCGATTCGGGTATAGTTGTCAATTTGTTAAAAACCAATGTTAAAAGTCCTAACAATCCGGCTATACCATCATCTAACTAACCCTCAACCCCACGTGAGCCAGCTGGCTGTGATCACGGCGGTCACCTCACAAACTCCACTTTTTTCCGGCGGCACCGCGTGCGTGAATTCATTTCAACTTGCTCTAAAAACTCGCGCTTTTTTCCCATGCCCCAACTGAATATGAAATCCGAACACGAGAAAGTTATGGAAAAATACAAGGTTTCGTGCACTTGTATGTAAATAGGTGTATAGGACAGTTTTTCACGACGTTTTACTGAATGTTGTTGTTTGTATGATCCAGACTCGAACTAAAGGGTTTATTGTCTAAATACCTTTGAATGAAGGAAGATCTAGACCAAAAACATTGTCTGATTGAAATCAACAGTAAGTAGGTAAGCAGAGAGTAAGCATTGTGGTCACTGCTCGTCGCTTATTATCTCATCGAGATGGCTTTTGCGTTGAAATGGACTAATTACCGGCTATAATATTTTAGTAGTGGTAGTGGTACCTAATAGGCATGGTTCTATATACCTTCTAACAGTATTTTTCGATTAGGTATACATATTTAATTCTATATACAATATAAGTAGGTACCTATTTAATTTTAATATGCAACAAAATACATAAAGGTACGAATACAAATCACAGCCCGGTATAACAGTCGGAAGCGAGAACTATAACGAGTAGAGGCTGCAAAAGTTGCGGGTAGTTGTGGAGCAAGTTGTACAACTTCACCTATTGCAGTGATTCTGTACGACTTGGGCGAGGTGCGGCACCGGCTGGGAAATGGTTGCTTTACATTTTTCAAAGTATGAGTTTACAAAAAAAACAATGCGGTGTTGAATTGACTTACAGGTACGTTTCAAGATATCGAATTTGTGACAAAGGTATAATTACGAGTAGGTGTCTATATATTTATAAGGAGAAACTGACTGACTGACTGACATATCAACGCAAAGCCGAAACTCAGTACTGGGACTAGGAACGTGAAATTTTGCACACAGCTTCCAATATATAATATAGGGGTGCTAGCACTGAGAAGGGGTTTTTCGAAATTTGACTTTTAAGGGGCTGAAAAGGGAGGATTTTGTTTGTATGAAAAATCTTATTCTTTGAGTTAATAAACTTGAATCTTGGCACAACCTAGCAAAAAGTAAGTACTAGGCTTGCATGAATTCACGATAAGTATAGTATTTATGTAGTAGTATTTCAATCATTAGATGTTGTGCACAATTTCTGAGCAGTAACTAACAAAAAGTAGGTATAGGTTTCATGAATTCATGATAGTATTCAATCATTATGTTATGCTACTCATATTAGGATTTAGATAAGGCAGACAGATGGTTTATAACCTGAATTAACACCTAAGATACTTTTTATTCCGGCAGTACGTTTTCATGGGACAATGTCCGACTTCCACGCGAGCGAACCTGCGGGAAAAAGATACTACCTAATAAGATCTATATTTGGATATTATAATAGGTCGACCACAACTCTGTATAGGTAAACTTCAGCATCCACTTCATTCAACATCAAGTTCGAGTGCGGTGCAACTGAACAGACTATGTCCCTTCACTAAGTTCCCCTGCACCCTTGACGACCTGACCAACGCCTCTGACGCTGCCATTAACGTGGCCACCTACTGGGCACAAACAGTGTAATCAACATACATAACATAACAACGTACCGTCCAAACGACAAGAAGAAGCATCCACTTGAGTGCCATTTCAACAGTAAGCCTTTTAGTTCATCATCATCATATCAGCCGAAAGACGTCCACTGCTGGACATAGGCCTCCCCCAAGCATCGCCACTTCGACCGATTCTGTGCTTCCCGCATCCAGCGAATTCCTGCGGCCTTTACAAGGTCATCGGTCCATCTTGTGGGAGGCCTTCCAACGCTACGTCTTCCGGAACGCGGTCGCCACTCCAGCCTTTTAGTTAAGAGAATGTAAATGAATGCCTTTTTGGTCCAGTGTTCGTAAGCGCTACTGCTGAACATGAGGTCTTGGGTTCGATTCCCAGGTCGGGCAAAGTATTATTGGGTTTTTCCATCAGGAATTTCTCAGCAGCAGTCCGGAGTCTGGATTTGTGCCCGGTTAATGGCAATAGGCTCACCCCCTATTACAAGCGAAATGTGGGTGTACTATATGTACACCTCTGCCTAACCCTTCGGGGAAAACAAGCGTGATGTTATGTATGTAGGTACACATTTCCAAAGTTCTTCCAATATCTGCCAAAAGCTATTTAAGGTATCCTCAATTTAAGACCCATAGGTAAACCATCACCTACACGAAAGCCGAAATCTAATTCTTCTTACCCATTCCAGCTGGCATCACTAATACAACTATACAGCCTCCAACCTCATATAAGTACATACCCTGCAAGGCCTCAGCACAAAGGTCACAGTTCCATTTAAAAAAAATCTCCATTATTTATATTTAAAGGCTGTGGCGGGTGGTGGGCTACAATTTTTCCACCTCCCCCCTCTCCCGCCACACGATTTGTCTTCAAACTTGCTCGACCTGGGAGGAACCCCCCGTGTAATCAGTCGCCCCCCTCAGCCCCCTGTACCGTCTTAGGTAGACTTTAAGGTAGGTATATAGACTTACCTCGGTTGGTATAGGTATATATGTTTATGTTGTACTTTTCATCATTTACTGTTAGGAGTGGAGGGCTAAAATAATGTGGAAGCTCTTTATCAAAGCTCTTCAGTTTTATGATAGCTTCTGTAGATATTTGTTCAGTACAGTTACTTAGTCGGAGCTCTATGATTAGAAAGTGATCAGTGGGTATCCGACGCAGGTAGTATCTACCAATAAGTTAGCTCTCATTTGAATACTAAATCTCAAATCTACAAAAACCTCTACCTATCGAATGCTCTATAATAGAGTTACATTAGGAGTTCTAGTCTTGGTATAATACTTGACTGTAGAGATTATGTATTTTCCTTTCTTATATGACTTTGTATATTACTATACCCAGGAAAAACATTAAAAAGCTACAACTATAAACATCAACCAGAAACCTCCGTATAAGCAGTCACGAGAAACCACATTCACAAACACGCTTAGGTGTCTTATTCCAGCCCTAAATCTCCGTAAACGGAAGCCAAACAAAGACTATAATTTAAGTTTAAAACAGTAGGAAACATGCGGCGTCCTCGGCAGTACGGTACATAGAGAGCGCACATAGCGTGACCCAGTTCCGCGACCCACTTCGCCCGACCAATACCTGCCGCCTTACCTACGCAATCGCACCTCACAGGTAACCCGCCACTGCCGTCCCATTGGAAGACTCACGACCAACCCGCAAACACCCACACCTGCCTCATAACACTGCAGGTGCGCACAGGTACAATTCCCACCGCCTCTGCACAAACCACGCCCCTTTTTATCGAGCTGCGCAGGTAACCTGCGCGCTGATTGGTCGACGCAAGGTGCGGACAGGTACACCTGTCAATACAGGTGTATTTCGTATTACGAATGCGGTTCTCAGTTCCGCGGCTGTTACCGGTGCGGTGTGACGTTTTTTGTGCGGTTTTGTTGCGGTGGAAAATGAAAAATTGTGCGCATGTGTTGGTGCGATTGATGTTTCCTTGAGGTGTGCTAAATTTAGTACTTAGGTGGGCGCGGCGCGTCCTTGGAGAGGTCAGGCGGGGTTGCGGCCGGTACGTACCGCGATACAGTCGATGTGCTAGACCTTTGTTGGTTAGTTTATTGAACTTTGTTTATTTAATATTTATGAAGATTATTGAGAAAAGATATTTTAATACTGTCGAGGTGATTCTCGAGGCTTGAAATAAGTTTTCTGAATATAAAATTCTATTAATAGACCGAATCATAACGTAGTTCATGCCTCTCTATAATTTGTTTGCTTTCAAAATCCATGTTAAATCTGAATATTGAGCAGATGCTCTCGCATTCTTCTTTAACATACCTATTATGCAAAATATAGAGATACGAGTGCTACAGTTTCGTTTCAGACACTTTTGTTGATAAAACCACTTCAGGTTCTTTGTTATATTAACTTCTACGTCTTTTCATTCTTTTCATGCTATTTCTTCAACTGAAATAAACCTTTTATCCTTGACAAAAGTTTCCATGGGTATTCAAATCCCTCGGGAATGATTAGGTTACCCGTTCTTCTTTATTGTGGTTAGTGACTAACCTGGTGACAGAGTTTTAAAGCCGCTCATGGGCCTCTGACTTGGCCGTCGAGAAATATCTCTGAGGCATGCCGGCGAGGTTTTCCTTCAACGTCCTAATTATACAATACGCACAGGAACCCGTTACCCGGTTACCCGTTTATATTTGGACACATTTAATTAGGTACCTATAAATTATGAAGTTGATACTTATGTAACCTAGATATTAAACTGAAGTGATACCATCACAAATTATACTTACCACCATGGCTATATTAATTAACTTATAAATAAATAAACCTACATTCTTTTAACCATACCTATATTAGAATACAAAACTAATCAGTTGTTTTAAACACATCTCAAGACGCAATTACACCCAACACGTCTCCTTGAGAACGAACAAAAACTGCCAATTACCCACCTCCCCCTTCAAGGTGGGGTACATAACGACTCTAGTAAACCTACGCGCAGGTCCTAGGTAATGACAACACGTATGTATTGCAGAAGGGTCAAGTGTACACTCAACCTACAACTGTACCTTGAGTTGCAACAGGAGCACCACCATCTCCTGCTGTGGTTTTATGAACATCATCAAGACGTCTGCTTATCATAAATGATAAATGAATTTATTTCTGAAAGTACCTAGTTATGTGCAAACACTTTTACAGGTCGGCTACTCTGAGAAGAAAGGTCGAAAAAAGTTCAGAGGTCACAGCATGCATTTTTTACATAAGTAATAGGAATAAGTACAGTTCGCGTCAAATAACTTTGCCGCTCTGAAGTTAGGTTGCGCATGCGCGCTGGCATGCGCACTACTGTTTTTTAAGGCAGGTTGACTACTGCGCAATCATTTGTAGCCTACTTCAGAGCGGCAAAGTTATTTGACGCGAACTGTACAGGGGTAATAGGTTCTTAAAGCATAAATTTCTTTCTATTGTAATTTAGACCTAGTCTGCGTACAATGAGATAAACATGGTGCGATGATATTTTTAAGTTGCAATAACGAACATATCTAACAGTCACAACTTTTCTCAAACGAAGACTCTAGAGTTCGAGTAAGAAATTCAAAGGTGAAAGCATAAGCGCCTCAACCATTTAAGTCCGCATTTGTATGGTTTTTTTTCTTTCTTGTGCATAAAGTTTTAATAAGAAAAGATCGTGATTACGAACCCCAATCATTAACTCGTCATCATAGGTATATTAATTGGCCGAAGAATTGCCAAACTTAAGTGGGCAGGGCACATTGCTCGCAGAACAGATGGCCGATGGGGCCGAAAGGTTCTGGAGTGGCGTCCGCGTACCGAAAGACGTAGCGTTGGGAAACCTCCCATAAGATGGACCGATGACCTTGTGAAGGCCGCAGGAATCCGCTGGATGCGGGAAGCACAGAACCGGTCGAAGTGGCAGTGCTTGGGGGAGGCCTATATCCAGCAGTGGACGTCTTTCAGCAGAAATGATGATGCTAATATTGTTCAAGTATGAGAAGTTAACCCTTGTTGCCTGACTAGCCATGAACTATTCCAATCATGATTCCAATCGTGAAGCAATATTTGACTAACGGATTGTTGAAAGTAGAGCACCTATGTCCAATTAACCAAAAAGATGTCAATACCCCTCGACATGATTCTCTTACACTCACCTATGATTAATTTGGCTATAGCTTGAAGTCACTAGACCTTCTGCCCCTCTATTTCATGACAATAAGGCAACGGGTGGTGGGGTGAGCGAGGGGGTGAGGCAGGGTACTGAGGTAAAAGCCACTTTAATTATGAAAGAAGATTGAGCGGTAGGTAATATGATGCCGGGAGACGGGTAGTGGGGGGAGGGGTATAAGACCTAGGTAGCTAGGTATTAGGAAGACGCCATGTTTTAATAGTGTAGTTCATTTTGAACGCTTTGTTTGGCTTGGTAATGAAGCTTCAAGATTTACGTTAGGATAGGAGTGGTTTTTGAAGTAAATAGGTAAGTGAATGCTTGCCATTTCATTAGAGCGATGCGGCCTGGAAGCGGCATGATTCGACGATGTTGTAACATACATACATAAAAACTCACTCCTTTTTCCTATGACGGTAGGCAGATACTACAGAATACCACATGCACATCTTTACATAGAGATCCTGTGCCATAGAGATTTAGTTTAACAGTGTTGTGTGCGAAGGTTGATAGCCTTTCCATTTTCTTTGTGATAACTGTGTATAAAACTTGAAAATATTATTATTCAGGTAACATAGCAGATAAAAACTATACAAAAAACAGCAACAAAGCCTTACCTTGTAGGTACTTACTCTTCACTGCAACTCATCAAATCAAAGAACCTCTTCTAATCCAATTAAGAATGAACTCCTCGTCTGAAAAATTAAATAGTAACATTGTAGGGCACAATAAACTCTACGACGACTCTCCTATAAACTCACCTTGGTTGAATTGAAAATAGACTGGTTGTACCTACTCCTGTTACAAATGAAACACGGTTGTAGTAGGAAAGTAGGTACCTAAGCAGAGAGGGAGTTAAAATATTTTGTTGGTTTTGTCTGTGGTTTTGAACAATTTTTGACAACCATTGAGCCCGTCACTAATGATGGAGTTACTAACAAAATTCGATGTTGACTATCTCTTCTATTCTAGCATTCGATGATTGGTTTAAAATAAAAATGCGATTTTGCAATGCGATGCGAAGGACGAGTGTTTTAAAACAACTTTGCAAATGGTCAAGAACCATTGTGAAGTGTTGGCCCGCGTGGTAAATTACAGCCCACTCCCTCTCACAGAGAGGAGGCCTGTATCCCAGCAGTGGGAACATTATAGGCTGATTCTGCAAGAACCATTGGTTGTTATCGCAAGAGACCCCTTTCTCCATGTTGTGGGGGGCCAAACAATCACTGTATAAGTATCTAAAACCATTCATTATTTTGAACTGCCTCATGTGCATCTTCACGACAATTTCTTAAATATTTTCATAAGCCGTACCTCATAAAGTACATGCTCAGACCAATAAAATGTTCGTTTGGCAACCAAAGTAAAAGAAACGCTGGGAGAACTTAATGTTGACAGAGGCCATACGAAGTCACCTAAGCAGTAACGATAACTCATGTGCATCGTCCGTACTATCACTAGCGGCTCGTAAAACCGCGCTGGGAAGTCAACACGGTGATCAGCAGAGCGAGTAGCGGGAATGTTATTTTCAGAATGACTTTTTCCTTTTCAGCTGTCTTTATGATACTGGTTTTTGCTCTCATTACCTTTAATTCTAGCTAATGCTAAGCTAAGCTTTTTTTCTCACTTTACTGCTATACCTATAAAGCAGTAAAAGTTGATAAAGATTGCAGCAGTCCTGATATACTTAATAAAATTCTAAGTATTTATTTTTAACTTGGCACTACCCTTTGAAACTAAAGGATATACCTGAGATAGTAACCTATTAGGTATACCTACTCGTAGCTATCTTGGTGAAGCATGTCTTATGTTGTAACCTCCTTTCTTCCCGCTGCCCGCCGTCCCCTGTCAGCATACCAGCAGCCCAGTCACGTCAGCGGCTCCAACTCTCTAACTCATTTTATACAGTGAATACTGTCCAATTTGGAACACGCACATACGGAAAATATAATGTGATTTTATCTGCACTACACTCGCGACGAACTAACTAGAATAAAATGAATAGGTGGCCTACATAGTGTGTATGTCGAGATTTTTAATTTTGTTTGGTGTATGGAGCTCATTCTAGACTCTGTTTAATATTCTGGGAAACTTCATAGCAATTTTTCTTACGTCATAACAATGAAAATTACATTTCTTTGACATAGACAATTGAAGTGGTTTGTCCTCACCTCACCTCTAACTATTATTAAGTGCTTTCTTGTCTTTAAAGTGATCCATTTGTCACCTCCACCTTTAATAGGAGGCTTAAAAATCGATCTTAGTTTTTTTTTTTAATATGTGTTATAAATTAGAATGGCAATTATAAATTGATTATGAATGGCAGTCTCATAATATGAAAATTCTAGTATCTAGTATTAATAAGAGTATCCTTAAACCTCCTAAATCCTTTTACATCTGAGTTTGTTTCGGCCTTTCTTCTCATATCAGTCAGATAGGAAACGCCGACCTCATCTAGCTTATATTTGATATTTTTAAACATGACGTGTAAAACTGTTTCCGATATCCTTTTTTACAGAATATTCAATTTCATTTCACTTAACCTATCTGATAATATCACTCTATGAACTGAAAGCTGTAACAGATTATATATATTTTTATTATATAACCATAATATAATTGAATACAGCCTCTAACAAATACAGTACATAAATTACAGTCCAGTTTAAAAACCCACACGTCCGGAGTGTACCTCTGTTTGCGGCTCTCCCTTGTTTGTTCTGCTAAAATGTTTGCCTCGCAGAGTGCACTCCATGACCTAGAAATATGGTATGTTGTACCTGAGGTTAATGGGATTTCATGTAATATATACCTACCTATATTTATTGTTTGTTTGATTCATTTATGGACATTACATAGCTTTTGCCAACGGCTTCGCCCGCGTTTCATATCAGAAATTATCCCACGGGAACTATTCAAGGCAATGGCACGTAAAAATCGGAGAGGCAACCGAATGGCGATTGGTAATCTGGGTCTTGAAGTGATACCGAACCCCCCCGTACCATCCGAATGGACCCCAAATGGGCGGGGGCGGAGATACGGTGTTAGGAGGGCATATTTTTATTTTTTTTGACATGACCTTCGAAATTTAAACTCTAATTCAAAGCCAGGAATTGTGTGTATCAATGCAATCCGGTTTTGTCAAAATTGACCCTCATTTTCAGTTTAAAATCATCGGTAAGGAGTTGCAAGAATTATATAACGCGTAAGACATTATTTCAATTATAACGATGTTGGGGGGTGGCAATTTTTTTTTTACTATGTCAATAGGATATAAACTTCAAAGCAACCGCATTTCCATCCAGTTGCCTCGTCGAAAAAAAATGTTATGACCTCCCAACACCATATCTCCGCCCCCGCCCATTTAGGGTCCATTCGGACGGTACGGGGTGATTCGGTATCACTTCAAGACCCAGATTCCCAATCGCCATCCGGTTGCCTCTCCGATGAAATTTTACGTGCCATTGCTTTAACTAAACGTACTATCGAGATAAAAAGTATCTTAAGTCCCAGGTCATAGTCTACCCATGTGCCAAATTTCATCCAAATCCGTTCAGCCGTTTTAGCGTGAAAGCGTAACGAACAAACAAACTCACTTTCGCATTTATAATGTTATTAGTTAGGTTAGTTAAGATTAAAGATGTCACCATCAAAGGTTTATCAACTTTCAGTCTAACCAGAATGATGCGCAATCAGAGACAAATCCCGTATTTTTAAGATCGTTCGCAGTCGTATCACAGTGTCAATCTGTCAACAATTGCATAGCGTTTACCTACATTGCCATTGGTTGGCGCTGACATGAGATAACGACTAGATTTTGAAGTTTTTAATTACGGAAAAGCCTTTTACTATCTATAACCTAATTTTTGTGGGAAGAATGCAATGTTTTTTTTTTCTAACTCCAAAGAGAACACTTGCAATCAATCTCTATTTTTAGTACTGTCGATTTTATAACAATCGGATCAGCGGCATATGGAGCTCAGTCATACTTAACTCTGTAAATGCTGAAAAGCCTCCAGTTATTTCTACAAACTAACCAAAGACAGATAATTACTCGTATTATGATTCCGATTACCATAGGTAAGAAGCTGACCGGCACAGAACCCTGTGTTAAGCGATTAAGTCATGACTTGGAAGCAAAAACTCAAGGAAATAATTGACCAATTTGCTGTTGTTCTTAGATATGTATTAGTATTTATGGTCACACTACCAGCGATTACAGAAATTAACTTGAATATCTTTCCTATTTAGAGATTTAAAGACAGTAGATAATGTTGAATGAAAGAATAACAAAAGTTAACTAAAAGCATAAATAGTAGAACTGCAGAAAAAGACGTTCCAGACTAGTAAACAGTTTTGTATCTAGTACCAATCACTACAAAACACGAACAGCTAAAAATATGAATTCATCCGATTCTAATTACCCGTTTTCACTGGAGCCGCACTCAAATGTTAATACAGGCCACATTAGCGCTCACTCAGCTCGGAAAAATCCAGCGATTATAGCTTTATTATACACTACGATAAAGCTTTATTATACACTACAATTAGTGTAATCGTCACTGTTGGCTACACTGATAGATTGGTTGCGGGTTGAGATGATCCATGATATGTCTGAGAGAACAACTGTACTTAAATACCTACTTGTGTTCTAAACGCTTTGTGAAAAGGTGAAATAGCCTACTGTTTTTCGCGGTAAGCTATAGATAGTTTATCAATTACCTCAAATCTCGACAGAATTAATAACTTCTACATAGGTAAAGCGTACACCATCGTTCGCTGCATTATTTATAGCTTGCCATCATGAGGCGAGGCAGTCATCAAACGAGAAACTATAAAAACATTAACAAAGGATAACAAAAGATTTTAACAACTTGTAGATCAAAGTTAAATTTCACTGTATGTGAAATACCTTCAGTACCTTCTTGAAATAAAGTCGAGCACCATATGACACCAGGTTCCAAACCACAAATACAAACCTTCGTATCCCTACTCTTGAAGGTGGTTATAAAAAACCTGCCCTCCCGGCGACATTACCCTCTTTATTACATTCCAAGCTCTCAATATGTCGGCCGTTTTTGCCTGGCCCGTAATGTCCAGAGTAATAACTCGTCTGAGGGCCAAGTAACTGTCTGCTCCACCGCCCCCGAGCGTGCTAACAGCCTGCCCCAAGTTATTTGTGAACTGATTGGATTCAGGAGGACATCGTAAGGTAGGACTGATTGGAAGAATTTTATAAGTAGGTTGTTTCCTAAACTGCTTTAAGATTTTCCGCAAATAGGAAATCAGTTGAAAGATTAGAATGTACTTAGGAATGTATAAGCATTTAGACTTCGAAGTGGACATAAAAATATAGCAACGACTGATTATACAACTACTTATGGATAAACCAACTACTTTAAAAAAAGCATTTTAAACTAACCTTAACTAACTAACGTAAAGTCAATTGAGCTATTACAATAATTGATTTATTTTCAGAAAACTGTATCTAGATTGCTATATATTCCTTTTTTAATGAACTACCACTCATCTTTTGAGTCAATTTCCTAACATTATTAATACCTAAGTATACATCGCCCATCTTAGCCTATAATCTTTCCAAACATTTATTTAACTTTTGACAGCTAAAGTAATGATGTCCAAATTGCATTTCTGACTCGATTTCGAAATTCATGATGAATTTAATTGAATTTAAATAATAATTAAAATTAAGTAATTGAAATATATTATCATATATTATCATCGAATTCATAATTCGATGAAAAAGACAAAGTGCCCATAAAGCATGGCATTTTTTCACTTTGGTTTTTTGTAATAATTACGGAACTTCTTAGGCGTGTTGTCAAAAGTTAAATAAATGGTTAGAAAGAGTATAGTTAGGTAGGACCTACGTCAGCACCGATCTTACTAGAATGCAAAAAACTCACGAAATTGCCACAAGGTTAAACATGTTTGCAATCGTAACATGTTTCCGTCGAATCTCCTTCACGTATACAGTGGTAGGTATATATAAAACAAGGCGAGTCCGTCTGTCTCTCGCGACATACGTAAAATATCATATCCGCTGCTTTGATCAGATGCTACTAATTGTGAAGTTTTTCACAGAAATGTAGGTGGAACTGAATTATTTACTAGTTTACGTATTCGTGAAAGTATTAGAGGAACTGTCAGAATCTTTTAACCTCGTAAAGTGTTTTCGTGTAATGGAAATTTTAGGGCTCAGCTATTTGGAATGGGGCTAGAATTTATACGTTTTCTTTGGGAAGTATGCAGAGATATTTAAGACTTTTGGAGGCTCTACAAAAGGTCTGGTCTATTTTAAATATCGTTGGACTTTGGGATGGTACATTTATTTTCGCATACTCGGGTGACGTTCTAGGTCCATTTATCAGGCTATATTAATAATGAAGACTATGCAAATGCTATCTTAATCAAGAATGTTATAAACACCTGTGTAACTAATTAATTATTGTCTTATAGTGCAATTTTAGCATGGTAAGTAGGTATCTCTCGCTCTTAGTACAATTTAAGCTTTGTGTGTCATCTTCATTGCGGTGTGTTGCAATCTGTCTACTTAGACCACATCTGCATATTATATAAATATATTTTATTATTGTTTATTTCAATCAATTAGCATCAAAGACCAGCCATACCACACCTCCACCAGAAGCAACACCGCGTCAAACACACAACTAACACACCTAATAATTAATATTTACGATCGGACATCATCGCTAATTTGCTCGCAACACTACAGAATGTCACAGCTATACACAAACGTACATTTTTGTCAAATTAAACGAGTTACCGTGAGTTATGACCGGTTTTTATTAGAGAAGTCGTTAAAATTCATCAAAACATATTATATAGGTTAAATATATCAGGTTTTAATAGAAAATATGCTTGACTATTTCTGTGGGTTAAGAGGAAGTGTGTAAGGAATGGTCAGGATACTGACGTTATGCTAAAGTTATAAAACGTAATTGCATAACGCTGGCTGCAAGAAGAAGTCGTTGTTATTAAATCTCAAATTTTTTGAGTAAAGTGGCTGCTACGCGGTTAACAACCGCGTCCCCAACAGAGTTGACCTTGGCTGGCGACGGGCAAAGTTGTTTCAACGTTTGTTCGTAAACCATCATCTACGCGGTTGTAAACCACCAAGAACGCGGTCTACAGCGAAGCGCGGTCTAAGGTCTTTGGGACGCGTTTGGCGACCGTGTAGCAGGCGTTAAACTGCATGAGCAAGTGGACTGAATAAAGTGACACCTTAAAACCCATAAAAGTCTCCTTTCTGTATTGAAGTAACTAGTCCAAAAGACCTCCATGAATATTCCTGATCAATATGCAAGCAAGTTTCTTTTTTAATTCTCAACGTCATTTTTGTCCTCGAATACGTCAGTAGTATCAAATTCCTTTCATTGCGTATTACAAATTACTCGGGTATCTGATACACTTTATGTTATTTTCATTAGACATTGATCGATTGAAATGTTGCGTTAACTACAAATCTTAGAATCTGAATCACAAATGTATTGAGTTTCATTTTTGATCTTATTATCTATTAATCTAGTTTATTTTAATATTTTCCTCAAACTAGAACACCAACATTGCGTCAGAAGGAAACGCGTTCTGGTTGTACCTACGTAACAGTGTCATTGTGAAATTTCCTTCTTCACCTCAACGCAGCTCAGGTGATGCGTTAAAGAAGCATGCGTAGCTCGTATTTACAATTTGTCTGCCCTAAAGCTTCTCTAGCACAACCCCGTACAAGTGTTAGCATGAAGAACCATTTGTAAAAACGCGAGTGTCATTGATGTTCTCAATGGTAGGCACTTTATACAAGATCAAAAGTTAGAAATAATCGTAGTTAATGTGAAAGCGATAGCTACCACTACACTTCACATCCCAACCAAGCTGGAAAACATATTCCAAAAAGAAACTACGATTTCTAAAAGTTTTAACTAGTTTAAGATCTTTTCTCTTGATCCTAAACTAGTTACAACTTTTAGAAATCGTAGATTTTTTTAGCAGCCAGCCAGTTTTTTATATGGCCTCCTTTGAAATGAATATTTCAGAATTATAGAAAACTAGAACCAAATGCCTTATATTCAAAACGGCCACAAAGAGCATAATATAAGCATAATAACGTTAGAGGAGTGCATAATGTGTGCGGACTTGCGGAGTGAGATAATCTGCGGAGCGCCCGCACCATGGGCCCGCACTGCGCCGCGCCCGCGTGATTAGCTCGCACTGCGTTTTAAAAGCCTTAAAAGGTGCCGATGTACGGGGCAAAGATGAGGTTAGTAGTAGAAAGAGCACTTCTTTAACAAAACAATCTATGTAGAACATGATTGAATTCGATTTCAAGATGAGATATAAAAAAAACTCATCACTAGCAACTGCCCAATCTCATTAGAAGTGTCACAATATACTTGACATAAGAAAGTGTCTAGGTTAGAAAAAGAAAGGAAAGCAAATAAAAGAAGCACGAAAGAAATGACGTTTTATTTCCAAAGGGAAAATAGAGGCAAAGAGAAAGACCAAGAAGAAAGTGCATCTGTACACAGTCCAACTCACAGTCAACTGAAAGAAAAAGCAAACACCAAGAAGTGTACAGCAGTACCTAAAATGCTGAGCAAGACTGAAGATAACTTGTACATATTCTACTGAATACATTATATACTGAAGACATTATTTATCTACAATTCTAATTTCAACTCTTTATTAGTGGCTTTTGTTGACAGGATAATTAATTAAGTTTTTTCACAGTAATGGCATTTGGTTTAAATATTTTTTTTATTATCTGTTACCTATAGATTCCATATTAATTTTGTGAGTGTGAGGACGTTGAACTGTTGGCCTTGTGGACTGAAGATTTGTTTTCCATTTTCTTAAGTAAGTTAAGTACCTGGTACTTGTTGACAGGCCTACAAACTGTCCTCATAAAGGTACCTATCAACACTATAATATGAAAACATTATAAAAGCCAATTATTTATAAAACAGTAACCGTGGAGTTTCTTGCCGGCTCTTCTCCATAGGAAACAACCGAACAAATTGGAACCGTGCACCTAGCTTCTGACGTTTCATAAGTGCCCATGTAGGTCTATGTGACAGGCTAAAGGCTACGTTCTACTCGCTTACTACCTCTAAGAGAATAGGAATTCGGCAATAGGTTCTTACTTACCATTCTATGTTCTAAGTAAGTCGGTGATCTGTGGTGGGTGAGTGTGGCTCATTACTCGGCGCTAATGAATGCTCGCGCACGACACAGAAGCTTTGTGAACGGCAACCTGTGTGCAAAGACGCGCTGTGCAATATAATACTAGGTATATTTGTGTTGCAGTTACATAATGTACCTATAATCAAACAACTGAGGTTTTTGGAAGAATCGGTACCGTAAGATTAATGAAACACGCAAATGTTTCTTTCAATATTTCTAAGTAGTCATAGTTACCGGTTATGTTAGTGATCTAGTTCTTAGTAAGCCACTACAAAACTACTATTTTTGCTTCTGATCATTTTACTTTTAACCTGTTCTGGGTCAGATTGGGCATGAATCTTCGTATATATTATATTTTTCTTAAAAATACGAAGAACTAATAAGTAGGTACAGAAAAATAAATCTAATAACTCACATAGCCCTTCCCCTTTCAATATATTCCATACATCACGGCGGATTACGTCACAAATAACGGACATATAATAACACATGAAGCAACGTTCTAATTACAAAATTTAAAATCTTTTGATCGTGACGTCAGACCTTCATCAGGCCTCAAAAGATCTTTATTGAAACCCCGCCTTCAATTAACTGACCATCCCCTGTATAATGTCATGTTTGGTGATGTCTGTCTGTTGCAAAATGTTACTGATATCGATACTTTTGTAACTCATAGCTAAGTGCAATTTCAAAAACGAAAGATATCCTAACATCATTGAATAGTTTTACAATTGTATCTGTATTTGATTCATCATCTTCATTTATTACATTCACTCGCTATGCCAAATCCCTTTCACTCGCTATCCCAAATTTTTCAATATTTTTATTGGTTTTCATAATTACTTCAGCTAAAACAATCACATCGCCACGCAAATGAACTGAAATATGAATAAAACGGACGGAACCACGGGTAAAAGCTAGCACTTAATAAAGAGGCACGTTTAGGGTTTTCATTACACCATGTATAATGGCGCGTACAAATATTTTTAATCCGCTGCCTCATACATCTTCCGCAGTTCATTTTGCTGGACATACTCTTGCTAACATATTTTTGATGCACACAAATTCCCACGTTATCCCTCCTACATTAAGTCCATTTTCTAACAAATCTTCATTTACAACATATGGAAAAAAGTAGCAGAGGAATATACAACGTGTTCAAAACAAATAAGGTTGAAGATGCTTTGCATGTAGAGTGCTATATCAAAAACTGAATAGGTGGCCGGCACTGGGGATTTTTTTTAATGTGTGGATATTGCATCGACGTGTCCGGACGTATTTATGGACAGGTAAATATTTTCGTAGCGAATATAGAGGTTATGTATGTTTACTTTGTTATGGGTGGAATGTAATATAGCCAGATATCGCCAACTGGAAATATCCATTACTGAAAATGTTGACGAAACTTTTGAAAGGATAAAGCAATTTACATTATTAGAAACCTTACACTGACTTGGTTGATCTTCTAAGGACAGGATATAACACCTTCCATAATAAAATAGTGCATGATCGAAGTCTATCGTTTATTGCTTAAAAATGATGGATATATTAATCCATCATCCAAGCCTTTCGCAAAATACCTATATTGGGTTTAGCTTCTAGTCGAACCAAAAGTGGTTGAAAATCAATACTTATTGAAATGGCATTTTACCAAACAGTCTGTGCAATAGCCTACCTACTTTTATGAATTAGTCAAAATTAACTCTTAATTTTTTATAACCGCACACGACACTGTAATATCACTGCGAAGCCCCAATTTACGGTTTATGTGCATTACGACCTGGAATTCCGTTTCACCCACCCAAAAGCCATATTCGTTCACAATTGAAAATCTCTTCCCAAAACAATTGGCTGTTCGTACTATAGAGGTAATTCTTTCTACCCTCGAAGCCACGTGGCGGTTGATAGTCACAATTAGCCACGGCATTCAAGCATAGTCACGTGAGGGAAGAGCCGTGTGCGGGAAGTACGGGAACGAGAAGGCCGCGTGCGAGAACTGAGCCACATTCGCAACACTACCGCTCCACTGACAATGAATTGAAGAATTAATTGTTTAAATATTGTGAGAGAGATGGGTCAGTGGATGTTCTCAGATGAAACTGACGTTTGATGCAGCTCATTGATTTAGAAAGCCATTAGTATGTTGTTGAATAGTTTATCGTATTACAGAATGATTTTCGCCTTTTCAGCTTTATGAAGGAATACTGCTCAAGTAGATCTGTCTGTACTAGAAAATTAAAATTCCTAGTATAAAGTATTTTGAGCAATTTAATGCCACATCTTAGTAAGATTCTCGAAGAGAGGAGGTCGTGGTTAAGTAATAACAGCCGCACGGGTCGATCCCTCAGGTTAAGCTACGCTTGGCGAGGTTGGTCAGTAGATGGGTGACCATCTTTACTTACCGAGACTCCTCCATGCTTCGGAAAGCACGTTAAGCCGTTGGTCCCGGCGGTCATTCGTGGATCTTTGACAGTTGTTACCGAGTCGTCAGAAGCCTAAAAGTCTGACACCAGTCTTACCAAGGGGTATCGTATTACCCAGTTAGTGCATTTTGGAGGTCAGATAGGCAGTCGCTCCATGTAAAATACTGGTATGCAGCTGCATCCGGTTAGACTGGAAGCCGACCCCAACATAGTTGGGAAAAGGCGAGGCAGATTGATTTGATCTTAGTAAAATTCTATGGTCTTTTATAAGACAAATAAGTACTACCAAACCTGAAAACACACCATCTACTTTGAAGCCAACACATAACAACCAAACAGCTCCACACTAATAAGCCTCTGAAACTAAAAACAAAAACATAAAAATCGCAATACAAAGCCTCTATCTGAACCAATTGGATGTAAAAATATTCTCACAGAACATATCTAAGAGAAGGTAATGACGCGAACTCGATATGAATCTATACATAATGCTTATAAATAACGCACTATATGTACACGGGCTATTAGGAAATGTGTATGGGCATAATAATAAATATTCATCAGGTCTTCTGTTTGTGCCTATCAAAACATATGTGGGGGAATAGGGGTGCTAGTGAGTGGTGAGCGGAGTTTAATGAAGAAATACCAATCTTTATTATGGTTGAATTTTAAAAGGTTACGATGGAATGGCGTCAATTTGAGTGTGGAATTTTTTAACTCTCTAAAATAATGAAGTTAACTTTGAAGTTTAATATGTAATTTGTGATAGGAAAGTCAATGTAGCCGAAGTAAAAGAAAAACTTCTACCAGTTCAGAATTTACAAACGTCAGGGGATGTCTTTGAAAGAGTCGCTGAAAACATTTCAAAACGATTTCGTCGTACACCAAAAAAAAGGAAAAGTAATAAGTATACACTCTTGATATAAAATGGCATGCACGAATGCATGTGACGCTTATTAATGTGCAACATTACCACAGAACAGTCACACCGCCACCATGGCCACTAAGTGAATTCGTGTGTCCATGCCACCTCCAATTTAGTGGCGCGAACCAATCATCATTACCCGAGGGTCAACCGCGATCAAAATAAACACAACACCGAACGCACCTTTATTTAGAAAGAGACAAAAATATACCCTACTGTTCAGAGTAAAAAGGATAGAGCAATAAGTGGGCCAGAGATCGTAAACAATTGTGCAAATGAAAGATTATGTTTATAGAGTTAAGGTGTATAGTCTAATAAAATTACGTCTTTATCCCCCGGCCTGGAGATAAGTTCTGATTCTCTTATATTGTTGCCGTTTTCATTACGATCTCGAATATATTTTGTGATGAAAATGTCTTTTTTTGGGTAGGTGTTGTTTTGCTTGCTTCATTGGTATTCCAAGTTAGGTAACTAATAAAGTCTTGAATATATTAATTTAAAAGTATTAAAATTATGTTTTAAAGACGGTGAGCTTTCATCCACGATTTACATATGTAACGAAAATAAGAATATATTATTCCTTTTGGCGATCGTTCATAGTAATAAAAACATTGAAAGACAAATTCTTTAAGGATTGACATCCATTTAACTTCGGTGATAACATAAATCTTGCACCTAAAGTTACAAAAGGATTAATAAATCAGAAAGTTACTGCTTCTGCGACATTTACTAAATACAATTTCGTATGTATATTTGCTCATAAAATGTAGCGAGATAATCCAACTCATGGCGCTTTCTTTCATTTTATAAATTTAATTCGTCCGTCACGGGAAGAATGACCTTTTACCACGTGAGACTGCCCATTACATACAAAAACATCACATACGCTATATCACATCATTCTAAATTGACCTTTACACTTCAATTTCAAAGTACAATTTCGTGTGCTCATCTTGACGCATCTTATTCCAGAATGATTTACGTCACTAGACAATGCAATCTATTCTCCCAGGCAGCAGTCCAAAGAAAAAGAAAGCGTAGACTTTTGGGAATTGAGTTGAAATTCGAATGGTAAGAGCGTGGAAAAACTAAAGGAGCTCTCACATTTCACTGAAAAATGTGTAAGAAGTAAGGCAGGGAAAGCCACGGGATCCGTTATAAAGACATATTATTCTTTTGAGCGCGGGACGGTTGTCGAGTCGCAATAAGTCGCAGTAATCCGCGGAAGGTATAGTGCGCGAGATTCAATTGTTATTGTTTGCGTCGGCCCTAATGAAAAATATTTCGCTGTACTTTTTTTGAAAGTGTTTTGAGCTCTTTCAGTTTATTCTTTGCGAGAAAGGTTTTGTGTTGCTTCAAAGTATTTTTAGACAGACAATTGTGAGGTATTCTAGGTGCTTTACTAACAGACATGAGGTTGTGATAAATGGTTTCTCTTTGTTGGATTTGATTATACTTTTGAAAATTTTAGGTTATCTTATGAGATTTCGTTTAGTTTCGGTCACGTGGATTCAAATCCAATAACCTACTGGTCTATGGTAACCATAGTAAAAGCCTTTTCATAAAAGAGTTATCGACTTACTTGACTAATGTCATACATTACTTATAATGTAACGGAAGTGACGTTCAAAAGTTTTACATATTGATGGTAAAAACAGCCTATTTGTAATAGAAAACCCACGCACACAAGTTGTACACATTTTTGTATCTGCAAGTTAGGATTTTCAACTTGTTCGATTTGGATAGGAAAAAAAAAAGCATGTCCAGATTTCCTGAAAGTGTCGAAAGCATTTTGGCGCGGACACAGTGGACATAGTGGCCCAAACAAATTCAAAACAACCATAAATCAGGAAGGCACAAATAAAAAACTAAGGTAAGCGCTCCTGTTGTCGGTCGCGCCGAACCGGGCCACTTCCGTTTGGCGGCGGAAGCGACTCTATTGGCGTAAAAAAGCTGCGAGTCAACTGGCCAGTTTGTTAGAGGTTTATTGAAAAGCGAACATTGATAAAAGTGTTCGACGACTCGTCGTGCTGTCCATGTTTGGATGTAGCACTTTTGTGTAAACGTTAGGGATTTACGAACGTTTTTCGGTTTTGGCAAAGTATTTTTTTCGTGTAACTTTTTTGCTTGAATTTACCAAAAAATAAAACATCCTAAAACTTCGTAGACATTTCTTTTTTTGAAGAACGCCTACACAACTAACATAAACGATTTACTTGTTATACTTTGCATTTATAAAACCTAACGGTATCAAAATATCTTACAACAAACCATATTTTCATTCCCACACAGCATCCCCTCCACGCGAGCGCACGCGCCGCCATTCGGCACGCACGTGTAGCGCAAATTAAAAACGTTTCTGCCGCGAGTGCGATTATTAATTACCGATAAGTCGTGCGCTCACCCTACCCCGTGAGAGAGGTGCAATTAACGTGCATTGTTCAAGATCAACTTGGTCTTTTCGATTTTGAGTTTTAAAAATGAATTTGGTTTGTCAATTGACAACGAAAGGGGAAATATTTTCGGTTGGATTCACCAAAAGTTTTCGATGGTTTGGTTATCTAATAATATCGATTTATTGCCCTAAAATAGATAGCACTTAGTAGGTATTCATCTGTGTCCATCCATTACAGCTGTTTTTAAGGTGGTTCCGCAGTTACAGCCCGTAAAATTGAAATTTTCTTACGGTTTTTGCAATTTGGAGGTCAGTGTCGGGTGCGTCATCAAAATATGATTCGCGACTTTATCAGATATGTATTTACAGAACTATAATCATTATCAGCAGCAGTGGTGGCCCAGTGGTATCGGCCCCGACTTACGAGTTGAAGGTCGTGGATTCGAATCCAAGCAGGCGCTTTACTTTGTGTAAATAATTTCATCACCACTGCTCTCAAAACGGTGAAGGAAAACATCGTGAGGAAACCGGCATGTCTTTGAACCAAAACTTCGAAGACTTGTGACATCGACCAACTCGCACTGCGCCCGCGTGGTGGATTACGGCCCACTCCCTCTCACAGAGAGGAGGCCTGTGTCCCAGCAGTGGGAACATTAATAGGCTGATGATGATGATGATGAATCATTATAATCAATAATACATCTAAGATAGATTTGTTCTATAAGAGCAAATCTCTTGTGGAAAAGTTAGATACCGACCGAAAAATCCTAAGAAAATTTGAATTTTGCGGGCTACAACTACGGATCCACCTTAAGTAGAATCTAATTATTTCCAGAAGTTGTTTTATAATTCGGTTCCGCACTGGATTGAATACTTCCGTAACATAATATGTCAGTAGGTACTACTGTTTTCCCAATAAATAAAATAAAATATCTAAAACTGGATAAATCTCCTTATTTACCAATTACATAGGCACTTCGATATCCCTCATTCCTAACGAGCTTCAAAGTAAGTACTTCACCAATCTCCCACACAACACATAATCTCATTGAAGTCTGGCACACATCGGGAGGCTGTCCACGTGGCGTTTTTAAGATCAGCCGCCAGATAACCCTACGGGCTGATAGCAGCCGCGGTGAAATGGACGGTGGGTAGGCACGGGCGTACAGAAGGTTCAAATTGATAGTGGTAGTAGATACAGTGTGTATTCTGGAGTAGATAAATTATGAGAACATTTCAGTCTAGTTCGGAAAATTGATAACACTGAAAATGTTTTTAATGTTCCTGCACCACTATCTATTAGATAATCAAGGGGTAAGTACATAGTCTAGTGTCAGAAATGAACTTTAATACAAAAACTTAATCAATTTTAAAACTTATTGTGATTATCGACACTGAAAATGCTTAGGTAATTCGATATTAAAATAGACTAAAAACTTAGTAGGATCACATCAAAAGTTATTTTATAAAGGCTTGGTTTTCCTTTTAAGGTCGAAACCCGGAAAGTGCATGATCTTATAAAAGTTTAGTTTTCCTTTTAAAGCCGAAAACCTAAAAGTGATTTTATAAAGGTTTGGTTTTCCTTTTAAGGTCGAAACCCTGAAAAAGTTTAGCTATATTTAGGTAAGGCAAGTCAAAGCTAAGAATTCTTTCGCATAAACTCCTTGACAAAAGTAATCTTATAAAGGTTTGGTTTTTCTTTTAAGGTTGAAAACCTAAAAGTGATCTTATAAAGGTTTAGTTTTCTTTTTAAAGTTGAAAACCTAAAAGTGATCATAACCTCTGTGACGTCCGTGTTTGGAAAAAAGGTAAAGGTTTGGTTTTCCTTTTAAGGTCGAACGAAACTCTTAAAAATTGTAGATTTTAAGTAATGGGATATGAAAGCTAAGAATTATTTCGAATAAACTCAGAACAAAAGTGATCATAATATAAAGATTTCGTTTTCCTTTTAAGGTCGAAACCCAAAAAAATTGTACGAAGCTATATGTATACATATACTATATGCTATTATTATTGCTATGTATTAAAGCATATGAAAGCTAAGACTTCTTTAGAATAAACTGCTTGATGGGACTTTTCATTTTAAAATTCCTTAAAATTATATATTTCCAATTTTAAAACGTTCAAATACTTTTCTATTGTTACTTCGTTGCCGTATATCGTACTACAGTGGGGTCAGCAGCTCATCGCACACATGACAGGTATCCGATGAGCGATGCCGCAGACAGATGCGCGCCGATTGTGCGCAAATAGCTTCTAAATTACTTTACGATAACATCTTAATGCCACCTAATGTTATTGCACTTTGATAATGATCGAAAGTAAACTCTTGATGGATCTTTGTTGACGTAAAACATTCTAGTTCTTTAGGCACTGAATGTTTGTTAGGTTATGTAGGACTAGGACTAGACTTACCTGTTAGTTGGACAATTTCTAGTTGTAATAAGGATCAAATTCGCAAAACCCGTATTCGTTAGTATGAAACTGACAGGTGTCACTCGACGGCTGGACTGTAATTAAGAATCAATTATTTCAGCAGATTTAAAATTATTCAAGTTAAGTATAGCTTTGCTATGTTATGTTTATGCATTATTTTCTCATTTCTTGAGTTATTCTTGTACCTACACACAGTCATGCTGTGGTGGCAAAACCTAGTCTGCAATAACCCTATCACTTTCTCTAACATTGTGTCTACAAGTCGTTGATTTTAGCTGTGCAAATGTGCATCATTTGAATGAATGAATGAAGGAAATGCAGCGTGGTTTAACCAGACTATAAATCGAATGAAGCCCAAGATCTGCACTAGCCCCTGAAGTCTCATGGTTCATGGTTACAGAGGTCAGGCATTGCATATCAAGGAGTAGACCGGGTGGCGGGGTAATGGTAAGGAAGACGTGCCCTTAGGATATGGAAGGATTTGCGAGCCGTAACGGATATGCATCCTAGAGTAGGCAATGGATTAGTGGAGAAACGGGTGTTGATGGGTATCTTTTTACGACGTCGCCACTATGTTGGTTCAGCACCCTAATTACGCAATGCACGATCAATTTTAAATTGAAACCAATTGAAAAAGATTGCCAGTTCATTGCTTCATAAGTTCGACAAAAAAAATGAGCAGATTTTTTTGTCGAACTTATGAAGCAATGGACTGGCAATCTTTTTCAATTGGTTTCAATTTAAAATTGATTGTGCATTGCGTAATTGTGGGGCAGGTCCATCTTCACCGGTGAATCTTTTGACGCGGATACGCTGCTTTCTCGGCTCTTTTCTATATCACTGCTGTGCTGTATTACACTTTGCTGTTTTTTTAGTCTTCGTCAGATGTCTCGCTGCTGTCCGTTTCAGGATTCTCGCTGGAAGCCTAATCTCATTCGACATTCGAAAGTTGATTATCTTTGTCGAAGAACGTCATGTCCTGTTTTTATTGTCGTTCCATGTGTAAATATGACGGCCTACTTTCTTAGATTGGGCCTTATACTGCATTGCTGCATGTAACAGGTGTGGATTGCCGCGCCTGTGAACGTGTGTGCAAATGTGCATCATTTGAACAGCTAAAATCAACGAAATAAAAAGTATATTGTAAGCGTTTTCCTTCGTAATGCAAAAAAAAACTTACGCAATATCCTCCACAAAGTTTTAATAACATTTTGTTCCATAACACAAACATATTTAAAACTTACTGACTCTTTTAATAGCCAGCCATGTGAAAAAGCAACAGCGCATTATTAATAAAGCCGCGCACAGAGCTGCGATTGTGCGCGAATGAAAAGGCGATTAGTCGCGGCGCGTCCCCTACACCCTCACCTATTGTTTGTCGCGGACGCTACCTACACACTATTTATGTATACTTATTTAAATCTCTATAGATTGGGTGGAATGGGCGAGGAGAGAAAGGGCTTAAATGCGATTGATTGTGAACACGATTTTATTTTACATGAATTTTAATTAAAATTGTTATAAAACCAGATATCGCGCTACAAATAATAGAGTGAAGCATGCCAAATCTACACCACCGCTCTGTGCATGCGCTCTATGCATGGCACGCTCACACGCTCGCATTTGCCAACAATCATTTACAATCAAATTACAATCAAACTACACCTCACTAAGTGCCTCACGTCACTGTTGACAGCGCTATGTCTTGTTTTTTCATTTGGTCTGAGGCTATTGGCACGTAATGTATACCTATATACAAATTTCTGTTTCTATAATTAATGATTTATTTGATTATTCAGAGTCTGAAAACTGCTGTCATTTGCAATAACTTACAATTTGTTTTTTTTTTTAATGTAGGTTATTTAAAAACGTATTGATAAATAAAACCGTATTTTTTTTTACTTAGATATCCCAGCAATAATATGCACTTTTGACATAATTAAACATTCATTTTGTGCGCAAAAGTAAAATATTACCCATATGAAATCCACTTAGGCCCTTTCAACTCTACATCACCTCAGATCGGTTCTAAGGCTGCCTACACTGTTGAGAACTGTTCACGCGTGCGAATTCCCGTCACCCGCCATTGTCGACGTCCGACTAATGCGTCGACGTCACGTCACAGAGGGAGCTAAGCCGCTGTCGAATCGCGGGCGATTAAAAAACGCTTGTTTTCTCTGATGGATGGATTTGAATACTGTTAATTTGATTTCGTTAGGGAAAATTGTTATGATTAGATTTACATCTTTAGAAGGATTTTCATTAAGTACTTTATTTTTAACAATGTATGTAGGTAGTAGGTACTTAATTATTTGAATGACGTTGTTATTAAGTAAAACACTCATCTCAGTTTATTAGTTTATACTTACCTTTTTTACAATCTTCACTCGCTGTCGAACAAATAAGAAAATTGGGTAGGTATGTAATTAAGTAGGTAGGTACTCTTGGTGCGACCAAGTTTGACTTTCAGCCATTACCATGCTCTCGACAGAAAAGAAAAGTCTGGTTCACTGTCGCCGGATACGGCGAAGAGTGTATATGGTTTTAAAAAAATACTTTAGATAACAGGTGTTTCAGACCATCGAACTGAATAACTTTTACTATGGGACCAACTTAAAAATCGCGAAAAAAAAATAGCTGTCCCATACAGTTTAGTTGAACAGCAGATTTTGTTTAATAAATTTAATAATATAAAAAATCTGCTGCCACGACACTTTTTTCGTACAGAAGTAATACCGCAAAATGAAAAAAATACTATAATATAAGGAATTATAATGAAGCACATTTGATGAGGTGTAATTTAATTTCTTTACACCCCGTTTGCAACACTATAAAAAATCAAAATAAACTATCTCCAATTCTTCATAAAAAGAAGACCGTTAGTCGTTACATTTAGATAATAGTAATACAGCAAACCCTCCACCTATACACACGTACTACCTAATTAACATAAAAATAAATTCATAATCACATGAAATATTGCAGTCGTAACTAACAATAACTGCAATTTTCCACGCGATAAATCTTTTAATAATAATATTTAATGTCGTTGACGCGAGTGAGGGCGACGGATACAATGCGACGTGCGACATTAGACGCGACACAATAGTCGGAGATTTGACGCGGGCGATCGTGTGCACCTTGCCTTTGTCCTAGTCCCCCGGGATTGATGCGATGAGGTGAGGGCCCTCGGTTTGAATCGGGATTTGATCAGTAACGGTCACAGTTGTGTTACTGAGCAGCGCGTGGGTCGCCTTTATGTAAAGTTTGGCTGACTGATGCGGTTATGATAAATGGTTTGACTCTTCAATCCCTATGATAAAGCGTCTGTTACTATCTTGTTGTTTAATTACAATTATAGACTTCGAAGTTTAACAAGCGCTGTCAACGAACTGCTATAGAAGCTTACATGGTCTCCATGTTTAGGTTGTTCGTCTTTGCCATCGATATTTTTTAATAATAATGACTCATTAAATAAGAATACGATTAATTTATTATATATATGTTTCAACATAGGTAATTACATACATAGATCTTAAAAAAATAAGCCAAATTAATGATGTGTGATACTCAAAGTTCGCCGACGACGGTGTTAAGCACATTTTAATTTAGATTAACTTAGAACTGGCTTGAAATATTTAGGACCTCTTCAGTTGTTTGTTTAGATCTAGCTTTAAGGCTTTTGCAGACCAGCGCGACTTGTCGCGCGACGCGACACGAACAATACAATTTCTGAGAAAACATCACGGTATAACAATAACCGGTGTCGCGTCGCACGACAAGTCGCGCTGGTCTGTAGAAAGAATCTTTGCTCTGTTATTATCACTGTCGCTACAAGCGTTATCAAATTCAATCTAACAAACAACAATAATATTAATCTCCAAAAATTAAAACTAAAATTAAATCATTATCATCAGTAGGTATCCTTCACTTCCGCGAGCTACCCTTCCTTACTGTTACTCACATGTCCAGGGGAGCGGGGGACATGATGCAGGGTGCAGGGGAGCGAGTGAAGGGCGCAGTCCGCTGCAGCACTGATTGTGAATGCTACTAAAATCGATCTGCATTATCATATGTATAGGGAGATAGATAACCTTTAATTTTAGGTATATAATATGTATATATTTAGAAACGAAAACTATACGGAAAGTCACTATCATCATCATAATAAATACCTATTTATTATCTCAACATCAAATCACGTGTGGTGTAAGATGCACAATCTTATATGTAGAAAAGTCCTGCGTTACAGATCACCCTGCTCTTAGATAATAACATGCTAATTTAGTCGATTGTTGTACCTTTCGCCAGAGTATTCACAGCTTTTCACATGACGGTCAAGTTTATATTAAAAACCGGGTGGCCCCGCATGTTTCATCGCATCCTGTGTGTTATGGACATCATCATCATCTTTCTGGATGTTGATTTGGTTTCCCTTGGAGTATTTCTGTATTTTCATCCACTATTTGATATTATGTTTAGGCCCTTCAGATTTCCATGTCGCAGCCTACGGTTTCAACTTTTTCAAAAACCGTCATAAAATTCGTAGAATTATAATAATTATTATCATAACATACATTCACATCAACCAAACAGCACGTGAAGTCGTTTTCACTTTCTATAAAATCAACCATTACTAACGTGTTCACCCCATTCACAAGACTACCCTCCAAAATATAATATTAAATTAACATAAACCTGTGAGCACAACAGCGAATCAAAACGAGAACATCACGGATATCGTTAATTTGCGTCTGCCAGCTCCTTCAGGCCAGGGGAAGGTAACGATGTTACGGCTTCAATAGAGGTAAGTGTGTTAGCAGCTTTTGTATGTTTCTTAAGATCTGTTGCTGTTGCTATGGTTACCGGACACCTTGTGTTTTGAGTGGGTCTCAGACTTGATTTAATTTAAGGTAGGTACGAGCTTTGCGTTTGAAGGTTTATGATTAAGATTGGTCTACAATGCTCGACTGTTTCAAAAGCGTCATGGAATACAATAATGGCTTTAGTGGTTTTCACTACTCTTATGAATAGTAGAAAAAAATTATAATAATAGTACTTTTGTTTTTTTTTTTTGGTGGTCTAATATATACTCAGATGTTATCTGCATTTTTGTGCCGCATCTTAAAATCTCTTGTTGCAGATTATCCGTCTAATATTTTCATTACCCATAAACATGAACCCGAAATTAATTCCCCCATTTTATCATTAATAAAAAAATCATACCGCCATCAAAACTGAACATGAATCTCCTCTCAAACGTAAACACTCATAAACTGATCTAAATGGTTGTTGTCTTTATACCAGAGTGTCGAATATTGCCATTTTATGCACGAGGTAATGATTCCAAGGTGGTTTATGGGCGGTTTGACCATAACCTTTGATTGGTCTTCATAAAGTACTGGCGGCTTTTTAGCAGTCAGGGTCTTTTTATTAGATGTCATTGTCATTACCTTGTTACCTGACCTTTGATGGGTAATTTGTGTGAGGAATAACAATTCAATCAGTATTGTATGTTTCCGTATTTGTAAGTGTGTCGTGTAGTGCGAGGTCTGGAATACATTGTAAGTGTTCGATTGCGAATCTATGACAATCGATAGCGTGCTAACTTATTGGACCTTTGTTAAGTGGTGCACTGTGTTGACCATCAAGATATTTTCTTTGGAATTTTTTGTACTAACTAATTTCTTAGTGAACAGAAATCAGAAACGTTATTCTTTATTTTTCTTTAACCTTACCAACTTTATGGAAAAAGGTTTAAAAAATGGCAGAGGTACAAAAAAAACAATGCAATTAAATGGTATCCAAAAATGCATATTTACCATAAGTAACTAAGTAGGTAATTAGTAACTGGTGCCAAGGTAATAACAGTGGTCCCTATACCTACTCAAAATTAATGGGCACGTAGATATTTGAATACCAAAAACTGATACAAAATAAATCAAACATGACTCATATTTATCCACTTTACATTAAATTTTCATCTCCGTACCTTCGAACCCCTCAACGACATTGCAACAAACAAAATAGTCAAATCGATCTTTATTGATGAAATAAAAGTGCATATAAATTTTATGAAGTATAAACGGGACATTTCTAAAAGTTTATGGGACGAACACTCGTGGGGGACTAAGTACCTAAACCTAAGTCAACGCACAAGGAAATGTGTCGAAACTTATGAGAAAATATCGATACCTTCAACATCAGTCACTACTTTTCATAGAAGAGAAGTGATAGGTTCTTGAACGTAAGCCGCAATGTATAGCTAGCTTGGAGTTTCAACGTAGTAGGGCTGTCTCAACGCAGGGTAAAGGAGTTACGGTGACCATAAATTCAAGTTAAATTGGAGACATATCTTTTAATGTGCGTTTATTGAAGTGTTTATGTGGAGGTCTTCAAAGTCGCGCCTCTTCTATTTAATGGACCACGAGATGAATTTGCGTCTCACGTCTTAACGAAAGTTACTCACTGTGACGGTTCTGAACTTTCTAATACGATTATGTATTAAAATTAATATTTGGGTAATTGTTTGATGACGAGGTAGAATGGAGTTACTTCAGAGCTCTTTGATGTAACTTTTGGTATTTGTATTCATTGATTTAGTTTTAGTTTGGAGTACTTTTGTTTAGATAATGACGGGATGTAATAAAATTAATGCTGATGTTGTAAGGTATTGAAAATGCAGAAAACACCGAGACTTATAGAGAAGCGAGCATAATTGAATCTACGTGAACTAATCTCTTCACCACTCTTCAGCAAAGCTGAGCCCGCGGCGTTTTGTAACAAACGCAAATTTTTCTTTTACCTCCACAACGCTCCTGAGCTATCTACATTGTAATGTAACGTAAACTACAAAACCCAAAATGAATGCAAAAACATTATAATATGTATCTAGTTTTCCATAGCAGTGACGTCATTGTGAAGTACTAATCAGAGGGTTAATTCCCAAAATGTTTGTAGTATTCTATTCTCATTCTCAATTTTTCTAGATTTTTTATCCTCTTTCACATTTTTTACATTGATTGTAGCTGGGATGAGATTGCCACTTAAATTTGATATAGATTTCAAATTACTTCAAGTAACCTTTTCAAAGACAAGCCCAGTGAAGAGTCCTGACGGCGACGACTCGATCACTCATCATAACCAGCACATAGGCTCGTCACAACACGGACGCAGGGGCAGCGGGTCTGCTTCGGACGCGGCGCATTAGGCCCGTGACAAACGAGGATTTTATGCAAACTCCGCGCTGCCGCCGACACACTCCTTTACCGGTGAGGGAAGGGATAGTGTGGTGTCGATGGTTTGTGTGTACCTAACTTAAAAAGTAAAACTATTGATAAAAACAAAAATTAGATATTAATGCTAGCGAAAACAGTTCAATATTATAGTGGGTACAAATAGTTTAATTGCACAGAAACAAAATTATACAGTATTTTTTACTTCAACTATCAAGCACACTTCGTTTATTGTATACCTCTCGAGGATTTCCCCATTGTTTGCAAACCTGCTGCTTATTAGCATAGAAACACCGGAATATTTGACCCCCTGGTGGAACGTATGAATATTGTCTTCGTGATGCTGATATCTTTCCCGTGTACCCACACCAGGATTCAATGCATCCACGTTTCAGTTCGATGACGTAAGAGTTTGTCTTGAGAAGCACGTTATCGTCGAACTTCATCACCTCCTTCATCTTAAATCCGTCTTCAAAAGGTACGAAAGGGTTGAGATCACATTGAACATTCTTTGAATCATCTTCCTCACATATGAACTCATCCTGTGATAGCACGTCGGTTTCGTTCGGTCTCACCAGAGTCCCTATATCCACCAGTTTAGCGTGTGAAGCGTGAGAACCTACATCGTCTTTCCTGTGGCACACTCGTCCACCGTCTGAGTAAATTAAACAATCTACCAAGTAAAACGATTTGTTTCGTATCGTCTTCGACAAGAACAACAACTTGTCGATGTTTTTAAAGTGATTATATCTTATTGTTTCGCACGCATAATCGTCTTCTTTTGTTATTTCTATGAAGCATGATTTCAGGATTAAGACCGGTGAAGTGAGTTCTATCATGGAGGTGAATGTGACTGGTGAACATATTGCGGAACAGTTATACAGGATAGTGTCGTTTCTGGGTATGTAGGGGTCATGAGATGGTTCTATAGTGTCGGAAGAGCTTCTACGTCTCACTTTTGGCGACACTTTGCACACTGGTACTTGGCCCTGAAATATGAAATATTATCTATAAAGTTTACATACTTAGTATTAATTACTTTCCAAGTAATTTCTACAATATGGAAGAGTCGTTACACAACGTATACATTCGCAGATTTTAAAGAAACTAACTACAAGTTTTGTTGAAGACCAACAAGATCAAAATAGTCCATCTTGTTTTCCGATTTCAACGAGGAGTCATGGGCACAGCTAGTCATCAACTTAAAATAAATGAATAGGTCTTACCTCATCTATAACACAAGTCACATCCCTATTGTAAACCTGAAAATATTTAAAATGGTTAGTTATTGCAGATAGTAATTTTATAATTTGCTTAGTAAGACAACATG
Organism: Conistra vaccinii; assembly: GCA_948150665.1. NCBI lineage: Eukaryota > Metazoa > Arthropoda > Insecta > Lepidoptera > Noctuidae > Conistra > Conistra vaccinii. Next base: position 26,044,140 of record OX411318.1, read on the forward strand.
ATTGGCCTTCTAACATCTAATAATATTTTAAACGATTCTTCTTACCGCCTCAACTTCACACATACACACATACTGAATTACGAATAAACTTATAAAAATAACATTCATGTCTGTGTTATAACATTATGCATTTACGAATAAACATGGAGAAAGTCATCGTGCAATAAAATATTAACTGCGTTCCGGTCCATTGCACATTAATGGATTAATTAATTGGAAACTCCTTGATAACGAATACAAAATATTACGTACAAGACAAAACATTCTACACTCATTCATACAACCGAATATTGTGTGACGTTCAAAGCAATATCGATAAATTATGACAGTTTCACATCACTGTGAATATTCAAATGAGTAGTTTAGGCGTAGTAGGTAAATAGCATTGCGTATAATTCATTTAACCACAGAGCAGTGTCAACCAGTATAACAACATTATAAGTAACTGCTTATAAAATCTGCGTTTGGAAAACTTGTTAGGAAAACTTACTAACAAGTGAAGCAAAATAAACGTTTGTAGGTAGTAGTAGGTACACTTAAACAAAGCCAAAGTAATACTTATAAAAATACATGATATACCATTAAATAGTTACTGTATGAAGTTTTCTAAAGACGGGATGACTAGGTACTATTTTCTGTTTTTTCATTCTGTTTTATTTCTTATATTAACCAACTGTCTTCGCCTACTCTAAGGCATACATTCGCGATAGTTTCAGCGATTGACTACACTGTAAGCTGTCGTAAAAACCGCCTCCCGCTAATGCAGGCGCTGCAGCCACTGACGCGTGGGTAGTATAGCCCACAGTACTTTGTTTTGACGTGTTATCATTGTATGGAACTGTTCTTTGATGCAGTTAAAACACTCATTTAATATTTTCAGGCATATAAAATTATCTATATATTATTATATACAATTTTAGCAAAACATCACTAAGTATACCTACTGTTAAATACAAACTGTAATCTCTTTCATATATCTTTGTTGAGTTGACATCAATTATAAAGTCTTTTTTCACACAATGTGGTAGAATATTGGTTCTACTAACAAATACCAATATACATACTCGCAACAGAATCATAGTATACCTACGTGGATACCTCAATAAACAATATTATCACCCAATGCAAATCCCATGATACGATGCAGAGAATTGAAACAACTGCATGTGACTATTACAGTCGTCAATACGTCCCCATACGGGGCCACAGGGAGGTGTCGCCATACGAGGCTATAGGGAGGTGTCGTCGTACAGGGCCTTTACACCTCGTAAACGGTGTCAATTGAGCTTTATCGATAGTCTTCTGCTGTTGCAATGAATTTTTATTTACCTTTAGAAGATTGAAGACATTATTTATTTGAATATTATTGCATTTGTTTGTTGTCCAATACAGAACTTTAATTAGCAGAGTTGATTGATTGAAGTTATGAACTGTTCAGGTATATAAACAATCTTAGTGACGAAAACACCAGGGCGTTTAACCGTTTATGATGATCACACATAATCAACAGACTAAGGCACTAGTGCACTAACGAGCCTATCAAATACAATACCACAACAAATTAATGCTGGAATCCACTACGTTCTCACAATGAAATGCAACTGTATTATGATTATGAGTCAAATAAGTAATGTAGCGACAATGATGATACCCAAACACATATCGCCAAGTAACTCGATTACATTTTCAATTTTATAAAACTGGGCGTCAAGTGTCATGAGTACGGCCATAATATTAATCAGAGTAGGGTAACAAGATTTGGAGCACGTAATCGGACGGTCTCAGCGGGGTGCGGGACACTTTATTAGATTGTCGCCCCGACCTGCCAGCGAACGAGAAGAAACGGACGATGGGAAAACATTCGCGTATGAGTTTGTTGCCAAATGTTGGGAGGTGGATATGCTGTCATACGTATATTTTTTAATTCACAAGGCTCGGTGTAAATAAAATATACTCGTATTTAGGTCAGGGAGTTGGTGTCCAACAAAAATTATATATGTACCGCAGTCAAATTCTAATCTATTTTCTTTTCAGCAATTAACTTCTAATTAAATTGCCAACTTACGTGATTATGTATGCGCAACTGACACGTTTTTTTTTTAAGTGTGTTCGGGACGTCCCACAGAAGTGATAACTTAAACTAATATAAGTTGAACTATACAGACAGATTGGCGTCCCATAAGAAGTTATCACTTCACAAAAACAATCTACTACATACTGTACAGCCAAAGTATGAAGTTTGTTGTGACAAAATAACCCAGAAAAAACTGTAATCCAATTTCTCACACCAAAATGCACAACCAATCAAAACATTTCTCAAATCCACTGCCAATATTAATCGACATTTCTGTATCTAATACTAACACAACGTCATTCAACGGCGTCACACGCAGATGAAACAATCGAATGATGCGCAATGACGTCTACACTACACGCCGAAGGGTGACAAAGCCACCGATTTTAACCGGAATCCGACCGGCACACAATAGTGCACAAAAAGTTGCCCTCACCTTACCGCACCCCGTGCCCCCCTCACCTACAATAAATTACTCTCCCAATGATTTTTAGTCCGTGCGACACATTCGCATGATTTATAACGCGTGCGAACAATACTAACCGGTTACGGTATAAATCTGTGAGCATTGGGGGTGTTACTGAAAAGCTTGTTGTTTTCAATGTACGGATAGTAATTATTGTTGAACATATGGGCTGAATGTATTTTTTAAGTCATTGTTGGGAGCAAATGACTAGGTTGAAAGTAACTTAAAAATAATCGACAGCCAACTTTTTTAAGGGCAATAATAAATTACGATATTATTGTATTGATAGAAAGAAACAAGATGACAAAATCCTGGGCTTTCAAGGCTAACGTGGAAGAAACATGGCATGGCATAAATAATGCCATACCATGTTTCTTCCACGTTAGAATATTCTCAATAGCTCAGCTCTTTGAGTACGTACTCCACAAGACTACTTCTTGTTCTCAACTAACAAGTGCATTAACTCAGAAAGTTTCATCTCAACTTTGTTCAATAAAAAATCTTAATATTATGTACACAAATAAATCTCCAGGAATGGTAATTTACGTTTTCTCAATAATAAACATTCTGATATACGACTCTGAAGCATATCTTCGAAAACAGAAACATTGATATTTACGTCACCGTTATTCGAAACGGTATAAAAAACAAGCACGGTGCGATTGAAAACAAGAACATTTTTTTCCTCAACAGATAAGAAATCATCATTACCGTCAAATGGCAGGGGATTCCGAAATCCATTCTCGTCATTACTCTCGCGACATTGACTGCTCAGCACGCATCGCCAATAAAAACACGTCGGGACACGGCGGGACCTCCTGCCAGCATGTTTATTTTGTCACACCGCTCCCTACTCGCGCACCCCTTGCCAAGGTATTATAATTAAGCTCATTTGTTATTTTTGCTCTATTCAGCGGACGCTGTGGCGCGCAGGCGCGATAAGCCCGCCTGTATAGGTGCGTCATTAAAGCCAGTTTTTGATGCGCACGCGACTCCGACCCGCATTATCTTTTTATCGTTGCACCCCATGTGCAGGGATTAACGTGTGAGACAGAGGTTTGGAACTTTGACGAATATCGTGGTATAGTTGAGTAAGTATAAACTTTTACTGCTTTTAGTATAATAGGTCAATATTGTAATGATAAGTATTTTTTACAAAATCTTTAGAGAAATAAAAATAAGGCATGCATTTTGAGCTTTTTTGTTACCTAATATTAATTTTATACTACGTAGGTATGAAAATATTGAAAAGGATGAACTACTGAACATGACAATTATTTGAATCCAAAAAAACCGTTATCAAAATTGTATAAAAACCAGTTCCATTACCAGTACCATTCATAATAAAAACTCAACTAAAGGGGTTCTAAAAAACTGAACATCAGTGGTGCGTTACCTCTGGCTATAGGTGCACAATAGAACGTGCGCGTGTCACCCGTGTGTCACCGAACAAATATTGCATTACCCGCGTCCCCCGCGCCCCGCGCCCCGCGCCCCGCACGGCACGCGCCGTGTGTCGTGAGAGTCCATTGTTTCGTCCCCTGCACCGCTCGCGGCTTGGACACCCTACTCGCTAATCCCACGGAAATTGCATCGTAAGTGGCACAGATTTTTTTTTTTCGTTAATTTTTGTTGTGTTTAGTTTTTGGTGAGAAGGTATTGATTTTCTATTCAAACCATTGGTTTTTCCTAATACGTATTTGGATTGTATATTCCATAATTTAGAAAGAACTATAACATCAACTATTTCTGACCATTTTTGTTCATCGTTTTAGCTCACTTTTAATGATTTTTAGGGCACCATTTCTCCATGTATGAAAATCACGGTTGGTATATCTTCTTTGTTGGTATTCTACAACAACCTGTCTTGTTCTATGATTTGGCGTTGCATCACTCTAAGAAACTGCCATCTGTTGCCTCAACTCAAGGGATGCTGCGTGACAGCGTGATTGATGTTACCCGTCCACCAAATCGCTTCTTACGATATCTGGGGAGACGAAGAGGCAGACGTCTTAACCTATCCTACAAAAATCCAACATGGACAGTAGTGAAATGTAGTCATGAAGCAGTTCTTTTTAATAGATTACATAAATACAGTCCTTGGTCAATGGTCACCCACATCAACCATCTGTGAATGGAGAGAAAAGATAGAGTCTACATATTAACAAAACAAAAGAAGACAGGACAAAATTTAGTCATTTAAAAATATAATTCTACTTCCTATTAACACCATACATACAAAATCGTTCCATTCATAATTCAAAAGACCGAAAATGGACTACACCATTCACGTTAAATATCAAAAATTCCTGCAGTCCAAAGAAATAACATTGAATTAGAAAACAAAAGGGCTAAGGGTGGCTATCGCGGCCGCCATCAGAGCATGCGGGTAAGGAAATTATTAATTTGGACCTATTAACGTTACCTACACCAATTGAGGACAAAAAGGTCCCCTTCCTACCTCGGAATACCTTTTTAATAAAGGGATATGGTAAGCTGTTATGTCTTTGACAATGAATGATGAGTTTTGGGAGGTCAGAGGTTGTTAGGAGGTACTGAGGGTCTCAGTATTGATGGAGGTAAACGAGTTGAGAAAATATGTGCAAATAAAGTCACAGAAAAAGGAAAACATTATACTTTGTTTCTTGATTTCTTCATCATTAGGTTTCCGTTTAACCTATGCAATGCATAGTAAAAGAACAAGTATCACCTACTTTAAAACTTCAAGATTGAAAGATGATTCAGATCGTAAGTACTGTTATAAAACCCAATTTCAATTTAGATTTTCAATAAATCGCAGCTGCTAGCTTGATGCGAACTGATTGATTCAACAATGTGAAGATGACTCGGATTGATTTATGATTCCATAGGATGCTTAAATGACAACATTTCTCGAAGCATTTCCTTTACATGCTCTTAAAAATTAAATAGTACAAAATACAACTAAGAAAATGTTCCCTCTGAAACCCAACACCTCAACTCTACCACATAAAATAAAACACCTCAAACTCACGATATAAGGGTTCAATTGTTACCTTTTGATGTGCACTAAAAACGCTTAAAACTATCTCGGAGGGTTCTGTATGCGGGCTCTCTATTAGCCGGAGTTCGGACTCGCCCTTAGACTGTGCGGGCGACACCTTTACAAAGTGCGGCCTTTATTTAATTTCTCACTACATTTTATGCTACAAAGGGATTTTAAGGGATAACTGGTTTAGTTAGGGTTGCTGCTCGTATGTAAAACATGTGGAAGAATGGAATTTAAAGCTGTGGTAAGTGGTGCTAATGTTCTGAGGTGGCTACTACGGTAATTGCTTAGATACTCTGTGAAACAATCCTTACTTACAGGGGACTAATTAGAAATATCTACATTATTGTTGCAATAGGTGATGATTGATGTTGAGCTGTGTTTTTCTGATCATTTTATTGCATCCATTGCGAGAACCTGAAGTTTAGTATTTATTTATTTAGGCAAACCAACTAAATACATTCAAAGTACATATCATTTACAAATACAATAGCATTGCATGCATCTAAATTATAGGGAAGCACAGCATTATTTATTATTTAGATATATACCTATATACAATAATAATTAATAAAAAGATGGATAACAATGCAATTAGAACTCAAATATCAATAATCTTTTAAACTTAAAATTAACTTGAATTAAATAAAAAACTAAAAACATAATCAAAACACACACACAAAATAAAAAAATAAAAAGAGAAACTTTATTGAGCAAAAATTACATATCATTGACCAAAGCTCTAAAAACTCTCCTACGACTATTATTGTCATAGTTGCTTATGGAATCTTATAGCGAACGATAAAAACACAGGACATCAAGTATTTCAATAACACAAAAGCAACCATCGTCATTATGGACCCGGAATCTTCGAACGTCCTCAAACCATATAGAAACAATTGGTCAACCTCCTAAAAGTATAATAGTTTAACAAGGTGAGGCGACCATGTCCGGTCAGCTGCCTGCAATCAACTTGTCTGATATACTACAACTCTACAAGTAGTGGAGGCACCTACACGTACCTGAAGCACCTCAGCCAATTGGCGGATTTGGGTCAGTTGGATTAAGATAGTGTCTCGTCTTGTTTTGAAAAATTTAGTTATTGGAAACAATTCAGCTAAAAACGATAACCATGGAGTGGTTATCGTTTTGAGCTACATTTATTCATATTAATTAAATCTGAAAGAATCAATCAATCATCACTTAGAATAAACATTCGATTTTTTTTACCGTCAATATGATTTTTGACAATTTCTGAAAGCTTAATATGGCTATTTTAAGGGGCTTATAGAAATAAAGTATGTTCCTTTATTTTTTTATATTATACGAGCTAATATTTTTACATACGAATCATTCTGAAAAGAAACTAAAAACACGGCCATAACACCTAGATTCATTATAAAATGAATAACATGTATCTTAAGAACGAGGGTATTCACTCAAAGGAGAGTACAACTTCAGTCTAATATTCCCGTACAAACCAGAAACAATGCGTTAACACTGGTTCAAGGTAGGTACTTGAGACAATAACCTCTAGATTGCACGTACTCGTGCGCGCGGGCACCCTACGCGTCGCCCGTACCTGACAGCACCTAAACTGACTCAATTGGTCTACATGTGGGTCAGTGGAAGAGGGAATGGGGTAGAATAGGCTGTTATGAAAACTATTTTCAAAAAGCTGCAGTGGTACCTGTTTTAGCGTTTCTTCTGGTCCAACTGAGAAATGTAGTGTATCATGGTAACTAAAATGATCTCGCACACACGCACAAAACAAACGCACACGCAGGGAATATGTTCATTCACTTTTTTTTTAAGTAATCACATCTGTATTAGGTTGCCAGTTAGAAAAGCTTAGTTTCTGTCATGTTGTATTTCTCTTAGATCAGCACAAGTAAAAAGCAAAAAATAAAAACCATCTCTTATCATGATAAAAGCATAGACAGTAAAAAAATCTGACTAAGTTCTTTAGTTACTGGAAAATAAAGAAAACACAAAATAAACACAAATAGGAGTACGTAAAAAATACATTGTGAAGTCACCTCCACGGTATGCTCTGTGCTCACGTGGATCCTATTAACTAAATTGTTGTTTGAGTCACCGGCCACCTGGCGGGCGATCACCTTAAATGTCTCTCAATTGACTGTCATCATCTGTATCAAGTGTGCACGTTATTATAGCTGTAGTTATGTGGGGAGTTTGATAGCGGTTTATGGATACATTGTTGTGACTAAGTAATACATTATGGACTACAAGGTCTGTTTACCTGTCAAAACAAATGATGATGATGAAGAAGATGAGCTTCAAATGAAGGCTTTTCTATAAATCAGTGAAATAAAAGACCTGATTTTTGCCAGCTGCTGTCAAATTTCAGCCATAGGCTTGGGAGCAGGACTTCCAAAGCTACTTTTCTGAATCTTGCTGTCCACTGAAAGAGTCGTCTACTAGCAGCGATCGTTAGTAGAGGAGAAACAGAGTCAGTCTTACATAGTCAAAGATATTACGTTTATCTATGTAATACATAATCGGCAGTGAAAACCTATGGTGTGAACCTCGGACTGCCAAGTCATAGGTTTCGAGTTCGAACCCAAGGCACTCACCTCTGCCTTTTAGGATTCATCACTTACCTCAAAAACGGTGAAAAAAAATATCGCGAAGAAACTGGCATGCCTGAGAGGAAGTTTTGACGCGGCGGCTTTTAAACTCTGATGTCAGGTTAGTCATAAAAAACACAAACAAAAAAGCATACCTAATCAATCATTTAAAGGTAACTTCCAAGCCACATACATGTTTTACTCACCAATTAATTCGCCCTCTACCTTCGCGGTCAAAATCATAAAGACCCTGTCCTCCTGACCAATAAAAAAACATTAAAACAATAATTTGCAAAGCAATTAAATGCTCTCATCATCACCTTATCTTCCGATCTGTGCCCGCATCGGGCTGCCCGGGCATATACCAGGCGGCAGGCAATTGAGCCGATGAGGGACCAGACGGTGGGCACTTACTACTTAATGATACACCAATTACAAATGCTGTGGTATCGGTGTTGAAAGACATATGTGTATAAAAGAAAGAAAGAAAGAATAGTGTTTATTTGGACACAGTTCGTGAAACACAAAATACAAAAAAAAAAAATGAAATAAAAGTGAAAATAATATTTTAACAATTATAGTGTGCGCCTCACGGCTGCATCAAAAAGGTTCATTTCAGCATACACAAGACACACACACCTAAGATAAATGTTACGGAAAAGCAAGTTAGTTGACATTTTCGACACCTACCATTACCAACAGTTGTAATTACGAATATTTGTCATTTCTGTTGTAGTTATTTCTTAGACAGTTTTCCTGATTATTTTTATAATTTGCATCGGAATACCTATACTCTAATTCTAAGCAATGTTTTCTCTACGCTGAGCCGATAGAATCCAGATGATTTATGTAAAAGTGCTCATTTTTGTGAGATGTTTAAAACTTTATGCAATTACTACTTCTGCGAATCTAATCTCTGCATCCACGATGTTTTCAAATTCAAATCATTTATAAGGCACATAACATGCACTTCTGAACGTCAAAACTTTTAAAACCTGAATATTACTATCCTAAATGAAATCTAAACAATAGTTCCATTCTGTCTACCAAGGTTCACAGTCGGCTGCACACACTCTAACTTTAATTTACCCTTTACAAAAGCGTAATAACATATTAATGTGTCCGCCAGGGCTGCTATCGATCGCTTCATCGCCGTGTAACTCGATACTCGTTACCGAACAAAAGAGCGCCAGGTGTTCAACCCTAGCTCGCTGATGGTCGAATCTCTCTTGCAATAATATAGGGGTAAAGATGACTCGAAATTGAAATGCTATTTAATGTTGTTATAGGACAAAAATTTAAAAGTGAACATGTTTTTTTTTGCATTGGTTCAGGTTTTTGTTGTATGTTCAAGTTTGTGAAGGGTAATTTTCTATTCACCTGGTATGATATTACTAAATATTATAAACATGTAAACTGCTATTCTTTTTATTATTTTAAATCGGTAACGTACCGATGAGGTTCATAAACAACCATTGTTCAGTCAACAAAACATAAAAATTTAATCGAAAATAAACAATAATTCATTCTACGTATATAACAACGTGAAAATAAAATAAAAAGTAGGTACACCTTAAAGCAAAGAGATTTTTTTTAGTCTTGTTTACTTCTAGTCCGGGGGCTCGTAACTTCATCTAGAGCTAGGCCATTCAATCATAATTTAGAGAAACTGTCACCAAGGTTCAAGAGGCTGGCTCAAAATAGGCACAATGATAAACAACATGAATGGCTTATTCTGGAAAATTGTTTTAGGAGTTTAGGTTTTTGCCCGAGAAAAATAACAATAAGTACCTTGCAAAAAAGGAATACCTAAGTCGTAACGGTTTAGAATTTTTTATCAGGGAAATCGTGTCAATAATTAAACCTAATTGATTAGAACACCTTGATTTGCCTACTTATTGTTCCAATTTACCCTTGTACAAATCCATAATTATCTAATCCTATTGGATTATTATTTTTTTCATTATTATTATAATGAAAAAATAACGATTCGAACTAATCGACGATATTTAACAAAATGTAATTTTGCCTTCTAACACAAAACTCAAAAACACAACACTATCACATACCTACTAAAATCCGTTGCATAATTCGCAGAACACTGACAAGATAGAAGAAGACAATGTCCCATTGCACATTGTCATGAGCACCCACGAGGTTTTCAAAAAAATCCATTGATCGAACATTTGAAAGCACCTATTTCGCCTCTTTCTCATTATACTTAATTGATTTCCTCCTAACTTCCGCACACCTCCGGGTACAATAAGCCCCAACATACTGAAACCGTTTAATTATCGTTCACAAACCATAATCCACAAACATAATCCGTTGACCCAGTACAAGTCAAACAGACAAAATTTATTAATCGCCGGGTCTTCGAGACCCGTGCAAACACTGCAGGGTTACGCTTAAGTAATTACCGTGGGCCTGCGGAGCCCGCTCTCATAACTTGCCATCGACACTCGATTGTTTAGTGTGTGTTAGGTTAATTTGAGGGTAGTTTTAGATATTCGTTTAATTTATCAGGTTGTAGGCTAACGAGTTTTAATGCCTGTTCTTATAACACCCTAGCATTCGATAAATTAAGAAAAATAAGTAATCGATTTTTATGAAAATATGTGTCAAATAAGGAAACTGAAACTTACCTGAATTTATATTCATTAAGAGTCAGTCAATGAGGGGAACTCCCTGCCAGAGTCCGTTTGTCTCAATAGTTATTTATATAACCTGGGAATTTTCAAGTGTTGAGTGGACATGTAAGCTCTAGGAAAAAGTGGTAAAACCGGCTAATTACCATTAGACCATTAAGACCATTATTTCTAAGCACTGCACTGGGAAAAATAACTACAGCAACAATTTTATAGAGGCACTTTATATCACGATTTATGTGCCCAGTTCCTTTAGCAGGATAATATTACAATAAGGAAAGAATTCCCTCATAAGGTATGCATTTAAATATTCTAATGGAAATTCTTTCCTATGATAATACGTGGACGAAGGAAAAACAAAGAGTATCTAATATCAAATTCCATAATTTGTAATAGCTAAGAGGAAATGCATTATTAAAATGTCCGTACACTTCTTAAAGGCTATTATATTGATAGATAATAAAGTGTTTCTACCCAATTTTACTTCTATAATGCATACAATTTTTGAGAGGTTAAGTTTTTTTACTCAGTTTAGTTTCCATGTTATGCTATATCAGGATGGTAGGCAAACTGTTGCCAATATCATAATCGGCTGCTCCAAACATGTATCATTGATATATAAGAAATAGAAAGTTAAAAAAATATTTATTTATTTACTTTTGATATGAAAACTTCTTTAGCGGCGTTGTGCACTCTTCTTGTGCACTAGCAACCGACAAAGTAAATATCAAAATAAATAGTCTTTGACATTATGTAAAGATTGCGAGGTAAGAAATTTTACCCATATTTATATATATAAAAAAAGCAGTAAAAACATACTTCATGAAAAGTGTTTATTCAAAAAGGCACAACGTTTAGTTTTCAACGTTACGTTCAAGTTTTCACTTCTGCCGGCCCTCCTGGAGTGCAACCCGTTGTTTTTTTATTTAAGTACTATACAGTGAAGATGTTTTTTTTTTTGTGTACACACCTCATTTTTTGCCATTGTATTCGTTTTGGTGGTCTTTACTTTTCTTTTACAATCAGCTTTGTAATTAATTTTAATAAGTAGATACCTACCGATACGTACATATTACAGACAAGGTTGTAATTACAGCACCTATACACACAGCATATGATGGGAGGGTTCATGGCAATCTCAATCTATTGTTTGGTGCGCAAACAAAGCGAGTGCGTCTTACCCTCAGGTGAAACTAATAACTTTTACCACCACCCTGTGCAAACATACTACAGTATGATCATATTTTGTGTACCCACTCGTAGTGTTAGTTAGATAGTCTGATTGAATACTGTCGATGAGATGTTTCTTTGTTTTCGGGGAACTCATTTGCAGGTTACAAAAATCAAGTTTTTCCACTTTGTGTGCTGGTAGGTAGGTACAAAATAGTTTTCTTCGAAGTCCAGAGAGCAGATTTTGTAAGAAAACCTGAAAATCTGTAAAACTGAAATGATTGAAAGACTTCAGAAGTATTCAGTAATAAACAAATGGAACTAGATTATTAGAAACGTTTCATTATTTAGAAGACTCGCTTTAACCCTAGGTTTACTTACAAGAAATGAAGTGTGGCATATTCAAAATACGAAATTAAACGAGAGTTTAATAATTAAAGTCAGAAAGCACAATTAGGATAATGTGAAAATAGATCAGCAATTTCCCTATTTTCGAATAAATTTCACAAATACTAAATTTTTTTGATCTTTTTTGAAAACAAAATACAGTGACCACACCATGAAAATGTGGATTTTCTTCCTTGTTTACCTTTTCAGCAAAATCTTAGTTACATATTCACCTACCTAATAACAATAAAATGTAATACTTCCAGAGAGAGGTTAGTAGCATGTTGTACTAAAGAATTATTCATTGCATACGTGTGGGGGACAAACGCATAACCTCGCAGTTATTGCGTGTGTAAGTAACGCCACGTGTGTTCGTGCCCTTATGAATTGTCTACTTTGTAATGTTTACCTCTTTGGCTTGTATTTGTGATCTTGCAACATGAGTAGATACGGGTAATGAAGTATTTGGGTTTCTTTGACTTAAGGATAGGTACTCTCTTTATAAAAAGCTGCGTTTGATATTTTCGCTTGCACTCAATCTTAAAAGGTTTTTAGTACTAAGGTTAATTTGCTGGCGTCTGTACCTATCTCTTGGCTATTTTATTGACTTTCAGCAACTACTACGTATATGTAATCACTTATGTAGAAAAAGGTATTCAAATATAGATTTATTATAGAAACTTAGTGTTAGAACCTTGCTGCTGTGCAATGAGATTTTTACCTAGGGACAATCAAAACAAAATTGTATAATGAAACAAAATTTTAAAGCCAAACCTGTAATTTACTAGCTATCAGCAGAAAGGTTGAATTGAACTATCGTTTAATGTATGAACAGTGACTATTATTAAATAATATCTATCCTTTGTAGAACGCTCCTGTTACTCGGTGCACCGCAGTTCCCTAGAACCTGGGTATTGTTCGTAAGGCACACGGTCTCATAACTAGCGCCGGCTGCGAACATTTGAACAATGTTATTAATTCAGGTGGCAAGCAATATTGTCTGTAGCTAACCCACCTATTGCATAGTCAATTAAACTTTCATGTGGATTGTTATTTTAGACAAGTAAGTAATTGTTTGGTTGATGTCATGAAAATGATTGTTTTCACAGAGCAATAAATTCAAATTGAAATTCAAAATTATTTATTTTGAGACAACGAGATCCAAATATTAGTACTTATATAAAAACTTAGACACTATTGTTAGTACTTAAATAAAACTACATAGGACAACACTCATTATATACAGCATAAACATGTTGTTAAATAAAGATGTGGTTTTTAAAATATCTAACCATCACCAGAACTTAACCATCAGCAAAACTGATTTATTTTTATTATTTTCGTCGTCATAAAATATTGAACTAATGATTATGAATGAACAAAATTAAGCATCTTTAGACTACCAAATAGATTATTTGATTGGCACAAAGCACAAACAGTACCTTTTATCTATTATGTTGGGTCATCTCAATTATCTCTGATACCCAGAACTTACTACACATATGCTAGAGGTAGGTGGAGGTATATAGCCATTAAACTGCCACATTTTATCTGTCCTGTAGATTGAGTGGCGTCCGCAGGGAAGCGCGGTCGTCTCCAGTCACACCGGCAGAGTGGCAGTGCCGCTATTCTGGACACAGCTTTACTACAAAGTAAGATACTTTGACATTTGTACTAATATTAATTTGTCAAACAAGAGTCTTCATCGCGCAGGTTTTCATGATTAGTTGTGGACGTAGTCTGGCTGAATATGATGATCATGGATCAGGCTCTTATCCCTGACCCACAGATCATATCTCTAAACCCATCCAGATTTACAAGTAGGACGATTTCACCAAACTGAACGCATTCACAGGACATCTTAACCACGGTCAAGAGCTGTCCGTGTCAAAATTGCTTAATAACGTAATATTAACAATGACAGGTCTAAAACGCGGTTCAGATGTGCTGATCGCGTTCAGTTTAATTGATGAAATCGGAACTAAGAGTAGATTACTGCAACAAGCCAACCAAGTCCAGACCATAAAAATTAGGAGAGGATTTCTGGTTATCCGAGTTTATTGTCACTGTTATGACAAACGGGATAAATTACCAAACATTTTATCAAAGAGTCAGTCAGAATACTGCCGCGTGTCCGCGCAAGGGTTGGGCCCTTCGCTGCATTCAATTATCTGACACGAAGCAGCATTGATGGGAAAAATCACACCATAATAGAAAACAACGGTGCGACTCACCGCGCACTAATCGTGTTATCTACGTCATATCCTATTATTAGATATTGTGGACATTGTGTTGTTCTTAGTTGACTAGCAAAAGGGTGAAAATATGATATTTCTCATACATATTACTGGTATATTGATAACAGATGGTTAAAAGTATGTCTGAAAATAAAAAAGTTGGGACGATGTTCTCCTCTACATATTTTGTACAAAGTATGGATTGATTCCAGCATCAAAAAAAAAAAGCAGACGTACAGGACAGTAATGTTTTTGCGACGTTTTTACTTACCAAGAAGAACCAGATAGTTAGTAAAAAAAATCTGTTAGTAAAAACCATTTCTGGACGAAATTCAGTACATTGTTAGGGAAAATGTACCAGGCACACAGCAGCATCTAAGAGGTAGACTTGTACCTATATAGTAAGTAGTAACATAGGCGTCTTTATTCGTTACATTGCGTCGAACCCTCCCGCGCTATGCGAATACCTTGACGAAACTTAATATCGGATGGAGGCCTGTGTGTAGAGCCACTAAATCAACTGTTATGCTAGCACGCGAGACAGTGTACATGAAGTTAATTCACTTATGTCTACATACTTCGAAGACCTCCAACCATTCTTACGCTGAATACAAAACATCACTATCAGCTGATAACGGCGGAGGCCGGAAGATCCTTCACATTATTTACACCTAGCACTTTCTCCAATAACCCGTCCTTGGAATCTAGAATAAAAGTTTTTGCAAAGTGAAGAAGATTCAATCTGAGTTTTGGGGAGAAAACCCCTTCACCACCTTAATTTTTTTTTTTTGCAATTCGCCTTTCTTTATTAATCCAATCGCGATAGTAAGTTTCATGGCCAAACGCTAAGAAACTCGTGTTCGCATAGTTGTAGAAACGTTTAATTGTTCGCTCAAGGTCCGGCTCGATTTATGAGCTGTAGGTGCGACGCCCCACACTCCGGCGTCACCCAAGCGTTTGGCCTATTTCTTCTACTGTCCCACACAACTTCACGCCAGTTTACTGCTTACGGGCCTTTGAGGACGACATTACTTTTTTAGAACTTTGTTCTAATTAATTTTAGTTTTACTATAAACTCTGATCTCACAGGTACAACCACCCACAATAAATTGTATGTTATTTGCAGAAATATTTTATCAGTTTACATAGGACATAAATTGATCAGACTGTCATGATATATTTGTAAAATTAACAAGTCAAATGCAAGTCTTGCTATCAACATTCGATGAAAAGTTAACTTACCTACTCTCCAAAATTCACCAATAAGTGTTCTTTCAAATATGCACAGCTATCAAAGCCAAAACTTTATCAAAACCTCGCAACTGATACCTCATCCTCATTAATTACCGCCACGTCTGCCTACCTCGGAAGGTGGCGCCGACATGTCGCGGGTCCCCGCCACGTCCCCGGCGCGTGCCCGCCACGTCGCCGCCGCAACACGGAGCTACCTCATTAAACTAACTTCGTTTTCAATCTCCGCCGCGCGCCGCGTGTTTGAGGTATGACGCGATTGATAGTCGCTGCTCTACAACGGTTTAGCGAAGTTTCTAATGCCGCGTGTGTTTTGTGTTATTACGAGTAATTAGATGTGTTGAGGTAAACATTACACGATTTTCTCACCTAATTAAATAAGGTTACAATTTCGTTATAGATATCTTTTGTAGAAATAGCCCAAGTTACTTGGAAAAGAAGATTAAATCTTAAATAGATAGCTAGAAGCTCCGCTTTCCGGAGCTGGTCTGTGGATGGATGACCATCTTTACATACCGATCGACCTCTGCCCTCCTCCTCCTCGGAAAGCACGTTAAGACCCTGGTCCTGGCTGCCTTTCGTGGATCTTTGACAGTCATTAGGAGTTGTTAGAAGCCCGAAAATCTGGCAACCAGTCTTACCAAGGGGTATCGTATTACCCAGTGACTGGATTGTGGAGGTCATATAGGCAGTCGCTCCATGTAAAATACTGGTATTCAGCTGCATCCGGTTAGACTGGAAGCTGACCCCAAGATAGTTGGGAAAAGGCAGATTGTTTGATTGACTTATATCTTAAATCTCTAAATATCTACTTCTATATTATCCATTGATTAATCCCCTAAGTCTTGCATCTTACGTTTGAATAAGATCTCGTGTGAATAGGAATTCACCGGTTAGTAGCTTCAAAGTCACTAACACAAAGCTAAGAGAATGACTTCGTAGTCTAAAAGTTAATGATATCTTCAGGCTGGCGACTTGCTGTGACGTCACGGTGACGTAGCGAGCGCCGGGTGACACAATAAACACGTCTGCCAGATCGTTAATCAACGACAACTCACCTTACCAGGCCGGCAGCACGGCGGAACTGGGCTTAATTGTTGTTTAGTTTACAGATTAAGCGGTAGTTAAGGATTAATGCAGTTAAGTGAGTTTAACTAATATTTTAAAGACCAGGAGAAAGGGTACAAAGGCCAAGATCACTGTTAATTCTTTGGACCACCTGCAACATAACGGCATTGTCTTATTTTTAAACATCGGTTGGATACTATACCTCCGTATTTCTCTGCTGTTGTTGATTACTTTAGCAATTTACCGAAAATCGGCCGGTGGTAGATAGTATTCTGGAGATATATGTATATATACAAAGCTTCTCGGTAATGTACCCATCCATTTGAGATCCGCCTATCAGAATCGTCACTTGTTGAACAAAACCTCCGCTACTAAATCTCCGTTCAATCCAACCTCCCACTAACACAGTGCCACCAGCCCATCTAGAAACAATAGAATCACCTTGACACAACACGGTTACTTCAGACAACAGGAGCAGTGGGTGACGGGGGGTGACCCTGGGGGGTGACCCGAGGGTGTAGGGGGTGATAATTAATGACGTCACCCTGGCAGGTGCACAATGACTGGAACTGCTCTGGAGGTGACGAGGCAGGTTTTTTTATCTGTGCTGGCGTCATACGCAGTGAAGTGAAAGTTTGGGTGCTAGGGGGTTTATGGGCGAAGTTAGGTGTAATTTCTTGTTTTATGTTGGGATATTAACATCCTTAGAGCTGAAAACGAGGTAGTCAATTTTGATTGAGAAGAAACTTTTACTGAAATAGAAAAGCCTCATTCAAACAAGTTTTATATGTCAACTGTTCATGTTCATGTTAATAGGCTATTAACCTCATAAACAAACACTCCAAACGGAATCTCAATATCGGCACAATACATTACCTCAAAATATATGAATCGATGTTCCACTGAACAATTTACAACGCGGACAATAACGTGCGAAACAATGGTGGAATATCCGTATCCGCACATCCGCGGCGGCTACAATCTGGCGGACGCTTTACCTGAAAATCCGCATTAATTCATATTCCGACGCGAAAACAATGCGGACAGCGGAAACCTGTCCGCGGTCTCACCAACGGATTTTACACGCGGATGTACACCTCTAGTGACACTTAAACACTTCAAAATCCACTCTAACTGTAAATTAATAGAGCTGAAATCCCATTGGACATGCAACTTGATCGCATTTACTGTAACTCATTTTATAAACAACTTAAACATGTAAGTGGTAAAGTTGAAATCAGTTTGTAGCACAATCACTGGGCATCGGGATGATCTCTCAACCGTTTTGAAAATGGAATAGCAATTCTTGTCACCTGTGATTGGTGTACATTCGAAATACAAGCTTAATTCGTATGTTTATGTTCGGTTTTGCTCTGATATACGTTTGTGAAGTGGTGATTGAAAGCTAAAACCTGGTATCAAATGAAATTGAACTCTAGTTTGTACAATACAAGGTTTATTGCCATACGAGTGTGCAATATGTGGACACTGACAGGTGCAACAGTGTGGAAGGCTCGACAAACGGCTGATTTCGCATACAGTATGGCGGTCCATCCGTTTCCGCAGCGATTATGAGGTGGGGTGTGAATCATGTGTAGATAAACCGAAGGCTTAATTGACGTTTTTGAACAATGCATTAAGTTAAGCCTTCAGCAGCTTTATTTGTGTTAAACAGATTTTAAATAAACTGGCATTGCTACCAATATGGCAAAGTGAGTTTAGTTCATTTCTATCCTATAATTTATTACTTGGGAGCTTACGTTAGAACTTAATCAAGTATTTTATAAAGATCTTCAAGACACCGACTAGTTCTTACCTTTCATTACTAAATGAACGTAGGTACCTCTACATATTCAACCAACAAGCGATTAATCGACGCCTCCTCTTATAAAATCTTGTTCTTTAAGCCCCATTTACATGATGCAAATTTCTTGCCTGTGGCATACAATAGAATTGAACAAACAAATGATTTGCAGCGTCTACACACTTGCACGGTGCAAGTTTTATTGTTGCTTCAAATTATGTAATGACTGCAGAGGCAATTAAATGACACTGTAAATCAGGCTTTACCAATAGTATTTTGGTAAACCTACGGCTTCCTAGAAAAGCGGTTCCGCCATATCTTAGCGGCCGTCATCAAAATTTGTAATTTTTACCTTATTTGACGTTAAAGTATCAAAAATCTCTGTATTTTGACAGCCATGTCTCGTCAAAAATGGTGGGGCGGTTGAGCGCCAACACAAGTCGAACTGTGTTCGTATATACGGTCTTTGTGTTCGCTTTGCTAATTTACGTCTACACCTATGAACCAAATATTCCGTGTTCGATGTTCGTGTTCACCATGTTTTGTTCGTTCGTGCGTACACGCCTTTAGGAACCAAAGCGTAATACACTAACTGCAACGTTCAACACAGTCATCTCAAGGAACTGGCGCTAAAATACCAACATTCCTGCGTCTCTGTAGTGACTAGCTCCAACTGTCCACGTCATCAGCTAATCCGTAACAAGCAGACAATTAAATGATTTGTCGCGCCGCCAACGAATTGATCCAGTTAACAGATAGCGTACGTTTGGCGACTGGACGGGTATACAGTGGGACTATGTTCTTTGTTTGATGTATTACTGTTTTTGAAGCATTGTTCTGGTTGCTGAGATTCGTGATAAAGTCGGATTAAGAAAGAGGCAGGTCCGTTTGTCCTTAGCGTACCAGACAGGACAGGTAGGTATCTCTGCTAGTCAGATCACGGCAAAACATTTATGAGGTTCCTTTTGTTCTGTCTAGCAGGTAAGCTCTGGTTTTCCAGCAAGAAAGAACAACAAGTGAATAGCAGCATCCTCAAGATGCAATTTTACAGAATCATTTCTGCAGCTGTTTAAACAGGTTCTTTACGCTAAAGGTTTATTTTGCTAAACAAGGCTTAAATTCATAATTTGATATTTATGCCCATTTTCACTAACACTACGCGACTCCTAAATGTAATGTCTACTACAACTAAAAGCGCACTGTTGGATTTCCAACTCTCGGTGCTAAGTTAAACCACAAGATACTTCCCAAGCCATCCATCTCTTACGTATCAAAACTAATCCTTCAAAAACAAAGGTACACAACTAGGATCTATTCGCGGAGAAGACACGGTTGATTTACGGCTGCGCGTGCGCCGTTCACGGAAACCACGAGCTAATCACGGACATGGCCGATCAGCTTATATGAGAGAATATTTGTATGTTTAGCGCTGTAGTCAATCTCCAGTCAGGCTGAAATGGACGCGATATTTCTTTGGTGCAGTGCCAGCGACTGTGGGTGGTATGAAGGAATTCTATCAGGTGTTCTTCGCAGAAGAAATAAGTATATTGTCTTTGTGTGATCTACTGATAGGTTATTGAAAGAACTGAAAAACATTACAGTGGCAAAACATCTACGCACATAATTATGTAGGTATTTTGGTCTATGCGGGAATCGAAGCAGACATTCTAGATGCAGCAAATTCCCTGACTCTTACAGGGCTCCATATGAAAACTAATCTATGCTTGAATCATTGTGATAATTTCTTTTGCAATATTTTTTCGTTCCCTTTCACTGGTTTCCCTTTCATTTAATTACAAACGTAAAAAGGTGTAAACCCACAAATTACCAGTTATTCTGACCGGTGAACTGCGATCACCAATGAAATATTAATAGCACGTCACGGACGTAATATATGATAATAGATAGAGCAAATAATCGGCCACTTAGCGCCTCGCCGAGGTGAAAGATGAATAAATCATCGCGCTTCCTGGTGGGACGAGAACTGAGAAATATGTACGTGGCAATTAGCTGGCAGTTTTAACTCTAGATGCGGCTGTTTATATGTAGGTGAGGACGACGACGGATTTTCGTAAGGTTTTTGGGAGTAAAGAAAGTGTGATTGAATTTTTGACGTAAGGAAGTTTGAGCTATGATCAGCTTCGTTCAGGACTTTTAAAAATTATTTTATATACCTAGGTATTCAGCATCCACACGTTAATCCTTTTTATCATTACACTACAAATAAATGATTATAGTAATCCATTTTTTATTAGAACACAAGTACAGAGACGAAAGTTGTTGCTAATTTTCTCGATAGACATATTTGTACCCACCTCTTTGGCCTACTGGAAAAAGGGGATAATGTATTCTTTGAAACAATATTCACAGCAACTCCGTCTGTCGTCTGTCTGTCCGAACTACTCAGTAGTCACTAGAGCTAAAGAAACAAAACTGTTTAATGGAACATTAGGGACATCAAACACTCATCGAGGACATTACACTGATGCACTATTGTATCATGTATGAAGCGAATGGCAATAGATCTGTCAAACCCAGGACAATTATCATGTTTGAGAGATGGGAGGCGAAAACAAGTTTAATTAAGCAATCAGAGCCAGTATGTGAACCTTTTCGTCTTGTAAGGTCAAAGATACTTTGTTTATTCAAACAATTATTTCGATATGTGGCCGATAGGGCTTGATGAAAGCAAACTGTCTAAAAGGCTATAAAGCTTTGAAAATACTCACTTTATTGTTTAAAGGTTTTATTAATATTTAAAAAATATGAAATAACTCCATTTATGCGTGCGCCTTTTGAACCGTTAGTTGTCTGTTAGTGGCTGTGGGGACTACTACCGTCACGTAGCTCAAGGCTGAATGAACCTGCTTAAATGATTCCTCAAACAATAACATAAGAAAATAAAATATTTAAAGCGACCAAGCTAGCTAATTAGATTTTTATGCATATGGTAAGTATATAGGTAAATACATAACACACCTAATTACAATATCTACCAATTGCCATACTTTCCCAGCGATTAGCCATCCCTCCTGCCTACCCCTCAGGGTCTAATTGACATGGTCACGTGGCGCACATCTCACACCGGAAGTGCGCGCTCTCGGTGACTTATGCGTGTTTCCTTCCGGTTCCCGCGGCGCACGCGACTACGCCTGCGTTTTTTGCTAAATCTTGTCTAGGCATTACTTTTTTATCTGGAACAAAATGGCGGAGGCTTTGTGACTCAGCAGGTGTCGGATGGTGTTGCTGTCGTTGTTTTTCTGGAGAGAAACTGTTTTCTTGAAGTTTGTATCAACACACATCACGCCAGTATTCCCCGGAGGGTTAGGCAGAGGTGTTACTAATAGTCCTATGTAATAGAGGGCGAGCCTATTGCTGTCAACCGGGCACAAATCTAGACTCCGGGCTGCTACTGAGAAATTCCTGATAGAAAAACTGAAATCTTCTGTTTCAGTATTCGAATAACTAACTAACAAGGAGTTACAAATAAATTACTGCTTCGAAATGTTGTTACATTATTTAAATAAAGCTTGAAAAGTTTACCCCTTGGAACGCAGCAGTGTAAAAGACAACCAATGCTTCTACACTGACATATTCATGAACATGAGTTTTCTGCACTATCGATTAGGTCGATTGTGATGACATTTTCGGCTAAAAGGGTCCAGTGAGCGTAGAAATTATTTTTCGCCCCACACGACAAAGTCACGTGTGATTTCCTCTTATGTGACAATGACGGTGCATTACGTTCGGAATTATTTAGGAAAAGTTTGTTGAATCTTATGTTGAGCGAATTAGGTTGATGTTCGCTTGTTTCATCTAAAACGGATGATTTTCTATGCGCTTTTAAATACGAAACGCGTGAAGGATTTGGCCCATTACGTGTTTATAAGAAATAGCAATATTAGCAATTTGTGAAACTAATGAAAAAACGAAAACGTTCCCATAGCTTTAGGTTTAGCAAATCATTCATGCTTTTCTTTCCAAAGCTCAACCAAAAGGTCGGTCGTATTTTCTTACCAAACAAAGCAAAATAAATACCTTATTCAAATTCAAAAGTCATTTATTCAAACTAGGCTGAGAATCAGCACTTTTCGAACGTCAAAATTACGTATGTCAGTCTTCCAAAAACCTGGCTGACCTAATTTTTGGGATCAAAACAGAAGAGATCCTGATTACCATAATAGAAAGGCATCTAGGATTGTAGCAATTCCTATTGCTACACGTAATGGAAAATGTCACAGATCGCGGTAACAGTGGCGTGTGTCGGACGGAGAGACGCGTGTCGTTTCCGACTCACCGACCGTTCTATTTAATTGATGGCTACGTGCAGGGGACGCTTAGCGCGAGTAGTTTGATATGACAGCCGTAGAAAGCCACCTTTGGGCCGAGAGATGTCAACAATGTTGATAGTTACAGCAAAGAAGATTTGATACTTAACAAGAAAGGAACACAAAAAAAAAATTGTTTGAGATTATAATATGCTAGCTCTTGGCTTAGTGACAAGATACAAGAGATTACAGTAAGGATTAGCAGTTCGCAGAAGAACTAAGCGATAACTTAACTAAAAATCCAATATCATCTTTCGAAAGACATCAAGATAAAATTCGACAGTCAACGGAATACTACTAAACAGTGAAAGCATTCACAATGGATCTGTACGGCGGATGCATGCGTCGGACATAGTCGCGTGTCGTTTCCGAGTCACTGAGTGTCGCTTTTAATTGATACAACCGGTAGCCGGTGCAGGGGGGCCGCCAACTTTGTCGTCAATCGTGGAGCTTTATGCAAGTAATAATATTTAAAGAAGATTTCAATACCTACTTAGCGAATTATTGCAATATCAAACTAGTATTTTAGTGTGACATAAAAACATATGTTTAAGAACCTTATCTTTGGGAGGTTGCTGATGAGAAAACGCTTCAAGAGGTAAAATTAAATGCATACATATATAGTTGTGCCTTTCTTGAGCAGAAACTACTGAAAGCCACCAGCAACTATCCTTACATACTCCTTTTGCCTGATTTACGTTCATACATCGGTCATAGGTACATGCACGTCGGTTGCAAACAACAACTTTACTATTTCCGCAATTAAACCACCAGACCATTTTCATACTCTTCAGCTACATATCTGGCTAGTCTCATGATTACTGCATAATCAGCCTATAATTTTCCCACTGTTGGGGCAGAGGCCTCTCTTCAAGAGGGAGTGGGCTGTAATCCACCACGCGGGCCCAGTGCGGGTTGGTAGATGTCACATGCCGTCGAATTTTTGACTGTAGGACATGCCAGTTTCTTCACGATGTTTTCCTTCACCGTTTTGAGTGGAGTGGTAATGAAATGATCACTGCCGTTCTGCTATTTACCTCCCCTTCTACAGAAGGTCTAAGTTCACTGATATTTAGGACGGGCTACTACCCCCGAAACAGTGAGTGAACAAGTGAAGTGCATGCAGTGGCGATGACACGCGCATCTGATTCACACACCACTGGCGCTCGACCTTTGTCTAATCATTGACATAGCCTGTTGTTAGTGATAGATGGGGCCGATTTTAGATAGAATAGCATAATAACGACAATAATGTATCGTACTATTTTTTGGGCTTTAGATTCAGTTATTGGTGTGGAATGCAGCTTAAAAACAATTTTAGGATGGCCACGTAACGATGGTAACAATACGTTAACATAGGATTATGTTAATGGTAACTAGACATAAATTACAGACAGAATTGTTATTTCAAATGAAATCAAGGACCTCTGACTTTATGAGTAGGGCGCGTCTTTAATGCATGACACATTACCTATAAATTTTGTTTTACAGAGTTATTTTCAGTCTACTCAATTAATAACCAAAGCCTACAACATTTAACTTACCAACCTTACTTCAGGAACACGTAACAAACTTGCGCCGGCTCTACAAAGTCGTGGCTCTGACCCCCGGCGGCCGGACACGGCTCGTGTCAGGCACAGCGCACGACTTTCCGACTGGAAACTGTCGCGTGCTGCCGACAACTGAAGTCCAACCATCTAG
Organism: Conistra vaccinii; assembly: GCA_948150665.1. Taxonomy (NCBI): domain Eukaryota; kingdom Metazoa; phylum Arthropoda; class Insecta; order Lepidoptera; family Noctuidae; genus Conistra; species Conistra vaccinii. The sequence continues at coordinate 26,068,893 of OX411318.1, forward strand.
ACATGATTCTTCCTATACTTCATTAAGATTCAAATGTCATATTGGTTTTAGAAATAATGAAAATGATAGCATGGCCCTGCAAGAGTTGTGCTATCAAGAACTGTTGTTTTTTATGTTAACAAAATATGCGTCAAGTCAGCTCACGCTTTCCGGTCATGAGTCAAACAATATTTAGCAGATAGTAGTAGAACTACCACATAAGCTAAAAACATAAAAACTATGTCAGCTGTGTTATCTTATAAAAACTATTTGCATCTATGTAACTCAAAACCAGAATGATTCTATCGCTTATTAGGGCGTGTTATCTCACTTTCCATCTCCTTCAAACCACAAGACGTAAAAACAAACTCCTTTAAAAAAACACCATAAGAGTTCCTCCAAGCATCTGTTGGGGCCAATCATGCTCCCCTTCGGAACACTTGCATACAATTACTTAATTTGCCACTTTATTCAGAGAGACTCTCACATCTGAGGTAGCTCCGAACCATTGAGATAATGCCACAGACTCCCGCAATCATTTTATTTAACACGACGACGATTTTGAAATGAAAATTGGAATTTGAGTGGAGTTGGAGGGTTTTGTTTGTAATAAAGGAGTAAAAAGAAATGGAAATACCGAATAGCTTTTGAATGATCAAAGGATAATCAACCTGTGTTTTGTGTCTTTGATTTGGAATCTAGTAAAGACACACAACGGCTTTCAAGACCAATGTTTGTTCTTACAAAGAATAAATGCAAAAAGAGGCTAACTGACTGGTTACTAAAATTAAATTATACAGATACTGAAAACATCCTTATAATGACCTAAACACACAATCACACGCTCTCACACACCCACACACTAACACACCCACACTATCACCCATACTACACATCTACTAACATTCGTCTCGCATACTTAACCTAGATTTTAATCTCGCTATAATACATTCTGTCAGCGCGCTTAGTACATAATTTATAAAATGAAAATGTAAAGGGGTGGGATCCTGGTGTCCTGAAACACAGGCCACGAGCCTAGCTTAGGCACCAGTCTCCCACAATATATACTTACCTGAATTGTGTATCATTGTCGAATCTGACTAATGTAAAATATCATATGTATATTGTGGAGAGAAAATAAAGTTGATTGATTGATTGATTGAATGTTTGTGAGTCTTTTCATTGACTAAGAATAAAAATCTAAATGACTGATTTACAGAGTCCCATCATTGGCTAGAATTTTCTTCAGGTTCAACTTAGTAAAAATATACTTAACTATGTTTTGATGGAAATAATAAGATAGACCGAAAATAGTATGTAAAGTTGTACCTAAGCTTGTGCTCAGCCTGAAAGCCCAAAAAAAGAAACAATTCCTACCCAAATGTCTAATAAGGTCACTTACTGTTTAGGGCGATCCTAATCCGAATCTTTAGCACAAATACATGTTATATATTCAAAGTACAGTTGAGTATGATGGTGTCACTCGTCGTGATTACACTTGCACAGTTATGGTGGCAGTATTTATGAGGTATTTATATAATTTGGAGGAGGCACCGGCTCGGCGAGTGCGGAGGGACGTGCGCGGCCTACTACGGACCTCTTTACTTCTGCCAAGGACTAGAGAGACGGACTACGCTATTAGTGAATATAAGAAAATACCCTTATTTATTAGCCTGTTTGTTTTGGTATGGTAATCTTGTACGGAGATATGGATGGTATTGGCTGATTAAAATTGCCTGGGAGGGGGAGCGAATTTAAAGGACCTTTTTTATTTTTTTCTAACAGACTCCTGTCGATACATGTATTGCTTTATATAAAAGAGGTGATAAAATATGTTTATTATTAATATTTTAAACAACACAAAATTTTTCATTTGTTTTATATGTAAAATTTACATTGTATCTGTAAATAACAAACGGCAACTCAGCAAAAAAACGTTAAGACAGATATAAAACAAGGAATTGATATTTACTTTATTGTATTTCGTAAAATTACCCATCATCGCTGAGTTCCAAAGATTTCGCCAAAAGTTTCAGCCAAGTGCGTGCCTGCGCTCAGCACCTCGGCTCTTTCATTTCGTTCCATTCATTCCGGCGGATAAACGTAATGAATATCATGAGATCCGATGATACAATGCGACGCCGTGGAGCCTCGGAGCCCTGGGGCTCTAGAGTGCGACACGATTATGAAGAAAATAGGAATTGTGTGCAAAAAAAATGAGTTTATCACCTATATACCTACCTCAGATTGATTGAGATTTTTCTTAGTTTTTGGGAAATGATAAATATTGTTTACCTAAACAACAAAGTAAAAAGTAGGATTACCATGAATTTTAAACATTAATATCATGCCATGTTTGTTTGGTGTAAAATATTAATTATCAGGACCGAATTTGCCTAACTACACCATTTTATTTTGTTTTATTCTTCTAGTTTGAACAATCGCCGGTTCTAGGAACCAGGACGCCGTCAGTTGAGACTGGTCATCTCTTTTCTGCCAAGGCTTGTTTTAAATCTTATATTTTTAATTGGTTCTGTTTTTTTTCACATTGTTCTCACGGCTCCGTCTTTGAATATCATATGCTCAAAATATCATAATCGCAAAACATCACATTCGCAAAACATCATATTCTCAAAACATCATATTCTCATAACACCATATTCTCAATACACCACATTCGCAAAACACCACATTCGCAAAACACCACATTCTCATTATACCACATTCAAAGTACAGTCCTCAACATTATAGCAGACCCAACCAGCAAAATTTAGTTGTATAGAAGATCATAGACAGTTTTGTAAAAACTAATCGGTGGTCAAATAAAAGACCTAAGAAGGTGCACCTATAAAGAAATATCTCCATTCAATTTTAAAGAACAACTGTAGCGGTATCAGGCATAACAATTTTGGCCTAACACAGTTGATGTAACCGCGCGCAACGCTACTAAAGTACCTTTTTGTCATTCATTATTTTTACATTCGTTCACGCCGCTGCAGTGTCTCAGTGTTTTTGAACAGAATAAGATATAATAAAAAGAATACGTGGTTAGATATTAATTTGTAATTAAATTATTCGTCTCGTACGGGGAAAATGACGTGCGGCTGTAATTTTACTGATAATATATGTACGGGTTTACGACAATATTTGAATGCCTCGATTTATTGAGCTTTTACTAAAACAATTACGAATTTGTTTGCTAATAGTTTTAGTTAAGTTAGGTTAGTTATTTTTAGTTTTGGAAGAAGATCATGTTAGTTGTTAATTTAAAATACACATTATTTTATATAATGTGTATTTTAAATTAACAACTAACATGATACTAATTAAATCCGGGATTTATTACGAATTTTAAGATATAAACATACTTCCAGGTTTCTGAAATCTAATAATTCGAGTAGAGACTAGAGGGGCAATAAGGGGTTTTTTGAAAACTCCACCTGTAAAGGGGCGAAAAGGAGGGATTTCGCTTATATGAAAAATCTTATTCCTTGAGTAATAAACTTTAAACTTCCCACAAAAAGTACTAGGCTTGCATGAATTCACGATAGTATCCAATCATTACGTTATGCTACTAATATGATTTGGATGAGGCAGACATATATATTATAACCTGGATATACAGAGACATAGGATACTTTTTATCCGGGTAGTACGTTTCCATGGGATAATTTTCAAGCTCCACGCGAGCAAAGCTGCGGGAAAAAGCTAGTTAGTCATAAGAGGAATTAATAATCCGGCCAGGATGATTTTCTAAAAAGAGGTTACACAAAGAATTTTGTTAATAACAGTACACACAGGTAAGAAAATGTTATAAAATACGAATGTGGTATAATAAGAATGTTGTGTTTTGCGAATGTGGTGTTTTGCGAATGTGGTATTTTGAGAATATGGTGTTTTGAGAATATGATGTTTTGAGAATATGATGTTTTGCGAATGTGGTGTTTTGCGATTATGATATTTTGAGAATATGATATTCAGCCGTCTCTGAATATCATATTCTCAGCCGTTTCTTGCCCGTTCTTCTCCACAGAGATCTACTTTTTGGAATGGGCGACTAGCTTCAACTTTCTGTCTAACTGACCGACTCTTTGACAATTCAAAAGTGCCTGTAAATGGTTTAATTGAAATAAATGCTTTGAGTTTGAGTTTGAGTTTGAACTCTACTATCTAATTCAAATTCAAATATTTTATTGCAGATAAACATCCATATAATGTTAGTAGTAGTATAACTTATCCTAAAGTTTGTATTAAATTAATAATAATAAACACCCAGTGAACCATTGAACTGTTCGCCCAATGGTTCACTAGATTATTTAATCTAATACAAAGTTCACTTTGTAAGTTTGGCGACATGCCTAACAAGTTTTCACCATCTGCAAAGTTTTTATAAATATTTATGTAACCAAAAGGTTCTTCCTCAATTTAGAATTACTTGAAGCTAAATTGCAATTCAATTTACAAAAGCTCGAAAGAGCAACCTGTCATTTAACTCGCCAGTCTTTTAATTCCCCTTCACGGAATCTTGGAGCGCTTCCAAATATATCCACCTGCCGATCCCCACTTACAATCTATGATTATTCAAATCCCTTTAGATTCCTACGCAAACATCTATATGCAAATGGTGACAAACAACCGAGCGTTTACAAACGCACAATATACTTTTATGGTTCAGGAAAAGCCGATTCTTTGCCATTTCACCTTTATCTATGAAGGATGAAATGTTCAACTCTATTGGTTGAAGAATAGGGGTTTGTAAAGTGTTTTGTAAAGTTGGTTTTCCATGGTGCGTTCAAGATATTGTTTCACGTGTTTTATGAGGTGGGCTAAGATTTCACGGCGCTTTTGTCAGGGGCATTTTTGAGTGTTCCCTTTGCGTTGTATAGATGTTTATTTGTGAGGGGAAGTTATGTCCGATTGAGTATAATTCATGTCTAGTGTTTGTTACAAATGAAGTAGGTTGGATTCGTTGTTAGATACGTGTTTGTGAGTGACGGAAAAGGGAGTAGTCATGTACGATCTAAGATTAGGTATGCAAAGTTTGCAATAAGACTCGATGTGTACATTTTCGGGCAATACAAAGTTGATGTTCGTACTGTACTTAATCAGCTGAAACTGCCGACACAGTATAAAGCAAATATTTCAACAAAACTTATTTCATAGAATTATATCAGTGGAATTGAATAACAAATACAAGTAGGTATGAAGGCAAAATATATAAAAGCTTACATGAAAAAAACATCAATTCTCCAAAAAGAAAAATACGCAAATAGCCAGACATTACCCAACAAAAGGGTTCAGAGAGACACTTTGAAATCAAAACAGAATAAAATGCAGGACAGTCCCGTTGTTTACCTACGAACCTGAAACAGTTATGACAACCTTATGTAATCACATTGGTATTTTTTCCTTTGTGTTTACAATGACAACATCCATTAGACGACGGCACGGTGGTGTCCGACTGACCGGCTACTGTCGCCCAACGTGGGACACACACAAGCGCTATTGCCGCCCAACACGGGACACACACAAGTGACCATTTCTTCAAAATGTTATTAGCATGTGATGCTCAAAGTTATTCTTTTTATTTTGGAATAAAAAAACAATTAAGTAAAGCAGAGCTTCGATATTAAAGATGTTCAAATTTAAGGTTCAAAAAATCTCAGCTGTAACTAAAGAATGCTATCTTTTTGTCAAAATCAACAATCTCTCTCAATTCACGTGGGACACGTAATACCGTCACTAGGGAACTGTAGTTGTACGATAATACGATCCCTGTCAGTATTTGCGGGATCATTGGCGTATCCCGAGTGGTTTATATATGAACTGCAAATGTGAGGCCCTACTAGAAATTTTAATTGTTAATTTATGCCTTTGCTTAATTGTTTCAACATTTAATTTTAATCCTCACAGTAGCACGTTTATTTCATTACAACTGTACAAAAAAATACCGAGAAAATATCAAACACTGAACTTTGACAACCCCACCCTAACTCCTTGGTCCATCGCAAATTTCCCTGGCAAGGAATAACGCAAAATAAACAAAGTGTTATTGTAGCTTATTTTCATAAGTTAATAGGCGGCCGAGCGATAACCCTGGCCAGACGGACGGCGCTTTTTTGTTTATAGCGTGTACACACCCTGTATGTATACACCCTGTATATGCACAATATGGGGACATATTTTAAGGGTTGCTGGACATACTGGCTCCTTAGTGTTTAACTTATCTTGTCCCCCAAAAACGGTATTTCTATTTTCGTTGATTTAAAATCTAAATGGTAAAATTGTTTTGATGTTGTTATTGGGAGAGTTAAATCAATTAACGGCAAACGAATGAACTAAACCGTCATTTTATTTGCCCTCACGCCTCAAATCTCTATTCGTTTGAATCCAACCCACGCGATACCTCAACCCGCGCACCACTTAACAAATACGTCATAATCTCTGATTTATTGTATCGACTCCGATATATTATTTATCGTCTTCAGTTGCAATAAGCATTTCGCCTGTCTACTTTACCGCTGTATTATTGTGAGAAGACCCTCTAACGTTTATTGTAAACAAATTGTAGGTTGTTAAACTAAAACCATTTTAAACTTGATAAATAATAGTTTTTGAAAATAACTCGCCGAAACGAACTCTTAGGAAGTTATGATTCATAATGTTACAGAACTGAAATGTTAAAAAGTAGAAAAGAGAAAAGATTTTCATCTTATCTGCCTAGCCCTATATCTGCCCAACTATGTTGGGGTCGGCTCCCAGTCTAACCGGATGCAACTGAATTCCGCATGGAGCGACTGCCTTTTTGACCTCCACAAGCCAATATCTTGGTAATACGATACCCCTTGGTAAGGCTGGTTGTCAGACTTTCCGGCTTCTGACGAACGGCTTAACGTACTTTCCGAGGCACGGAGGAGTCTCGGTTATATTAAGATGGTCATCCATCCACAGACCAACCCCGGCAAGTGTAGCTGAACCTGATGGATTGAACCGTGCGGCTGTTATTACTTAGACACGAGCTCCTCAGAGAAAGGATTTTCATGTGGCCATAAAAAATTACAGTGACAGCTTTTAGATGTGGTCAAGACCACCAGTTTGCCTTCGAATTATACAAGTAGTTAAAAGAGAGTTTGTGCTAAGTCTGCAGGCTCTCATAGGTTAATATCAAATATAAAGAATAGTTTTCGCATCAAGAGCATTAAGGGTAGGTCCCATTATTACCATTCCAAAATTCCAATTCGAAATGAATCGTCAACACACTTAACTCCAACGAAAAAAGTACACAAGATACTTTTATTGAGGCCTTTAAGGTGGATGAATATAAAGTGGATTTATACGGATTATGTGGGGATGGTCTGCGTGGGTGACAGGGGGACAGGGGGGATAGGTCGTTCGGGAGGTGGATATACAGCCTTAATCTTTGCGAATGCCGTGAGCCTCGGAATTGAATTGGTTCTTATATGTAAATTGTCGCGTGCGAGTAAATAAATAAACGGATACGTGATTTAAAAGTATTCGCAGCCGGATAAGCTACGTTTTGTACAAATAGCTTCTCCAAACTATTTGGAGACTCGGTGCGATGCTGATTGTGAGGATTAGGGAGTAAATGGTATTTTTTTCGGTATTCATTGGACTTTTCAATTTAAATAGTGCAAGGTCTGCTTTCTGAAGCATAGTTGATAAATTCGTATAGTTATGAAGCCCTGAAAAATCTTATTATTAAAATGCATTTTCTTGAAAACTTATATTCATTGCGGTATTATTGACAAAGAGAACGTTGTTTAAAAGTTCAAATATGGAACACACTGGAGGAATTTATGAAATGAAGATGGCAATTTTATATTTCACCGTCTTCAAATCGTCTTATCAAATATCAATTCCTCAAATAAAATACATTTACACCTCAAGCACCGCCACATTACAAGCAATAAATATTACATTTAAAGCAATAAAATACAACATTTTAGCAATAATAAATACAACATGAATAGCTAATAGTCACAATAATGCGCTATTAAGGAACAGCGCACACTGCACGAATACCTACATTACAGGCAAGCGAACGATTCGGATGCCGAAAGTTATTTACGATCGCAATTTTACGCAACGCTATGTACGTTTTATTGACTTTTTTAATATATTCATATGAATCATATTTCCGTAGGTGTCGAATGACAAACACGTGGATTTATCGACTTACCTATTTCTAGAAGAATTGTATTTAAACGTCTGCTGCTTAATAAATAAGTAATTAAGGAAACTGTCTGCCTTTCTAGTATTTGAAAGTCCAGCAACACCTGTAAAAGATACAAAATAATAAGTCTTATTATTTTGTAGTAAAAGAATTAAGCACAATGTGCTTATTATTTCTTTAATCAAGTCTTATTATTTTGTATCTTTTACAGGCGTTGCTGGACTTTCAAATACTAAAAAGACAGACAGTTTTTATAATCCACTGCAAACAATAAATCCCTGCAACAATATTTACCTAATCATTCGCCCAATCGTTTACCTTGAACGACGCCATAACTTGGTATAATAATTTTTCAATTTATTTCATAGTATTTTTATTATGGCGTAAACTCGATGCGTCGTCGTGACGGTTATATCCGCACATATCCGCACGGTAATGTCCGCATGTTTATATCCGCCGTGTGTGTGGTGCGTACAAACTGTATTGTTGCATACAGACGGTTGAGTGTTTTCTTGGGTAGCTAAACGTATAATGACGTTTTATAATAAAATAAAATAAATTACACGATAAAATCTGTCTGAAAATAAATATATACATATTTTATAATGTAGGAATACCTTTTTTATGATGACCGCAACCAGGATTATGAAAGGGACGTTACCGACGTTTTTATGAAGTTTCTCTGTAGGTAGGTACCCCAAATCAAGTGTTATCTCATATCTCCTTTATGGTAGCCGTTGTCAATGAAATAGTTAAAACTTTTATGGCTGTTGATAAGCAACATACACGTTTATCTTCTACTAGCAATAAAATATTTGGTAGATACCGATAGATTTACGACTTCATCGAGGTAAAAAACTGTTCCATTAATGAACAACTATGACAATATACATACATAGTTTCAGGATTTCCCCATTCGTTTGTATACATACATAAACTCACGCCTTTACCCATTCGTTTATAGTCTGTAAAAGATACAATTAATCAACTTTTTTCTAATAAAATAACTTAGCTGGTTACCTAAGGAAAGGGTCAAGTGAAACAGTTTTTAAACCATTGCTATCACTTACTTCTGCCCCATAATGCATCGGTACCTTTAAAACACTCATCACTTATATAATTAAGATATTTACACTTTGGGTGACCCCTCCACTTAAGCCGCCTTTACACTCGGCAATTTGGCACTTTTATAAGCAATCGTTTTCGGCCTTAATATTCAATTAGGTGTAATTGCTGAGCAGATGAGGAGTGATATCTAAGGCCAGATTAACGACGCTACACATAATTCATTACCGTAATGGATCAAGTTATGGTTGGCTGTAAACTTTTTACAGTGGCGAAGTGTGTAAGCGGCTTTATTGGGTCGCTGTGTGGCCAAACTCTGGGAATGTAGAAAGTTATCTTTGACAAAACTTTCAATGATATCTAAGACCAAGAATTATGGTTCCTTTAAAGACAGAGAAAAAAATCATAAATTATTAATTAATCTCCTAGGTATGTGGAAAAACATTTATATTTTATATTGACAAAATAAAAGCTATGTTTCCGCCCGGGATCGAACCGGGGGCCTTCTGCGTGTTAGGCAGATGTGATAACCGCTACACCACGGAAACTTGAATACCTTATGTAAAAACAAGGTAGGTAACACAAGTACATAAGTGAAAGTTGCATGTCAGGCTGTCGCAAGTGATCTACTTTGAAGATGAAGATTGTAGACATTTTGGTTTTCAATGAGACGTTTCTATAGCTCATAGTGTAAGTCGACCAGAAGGCGCTTGACACTCATCTACCTAATAACTGATGATTGCAGGCCTCTTCTTACTTAAAAGAACAAGGTTTTTAAACAGGCGTAATCGATATGAAGAGGTAGGTAGGTGATCGACTCTGTGTGGGTAGATTAATGCTGGAGTGAAGATGGATGAGATGATTTATGTTAGTTAGAAAATCGTCTTCTATTACAAAAGATATTAATATTATGATAGGTAACGAAAACCATTGCTAAAAAGCTATGTTTCCGCCCGGGATCGAACCGGGGGCCTTCTGCGTGTTAGGCAGATGTGATAACCGCTACACCACGGAAACTATACAAGACCCAATCAAATGTCGCATTTTATAAAAGGCTAAAATGTTATCAACTTGTTTATTTAATTGCACTTGTTTATTAATATTAATCTACTTTGCAGCTGCCAACAATTCAGTAAAAACGATAGTAAAATAAAATCTTACAAGCGAAATATAAATTTTTGGTATCACTAATTTGTAATAATATAATGCATAGGTCTTTTCCTCTTAATTATATTTGTTTCATGTTTGTACTTATTTCCATCAACATTAGAATCAACTCCTGCGACATTCCTGCCACATGGCGATACTATATCTTTAATTGTCACTAAAGTGCTCGATGGGCACTTGAATGATTTTAGTGTTTTACATGTCTGTTTCCGGACATCATTTTTATCCAACGAGTGAGAATTTGTCAAATAACCATGCCTTCATGTCATGTGCTTTTAAGAATGTGAAAGAATGTGTCTTTCCCACATAATGTTGGTCATGACGACCTGTACCCTAATTACGTAATACACGATCAATCAGAATTTGAATCGTTTTGAAACAGATTGCTAATCCATTGCTTCATAAGTTCGAAAAAAAAATCTGCTCCACAACGTAAATAACGCCAAATTGAAACAGATTAGTTGGAATCGTTTACGAAAATGTGTTGCGTAATTAGATAGCTGGATTGCCTTTTCACTGGGTACACTACATAAATACGAAAAACTTTATTCCGAAAGTCACTTATACGAATTTCAAAATACCGATTATCAGAATTCCGAATGATTCAAAATCCCTAATATAACAACTCCGATTTATCATTAATCCTATTTTTATAATTCCAAAATTTCAGTATTCCTAACGTTTATAATTACTATTATCAAAATACCAAGTTTCAATAGATCGAATAACAAAAAGTCCAAATTAATGATAATTCGAAACATCAAAAATACGAATTCCGATTATTAAAGTACAGATTAATTAGAAATCCGAAATAAAAAGGCCTTGTAAAACTGAAAAGCAAGACAACAAAACACACTGGTCACAGTTCCAACCTAACCCATATATGATTCACCAACAATAAAGGGGATCTGGCGCTCGGCGACCGCTGCCGCGGCACGCTCCCTACGACGCTCGCCTTCGGGCGTTAATGGTCACTAATCTAACCTAACCTAACCCAAATGATTCACCAACAATAGAGGGGATCTGGCGCTCGGCGGCCGCTACCGCGGCACGCTCTCTACGGTCGCTCGCCTGGTCACTAATCTAACCTAACCTAACCCAAATGATTCACCAACAATAGAAGGGATCTGGCACTCGGCGGCCGCTGCCGCGGCACGCTCCCTGCGGTCGCTCGCCTTCGCGCGTTAGGGTCACTAATGGGTCAATCTCCAAAACGGGCGTATTCGTGTGATCGCTCTGGTGCTTTTCAGATATTGATATTTAATGGTAATTATGTATCTCATTAAAAAGAAGGATATTCAAATAGTAAATTTTTTTTATTGGCCTTCAATTTACACAAACAGTAATGGAAATATTTAAGTTCAAAAAATTTCGCGACCAGAGCAATTATAATTGGTGCCAGAGCGATCATAAATGGTGAAATCAGTGAAACAAAAAAAATAATATTGATAAAATATTATTTATTTAGCCGTTTTCAGTGTACGTGTAACAAGATCACATCAAATCACTCATTGGTAGTACAGTGCCCCGAGCTTTTTTCCTTTGATAACCCTCTCTTGACTTTACAAGCCATTGTGCGTATAGATCTGGGGGCCAAATCTACTAATTTACAAACGTCACAATGGTCTCTCGATGGTGAGTTTTTGACAGATTTTGTACGGCAAATCTGTCAAAAACTAACAATCGAGAGACCATTGTGACGTTTGTAAATTAGTAGACTTGGCCCCCTGGATAATTTTTTATTTTGGCCTTTCTACGACGCTCAGCCAATTTCTTCCTAAGACGTTTTTCTTCAATAGATAATTTATTTCGAGGCATGATTTCAATCTGAAACAATAGTTGCCATTAAATTTTAGAGAAGAAAGGGTTACAGTTCTGGTTACTAAATGCCAATATAATAATATCATCAAGGTAAAATACGTCAAAGTCTGTTTATGGGTTTAGGTTATCCAAAGAAACCCAGGAAAGGTTATACAATAAAGGTTATATGCATAGTTCATCGTTTGTCATTGTTACAGTCCGGTACTACTGCTTAAAATAGATTTATAACTTACAATTAATGCAAAATATCATCGCTCTGGTCTTTTTGGACAGAGCAATCACAGTCATAGCGATCAGAAAAAGTCACAAAATCATAAATATAGCCGAATTTAAAAGCAGTAGAAAGTTGTGATTACTTCTCATAAAAAACATCATAACGATCACTTAATTCACATAACAAACACATTCACAAGCTTACTATTTAATTTAAATAACGTGCCATAGCAATCATAAAATTCGAGAACCAAATCCAGAGCAATCATAAACTTACCTTCGTAATGTTGGACCGTGGGTACGTGGCACACAGGTATCCTCCTCGGCGATTAGACCAATACTGGGGTTGCCCCGCGGGAGCGGAATAGAGTGTCTATAACGCGTAACTAGGGATGAGCGCGATGTTTTACCTCAGCGCAGAGCGATGAGATAAAATGCCCGGTCACGATTTTAAATTCAAATTGTGGCAAAAGTATTGTTAATATAACAAAAAATATTTTATTACTATGAAGATCAACTATTTATTATGTAATCTAAATAAATTGTTTCTTAAGAACCTTCTCATTAAAAAGTTAAAAAATATTTTTTTCATTCAATCGGGAGTTGGGTCAACCCAGAGCGATCAGGATTGAAGGGTTTAAGATTTTTTTTTTTAATATTTAAAATAAACTTATCCATAATACTAGCCTTGTTTCACGTAGATTAGACACCGAACTGTAAGTAAAAAAATATTTTGAAAACGTTTTTCGATTTTAAAATGGGTTTATCCAGCCCGACACGAAAAAAAATGCCTCTGGAGATCGACCCTAATCTAACCTAACCTAACCCAAATGATTCACTAACAATAGAGGGGATTTGGCGCTCGGCGGCCGCTACCGCGTCACGCTCCCTACGGTCGCTCGCCTTCGCGCGTTAATGGTCACTAATCTAACCTAACCTAACCCAAATTATTCACCAACAATAGAGGAGACCAAAGTAGACGTTTTTAAATTAAAAACTCATAGATTTTGAATTTATAATGCTAATTGAATCAGAATCAGAATCCTAATTTTAGTAGTTTATTCGAAGTATTGAAAATCGGAATGTCGTTTTTCGGACCGAGAACCCATCGAGCATTTGATTCTTCGAACATATGAAAATCGGAAACCAAACAAATCGTATTTACGACTTTCGGTAAAATGAAATTCGTGATTTTTAATAATAGACATTATAATTCTTAGGGATTATGAAATTCGGACTTTTGAATATCGGAACAACGAAATTCGGAATAAAATATTTCGGAGTATTTGGGTGTTCCCCTTTTCACTATCCCCACTCCTCTAGTAATTTTCAAAGCAGGTTTCAGTATTTTGTTCAAGACGGAACAATGATTATTTTTCAACTGACAGATGGTTAATCTCTAATCATACCTATACATAGAAGAGACCTATGGGTAGTGTTGCCCAAATGCAAGACCAAGACGAGACTTAGCTAGTCTTGGTCTTGGTCTTGCGTCAATACACCTGGTCTTGGTCTTGGTCTTGGTATTGCGCTCTCAGTCTTGGTCTTGGTATTGGTCTTGCAGCAAGAGTCTCGCAAGTCTTGCAATTACCTATTAGCCTATTGCTATTTATTAAAGATCTTCAAGGTCATTTCATTCTATCCTACTGTGCCAACCCTACCAAAATAGGTAACCATTTTGTATGCCTCTGTCCGTACTCTGTGACGGGCGGCGCGCGGTGGCAATCAAACAGTGTCAAATGCTGTGATACACTTGTCGCAGTCTTTGATTAAGCAGTGTCTTTGTCGGTAAAATATCAAATAAGTAGGTACATAAACACTGACCGACCATTGGTTTATTGGCGTAACGTAATTTAGAGATAGACCATACCATAATACCTCGTTAACATTCAGCCATTGCCATTTGTGTTGCCGGAAATATTTCCCTAAATATTGATGTGGCAACGTCAAGGGAAATGTGTGTTTACATTGCCGCTTCACATGTCTTTCAAAGATTCAACACAAAAACTCATTCCCATTCGCGTTACCGGCTCTTTGATGTCCGCCAAAAAACCGCCAATTTGGACCCGCCCAAATCTCAGTTTGACTAAACTGCGAGACGCAAGAGTCTCGCATTCTTAGTCTTGTTCTTGCTTAAATCTTGTAGGGTCAGTCTTGGTCTTGGTCTTGCTAAAATAAGTCGGTCTTGGTCTTGCGAAAATGCAAGAACAAGACCAAGACTGCAAGACCAAGACCGATTTTGGGCAACACTACCTATGGGAAAGACAGCCCCCACCACCACCTGCTTTCCTTCAGCCCCAGGAGCGTCTGCCACCCGGACGGAACTTGCAGTGGCCTATTTGGAAAGCAATCAATCGACTGCGGACCCAAGTTGACCGCTGCAAGCACAATCTAGCAAAACAGGGGATAATATATCCCACAGATACCCAGTGCGAATGCGGTGCTCCTGACCAAACCATGTCTCATATGCTGGAGTGTCCAAAGTGTCCACACACCTGCACTTCTGAGGACCTAAAAAATGCCACTTATGCCGCGATTGGCGAAGAAGAAGAAGATAGAAGACCTGGGCAAAACTGTCTATAAAACACCTATATGAAGCAAAATTCGAAACAGCTAGAATCAATACACCGCTATCACATAATAGGTACCTACAGATCACAGTATAATCGTGTTACTAACGAACTATCGGCAGCAACAAGGTACGGTGAGATAACACCGCTTGGCGCCGGTATAGCCGCGTATTATGTTTACTGCGGATTACGGCATCATTACCAAGCGAGGCAATTAATGCACATTAGTTAGACCTCCGTTGAGGACAAGTGGATTACATCGTGTGGTATACGGTGTAACAGATGCTGGTTGTTTATGTGTGGAAGATATTGGATTACAAGGTAGTTATGATAAAGGAATAAAGATATGTTACTAGAAAGAGCAAATAAAGATGAATGGATAGTGTTAAAGTTAAGGATGATATGGCTAGGAAGGAAAGACTGGTTAAAATGACAGTAGAGATACATAAAAAGTACCTACGTGTTGCCAAACTTAAATGAGAGTGAGAAGGACGTTGATGATAATTGAAGCAGAGGAAGAACCAATGCGTTATTATACAGATGCAATACAAGTGAAATTATATAAAAAAATTAAAAACCCTTGACACAAACATTTCATACTCTCTCTTTCCTACTCCATCACCAGACCCTATTCATTATCTATCTATAACCTATTCAATTATTCATAGAGACCATTCCTATGAGCCCAAACAAGATATCTACCTGTGGTGTATGTTGGTAAGGGAGTTGGGTAACCTGCAAAGGTGATACTCCAGCATCAGTTCAATGTTACTGTTCTTTTAATATCATTGAAGTAACAGAAAACCAAATTCCAAATAGATCAGACCTGTGAAAGACGTTCACATCCATTCATCAACTAGAAAAGAGTTGATAATCTACAAACGGCTGAACCGATTTTGATAAAACATGTCTAAGAACCATCGCTAGAAAACCTGCTTTCAAATATAAAAAACTGTTGAAGAGCTACGATGCCACAGACAAACACACAGACACACACACATAGAGGTCAAACCTATAACACCCCTCTTTTTGCGTCGGGGGTGAACAAACAAAGCCAAAACATTTAGATCCCATCTTTGTTTTAAGACAATAAGATTTTTCATGAAATATTGTATTTGATTATCCAGAGTATAGTTTCCGTGGTGTAGCGGTTATCACATCTGCCTAACACGCAGAAGGCCCCCGGTTCGATCCCGGGCGGAAACATAGCTTTTTTTACTTTTTTGTGACAAATCATGTCAGGAAATAAATTCTCAGAAGATTGTTATTGTAGAATCCTGTTGATCATGTACTTATTTAAACTGATTATATCACTACCTCATCACCACTGCTCACAAAACGGTGAAGGAAAGAACCTACACTGGCTCATCACCACGCCCAGCCTTTCCTTAAACCTACTACCTAAGTTCACATGTGGAAGCAATAAATATATTGAGTATTGAGTATTTGTCAGGCAAACTTCACTTCCAACCGTTTCCCGCCATCTGTGGTGAACTGATAGTTGGCATTAGTGATGGCCTCTCTCAGATGTACATGAGTTAATTACATAACTAATAGTAGATAATCTACAATTATGAGAAGATATTATGATTGCTACTAAGGTAGAAGGAGGTAGAAAGGTGTCTCACTATCTGCATAACAATAGCCCCGTGATCAATCCATCAAAGCTAATTCAACCTCAAACTCTCTAACTCGATCACTCGCATCGATGCTAGGTATCGATTAGCCCGATGTATCGAGTGGATATCGCCATGGTCTTAGACTAACGTCGTTAAGGCGAGTTATTCCGATCTTGTTAGCGTCTGTGATGCTTGTAAACAATCGAGTTAAGGTCCTGGCGAGTTTCATGTGGCCTCGGTTAAGAGACCACCTTCTAAGATATTCTTGAGCTTGGTAGAGGAATTTGATAATTATATAGATGGATATTTTGGGAGTGACGGATCCAGGATTGTCGTTTCGGTGGGGCTTGACCACACTGAGTGTAGGTTTTAGCAAAGAAAAGACCACACAAGATTTTATCTTGATTAACGAGCCTCGTCGGATTAGTTATCGCAAATTCCTTAATGACTTCGTTAGGTTGTAGACTATCACAGATATCTCAGTGAATATATATGGTAGCTGGCTTCGGTAATTGTCGTACGAAGGAACCTACGATTTTATTAGTTTAAGCGAAGAGAAGCTGTACTCCACACCACAAGTGGTTACTGGTAATATAGCAAGAATTTGTAAGAGAATCTTTATATTTGGTAAAAACTCATTTGTCTCTTGATGCGCTTGAGCTGCTGTTGGGGGAGACGTTGTCTATCACTCCAAGGCTTATTCCAGAGAGAGGATGAGGTAAATCGTCACTGCAAATGCGTTCAGCTGCGGTGACTATCGAGGTCAGATTTTTTGTTTTTACGATGGCTCTTGGCAGAAGGTTAAACGGATCGAGAATTGAAGACTGCTCTGCTCTCGAAAAGCGACTCGTCAATTAATTTCTCAACACAAAGTCGATGAATGCGAGTAATACATTAACCTCAAAATCGGGGCCGTCGCCGAACGGCGACGAAAATTTCCAATACCGTAAAGCGGGTCTGTCGCCGAGCGGCGACAGTACGTTCACGCTGATTCAAACTGTATTTGTACTATGCATAGGGGCTAATATGGTCTACAGTTAATTTTATTCTATGGATTTGGTAATATACTTGTCAAATACATCGACTAAAACGTCAAAATATGCAGAAACAATTCTAGAAAAAAGTAAAAATTGGACATTTTGGCACGGCAAAATGGCGACTGCGCATGCGTTCAGCGTGCTGCACTACGCGTCGTATTTATTTGTTTTCTATTGTTTTTTAAGTGTAAATCGACGGGAAATGGTGATAATTCAATAATTAAGTAGTGTCGTCATCGTATATAGTTAATACTTGCACTAAATAACATCGTAATTACTTATTACGGACCCATAAAAAAATGTAAACAAACTCGTTAGTGAAAAAACGTGTTGATGTGATATTTGTTGTTTTGTGTGTGTTTTGTGCATGTAATCGCTGGTAAGTCATTTATTTTATATTCTTGAATAACTAATTAATAATAAAAATGTATAATACAGAAAAAAAAGAGTTCAATATTTTTTTGTCAACTAAATAATGTTACGTAATGATGCGGTTATCTATTTATTGAACTTTTTTGATTATATGTGTTTTTATTTATTGTGTTTATGCGTAAATAATGGTTTTGACCGATAGTATATGTATTCATAATGTATCCTGCGAAATTTCATGTGAATCGAACCAGTAGTTTTATTATAAATAATCAAAACAATGAACAACGGAATTTCTTATAAGAATCTTATAAGAATGTTTATTTATCAATACTAGCGTTCGCTTACAAAGATTCTAAGTATTATAAAAAATCCTTTGTCTAATCAGGAACCCAAAACCATTAACGATAAGACTATTTACGTAACAAGAAGCTCTCAGTTTTTGTTTATGTTAGCGAGCTCTTATCTCTGACGCGCCGCGGGCGTGCCGCGCGGCTTGGCGGGTTGTCGCGAAATCGCGCCGCGTAGCCCAGGAGGTCAAAAACAAAACACGGTATGACATTATTCTGGACCTCAAAAAAACATAATAAGGAAAGTATAGGATGCACCAAACCAAAAACATGTGTACAGTCACGAGCACCAATATGTATACACTTTTAAAAGAGATATGCTCCTACTGTGTTGATTGTTATTTTATGTTGTTACGAATATAGTATTTTTGAACCCCTAATAATATGAAATAGGCTTGTGTAACCAAATATTCGAAGACATGTGACATCTACCAACCCGCACTGGGCCCGCGTGGTGGCCCACTCCCTCTCACAGAGAGGAGGCCTGTGTCCCAGCAGTGGGAACATTAATAGGCTGATGATGATGATGATGATGTAGGTAGGGATACCAATGACCTTTAATTCTTTTAGAAATCTGTTTCTTGTTATCTATAAAAATGTTGGGTTTTTCCTCGGTTTTTCAAAACGAAATGCATATTGCAACATTTCAAATAAAGTTCTTATTAAACATGTTACTATTCCACTTTTGTATTCCCTCAGAGCAGTGAACACAAGTTATTCGGCAGTCACAAAGAGCTGCGGCGAACAAAGATAACGATGTTTTGAATGCCACTCAACTCATTACGTGCCGATATCTTTCCTCAGGAAGCTCTTCACCTAGACTTTACTCAGGACCTAACTCTGGACACACCCTTAAACAAAACTCAACCCTGTCTGAAAGAAATAAGATTGAAACTTCTTCGCTAATGATTCCACAATAGCACTAAGTACCTAATGAGCGTACACCAGCCGCCGTGAATAGGAAACGTCTTAATATAGACCTCCACAATCCAATCCAAACATTGTCAGTGGGCTATAAGGTTGATATTGAGTTGAAGGTAAAGTGTAGTCGGTAATACAAGTGGTATAGTGTAAAGGAGGGATTGTACAAGCGTAATTAGTCATTAGTGCGACAGCGCAGTGGGCAGGAAGAGGCCGCGATTGATCGGACGTGAGAAAGTGGCTTACGTGAGGCAATCACGACCTATTTGTACAGATAATCTTTGTGGTGAGCTTCTCCACACGTATCTATTGGCCATCATGTCGTTAGGGTAGGTAAGGCGGCGATACTCGAAATGGAACCTGTTACCTACATGACTTAATAGATTTAAGTTTGTCGACAACTCGAAATATGATCTTATCTGCGTTCGGGTGAAAGGTGTTGACTGTTTTAGGCAATCGTCGTTCAAAACGGTGATTGCTGTTGACAATATTTAAATGCTAAATAAATCTCTCAGCCATAATATTATCTAGCACACTTTGCAACAATAACTAGTATCTACCTAATCCTCATTACCAAACATTAAATGAAATAAAATTAAGATTTTAACAACCCAATGAGACTAATATCCGACCAATCCCATTACATGGTAGGCCATCATCTAAAGAGATAAATGATTAATTAGTTCATAAAATAACGATCATTAACGTAATCATATTGGAGGGTCAGGGGAAGAAGATGGCGGGAATAAAAAGTTCTTTATTGATATAGCTCACTTCGACAAATTGATACTTTGGGACCTCGGCATGTGCACTGGAGATGTTTTGATATGTAAATTTTTATAGTTTTGTGGACGACGAAAAGATAGACTTCCCAAATTACCTATGAGTAAGGTCCACTTTCCGCAAATCAAATATTTGAATACCCCAGTGGTCTTCAAAATGTCAGCAAAGTGCTTATAAACATAAATATAGAAGCGAAGTTGTTGTCAGTCATTCCGTAAAATTGAAGTTTTAGTATGGCAGTTAGTGGACTGTGGTATATTGAGTGTTGCTGTAGACACAGGTCTTACTTAGTAGGATATCTTAAAAAAAAAAGAGGATATCATAATAACATGCAGTTGGTTCTCCAAGTTGCAAGTCTTCGAAGCGATTCACAGTACTTCATAGCAGCTAGTTGAAGTAACATTTCTTTATCCTAAAAGCAAATACTTAGATGAAATGATTGTTTGCCAATAACAGAGAGTGACATAACAGTTACTTTTCAGATACGACACCAATCTAATCAACCATAACCGAAGCCCGTAAATGGAACATTTAGCACAAAAACAGTCATAAGCCCACCTCTGCCCCTCGCGAACTGTTGCGAACTGCCATAAACGCAATCATAAAAACAAATCAATCAGCAGTCGGGAGTCGTTACCTCCACCTTACCCTGCCGCCCTGGTACTCCGGCAGCCAGGAGTGTCGTAAATGAACCGATTAACTTCCACGTCGTAAGGACTACTTTGATATTATTAGTGTATCTCATACTTTTCGTCATGGAAGTTTTGTGATTTTTTCGTGGGTAATACTTTTGATTGACATAGGGTACTAATATTACGTTAAGTTGTAGATTAATAATCCCAAATGGTAATTTGCTGAATAGAATAATCTAACTTGATAACATTGGTACCTAATTGGAATAGTCTTTAGGTGAAAACACAGGTCCAACTCCAAACATTTTTTTTTTGATTATTGCTTAACACACTAATGTGTTTTCACTCGCTCATAAAAATCGGCTCGAAATTCGAACCCCCAGAATACTGCGCTCCATGGCTCGCTGGAAAAACCTCGAGCTTGGACCACTGCTGCTCACATCAATGGTGCTCAAATCTGGTCTTTGACACTTCAGTGTCAAAGACTAGATTTGAGCACCATATTATGTGAGAATGGGGATAAATAGTCTGCATAAAAAATAGACTTTTTAAAGGAATTGATTATACAAGTGCATGAACAACTGACCAACACAAACAACAGGTTGTGATCCTGTAGAATGCTTTTAGCTTAACCGAAGCTTTCAAAACAAAATGTATAGTTAAGTCTCCGGAAAGTGTTCATGTCCACAAATATAATTTTATTTTATGCCTATTGCTATCACCTACGCTGGCCAGGAAAACATCGGCCATCAATATGCCGCGTCACGTTCCGCACAGTTTTTTGCGCCCCCTGTAGCGTGGACAGGGCTGCTACTTAGTATAGGCAAGTGGTCATTTTTTAAATGAATTTAATCTCCGTAATCCTTGGAATAATTCCCTTATGCATAGGCACGATCTGCTGCAGTTCAAATACTTACATCTTTTCTTCTGTCTTGTGTTTGCGGTAACAAAAATGTTTATTGAAAGTTATTCTCTGTCACATTCCTCTGAATTGTAGGTTCTGAAATATCATAATTCAATCTTTTTCATTCATTGTTTCTCTGGGATCAAGCAGTAAGCTAGTATAATCAGCACCTCTTCCTAGCCACATGTGGCAGCCCTGCTCTAGGTGTGATACAAAGGGTGTGCAGATAATCCGTATTGATAACTATCGCGTGTCGTTTGTCCGTCTGTGTGTCAGTTCCGTTGCACGGCGGGGGATTAGGGGAATAAACTCACACGGTTTTTACGAAAGAATTTATAGCGGAAAAGCAATTCATAAATATTTTTTGTGAGATAAACAAGAAGATTGTAAGTTTTCCTTCTTGGTTTTGACCAAAAAGGAACAGCCATGCAAAGAGTTTTTTTTGAATAATTATGTACCTATAGTTATGGCTGTGCTGCATACTTGTTTAACGAGGGCTCAGTATGTTTCGTAGGAAAACTTGGATAATCTATATTATGATTAGATTATGATAAGCAAAAACTGACCTTTCTACAACATCTATTACGTAAACCAACATATTATACATTACATTATATATACATGACATATATTACCCACTATAAAACATAATACAAAATACTTATTTTAATAACACAATATATGCAGTAGGTACATAGTGAGACGAGTAAATGTTAGTTATCTGAACTAGTATTCTCCCGCGAGCCGTTTCAGTTTCTTAGCGCGGTAACTCAATTACAGAGGACAGGTCGACGCGATATATATGCGTTTTGGTTACCGCAGAAGTGGAAGTGACGAGAGGTAGCGGGTATCTAACGTAGAAACACGCGTTCAGGCCTGACCCTGACGTTGTTTCGAGTACACGATTTGTACAGTCACGGAAATTAATGAATTAAATTAAAATTCTACGTTAATTTGCCGTGTTATAGCCATTTCATTCAACTGGCAAAGTATACAAGTATACAACTGGCAACTAGCATTAGTACGGAAAATATAAGTGTCAGTGACAGCTCGGCCCGAGTCAATCGGTACCTAGTCAGTTTCCCTAATATAAATTAGTTTTCCGGACTTTACATGCACAGATGACGAGAGCGTTATTTCTAAATAAAGCTCTTGTCAGTTGTTGAAAACAAGGATGCTGTGCATTGCTCCTCCATGGATGAGGATCCAATATTATAAATTATTATAATTATAAAATATTTTGAATTTGAATTTATACTTTTTCAAAATGAGCTCAAAAATACATTCTTGGAATTTTTTTGTTTTTTTTTTCAAATGTTCTGCGTTTAATGAACACGCTTTTTCTTCTCTCACGCTAGCACCTTCCAAGAGGCAACCACAAGACAAGCTCAAAGTAAGACACGTTTCAAATCCGCGATGTTCTATAGCTCGACGCCGTCGTCCGCGGGGCGTGCGGTCGACATAACTCATAGGCGCGCACCTCGCACTCCGTTAACTTGCAAACTTTGATATATCACCTCCCGCCCCACCTGAAGCAACCCAACTTCACGCGTTCGGCATAACTCGACACACTTACACACAATTATAATAATACCATTCATTGTTGTCATTTGTGTAAATTGTACTGTTGAAACAGCGAAGACATTCCAAAGTAATTTCACATACCTTCTCTATGTATAACACCACAAACCACAGCTAACTATTTTACAAACTATGTCAGTAGCATTATTTTTACGTGAAAAGAAAAGAAAATCTAAAAAAAAAGCTCGTTTTACATTATACAATCATGATATAAAAAGGAGCAAAAGCTTTGTTTCCGCCCGGGATCGAACCGGGGGCCTTCTGCGTGTTAGGCAGATGTGATAACCGCTACACCACGGAAACTGATGACATTGCATCCAAATAAGAAATCTACAATAAACAATAAGACACAAAAATGAATGAAAGAAGTAGTAAATTAAACAAACGAAAAAAGCTCTTGTTTTCAAAGTTTAACTAACCAAAATGCACTCAAGTAAAAAAAATAAACCCTGGAGTGAATAAGTCATTGATTCTGTGCTAAATACTTTCCAATCATGTCTACATACGCACTTTAAATATCAAACTTATTATAATATTAATAACCACATACCATGACATCCAAACAATCCTGAACTATCGCTAACTTATCGTAAACTCGGCACAAACTCTCCCCGAACCACTGAAGATTTTCCAACTACCCCGGTCTTGTGCTACCTAAGTTGTTTAGTACCGACCCTGTACCATGCAACAATTTCTTACTACCGTCAACTTGTCGTGAGGTGTGGTGGGTATTTAATGATGCTTTATGAGCTGAACTCTGCCTAACCTTTTCCCAACTACGTTACGGTCGGTGTCCAGTCTAACCGGTTGCAGCTGAATACCAGTATATTACATGGAGTGACTGCCTATCTAACCCCCACAACCCAGTAACTGGATAAAACAATATCCCTTGGTAAGACTGGTTGTCAGACTTTCGGGCTTCTGACAACCCGTAACGACTGTCAAAGATCCACGAATGACAGCCTGGACAAACAGTTTAACGTGCTTTTCGATGCACGGAGCAGTCTCGGTATGTAAAGATGGTCACCCATCCACGGACCAACCGGCAAAGATCCACGAATGACAGTCGGAGCCGGTTTTATGAGCTGAACTCTACATAATTATCATATTAATGGCGCGGAACTCAGTGTCAGGTTACTATTGGAAGTCAGATATAGTCCGTATTGTTGAAGATACCGATAAAGATAAAGATAATTTAATTTTGCAAATATGGGTAAAAATAAAATACATGATGACAAAAAAATATAGAGTGCAGCCATATTTTACCACGTAGGCATGCAAAAGATTTTTAACATTCAACTTATAAGTAACTAATTAATTAAATAAAATATTACACTATGAACTAACTACAAAAAAGAATACAATCATATATAGTGTGTCCGGACATGGCCTAGCGATATTCTAAATACTTAATAAATAAAAACTATTTTAAAGTACAAATTACACTCTAGGCTCGTAATAATTATTGGTTGAATTGCATAATTTCCTTTTTTTTTTCGACTTTCACATTTTTTTTTCAAATGTTATGGAATTGTGAACACATTGCTTTGTAACGCAGATGGTAGACAATTTTATTGCCTTTCGAATAAGCCTATTTTTATCTCAGTATGACTAAAACTTTGAGATATATGATATTTTTTGTAAAAAAACAAAATGACTACTGAATGTGAGCGGGGAAGTGTATTGGACCCAACCCTAGAGTGTAATTGTACTTTAAAATAGTTTATATTTAAGTATTTAGAATATCGCTAGTCCATGTCCGAACACACTGTACACTAGTTTAAAAATTCTTTCTCAATTAGGAAATCTTTAATATTATAATATGCTTTCGCCACTAAAAAGCTTCGAAGTCTCTAGTCCGATACTCTGAGAACTTAATGAGAGGATTGATTAATGTTTGGACACTATACGAAAAATCTAAATGTGATCAGCAGTGATCACTATATAAGGAGCCCTGACACTTGTAGGTAAACATAACCATGGCTTCGTAAACATAACCTACACATTCCTTAGATTAAAATATTTTGTTTTATTATTAAATAATTCCATAATATCGGTACAACCGGCGGAAAGCATTCATCTGCAAAATATTCTCGCTCCGACTTCTCCTCTAAGGAAGTTTCAAGACCTTTTCGAAAACGTCGTACTTATATAAAACAATTTCAATAAGCGCCACCGTTATCACGGCAAAGCAACATGGCCGCTCAAAATTAAAAATAAATGACTCAGAAAAATACACTACACAGTCCATGATTTGATTAAATTAAGGGGAAAATACCTCAGCGCTCCGACAGGGAAAATACGACGGCCTCTCTGCTTTCTTGTTATTATTAAAAGCTTTTTTTGTTGGTGTTAAAGGACTTCATTTTGCAAATACGTCGATTTGCATGAATTTACTTTTGTTCTGCTTCAATGAAGCTCACAAATATTTGAATAATGTCCAGCAATTGCCTCAATGCGGAGATGAAGCCTTAAAGCTAGTTTATTTTCATTCGTGTAAATTGAATCATATAATACCTACATAAATAGCGTACGGTAATAATACTGATTAGAACCACAACAATTAATAGGTACCTAATAATATTATTGTTGTGGTCCAACATTACAAAAAATTGCATCAATTTAAATAAATACTTACTTATTTGTTGCGAAATAAGATAGGTACCATTTTGTAATTACCTATTAGCAATTAATTAGAACAAAAGGTTTTTCCAACTCCAGGTTTATCCGGTAATATTAGTCATTTATTTCAAGTAAACATACAGAAAGTACCTACCTAACATAGGTATATAATATAGAACTTGTAACTAAATACGACACATTATTATTCATAAACACGTAAATTATTATAAACGGCAGTCCATTACAAGCGGAGATCCCAAAACGATAATTCTTACGACACCAAACTACACATATGGCGGACAATTTAAACTTAAATCGCGATAACCCGAAACTGCCGGCCGGCAATAAAACTTAGCCGCTAACGGTTAATTAGAGACAGTGTCCGATAGATGCACGATTTATAACACAATTTGAGGCAAGACTGGGACGGCTGGTCACACTATCGGATCGGATGACTGATAAAGGAGTGTGGTCACCCTCGCCCGAGGCGCTCTATTGCTCCCCGGAGGACACTTTCTTGCTGGACAATGCTGGCTAATAAAGCTATGGAGACGTTGCTTTAGTTTATTGTGGCTTCAGACATTAGTAGTCGTATTACCATGTGGAGTGAATCACATTAATTTGCTTTATCAGCTTTCAAAAGTTCAATTTGTTACTGTGTCATAAAAGTATTACATTATAAAGTGGTAGTAAGTAGAATTTCATGTGAAATAATTGAAGTCAAATTACAATGAGCAAATTAATCTTTTCCAGTTTCTGTAAAAGGATATTCAAAACCATAATCTGAATGTTGGTTTTGTCAAGGATGGTCATTTCAGACTAGATAATAATATCAATTTTCGAAACCTATAAACCGTCTCGCAGTGTTCCTCTGTGCGCTGATTACAGAAACATGTAGAACAATCGTGTATCGTCGCCGGATCGTATTGCTCTTCGTAAGTATAACGTATAAATCTTGGCGATCGGATCGCAACTACCGAACACGCCGCGGTGGGTCGCAGCGACCGCCGCGCGCCGCCCGCGGGCTAAGGGTTAAGTTTTGAAGGACCTTTCTTTGGAAATTAGCCTAAATCGTACCTAAGTGCTGGAGTTGATACGAGGGTTTTACCTTAGTTTAGTTTTAGAATTAATTGAATTGAGAACTTTCATTTTAACATCCAAATATGATAACAAAATTTACACAAAATCTAATTTAAAAAATCATACAAAGTTTTTGGACCTTATTGAATACAAAAAAAATTGTTTTCATCTCTCATGCTCGGAAAGAAGTGTTTGTTCGATCCGAGTAGCGGGTGGAAAACGCTGCTTCCCTCTCTAGGGCGGGAAAGACTCATAGTAATTGCTTCCCGCCCTAGGGCAGGAATGAATTTTAAAAATAGAACTTTTGGTTAGGTAGTCTGCTACGAAACTTTTTACATGAAAAATATCGAATAGAATAAAAACAAAAAAGCTGCGGCAGTGTTTTCACTTACGTTTTTGGTTTTTCCCCATTTTCTTAATGAATTATCCCTAAAATTCCATAAAAAAATATAAAAATTCCTTGGTACTTGTAGCATAAATACATAGAAAACATTCATTATAAATCGAGAGAGACGAAACAAACCAACTCTAGGTATAATGCGACTTATTTCCGATGTCGTCTTTAGCCGCGGAAATAGTACTATATTAACAATAACATGGTAAACTAAAATTAGACGTATTATTATTACAAGTTTCAGGGAATCCCCTTTATTCAATCGGTGGTGCCATAGGTAGCCCACTTCCCACCGTCTGCCCCGGACGCAGTACGGCGCCGGTCGCTACGCGGGTCGCATGGCAAACGTGATCTCTTTAATTGTGCTTGCATGATGACTTTCTTGGGAAAATAGTGCAGTGGTTTCCCCTTGCCTTCTGCACCAGACCTTTTTGGAGCTATTAGACCCCAAGGCTGCTGAGACCTCTTCCAACCGGTTGCCCGGCCAGGTGTATGGTTATACCGCCATTGCTCGGTCGCCAGAGCCTCGTTCGTTGTCTGGCAGGGAGCACCGCGACGACCGACGGCCGCCGCCGTCAGCTTTCTGTTCGAACCACTGACGCGTGCAGGTGAGGTTGACAATTGGGGCCGGTCAAGATCTTAATGCCGTTCTCCCCCTTACTCCCCTGCGTCCGGGGCAGACGGTGGGAAGTGGGCTACCGGCCGTGCGGTTGTAGGAGACCAGGCATCGCATGGAAACTCTGCTACTGGAATGGCCCTTAAATTACGTCAAATCCAGAAGATAGGAACGTGGAATGTACGTGGTTTACTCATACCAGGAAAACTGGATATCTTGGAGAAGGAAATAACCAGATGTGAACTGAACATTTGCGGCCTTAGCGAGACCCACTGGAAAGGCAATGGACATTTCCTGACCGAAAAACATGCCATCTTTTTTTCGGGCAATGATAACACTAGCCAAAATGGAGTTGCTTTTGTCATACCAAAACACCTGAAGAATTGCGTACTGGGTTATGAGCCTGTTAACGATCGACTTCTGAGCATCAAACTCAAGGCTTCGCCAGTAAACCTCAACATCGTACAGGTCTATGCCCCCACAAGTACAGCAAATGACGACACAATTGAAGGATTCTACCGTGAACTTGAAACTACCATCTCTAAGATCCCCGCTAGAGAAATTCTTATGATCGTGGGTGATTTCAACGCCAAGATTGGTGCAGTTTCGCATAACATAAATCACTGCGTTGGGAAATTTGGACTGGGATTGCGTAATGAGAGAGGTGAACGCCTAATACAGTTTGCAGCGGATAACAACCTGGTTATTACTAACAGCTTATTTCAACATCACCCTCGAAGGCTGTATACTTGGACGTCACCTGATGGACAGTATCGTAACCAAATCGACTACATACTAATTAGGTCACGCTGGCAAACCTCAGTCCGAAATGCCCACACGTTGCCTGGAGCGGACTGCGGATCAGATCACCAACTGTTAATCTCCAAACTGCACCTAAAGCTACGAGCAGCCAGAAAACTCGACCAACGCGAAAGAATTGAAGTGAAGGACAGCTCTAAATTTATGATAGCCCTGAAGCAGAATTGGACTGAATGGGCGGATGCGGATCTAGAATCAAGTAACCCAGATGAGCTATGGGAACAAGCAAAAAGGCTTATAAAAGGCGCAGTCAAAGATTCTCAACCACCTGCAGAAGTTAGAAAACGACAGCAATGGATGAGCGACAGTACTCTAGCTCTCATCGAAGAAAGACGTAGGATGAAAGCATCGGGCGCTGATGTGAGAACCTTAAACCAACAGTCAGCGCAGATTCAAGCAGCTTGCAGGCGAGACCAAAATGTTAGCTTAAGCAGAATATGCGAAGAGATAGAGGCTCATAGCAACAGAAATGAGGCCAGGGACTTGCATCACAAGATACGCTCCATTACAAAATCTCTCTCTTCTAAAACTTGGGCTATTGAGAATTGTCGAGGTGAAGTGGTAACTGAACTGGAAGATATTTCCGAGACATGGAAGGAGTACTGCCAGTCGTTATACGAAGACCATCTCTCCCAAGATTTCACTCCTACTGAGCCCAATAATGAAGATATGGAACCGAGTATACTTAAAGAGGAAGTCAAAGCTGCCATTAAACACCTAAAGAATGGTAAAGCCACCGGCAAAGACGCTATTCCAATCGAGACTATCAAGGCCGCAGGCGAACAGGGGGTACGAATATTTCATGCTCTTTGTAATAAAATATGGCAAGGTGGAACTTGGCCAAAAGAATGGGCCCACACTGTTTTCATCCCACTGCATAAGAAAGGTTCCACAAAGAAGTGCAGCAACTACCGCCTGATTGCACTGATATCGCACGCCAGTAAAATTTTGTTGCATGTGTTGAATGAGCGACTGAAGACCTACTTATCCAAAGAAGTTGCACCTGAACAGGCTGGGTTTGTTAAGGGGAAAGGTACTCGAGAGCAGATCTTTATTGTGCGGCAAATTATTGAGAAAGCCCGAGAGTTCAATAAACCGACATATATATGCTTTGTTGACTTTTCTAAGGCGTTTGACTCGGTGAAATGGCCGATGCTGTGGAGATCCCTTCTTGCTATGGGTACACCCACACACCTTGTGCACCTTTTGAGGCGTCTTTATGAGGACGGAACAGCGTCGGTGAAAACAGATGGCGTACTATCGAATGATTTCCACCCCGGAGCAGGCGTTCGACAAGGATGCATCATATCACCGCTCTTGTTTAACATCTACACAGAACTGATAATGCGGATTACCCTTGAGGATTGGACGGACGGGGTATCAATTGGTGGAATGAAAATATCGAATTTACGCTATGCGGATGATACTACGCTATTCGCAACTAGTATTGGCCACATGGAGCAGTTGCTTTCCAAGATGGAACATACCAGCTTAGCATTCGGCTTGAGAATAAACAGAAGTAAGACGAAGATGATGATTGTCGACCGTGCAAACAATAATTCGCCCGAAGTTACCCAGATTGCGAACTGCGATGTCGTACAGTCATATATCTACCTAGGAGCTCTGATCTCAAGCAGCGGTGGCTGCGTAGACGAAATCAAGCGACGCATGGCCATAACTAGGTCTGCCATGGACAGGCTGAAAAAAGTCTGGAAGAATCGCAACATCACCAAAGCGACCAAAACCCGGCTTATTCGGGCATTAGTGTTTCCCATATTCCTGTACTCTGCTGAGACGTGGACACTTAGAGAAGTTGAGAAGAAGAAAATAGACGCTCTGGAAATGTGGTGCTGGAGGAAAATGCTTGGAGTGTCGTGGACAGAATTTCGCACCAACACATCTATACTCCAAGAACTCGGCATCAAGCAGCGTCTATCGGCCACAGTACAGGCTCGAATACTCCATTTCTTTGGGCATGTGTCACGACGGGGAAACGATTCCATAGAACGTCTTGTAGTGCAGGGAAAGGTCGAAGGAACAAGAGCACGAGGCAGATCGCCCATGCGATGGACCGACCAGATAAAATCCGCAGTGGGCTGCCCATTACACGAATGCACGCATGGTACAGCCGACAGAGAACGATGGCGTCGCACCGTAAGGCAAATCACGGCTGTCCGAAATCTCACTGCAGCGTGATGACCACGACCGCTCTGTCAAGAGTGCACCGACAAAGAAGGAAGAAGGAAGGTGCCATAGAGTAAAGTAGTACATCGGGTGCTGCCTAATATAAACAATAGAGCTACCAACTCAAGAACAATTTTTCCCTGAAATTCCCTAAATCCCTGCCAAAATAAAATATCCCTAAACCATAAACATTTTAAATAGATACTAATCATGTTATTTAATATCAATAAATATTTTTAACACAATTTTTGATTCCTTTCGACCCTTGTATAACAATCTACTATTTCATTTCTCATGCACGGAAAGTAGTGCTTGTTTGATCCGAGTAGCGGGTGAAAAACGCTGCTTCCTTCTCTAGGGCGGGAAAGACTCATAGTAGTTGCTTCCCTCACTAGGGCGGGAATGAATTTTAAAAATAGAACTTTTGGTTAGGTAGTCTACGAAACTTTTTACATGAAAAATATCGAATAGAATAAAAATAAAATGGCTGTGGTCTTGTGAGTATATAAACAGCCAGTGCGAATTAAAAAAAAAAACTATTAAGCGGGACGGCCCGCGGCGGCAGTGTTTCCACTTTTAGAGATTTCTCCCTTTCTTAGGGAAAAATGGCCATGATGAAAAAGCATGGTTTAGGTATATTTTATTTTGAAAATGGCCAATAATAAGCATGGTTTAGGGATATTTTATTTTTTCAGGGGGAAAAATTGAACTTGAGTTGGTAGCCCTATTGTTTATAGTAGGCAGCTTCCAATGTACTAGACTAGGTACTTTACTCTAAGGCAGCACAGTTTGATTAAAGGGAATTCCCTGAAACTCATAATGAATATAATTCGTCTAATTTTAGTTTACCATGTTATTGTTAATTTTACTATTTCCGTGGTTAAAGATGACATCGGAAATAAGTCGCATTATGCTAGAGTTGGTTTGTTTCGTCTCTCTCGATTAATAATGAATGTTTTGTAGATATTTAATGCTATAAAAATGAAAAATTCCCTTAACCAAGGAATTTTTATATTTTTTAGGGAATTTTAGGGATAATTCATTATGAAACTGGGGAAAAACCAAAAACGTAAGTGGAAACACTGCGCGGCGGCGGTGACGAGGCGCCTTCCAAATTTAATTTTTTTCACAAATTGTTCTATCCTCTCAGTTAATTTTAAATAGGTAACGAGTTATTTAATATCAATAAGTATTTTAGAAATTTTACTATTTTATACTTTTCTTATATTCGAAAAGAAAAGTAGAGTGTTTAACACGGGTGAAAGATATCAATTCCTACTCGGACTATAGCCGCCCTTGCTGCGCTCGAGCGTCTAAATACCTCGTTTGGGAATTGATTCCTTTCGACCCTTGTATAACAATCTACTATTTATGTGGCATTAAGAAGGAAATAAAAAATGTATAGTGTTTAATTCATGTAATGGGCTTTATTGTGTAACACAGAAAAACTTAGAAGGAAAATAACATTGAACAGAACTCGAGCTTTGCCTAAACAAGGTAACGCGACCTCACACGACAGGGATGCTGCCACGCCGCCCTGCGCTCATCCGATACTTAATAGACTTGTTCAATTTAATTGCACTATAAACTATGGCGTGCATTCTTACCCAACACTTAATATAAAACAAACCTTGATTACAACCTCATAAGGTTGAAGTTCCAATGCGTTATGCCCACATCCTTTGTGTACTAAGTAAACTAATGATTGTGTCGTTGTTAATCAGGTCAAACGCACGAAATTTGAAAGTCTCAAGTTTTAATGCTTCAGGACATTTTATGGGCTTCACTTTTGTTTGGGGTACCGTGAACTGATTTGAACCCTTCAACTTTAGAGTGAAGGGCAAAACAGTAGAATGAACATTGCCGGCTAGTGCATTCTAGCTTAACCAAAAGTAAGGTTTATGGAAATACGAGTAGTTATCCCACCAAAAACATTTTCATGTAAAATGTTGCCAAGACGAGCCCATATCACTCGCACTGTCAAAAGTTATCAGATCTCACGTAGAGACAAACTTCTAACTCTATACGTCCTAACCCTACAAACCCTAACTTCACCAACTCTACACCTTAGTCAAAATATGTGGCTACTTTTTATTCGCAGTATTTGTTGTTGAAAGCATCCGCAGGGTTGACGCCGAAAGGACCGCAATCTACATCTGCAGAGTATAAGACATTTCATAAGGACAATGGTGAAATACGATTTACCGAAGTTGTGACTGATAAATGAATAAATTAAACCTACTGAACCTTATTCTCACCGAGACGTTCTGTCAACATCTATTTGTTGTGCGCTGTCTCTCGTCATCAATGATCCCTCTGACGAACAGCCGTGTGATTTACACTCGTAGCGTATTAAATTTTTACAATGCATTTAATTGCTTCCGCGCCGATGACGTCGTAAACTTCAACAAAATGGCTGACGTTTAATGGAGCATGCACCTTTTCTTTCAACGAGTGTGTGAAAAACTGGTCAGAATGTTTTATAATAGAGTCAGTATTTTATGGAGAATTTGACAGTTCCAGAGATACATTGTATAAACAGTGTTTTAATGACTCTGAAATGGTTTCTTGAAAAAAAAACTATTTAGAGCTTGACCTGATGGCCAATTCCCGTATTTCAATCATTCCAAATCTAGTCGCAATCTAATGTCATCCTAGCGACAATCAAAAACTTTAATGTCAAAAACTTTATAAAATGTTAGGTAAAGTAGAGGTCATTCTTAAAAATACGGGAACTGTCCCTCTGAAACCTCTCCGACCAAAGTGATAACCGACTGGAGGAAAGTAAGCGAAAGACTGAAATCCTCCAGGTTGCCTCACTTGGACACCTTCCCGGTTCAGTCGCAGGCACCGACGGACGCAATCAACTCGTTTACAGAAAGTTTACAGAAATTACAGATTTATTTAAAATTTCTATTAGGTACGGACGCTTACGTTTTGCATCGTTCTCACATGTATAACTTCAACATGAATGATGTAACCAATATTTTATTACCATATTTTGATTTAAAAGAATGTCCGTGAAGTTATTATATTATATTAATAAGTGAGCACCATGTATCTTCCAAATTTTTTTTCGTGTCATTTACATAAATTAAAAATCAATCTGCCTAGCCTTTTCCCACCTATGTTGGGGTCGGCTTCCAGTCTAACCAGTTGCAGCTGAATATCAGTATTTTACATGGAGCGTAAATTAAAAGTTTTCTCATTTAACTATTTCACCAACACAAGACTGATTCCTGACTATTACTAAGTATGTTATAATACCTTCGCAACATAATTTATATTAACGAGGTGCTCTAAGGGGCAGGCAATTAGCCCCTTAAGATCTGAGCCCCTTGAGCGGTGACTAGTGACTGATAACGCGCAGCCAACCTTAATGGCATGAATATGGCCATCATTGTACCTATTTAAGGAAATTACTCCGTAAATAATGGATGGAAACTAGTCGGATGAGTACCTGATACATGTGGCGAATGTGAAGTTTCAGATATTGTGTCACCATAGAAACAGGAGAATTAGTTGATTTTATGAGCTGGATATGAGTGGATCCCGCTGTAAGTAAATTGAAGAATGTCAGTGGCAACGTCTCTAATATAGAAATAAGTAACACGACTTGAAAAATATGAATAAATACCCACAGAGAACGATGGTACAGTATTATGTTAGCAAGGGCCAAATGTGACAGCAGAATAATGCAACGCCAGGGACAATTTAACTCTATCCAGAGTTTTACTGTGAGGCACGAACGCGCGACGTAAGCAACGTAAAAAAAATTGAAAATTGAAAAAAAACGTTCGATAAATTTTTTTATAGAAAGTATAAAATTTATATCGTTTTTTAATAATTTTTTTGCGACAACTGAAATAAATATCACCCAGATATGAATTATGTCTTAAAATGTTTTAAAAATCGTTCGAATTTAGATAGCGTTTACTCTGCGCGTTAGTGCTAGGCCCACTGATCGCGAGGCAATGCACATTTACTGTGTTTCTATTTTTATTGCTTACCTACCTATAATAAAAACCAAATCATCCCTCTACCAGCGCCTGCGACTTCAATGCAGTAAACCAATGTTCGGTGCTCCCCAAGTTTTTAATCTTTTAAGCAAAGCAGCACCGACCGAACCACTTACTGCAGGATTATCTCACTACATTTAACTGAACACCGGTATTTTATTCAGACGTTCAGTTTTTTTGACGTAGTTAAGCTGTTCTTAGGGGAGGTAATTGGAAGAGAACTGATTCTGATGCTGGATTGGTTTTGAGGTGTCTAAGGTACAAATTCTTGAAGTGTACTTAAGTTTGTGGTAGGTACAAAAGTAGTTTGTTTTTTAACCGACTTTAAAAATGAGGAGGTTTCCTATGTTTGTTACGGCCATTACTCCGCCAATTATGAATTGACCAAATACACTGACTTCCGGAATAAAGGTTATTTTTTTAATTTGTTATGTCTTTTTTTGAAGTCTTGTTCTTGTTTTTTTTTTGTAAAAAGTTTTTATTGGATTTTGAGGATGGATACAAATTATTTAGGTACATGAACGATTGAAAGTTCGTGAAAATATAACGCGTTTCTGAACTTGACACATCAAAGCTATTTTATCCTTCTGTAATTGGATTTTTGAGAGCATTAATTAGCTTGATAACAATCAGCATAGAACTTTCTCTAAACACAATAATTCTTAAGAACAATCGCCAACCCTTTACCTATCCGAGGCACAGCAGATAGCACTAAATAACAGCCGATATACTGCGCGGTCGCAATATCGGTCGCTCAAAAAACTCTCGCGATCGCCAAAAGCAAGTTAAATGAGCTCGCCGAACAAACGGCAAGATCAGTGCGCGGATTATCTGTGCCGCCTCCGACTTAATTAAACATGAAATTCAATTAATAGAGAACGCGGCGAGTTATCGCGTAAGGAATAAAGGGATCCCTTCCTCCTAATTAAAATGTATTGCCTTATTTAACTCATTTTCCACTTACAATGACATCGCGCGACCGACTCGAACTTTTTAATCTTGCTCGCGTCTTACTTCGCCTTAAGTAGTAACACGTTTTTACTGGAAATTCGACTTGAACTTTCTGTTCTCAAAGTTCAAATTCATCTGTCTCGTAAATCCTGAAGAAAATTCCGTGTAGCCAGGTCTCGGCGCGGCGGCAGCGTGGGTATCGTTCGGAGTCACAAAGAGGTATTTGCGGCGGACTTAAGGCTGAACATTAGTTTTTAAGGGTCTTATTTTGTTGTGCGCTATTAAACCGGCGGAGTCTTTGATAGAATTAGCCGGGCCAATAAAATTAATCGGTTCCCCCTTAGAAACAAAAGCGGGCGAAACGATGAATATTTTGCTTTAGTACATAAGCTTTGTGGGGTTTATTGAGTAAATAAAAAGATTGAAGTTGGAAAACTAATTACGATAAGACTTTATTAGTTGAAGGAGAAAAATGTGCCTGAAAGGAAAATTATTGAACTTCTAAAACCTGATCAAACGTAGGCACATATTATGTACTACCTACCGCAGTCTATTTGCAAAAGCATCACAAGATAGAAATGATTTACGATTAAATTCTGCTGCATTTCAATGAGTTATTGAACTATAACTCACGTAGAATAACTAGCGAGCTATATTTTTCTTTTATTTTCATAACAGCGATTTAAAATTTATACAACGGACCTAAATAACTCACAACATAGATACAGAAGGTAGAGTCCAAAGCCTTCGGTAATTTTGACTCCACGGACCAGTCTGCTGAATGCTACAAAACAAAACCCCACTGATCAATATTAAATTTTACAGTGGCATTTTTTTGTTGAATAATATGAGTGTTTTTTAAAAGAAAATAATTAAACATTAAGTGGTAATTCCGTATAATAATATCATTAATATAAATATGTACGTATTAGTTTGGTTACTACCAAGGTAACTTCCACATTGCCGATACCTCATAGTTTATGTGTGACGTTGCTGAAGAAACACATGGACGAACAAAATTAACTAAGTTATATAAAGGTGCATATATTATATTACTTAGTAAATTTTCTTCGTTGTTGTGTTTCTTTTTCAATTTGTATATAGTAAAGTTTCTGTGCGCATTTCTTCAGTGGCTAGAACGCCGTCTGTTCCAGCAACACTGACGACCTGGTCTCCTGCTGAGAACTCCTCGGTAAAGTCTACACTACAGGCTTTTTAGCGACACTTTTCAAGTGCGTTAATCTTACTAGTGTTGAATGCTTGTGTACCTATAGCGTGTTACAATTTTAATGAAAATTATTTTGTTTGTTCCAATGTATCTTTTTGAAGTAGTTAGGGCTAGAAGTGGTCCTAAGTCAGTGGACCTAATAGAGAAAGATAGGTGTTTACATAGAAAAAAAAAAGAAATAAAAATTGTTTATTCTGCACAAACAAAAGGCACATTACAAAAAAAATATATATACACACAATCATATAAAGTAACCAAAATCCTCGTATTCAAGCAGTAGAAGTTTGTCAGGGCCAGGAGCTAAGAAACATTGCGTAATTACTCTGTGTACGACAACGGCAAATGACAACAAACAAACAATCAATACAAAAAAAATGCCAAGATATTCATATAAGTTTCAGAATAGTGTGGTTATTTATTTTTTGTTTCAGAAAATACTACAATATTCACCAGAGGCACAATTGCCTTGTTTTTAAAACCGTTCGCATGCTTAATTGCGGTCTCAATTTATCAAAAATACCTCTAATTTCCCTATATTTTTGACATGTTTTTGACCTTGTTCGTTACTGCAATGAGATTGTGATGATATTTTGAACATTTTTAATTACGGAAATTGGCCTTCTGATTCCATTTTTCGCAATCATGAACAAGAAAAACAGCAACCTGTACCCATCATAAACTTTTAAACCTATCTCTGCAGGAGTCGTCACAGACTGTGTGTGTGACGCCGCCGCTGTACCACGCTGCTGTACCACGCCGCTGTACCACGCCAAGCCTACTTAGCTGTGCTACTTAATTCACTGTGGCACTGAAATTTATGAAGACTCGTAACTCGACGCGTTACGTAACTACTGTCTTTGTTTTTATAATCTAGTTTGTGAGAAAGTAGAGACCGTGAAGATATTTATTTTCAAATTGACAGCGTTTTGCAAATATTTCTTGAAACACCCCGGGAAGAAAGAAAGATTTCATGATGGCGTGTCTTTGATATTATTTTGCAGTAAAAAATAAGTAATTCGATGCGGCTACCTGGGCAATAATGTAAGTATTTCTTGGCCCGTTCTATTTGATACCAATGAAACATGTGAAAAGCACGCATTCATATGAAAAGCAACTTCGACATGAACTCTAGGTAGGTAGTACTGTAATATTGGTGTTACCATTCACCACGGTGTCTTTTTGAATAAGTCAGCATTAAAGCTGTTTTCAGACCAGCGCAAATTGCCGCGCGACGCGACACTGGTTATTGTTATACCGTGAAGTTTTCTATTGTTCGTGTCGCGTCGCGCGACAAATCGCGCTGGTCTGAAAACAGCTTAAAGCTTTCCGTTACAAGTAGCAAGTCTGTGTTGTACTGTCATGCAGGTCAGAAAGACACTAATGCACG
This sequence comes from Conistra vaccinii, assembly GCA_948150665.1. NCBI lineage: Eukaryota > Metazoa > Arthropoda > Insecta > Lepidoptera > Noctuidae > Conistra > Conistra vaccinii. Next base: position 26,107,398 of record OX411318.1, read on the forward strand.
CTTTTTATTCCTCTCTTGAATCTCGATGAAGACAAACAATACAAATAACATGAAACACATAAATAAACATAAGATCATAACGATGCGTCATCCGTACAGGCTAACGCAATAAAGGTCGCACTAATAGTCACTGTGAAAGAGAACTAAATAGCCCGTGCCGACCTCCCTGGCTACTCTTGAAAGCTTACCCTTGGCCATATCTGGACCAGCATAGCTTGAACCTCCATATCTCATATAACTCCCCCAAAGGTGGTTGGTTAGTTCGAAGTAAGAAGAGGTTGGGAGTTCAGGTTAAGATGGTGGATGGAACGACAATTATAAATAAGTAGGTTGGAGCAATAACGGGCGGCGACGTGCCTTATATCAAGCAAACTGCCTGCGATGCAACGCCACCTAAGAGATGCTTCATACAGACCAGCGAGTGAAGAGCTGGCAACTCGATGACTGTCAGCAGCTAATTTGAAGGAACGATTACCGATCTCAAAATGTGCGAGATTGTTTATACCGATATAATTCACGTTAACCGAGACGTTAAGTAAAGCGTCCAGACAATATGTCCTTTACGTCTCGATGGCATTAAAATAAGATAAATAAACTTTATTAACACTTCTGAAACACGGGGATTGTGTGTCAGCCGTTCGTGAGTCATGTTTATTTTTGTTAAGTTTTACAGACAACACTTTTTAATTAAATTAATTATTTAAGTTATACTCTGCTAAATAGAATCAGGCTAATAATAAATTCTTGGATTGGTTTCAATAGAAACTAAACGTAAACTATTTAGTATTTTTTGCTCAAACATGCAAGTTCAAATCGTTAAATTTTGAATGCAGAACTCCCGGTAAAGACAGTGTCTCCTCTGCCCTCATAACGCATGTCTGGTCTATGCGCGGCGCGTTGGAGCTCATAGGCCATTCATAACCGGCGCTGCATCCTCCACACCAGACGTTTTTATTTGCCGAACCAACGACACTAACATAAAAACAACACTCAAATATCAAATAAACAGCGCTTTAAAGCGCAGTTTCGTACGGCTTAAGCCCGTATTAGGTAGTTAAATTTACATTTTACATTTGATATTTTCAGCCGTGAAAGTTATTTCTTGTTTGTGCTGCAGCAGATTTATTGTTCGGATCCGGCGGGCACTCCAGCGACATCTCTTTGTTGCGAATCGTTTACGTGTATTTATGGGGTAATTTAAACGATCCGAAATACAAAATACTTTAGTACGATTTACTAAAATACAATGCAGTGATTATAAAAGGATTTATTGTTGGATGTTGTGCTCTACTTTGTGATGCTCGTACCTTTCGGTAATTCGTGTGTTTATTTATACGTTAGGTGGAGATTTAAGGTGCGAGCAGAGTAACGTGTGCTCTCAGTATATTCACAGTCACGGAGAGCTATAATGTGTTGACTTTAAACATCGCATTTGTGCCGCAGTATGTGAGATCGTTGTTAGCCCGTCGTTTGTTGCTGGAGTCTTGAAACATTTATTTAAAAAGGAAACCAGAATCCGTACGGACTAAACGCTTGTGTTCTTCAATAAATACCTTGCTTTATAAAATGACGACATATAATTACTCTCCTACACATAAGAATAACTTTCCAATTTTGAAAATACATAAGAAAATGCAAATAACTTTCACATATCTGAGCAAATCCATTACTGCAGAACTGCAGCTACATACAGAATTTAAGATTCTTCATCAAATTCACCTGATAAAATCCCTGCACTGTATTTCCACCAAAAAGATTTCCATCCAGCACAAGACTAGCAACAAACTACAAAGTAAGACTCGCTAAAATAAACTCCTTGGAACAGCTCGCCAATATAAAGCGGTTGTAAACACACGGCGCTTGCAATTCAATTGTTACCTGCCAGTGTGCACTGCCACTATGCACCGTGCTACTTGAATATACAGGGTGAGACAGAGTAATGTGACGTTCGGGATATATTGTTTCTGAACGTATGTCTGTACCTACAAAATGTGGTGTAGTAGTTCGCTTATAAATAGGTATCTGTCTTAGTTGCAACTGTAATATAATAAGCTTCTTTGTAACCTTGTCGTTAAAGATAGATAAATATCTACGTATGTACTTTTCCAAATTATTTAATTACATTATATATATGGGAAGATCCGATAGCATCCATTGGTATTCTTAATGATTTGAATTATTAATTAGTAGGTTGCTACTGTTGCTCATGTCAGTTCCTCATCAAACTACATATTAATTGCTTCTTTAGTTCAGCAGGAGGCAGATATCTAATCTGCCACATTGCAAAACGAAACGTGATATTTTTCGTACAATTTTCTTGAGTCACTAACATATTTGCGCTTCCATACATTTATCATACAAACAGTATCTCATCAAATTTTTTAGAAACATAAAATGTCTCATAAAACTTAGGTTCAACACATCGAAGAGTAAGTACTAAATATTCAGAATTTTAAAGGACTACATTACTGTGAGTGTGGAGCAAATGAGCCGATTTGTATTCAGCCTCTATATGTTAATATGTTTTATCATCGGAATATTATTCATGACAGACTACTTTTATTTTCTAGAGGTATTTTAATATATGATGCGCACCTAACTTATTAAAATACTAGCTTAGGAACGCGACTCCGCTCCAGGCGGGTTATATTTTCCTTTGAGACATGTTTGCCATTTATGTCTTTGAGCAAAGCGAAAGCTGAAAAAAACCTGTAAAGATTTTTCTAATTTCACTTTGGGTATCAAAACCAGGTACAAGAATGTCATTGCTCTTGCAAAATAGCAAATGTTATGCCTCAGAGGTGGTTTTTTTTTTTTAAGTATTCCTGAAACACTGTATAAGCTCCGGCCCGACGATGATAACAATAAAATAAACGGTTATATAGAAAATTAGCGTCCTACCTAATTGTCAATTCATAGCAGAGAGATTGGTGATCCGGGTGATCACTGTGGATCACCCTGATCATTCTTCTAAAGTTCTTCTTTAGTAGCCTTTAGGAACATCCATGGAAAGTCGCATTTTCATTGGAAAAGGCACGATGACTAGATTAAATAATTCCAAACCTACACAACGTCTCAGCCTGTCCACCGAGCCGTACAAGAAAGCCCTCCATTGTCTCAACACTTACAAAAACCACATTCAGCCTCCGTCAACCGTGAACAACTCTCGATAAACGACAATGACGTCATCAAGAAAACAATTACAACACAACAGATTAAAAATGAAAAATGTTCGTGATCGTCTTGAGTGGTGACAAACAAAACATCCTAATTGCTTTTTCTTTTATTGTTGGCTGACTGTCGAGGCATTGTCGCCGATATTGTTTCTTAAAAAATACAACCCCTGTTGTGCTAATCTTTTGGCCAAGCAAAGGATTAGTGGTGAAAAATTGGTGCTAGTAAACAAATAAAAGACGCGATAAAATTGTACATTTTTCTTTAGATGACAGCGAAGAGCGTGAGGTATTCAGATTTTAATTTCTGTCGCTAAGATAAGTAGCGTACAGAAGAAAATACAATCCTAGGCTGTTTTACAAACGGAAAACTACACCGGCTGCGTTCCGATACATTCCATGAAGTCATACTCCTACCTACCATGGGGATGCATTTCGGGAACATTTCCACAAGAGAAACAAAATATCAAGGGAGATTTTCTTAGCACCTACATGTCCTACATAGGTAAGCTGAATAGAGTTAAATTAAGTAGGTGTAGATGTGTTTAAACGACTGGTTTTAATGAACAATACATCACCTCACAATAACAAACAGTCATTACACGACATTCTCACCGTTTCTTAATATTCAATTTGCATGTATTGTGTTGTTTACAGCCCACCTCGGGCTGAGACCCGTCTAATCTCAACGGTTATTGTCTAAGTTGCGCCGTTTCCTGAGGCACTATTACCTCTCAGGGAGTGAAGAAGTCCCATTTCATCGAATAGTGGGAGAATGATCCATATTGACACAAATTGACAAGGAAATACTTCGAAAAGGAAAACAGAAACTAACCCTATCCAAAATCTTTTGTTTCTAGAATAATTACTAAGTATTGTCAATTTGATGATGAAGCTACCTTTTCCATTACATTCATTTTCAGACCAAGGGCCAAAAGGATCAATCTCCATATGCATTGCTCAGTTGTTAATCCTGATAGATAACTGTAAACATCCTTGCTTTTTACAAAGTACAGTCTGAGCCCGTCCAAGTATTCCTATTGTGCATTCCTATCAAACTACATAATGATCCTTCTGTACTTTGTTGACTGGTGGCGCTACGACTTGCGATCGACTGGTTACGACGGTGAGAGTATCACAGTTAAGTGATATTTATAGCGAGTGTAGGTGAGCCCGAATAACTTCGCAACTAGTTTCGGCTTACAAATAGATACAGATAGACATGTGAATACGGAACGAGTTACACACGAAATGAAACGACCGAATAGACATGGAAAATGAAAACTGCCTTTTAGATTTTTAAGCTTTATACGATTTGCAGAGGTTGGATTGGATTTACTGAAATTCTTCCTAAGCTGTTAGGGACTAAACGTGCGCTGAAATTAAGCTACACAGCTTCACTATCCAAGTACTACTATATCATTGAAAATAAAATTGGGTGTTTTAGTGAAATGTGTATTTCAGAATAAAAACCTCAAAATCGTTTATCAAAATTTGACTACCAACTTAAATGGTCCGTGTATTCACTATTCAAGTCACAATTGCTGTTATTCTTTGACAGTTGATGAAATGGCTATGATTTTCAATATACAGTTAATGTCCTCGATTGTACACATCGTCTTACACAATGTTTTTCCGTTCCAAAAATATCTAGACTAAGCATGTGCCCTCTATTCATTCTCTGGTCTACTCCAAGACGTTAGCGTGGTCCGAGGAGTCCCAGTTGGGCACAGTTCCGTGCGTTTCCGGCACACGCAGGATACCTCCCCATCCTGAAGGGGTGGAGGGTTTACATCCGTCCCCCAGCGACATTAACGTATCATTATAACTATTTGAGCGAGCTTGTTAAGTTTACTTCTAAGGTGTACTGGGGCTGGCAATGGTGAAGTCGTTAGGATATTGTTTTGACTCAAAGATTCCAATGGCTTATACAGCATGTGTCAGAAAGGCGTGGTCATATCTAAGAGTGTATGGTACAGACCACCAAGTTGAACAATTTTCTCGATGATACTAAGTAATACTAACATCGTTATCGCAAAAAATATTCAGCGGTCTCATACAAAACCAAATGACCCAAATATGGCAGCTGACCCATAATGGCAGCTGATGTTTTACGATTACGATGTTGGTCCCGTGGGTCCAGATGTTGTAGATATACGAAAAACCTGATTGTTTCTATTATTAGCTAACTTTGTGTTAAGTTCTATGGCTCAATGGTAGTGCTTGATTCAGGTGGTTTCTTTCAGTTTTCTGGATTTCTAGAAGATCAGAATTTTCCTGACATCTTTAGTATATTCAAGTTTTCTCTTGGAGATTTTATGCTCTTTGTGATTGAAAGATTCTTTTCACCTCCTTACAACCCTCTACTGCTGCATGTTTGTCATATTTTTGTGATCCTATGTGGCTAAAACCATTGCGACAAAAACTTCAGTGTAAAATTAATTGACACCAAGCTCAACTGATCCTACGACGCGACTTACCCTTACACTTCCCTTTCTAACAACATTACTCCTACAATAACTACCCCACAATAAAAAGCAACTTCTTACCCCCGAGTACATCATAATGACGGGTAGTTTTCACCCCTTGTGCGGCTCTAACGAATTTATTACCCTCTGTTCAACACAATTATTGATATATTCATGCCTGAAAAATTATTATGACTAAGAAATGAGAAATATTGTTTCAAAATAAAGATCGTATTATTTTGTTTTTTACTTACCTAAACCTTGAATTACCATACTAAAACTAACCGTAATTTTTGATAAGTTCTTAGTTTAAATTAAGTACACACATCAAAAGTGTCTAGGGATCAACATATATTTTTGCAATAACTTTTCTCCTGATTGATATTAATTAAAATTTTCTTTAAGGATTCATCAAATAAAGTGTTTTCGTTTGTCACAGTAACGATAAACCAAGTCACCTTTGCATTAATAAAGAAATTTGCCATTTTCCTAATAAAGGGATTTTTGACATTTGAACCACTAACATTAAAGTTCGAAAAAAAGACTGAAATAACAGTTTTCTTTAAAATTTTATTGGGTAACTTAAACAATTAATAATCCGTGTTTCTACCGCGAACACTAACAACACAAGAACATCGGTTTGGCATACTCAAAATGAGTTCATCCAAATCACGCTGTGGAATGGCCGCCCATGTTCGTTGCAACAACAAAAAAAGGTCTTCTTGCGACTGGATACCCTCCATATTCGGCAGAGCTCTTCTCTGTAGCATATCCCATGCATGCTCAATCGGGTTCAAGTCTGGCGACTGAGCAGGCCAGGGCAGGACATTGATGTTAGCTGCGGCGAGAGTCTATCTTACAACTCTTGCGGTGTGCGGTCGTGCATTATCATGCATTAACTGAAATAAGGGACCGATTTGCACTTGTAGAGGAACGATGACGTCTGATACAATCGTCTCAGCATAAATTTGAGCGTTGAGGTTGCCTCTAATCCAAATCAACTCAGTTCTTCCGCCGATCCAAATACCCGCCCATACCATGATGGTTCCACCACTATAAGGATGGACTTCCTGGCAGGATTTTAATCGCTGTTGGCGTCCAGGGGTTCTCCAGTGTCGTATACGTCTTGTATCCGGTCTCATACCAAAACGAGACTCATCAGAAAAGCACACGAAACGCCATTGTTCTTCTGCCCAATTTCTGTGTTCAAGAGCCCATTGATATCGAATCCTACGATTGTGCATTGCTATAGGTGGTACCCGTAGCGGTCTTCGGGAATGAAGGTTCACTTCATGCAAGCGGTTTCTGACTGTTTGGTCGCTAATTAAGTTCCCTGAAGAGTGATGAAGCCTCACGGCTAACATCATGGCGGTTATTGTTGGAGCTCTTCGAGCTAAGATTTGAATGTATCGGTCTTGTCTCCGTGTGGTGCAGCGATACCGTCCTCCATGGCGCTCAGCCACGGTACCAGTGCTTCGGTAACGTGTCCAAAGTCGACTGATAACACTCTGACTTGTATTCAGAGCTAAAGCCACAGTACGTTGCCGGGAACCAGCTTCTATCATTCCCACGGCTCTGAGCATTTCTTCCCTGCTTAAATGACGTCGCTGCTCCATAATAACGTTGGTTTTAATCAGTAGTAGGGAAACAGTAGCACTAATAATGTCTTCAATGCGTTGTATGTTTTTATAGGGAAAATATTGACAGCTGATTTTCATCTTTTACTCGAATTTGATTCACAGTTCCTGATTCAAATTATGAAATGCACCAAAAAGGATCCATATAAATTTATAAAATCATAAATTTATTACAAAGCCACATCTCAATCTCAAGAAATCCGCATAAAAATGCTTGATCCCTAGACACTTTTGATGTGTGTAGTTGCGCAATTTATGAATAGTTTAGAATATGAATACTTTGCCAGTGTGTTTCAAGGTAAAGACACAGAAGATTAATATCTAATTAAATGTTTCGATTCAAATTTTAAGGTTCACCAATATATTTACACCGGATAAGATGTAAGTATAAGCATTAAAACTATACAGGGTGGACCAAAAATACACGTCATAAATAAAAAAATTGATTCCTCATGAACAGGGGTATTCGAAAATACCCCATGTATGTTCCGCGATTTTTTGTAGTTTTCGAGTTATTATTTTTTTTGTAATTATTTTTGAGTTTTCTTGTCGGTGGAGCCTCAAAAATTCATATCTTTTTTGTAGTGAGTGTTTTCCAGTTTTTTTTATTGCGTCGCTATTTAGACCACCTATTTTAAAGCTTAAAAGGATTTTTACCCTAACCTTCGAAGGCCGATTACAGTGAATTATTAGAAGGTTAAGTACTAACTTTTTTTATTTTTTGCGCAGCTTAGGAACCTGCATATAACATAACATAACATACAAGTTTACATAACAAGTACATAACATTTTCACTGTTGGGCATTACAACCCCAACACCATTTTTGTATTTTTAAATTGAAGTTGAAAATTTCAGTCTTATCACTAAAAACTTAAATTCCTGCTATCGATACTTTTTTGAGTAACTTGCAGGAATGTTAGCAAGTTTATTATTTTAGGTTGAAAGTAACATTCAAGATGACACTGTAGCAAAAAAAATAAATTGAAAATACTCACTACAAAAAAATATATGAATTTATGAAGCGCCACCGGCAAGAAAACTCGAAAAAAAGAATAACTCGAAAACTACAAAAAAATCGCGGAACATACCTACATGGGGTATTTTTGACTACCTCTAGACATGAGGAATCTATTTTTTTTTATGACTTGTATTTTTGGTCCACCCTGTATAATAATTACTTCTTAAAATAATTTCTACTTGGTAACTACTTCAGTTACACATTCAGATCTCAAATATAAATAAAACTGTTTCTCCTAAGGTCCTTCAAAAACGAAAACCTTGTACCGAAATCCTCAATCTCCTCGCATGTAGAGTCGCCCTGGGCAGTGCTGTCCTGTACTTAACCGAACTTAACCCAAGACTACGTAGAGTCGCAATAAACTTGCGCTAACTGGCGACTAAGTGCGTTATTTAAGAGGCCACTCTATGTGAATACTACGAATTGGTGGTAACTGAAATAAGAAATATGAATTAATATCTACCCAAACAATCTCACACATTTGGAACAAATAAATCTTATCATAGCTTGATAAGATTTATTTTTTCCAAAATTTACTATGATACCTATACATACATTTGTATTGTTAGCATGCAAAGAAAAGAACAACTCGATCATGTTTGCGATACAGTAAAACTATTGAAATGATGTGTAGTGAATGACCTCAACATGGATCTTCATGAAGCAATCGGTATGATGAACATGCCAATTCAAATTCAATGCCTCGAATGTTCACCAATAGTTGGAATGTTTGCTCGAATGTTCTAGTCTACATATATGACGTGATCAATCAACATGGGCTTCATGTAAGGATCTAATTTTACTATCCGCGTTAAATCATCAGGTCAAAATAAAATCGTTCACAGTGCACATGTAAAATTGTGCGGGAATCAGTAGTAAAATTTCCCGCGAGTAAACCAGCAAATAAATTATGATGTCAAACAATATGAGTTGCATCCACAAACCCAATATCAATCGTCGGGCGACTCAACTACAATCCCATCATCCTGCTGCTACCACCACCAACAATAATTAATATACTTAAATTCAATATAAAGCAACACTAACCTGTCCGCGTTATCTGCGCCCGGACGTCCGGCGTCCGTCCGATACCACTGACACAGTTCACTCGTTATGTGTTAGTGATTACTATTGTTTTGTACTATGCAACAGACAGTAGGTAGGTGTGTTACATCTAATTGCGCAGTTTGATAATAATCAAACTGCGCAATCCACGCGCCTGTTAATGGGTTTTTCATCTGAAACTCAGTAGCAGCCCGGAGTCTGGATTTGTGCCTGGTTGATGGCAGGCTCGCCCCCTATTAAATAGGACTTATGTGGGTGTACCTGCTACAGGTACACCTCTGCCCAACCCTTCGGGGAATACATGCGTGATGTTATGTTATTCGCAATCAGGACCACTACAGACACTATTGTGTCTGTCAGCGTGTCTGTTTCGAAGCGTACTAATTACACCACACTTAAAATATTGCTCGCATCACTGTTTCGCATATTTATTCAGTCCATCTAAGCTGTATCGGTAAATAAAACAAGAAGGATTGTTAGTTTGAAAAAAAAAACACAGGTGTCAAACATTTTTGTCAGAACGGTTGTTTTAGGTGCTTTCCTATATTTACAAAAATACTGTTGAAATTATGAAAAAAAAATACTTTCACAAACTAACATTATTATTTGGTGAGTTATAACTGCTTTTCAGCCAATTGAATTTAGTAACCTAACAAATTATTACTTAGGTATTATGTCTACTTTCACTAATGTCTTGATCACGATATTAGCAACTGTATTCTGTAATGTTGTGCATGAAAACTTAAATAAATAAATAAACTGTGTAACCTATAGGCTGCTCAGTTCCTAAGAGATACCTACATAGGTTCCCCACAGTCTCACCGCATGAAACTTAGCACGGAGCTAAAACGCGGTGGCCGGGCCAAGTTAGCACTTTTTTATTTACCACTAACTCGCCTAACACAAGATTGCCATTTAACTGGCTCGCCACACGCCGCCATTTGTTGCCATTGCTATATTATATGGCTACATGTCCTATTGTGAGTACCTTGCTGAAGTGGACCCTTGAGGGGCTTGCCAAAGTGAGAATAACCACTTTAAGGCAGAAAAATGAGCTGGGTACTCTAGTCTTTCTATAGAATTTTATTTTTAGTATGTATGAGGTTGTGCAAATAAATTTATTTCTTTTAACAAAAGTCATCTTTATAATACCAAGAAAAAAAAACTAATTTGTACTAAGTCGACCGATTCTGTGCTTCCCGCATCCAGTGGATTCCTGCGGCCTTCACAAGGTCATCGGTCCATCTTGTGGGAGGCCTTCCAACGCTTCGGAAGCAGCGGCGGTGCTTGGGGGAGGCCTATGTTCAGCAGTGGACGTCTTTTGGCTGAAATGATGATGATGTACTAAAGTCAGTGCATAGGATACATAATGTAAGATCAATGGAAAACACTCACGCTAATACTAAAACATCACACTCTATCAACAAGCCATCGACTTAGCACCAAAACAAGAACAAACCCAATACAAACAATGAATGTTAAGACTAATATCATAGCTTCACCTACCCATACTGTTAGGTATCTACAGTATGCTCCGTTATCCAAATAAGCGAAGTTATACCTGTGGGGCTGAGCTCAATAAATCAATATCTTCGGCTTGTTAAGTAACTTTATCCCGAGATGCTCTGGTATCGTATGCACATTGACTAACGCATAGTGCGCTAATGGTAGCAATGTTGTGGACAAAGTTGGGCTGAATTATTAGTTTATATCTCAGTAGGTTGAAAACTGCAGTCAGATTTCTTAGTAAGAAAGTACCTGACTTATATAAAAAAGTATAATTTAAGCTTCATTGCATATATCTCATAATTTCCAGGTTTTTTTCTTTTATTTTAAAATTTTGTATGGTCTATACTATACCCACCTAAGTATTTTTTTTTACAAAATGTTGTAATTCAAATCAAATTAAATTACTATTGTAAAATTAAGTGTTTAGCTTTTTTGCAAAGGTACGTCTTTGGTTATTTTTAATGCAAATCCTGCGGGCTGATTTCAATAAGATAACACTATAAGCTTCTTTTACATAATTTAAAAAAAATACAAAAAATAATACTTGGTTTTGAACTATTTCAATACCTTTCTAAACATAATTTTGTCCACCTCCACTAAAGTAGTAGCAGAGTGCGGCTCGCGTATATCCGTCGGGCGCCCCGGGCCTCGTGCCTCAACCTAATTTGTATTGATTAAAAATATTCAGCATAGTTGGAAGCTGCGGAATGCGCCGCCCGCTCCACGGCTCATGCAGATTATTGGCCCTACAACTCATTTGATTTCCTTACAAAAATATTTACTACTCCACAAGTTAACTGGAATTTTTGTTTTTCGAAGGGTCAAGTTCTTCTTTAAGGTTTCTCCTGTTCTTAGGGGTTGTGGATAGAAGATTTGAATCATAACTAAAAGATGATTAGGTTCTGCCAGAACGACTACTATCAACGATGACGTTTATGCAGGTGTTTGGTAGAACCATGTTTTGCCAGATGTAAAAAGCTTATGTAACAGGGTGACAAGTTTATTGCTAATGAGTAATTGATCCTAACTAACTAATCTTTGGGAGCAGTGGTGGCCCAGTGGTAACGGCCGCGACTTACGAGTTGTAGGTCGTAGGTTCGAACCCAGACAGGCGCTTTACTTTGTGTAAATTATTTCTCTTTGCTCTCAAAACGGTGAAGGAAAACATCGTGAAGAAACCGGCATGTCCTAGAACCAAAAATTCGAAGACATGTGACATCTACCAATCCACAATGCCCGCGGGCCCGTGTGCCTGCGTGGTGAATTACGGCCCACTCCCTCGCACCAAGAGGAGGCCTCTGTCCCAGCAGTGGGAACATCAAAAGGCTGATTATGTATGTATAACTTATCTTTAGTGGAAACAGATGCGATGTTCTATTATGACTTTTGACCCAAAACAAATAGTTTTGGATCGTGGTCATTTGATGGTAACTTCATAAAAGAAAGTGAAATTCTGTACTTACAATCCTAAGCAGTTAAATTTTTCAATTTTCCACCAGTTTTAATATAAGCCCACCGTGCGTGTATCTACTCATCTAGTGAAACGCACGTCCTCCTTTATGATCCAATATGAATTCCAACTACCCAGTAGTGTCGTGACACAAGACTCGCAGTGTCCTGAATAATGCTGGAGCGATACATTTTTATTGGCGCCGCGTCGTGAGGTAAACACGGTGTTTTGTTGTCCCCTCAACGATTATTATTTATGTAACGACTGTTGTTCTGTTGTGACTGTGGAGTTAGAGAGGAAAGATGTGGCAAGGTTGGACAAATCAGACTTGATTGCTGCGGCTGAGTGATTAGTACAAAAAAAAGGTGACTTAAGACCGGTACCATAACCATATTAAATACATGTAATGGTCGCAGGTTTAAAGACAATCACCACATTTAAAGTTGGTGGGTCTTCGACAACTCGTATAAGACATTGTATAGCATGGTGAGGGAGTGTTCTCGAGTGACTGTCCCGTCCAATTTAAGACTAAACTACGTTGATTTTGATTTATACCCGAGACCGATTTGAAGAGCAGATAAGATAATTTTGGGTTATTTGAACCCAGAATTATCTTATCTGCTCTTCAATCTGCATATTTTTTTCTACTATAAACCACACGCACGCAATATATTTTCGCTTGCTCACTATCTCTTCTAGTACCCGGGTTCACTCTCTTTGTATTCAGGTAACTCGCCACTTATGCTAAGTGACTTCTAGATGTTGCTTCGTATCACTTAGGGAACTCACAAACTGTGCAGCATGAAATAGCTGAAAACTATCCTCGCTGACGGCTTATGGCACTTTTGTTTTCATACACTTGTTTTTAGTTTCGATACAAATGCCTACGCGTTTGTTTTGAGTTGAGTGAGTATTGAATAGGATAGGTAAAGTAACTAGATAACTACAAAATTATCTTTTATGAGGTAGAGGGCAAAAAAACCCCTTTGAAAAGTTATTAAAAATCTTGAGGATTTAGTTTGTAGGTATTTCCCTCCTGTACCTACTACCTACTAACGATAAAGTGAAAGTCGAAGTTAGCAAATGTGACTTGAAATAATAATAAAATCTGGCAAGTCAAAAGTAAAACAGCTCTTACAAAAACGAACAGCAGGACAAACAGCTGATCTTACGAAAACGAACCAAATAGAACATATAAAGCGAGTGCGACGGAGCTTTGACTAATCCTGACAGGTCAATTACAAACATTAAAGCCATATCCGTACCATAATCAATAATTCAAATTATAAATTGAAGCGCACCACTAAAATTAATAGTGTTATGTCCGCCACCCGTGTCCGAGTGTTTGCACGGCGCATGGCCGCCCCACCGCGTGTTGTCCACGAGCAGGGGACACGGACGGGACAACTAACAACATTCCGGATTAATCTTAGGCCGGATTTTAGACCAAGACAAATATGGCCGGCTCACAATCACAACTAAATGGTTGGAAATTATTAAATTAAGGAGATATATGCGTTAAGGTTTAAACTTAAGGGATCCGAATTAGTTGTGTGTGTACGTGTATCGTGTGCGGAATTTAAGCTAAACAAATTGTTTGGTAGTACTGTTTTTATTATTAGAGTATGATTAGGATATGTGATGCTTTTGTCTCTGTGTGCGTGGTTTTGTGATACATGTGAATATCTGCCTTGCTTACAGCTGTTATTAAGACTCCAGAAGATACACACTTTTTTGGAGCTGTATGTCTCAGAGAAGAGCAGTGGTGGCCCAGTGGTAACGGCCCCGACTTACGAGTTGTAGGTCGTGGGTTCGAACCCCAGCAGGCGCTTTACTTTGTGTAAATAATTTCATCACCACTGCTCTCAAAACGGTGAAGGAAAACATCGTGAGGAAACCGGCATGTCTTAGAACCAAAAATTCGAAGACATGTGACATCTACCAACCCACACTGGGCCTGCGTGGTAGATTACAGCCCACTCCCTCTCACAGAGAGGAGGCCTGTGTCCCAGCAGTGGGAACATTAATAGGCTGATGATGATGTCTCAGATGTTTTTTAAATACTTTAGTAGATTTAGAGGGCAGTGCAGTTGAATTTCTTGCAAAGTCAAAGTCAAAGTGCAGTTGAAATATTCTTAAGGGATCCGAATTAGTTGTGTGTGTACGTGTATCGTGTGCGGAATTTAAGCTAAACAAATTGTTTGGTAGTACTGTTTTTATTATTAGAAGAATTACTTATGCTGATAGCACAAGACATACACATTGTACATATTATATTCCTAGCAATAAACTTTCTTTATCTTGACTTTCGGTAAAAGCCAACGTGAATCATCGTGAACAGAAGAAATGTAGTAGCAGTACCTAAGTATATCTAATGAAGTATAAGTCATTTGCACATTTAATGTTGCAACTTCTATGACTTTTAAACAGCCTGAAGTAGCAAAACACACAATGTTCCAAGCTGCTCAAGACAAAGGAAACAAACGGACTGCACACACATAGGTACAGTATTCAGAGAACAATAAATACAAAACAATTCTAACGTTTTTAAACAAACATCAAACAACAGCCTGAGACGTTTCGGACTATTTACATGTTGTAATTTTAATTAGGATTCCGTAGACCACAGGGCAAGACGGCCGGGGTCCGCAGAGGCTGGCACAATGGCGCCCTACGGGCCCTCGAATAGTTGTACCTAATGTTAATTTAATCTAAGACGGCGCAGTCCGGCGCGCGGCGGCGAAAAGTTGTGACTTCGCCTTCTTGTGTTCTTGTTGATAGTGTTCGGATTAAGGGACCTGCTTTAGACGGTTTATTCACAACACTCACTGTATAATTCATTCAATGTTTTATTACGGTAGTAATAAGACAGATAAAGTAATAAGATGTGGACAGTAATGAACTTTTTGTGGATGAACAGCAACATAAAACTCAACATCATCATCATCAGCCTATTAATGTTCCCACTGCTGGGACACAGGCCTCCTCTCGGTGAGAGGGAGTGGGCCGTAATCCACCACGCGAGCCCAGTGCGGGTTGGTAGATGTCACATGTCTTTGAATAAATAAATAAAACTGTAAACCCAACATAAGTTTGTGAAATATCAGTAATCCTTTCAAACTACTCACATCTTTTTGGGATTGCAGTTAATATTGACAAACATGAAATCAAAGGAATTGATCCAATCAAAACATTCCTCTCGTGTCCAAGTGCCCCAATCCGGACGAACTGACCAGCCACGTGTTAAGTCGCCGCTGTATAATTACGTCGAATAATTCACGGGGCCCACTTAACCGGACCTCTGACCCCCGGGGGCCGGGACCCAACCTGTCGCCACCTTCCGCCTGCTGAGCCGGACCCGCTAAGAAATTGCCAAGATTTCTATGTAGAATATTTCAATTATACAACAGTCAAATGTTTCTTGTAGTTGTTGCTTGCGTCAGGTGGATATGTGATGCTTTTGTCTCTGTGTGCGTGGTTTTGTGATACATGTGAATATCTAGCTGCCTTGCTTACAGCTGTTATTAAGACTCCAGAAGATACACACTTTTTTGGAGCTGTATGTCTCAGATGTTTTTTAAATACTTTAGTAGATTTAGAGGGCAGTGCAGTTGAATTTCTTGCAAAGTCAAAGTCAAAGTGCAGTTGAAATATTCTGGAGTTGGAACAGAAATTAGACGAGTGGAAAGAGCTACATCTAATTTAGTGCATACAGCTACAGCAGATAACTAGGTATACTGGAAAAATATAAAACAAAATAAATAATTTTAATTTTCACATTCAACAAATAAATGGCTACAAACATGTCAGAAAAGTCTACACAACGCGCAATATGTATTGCTCCTGTCATCAAGTGCTATCAAAATATTTTAGTAAAATTGATGATGTCTCACGAAGAACTGCTCTAATATTGCGCGATATAAAACAAGAGAATTTGAAGCAGAGAGGACACACGAAATGTTTATAAGGAGCAACACTCTTTGATTTATTACGATCCGTAGACATAGCACGGTGGACACAGTGTGGGCGAAAGCGTGTTTGAAATTGAAAATCATGAAGAAAATATTTGCTATTTTTAAGGACATTATGGTGCTCATTATGTGATTGGTACACGATTAGGGGTTCCGTTTGATACAGAGATGCAAATCCTATAATAAGGAAGGTAGGTATGTGAAAAGAGATTAATATTTAAAGCTTTATATAAGAGCGACGTCGCAAATAGATTTCAAATATTTTGCTGTTTTGATTTATTTGGCAATAATACTGTAAGGAAATATGAACTATGGCTAACTAATGAACTAAAATATTGTTTTTGAAAAGCAATAATTAATATCGTAACACCGAATCTAAAGTTGTAGATGTAAAAAGTATTTGGAAACTTTCCAAATGCCTTTTTTACACCTAAAACGGTTACAACATCAAAGTCACTGCTATAATTGCAATTCATTATTGATATTTTCAATGCAATAATATTGCCAAATTAATAAAAACAGGTAAATATTTGACAGTTATTTGCGACGTTGCCTACTATATTAGAATATTAGAATAAACACTAGTTAATTTGAGTCCACCCATATTAAATTAAAAGCGAGCAGAATCCACGTTACGCGAAGTATACTATTTTAAAATCTAAGAATAGATTCCTATCATTTACAACGCCAATCACTCTGCACTTGGACAGTGACGTAATTAAATGACTAAAGTCACAAAACTGCAAGATTTATTCCCGCGTGCGGATTTAAACTGATTAGGCGCAAAAAGTGGGATCACACAAAATACTACTTACTTTGTTCTTATACATAGTTATCAAATAATACGCAAAATACGCGCTTTCACGTGGAGTTGCGGATACCAGCCCGTATTACCTATTACCTATAATATGCAAGGAACATATGACTCACGTTAATCCAACAAACATTTTTAAATATTCACGAATTAGAAAGATTACCTTGTGCATTTCACGAAATTAGAGCGTAGGTAAATTTACACTTGCGAACAAGGTCAAGGGTCAAATAACATTCATTTTGTCCCAATTTGTCAACATGAAAAATCATCACATCTCCCTCCAACTATTCAAAGCAATACAAAATAATAAAGACTCAACAAAAGAACCTTACACTTACCGCGCCATAAAAATATGCTCAATCTCCAACCCCATGTAGAACAGTTTCCATGGAGAGATTAATCTGGCAAAAACCGTGGGGTTAGGCGCCATAAGTCATGGTTTGTGGTCGCACACCTTGCCGCATATTTATGGTGCTCCCTGGCGACGACATGGCGACTAAATCTACCGTTACTTTTAAAGGGGAAGCAAGGATTTAAAATATGTATGAGTTTTATTGAAGGAGCAAAGATCATTTTAGCCAAGAACTTACAGTTTTCCAGTTGTAAGCCGTATTCCGCATTTGTTCATCACGTAAGAAACTCAATATTACTACTAACTAGTATGTTATATTAATAACCCATATACCTAATAGAGTTACACAAAAATACTTTAACAAACACATTTCGTTTCTTAACTTTTAAGGGTAACCCGTTCTCTGCCAGTGTCACAAATGTTTCGTCCACTCAATACTTTACGGTTATATCCCTTTTAAATTACACTTAACTTAATGTATTCTTTAATAACTACAATAAAAGCATTAAGCGCCGCGCCCCACGTAATATTTTTTTAACAGCACACTTTTATGAAGAGACGTCGGCCATGCAAATGTCCCACCGTTCCTTACACCACTATTAAATATTATTTGTTGCTAAAATTAAAACATTAAAACAGAAATAAAAAGGTTTCTCTCCCAACAGACAATTGTGATGCAAAATACGTGGTGCTTACAGTGCAAGCCAAAAAAACGGGCGCGCGAAAAATGTCCGCTTTCTTACGTCTTCACTAGTAATAAAAATGTAATGGGAGCTTTGTATCTTTTTGTTGTTATTAAAAATTCTGACTTCCTTTTATATGGGTATGTTGGAGTGTGGTGACTCTTGAAGTTTTTCTTAGAAACATTTTGGATTTTTCCAATTGATCGCGTTCTGTTATCTCTTGCCTCTAACTACAACTTATTACACAACTACAACGTAAAAAAATATCTAACATAATAATATTAGGTACCTATGTAAATCTATTTTGTCTACGTTACAAATTTTCATAAATATTTCAGAACACCCTGGATAAAAGGTTTTTTTTTCTTTACGGTGACATTTACACCCAAGATTGTTTGCAATTCAAAAATATGAAAATGACTCCAAAACAATAAACGGCAAGCATCGCCGCGGCACGTAATCCAAGTTTTATAAAATACTTTTTTATTTGGAGTTAAGTGTTGTGCGGCTATAAAGGGCACGCCAAATGACGCAATATCGGGGCAGGGGCGCGGTGACGACGTTATTATTTATGTTAATTCCGAACGCTAAATGACGTCTTACGTGTTTCTGCCACCTTTTACTCACCCTGTGTAGGGCTGCCGGTTGCATAGCAATAAAACTGAATTTATTGACGCTGGGTACAATTTTTGGGCGCAAGTGTAAGTTTGCAAATTATATGTCACTCGTGTTTTTTACCCCGAAGTAAGGGATTGGTGGAGAAAGTGATATCAGTAGCGCTACGTATGTAGGTGGAGTTGTTGGATATTAAACATTCAGTGACAATTTACATTTAGTTTTCGTGGTTTTGGCAAAGCAGACATAAAAACTGTTTGCTCATATTTTTTGTGTTATTGAAGAATTCATTATCCAGTCAAAGCACAAATTACAATCACGTCTAACTTCCAAAACACAACGCAGAAATCTTCAGGAGCCCCAGTCGGCATCCCTGGCATAGCTCTCGGCTCCTCAGCCGCACACAACTTTTTCACAAGTCACCACGGTAATTGTGGCACTTTACATAATGTCTATTTTAGTACCGGGAGCATTTTTCAAAACGCGCGCCCCTAATGATTCGTGAAGAGCGCCCTGATGCCGTGATGTCCCGTAATGCATCGGGCACCTCTCATTTAACGAACGTTTGCACGGCGTGAGATTTATTGCAAGCGCTAAGTGAACGCGATCGCCTTTCGACATCCACTAGCATCCACAACGAAGCGGTGCTGCCGTGGATGTTAGAGGGTTGAGAGTAATGGCTGTACATTTAATTTTTGCGTAGGCAAATTTGCTTCGAATGTTGTCATAAAGCTGGTGATTTTTCTTCTTGACTCTTAAAAGGTTTTGAGATTCACGTGCGAGGGGGATCTTAAAGTGAACGTTAATGTTGTTAACAAATCGAAACATCAATAGCACTTCAGTGGAACATTCCAAGTTGTAGTCAATGATTAATCTTTTGTCATCGATTCGAGACATATTCAAGAGGAGCTTCAAATTCCATAGTTAATGACAGTTAATTATTTCATACTGGTACCTATTTATCTTAAGATTTGAGGTCTTCTTTTCGGAAATACTGAATTAGGAAGGACTGTTTTAAAATAGCGAGACTCTAAACAAGCTTTCACCAACCAAACTCCAAACTCCCTGTCTAAGCCAATTTCCGGCGCACACGACATCCTCGAACCTCAAATCCGGCAGAGCTAACGCTAACCCCACTTTAAGGTAGTTCCAAGTTCACCCAAAACATGTATTTATAATTTGAAAGCAAAAGAGGTGCGTTTCGACCATAAATATCAGTTATGTTGAGTCCGGCGCGCGCGGCGGCTTAGGCCTGCCGACGCCGCGTATGACGCGAATTGTAAATGCGCAATTTACGAAGTTCGCACTCCTTCGTACGTCTCCGTAAGGAGATTTATGTGCGCTCGCGAAGGATTTCGCCGACACCTTGTCTTATCCGAGTCTGCTCGATAAGCCCAGTCTTCATTACGAGTTTTTGAGAGGTTTATTGTCGGGAAAACTTGTAGACGGCTCGTTAGTGTTGCTAAAGAGTTGCGTCTATGCTCTGAAAGATGAAAGCCTTTTAAAATTCTACGCCTGGATACGAATCCCAACTTTTAAGTACATAGGTAATTTATTACATGATCACTTATCAGCTTTCTTTCGACGTATCTTTCGGTCTTTAGACGTGAGAATGTCCTTTAATTAACTTTTAATAGAGCCCATAAATTTTCAAAAACTACCTAATATCTTCACTTACTATTACTACCAATGTGTCCAAATTTTTTGTA
This sequence comes from Conistra vaccinii, assembly GCA_948150665.1. Taxonomy (NCBI): domain Eukaryota; kingdom Metazoa; phylum Arthropoda; class Insecta; order Lepidoptera; family Noctuidae; genus Conistra; species Conistra vaccinii. The sequence continues at coordinate 26,127,863 of OX411318.1, forward strand.
ACTGAATCTTCAAAAGCTATTTTAACCCTGCCCTTGCGCATCCGTGGAAGGTGTAAGATGTTAGAGCTGGCCATAAAAGTGGCATAAACAGCCGGTTCCGGCTGCGTGCGTCCACCTGGCGGACAGAGGGTTTGTTTGTACGAACCGGAGTGTTTGGTGCGGCGTCGGAGGTGAGCCGTGCGGCCCGGCCCGAGCGTGTAAACACTTCCTAATGTGAGCTTGCAATGTGGAATGACTTGCTTTAGTATCTGTTTGCGTTTACGGGTTAGGTAGGTATTACGTTTTTGAATATTAAGAGTTTCTTAGTTTGAAGTTAATCGTCATGGGTTACTGGAAACAGTTGGACTGTTGTTGTTAGCCGTTAACAAACCTGTAGTTTTATATACTTATAATTAAATAGTTTAGTTTATATGTAGTTAAATAAAACATACCATAACTATCAACTTCAAATGTTTAGGCAGAGGTGACCTACACCCACATTTCGCCAGTTATGTAAAACTCCCGTTATGAACCGTCTCCCGTCTCAGTTATGTACTCCCATGTAAAAGGGGACCTACTAGCAATAGGCTCGTCCCGTTTTACGTAAGTGTCGTTTTTATTCCTTTCCTTGAGTGACAAGCTACGCTCAGTGACTCAGGACTGGTAACAATTAATTCCAAAAAAAAACAGTCTAATCGTATTTCTAATAAATTAACTTAACCTACATAGTCATCCTAAGTAAATAAACAAAAACACGGCCAAGCAAAACGAGACATGTATCGACTTCTATTGAATTGTCACAATATTTACCTCCCGCCAACAAATGTAAGTTTTCCAAAAAAGCTACGCAAACAGTCTTCATAAACACAAGGGCGACCTTCCGTCACCTTGTCTGTTTGTTTGTCCCGCCATTCTCGGGACATGCCGGGCCCTTCGCGGAACGACCGGTGAAAGCGGTACTTGTTTATATCTAGCACATGGTGTCAAAAAACTGGGTTGAAAGATGTTTGGGTTAAAAATGTAGGGTTAAAAAAAATAAAGCATTCAAAAGTTTATTTATGACAACATTCACAAAAACTAAACTTGAAAATTTTCTAAAACCAAACACACCTACTATAAATTGTCCTGAATAAAATTGATCAGGAGTTAATTTGACACATTGAGTTCCAAAATGAGACTGACAGACAGCAACGCTAGTATCAAAGCCACACTTCATCTTTTTTTACCCGACTTCGGCGAAGCAAAAAGGAGGGTTATGATTTTCTCTTTTTCTACTAGGTGCTGTTATTTATCTTTACGAAAAGAGCATTACCACTTCATCAAATACTACCTACTCAGATAATTATATCATTCAACAGCAGACGACATTAAAATTTCCTAGTCCATAAAGTCTCAAAGAATCACTCAGACCATAAAGATGAAATAAAGACATGAATTTCAAACAATAGTCGCCGCTAAAAAAACATCTCTTACAAAAAGTTGATCTTATTCAAACGTCAGGCGAGCGCGGCCGGGCGACACCACTAGTCTTTACATAATTCATGGGACACGAGGTACTGAGGGAAACGGCCCCAGGTTAATAGATATACTTCAATTGTGTTTATATTATTTCTGGAAGAATAGACGAAGGAATTGTTAGGATATTGTAAAAGAAAGGAAATAAGTGACTTCAAGGAGTTTTTTACCATCTTTAGAACATGAAAGGTGATAAGGATGCTCTGGATTAAACGAGACTCATGTCTGATTGTCGTTCTAGAATACATTCTGCGTAGACTAAACAACGTCTTAATTGACATAGTATTCTCATGCGGAATACCTACTGTTAGGATCAGGCAAGCTATATGGGCAATCCGAAGCCACTTGCTTTGTCTTGCTTGCTTGAACAATAAGACTTCCTTAGCAAGGACTTGATTGATCCTTCCCAATATGCAAGTGGAGACGCACGGTGCATCTAGGTAATACCTATAGGCACGTATCAAATAATGATGGCTGTTAAAGCTAAAAAACACCAAGTGAATTTATTTAGGGCATTGTCACAAACATGGGTTCTAATTAGGTTAAAAGAGCACAGGTTTGCCAAAATTGACGAAGCAATGAATACGAATAATTATGTGGGGCATCACCCCCCATGTGGGGCATTACTATAGCTCCTTACATTATAAAATCTTCAGAAAAATGTCTTGTGATATAGGTATTACCTAGCGGACCTGGCAGACGTTGTCCTGCCCGAACAGCGCCACCTACCGAGTTCAGGGACCCACTCGAATATACACACAAAATTTCATCCAAATCGGTGCTGCCGTTTAGGAGGAGTTAGGTGACAAACAAACGTACGAAAGAATTATATATGTCGCAGGCATATTGTATGATTCGTCATTTTACAAACGGCGCCGTCCGTTTACAAACGCTTGCGGTTTTGCAAAATGCCTGAGGCAAATTGTAAAATGCCTAGTCACTATACAATATGCCGCCACATTTGACGGATAATTCAAACGCCGTTTACAAAATGCCTCGGCAAATTGAAGAATTTAGTTCTATTTTTTACCACGCGCATAGTCAAGCGAAACATAGTCAGTACCTACCTACTGGACACTGTTCAATAGTAGGTAGGCAAAACAAATTGCACGAATACATCAATCTCAAGAGCACACTGTTTACAAAGTATCTTCCAATCAACAAGCGGTATAATTCCACCGACAGCGCGTGCATGGGAGTTCCACGGGGCAATATATTATGCTGTCATCATATTTACATAGCATATTTTGCGGGCGAGCAATATGGCGCCCGAAGTATGTTGTCCGGTGGATAAATCAGCTATCGATAGAGAGGAGGCAGGCGGGCATTGTTGTGGTGGGAATAAATTGAATCATGTTTCAGGTATATTGGTTATTTTTCTAGTCTGGTGCTGATATTTCTGTGTCTAAAAACCGCCCAATGGAAATGTTCTAAGTGATGAGCTTTTTTCGTACGTTCGTATAAGAATGCTAATATCGGTTTTTGGACTCAAGTATATCTCAATTTTCTGTTTGGCAGTACCTATTGCGGTTCGGTCTCCGGGGCGTCGTAATAGTATCTATACGAGTAGGTACCTATTATAATTAAATTGTGTGTTATCAGTCGATGGTTGTAGGGCGTAAAAGTATTTTGCTATTTACCTATTGTTTAGTTGCAAATCAAAGTCTTAGCTTCACAAAAATATAGAACGAGCGATATGCCGTGAAATCCTCCCAGCTCTATATATATGAATAGTAAACACCAATATCGGATCCACGTACGATATTATTGATGGCGTTGATTCCGCTCTTTCAATCAAAAGTTTCCTCAGAGAGGTGGCTCCATTGTTTGCGATATATTCTTAGACACATGATCAGGCCTCCGCCCACTGCGCAGCGGATCACTCAGGGGAATATAATGCAAGGTTTAGTTTATCATTTATTTTCAGCTTCCGTTGGGAAACCGCAAAGAATTTTGTACTGACTCATGGTCTGATATTTCATTATTGTGGAGTACACAAATTGCAATAAGTACATTTAATCATAATCATTGTTACTACTTACCACATACTCGTATTAAAGTCACAATAACTCCGTAGTTATTTTCATGGTGTCTATAATGCATCATGAAAATACATAATGCATAATGAGCATGTTGTGACCAAACGTAATATTATGTAGCATAAAGGTGAAACTGTTATGTTACAACATGTTATAGGTTCGCGTGATAAATAAAATTCATATTTCCACGGTTTTGCCTCAACGTAGATAGGAACCAATTAAATAGATAATATTTTACAGTTACAAAGAGTTAGCTTAAAGCTAAACTTATATCTGCCCAATAAAATCACGTTTACCACAACCACAAACACGAGTGCTACAACAGAAATCAGAAACTTTTTTAAACGTTGAAAGTTGTGTGTGGCCACGAAAGTTGCGGGCCGACAGTCGCAGGCCGCCTTAGTTGCCGTCTGCACGACTTGCTCTCAATTAAAATTATTTCATCCCGGGTGAGCCCGGCGAGGACTCTCCAGCCTGCGCGATACTCCGCGACAGACAGACTAAAATTATGAAAAACTTTTTGTCTGGCTTTCAAGTTGTCATAATTTTTTTGGGGCCTAAGATGGCGCTCTGTCAATTTGATAAGGTGAAAGGTATCTTAAAAGAAAGTATAATAAAATCCTATGTAATAAAAACTAGTCCACTTTTCATAAACATTACACATTTTTATTCATAGCAACACTACCAAACCATAGTATATTTACAGCTCATCTATTTGAGTAATCTCTTCGACTCATTTAACGACGCCCACGCAAAAATATGAAGTCATCTATTCATAGCCGGAGACGGCTAAAATTAGAAACCTATTAGAAAATAATGTAATGGAACAAGATCTTCACAGTTTTCCATTATAAGATGAAGTAGAATTAGAGAAAAAAAATTATTTACACCAATTTTATTATAATGTAGTCAGGGAAACGGATTTCTTAGTAAATTGAGTATCAACTTCAATTATACATGGTTATGTTGAAATCGCAACTCTTTAATAATCGTATGAAATGGCTCCAGGTGGTAATTCTGCACAACAATTCATTTCCTATAAATATATACAAACACAATTTAATCAAATAAACACATGCCTTTATGAAAGCGTCATCTTAAGCCGCGAAGCTGTCGGTCAAGCCAATTAGCGAGCCAATTGAAGGGCCTGCTTTGATCTGCTTTGCCCGACCGAGCGTGACGTAATGACCGGCTGCCTACCTTCCACCTGGTGATGATCAGGCTAATTATTTCCAGAGAGGGTTGCCAAAGGTGACCACTTGAAGACTGGAGGAGTCCTTTTTGTTTGGTTCTGACTGTTCTGAAATTAGAGAGGATAATTTGAAGGGGGTTTTTTAAAATTTCAGTGCAAGTGTGCGGAACAAATAATCATAGTCTTTGAAGGGTGGATCTTACCGTGTCTAGCATTTGAAAAGGTTTAAATAAAATGTTTTGATTAAAAAAAACTTTAGATAATGACGTCGAGCGTGCTAGTCTAATGTAAATATTAACGTACTGCACAGTGAACATTAAGCAGTTTGTACATGAAACGCGCCCCTTAAGAGCTAACCCTCAAACGACAAGGCAGGCCTTTCCGACCAAAGACATCGTTCGTGACACAGTGCGGAAGTGCGCACGCTTCGCGGTCAGCTTCCGGCCCTTTGACCTGTCTTTTGTGCCCGCTCGCTCTAATTACAACATTACTACAAACCGGCACCACATCGTACACCTAACACCCAGCTTAACAACATTCAAATAAGGCATATTTTCCGTTGTTTCAGGTCCGAGCGTGTGTTTCGCCTGGGGTAGTATGACCCTCGCGTTACTCGCAGGAAATCGCCTAAGACGTACCAGTTTTAGGTGACATCAACATAGCAGTGCGGACGTTGAACTAGCAAGTGTAAGTTAATCATGAATTCGGTTTAAGTTTATTTTAATTACACAAACATGATGAAGGAACTTTGTGCAGAGACAAACAGAAGTGAGCTTTAAGTAATGCTACGATGAAAATTTTCTCCAATGTGTGTTACGTTTTCCTTTAAGTCCTTCTTTCGAAGTTCGACGAACAGAACCATAGTTTGATTTTATACATATAAATAGTTTATGACACATATTATAAGATGTTATGCGCTGTTATTGTAAATGCTTCGCACAATTAATTAATAAACTTCCGTTATCTTCCGCAGGCAGGCCATAGGCATTTTACTGTGTATGAGGTCATTCGTTTATTACAAAATAACTATTTAGTTCTTAAGTAGTAGAAGCAGAAAATTAAAATATTATTATTTGCGAGTACCTACCATTTTTTTCTTCTGTTTTAATTTACATATAAAGCAAAATAATCATTTCAACTACCTCGTTTCCTATATCAAATGAATTTTTCCATATTTTTACAGAATCAACACCGGAAACAAACAATACGCATCGCATGTCTACAGGCAGTGGGCGGCCGGAAGTGACGTGCGCGCCAGGTCTCGCAGACCACTTCCGGCGCTTTGACAAACAACCCCCAAGGTCGGTGATGGAGGGTTAAAAGGCCTACGACAATGGACCCTTCGTGCGGAAAGATTTCGGAAACCTGTGCTGTTTTTGTGACTTGGGGCTCAATAAACATCTGTGTATGACTCAATATGGGTTTTTCATGTTATTTTATCATTAAAAAAACCGGCCAAGTGCGTGTCGGCACACGCACATTGAAGGGTTCCGTATAGTTAGGATGAATTTATCCCAAGAACAAACTTAACAGTGTAGTTCAATCAAATCAGTTCATGTTTTCCACATACATGTCAACAGTAAATGGAAGTTTGTACGTTATTTACCATGTTATTTTTCATAGACTTCTTATAGGTTTTCCTGTAATCAATGAGTAAAGAACCATTCTCTATATTTTTTTCCAAATTTTTTGCTCAGAAGTTTCGGAGATAATGGTCAATGTTCATCTATCTTCTTAAATATCATTAAAACAATTTATTTTAAAATTATAAATTGAGTTTCTCAACAAACCCTTTCATTTGATATGTCACACCGCACACGGTACAGTTTGCAAAACTTTTTATTTTAATTCTTATTACCCCCAAAAGTTACCCCTATTATACAAAATTCATTTATTTACGTTACACGTCCGTGTTGGAATCACAGAACTACAATTAAGTGTACCATCGGTCCATTAGATTCGGAGTAAATTGGCTGTGATAGCCGGACAGACAGACAGACACACGAGTGCTCCTATAAGTTCCGTTTTTTGCTTTTGAGGTCCGGAACCCTAAAAAAAATGTGTTCCTTTAGCAAACCATACTGAGGCCTGCTTTATTAAGATTTCGACATTTTTACTCAAAATCAAAACTATCCTTAGCTATGAAAACTACTCTTTGGCATCAGTAAAGATGTGAGAGTATTTATCAATAACGGTCTGAAGAAATAAAGAATCTTTCAATGGTCAATTACTAAGACTTAAATTACAAGTAAAACAAGCTGGACAACTGCCCAAATTAATGAGTACACCTTGCTACATCCATAAACACAAGCATTCCTTCAACGACCACCTCCTCTGCAACTATCAAGCACTAATTACTCCCAACCTTAAGACGCTGCACATTAAAACTGTCTTAACCGTTCATTCCTAACCCTTCGTCCACCTACCCTGGTACAAACACTGGCCGGTGTAAATTTGACACTAATTCGCGCCACGGCTGCCCCGCACCGACTTATGGACTATTAAGGAATTGTTCTCACTCGGACCTCGGGGGCCAGGGGTGGCAGGGGAGGGTTATTTGCGTAAAGTTTCAAGCGCCGTGTGTGCCGCCACCCTTAAGGGGATTGCTGAATTATATACAGGCCGAGTTTATGTTTATTTGGAGTGGACTTTGCTTGTTGTGTTTTGAGTTTACGTTTTACATTTGTCATTTATGTGTGGAAACATCAATGTACCGTTTCATATGTCTTTTTTATGGTGTCGTCGTATCCTTTGAGCGAAAATAAGAAAAAACTATATCAATAAAAATTTAATGCTGTTCGTTGGTAAGCGCATCACTTGAGAACGGCGGTTGACTATTTTTTGTTTTAAAATGTTCGTAATATCTTCGGTAATCCGAATTAGATTTTTGCCATGTGGAAAGAAAAATAGGAAAAGTTTTCAGGAAATTTTTGAAATGGGAATTAACTGGACGTCATTTTTTCTATAGGATTTTTGTATGAATTATGGTTTGACAGGACAATTACGTCTGTCGGGTCAGCTGAGTATCTAATATAACCAATTCAAATTTAAGATTACCTAACCAAATCAATTGAAAAAGCGTATGCTTATTATTTACACTAATCTTGACCATTAACCATTACTGCTTACGATCCAAAACCGACTCACATCTCATCAACTTTTCACATTCTTTCTTCCATTCAAAATCAGAAAAAATTAACTTGAAATTAAAGTCAAACTTTCAGAACCCCCTGTACACACAAGTTATACTAGATTTGCAGTAACATTGGTAAGTCAGGGCGGCCGAGGTGTTTAAACTCCGCGGCTCGTCTTAGGTGCGCGAGTGACCACCCCCTGCCCCCCCCCCTCCGCCTCCCCCTGCCACCCCCGCCACCCTACTTGACAGTAATCAACAAATCCCAACACAAATATCGTACGGCTGGCTTTTGAGAGAAGTTTTATGTTTGTTGAATTGAATTATAGGAGCCGAAAACGTGGCCCGCCCTGACTCACGCATCGATTTGGTCATTAAATTAAAGTTGCAACATATTATTTAATAATGTAATATAAATAGGTAAGTAATACCCTTGTTTTTTATTGAATTGTGTTTCTGAATTTATTTCATTCATTCATCTTAAAAATAATAGGTATAAGTAATATACATCGAACACAAAAATATAATTATAAACTATGCACAAGTATACCTACCACTAGTTATAAGCAAACTTGCTGCGCACTAACAGGATCATTTGTATTCGTTCGTTTAGCCTAGTCTTACACTGTTTGTCCACCGCACCGTGAACGGGCGGGTACTTCGGCGCCGTAATCTCGTGCCCGTTGACATCCGGTTCGCGGTGCGGTGAACAAACGGTCTTAGTATGTAGCAGCGTGTCAATGAAAACATAAGTATATTTTTAAAACAGATGGTGTATATAAAATTATTGCCTTAGTTTTAACACAGCAGGCTGTTGCTTTACATCAGAGCAAAACAAATCACTTGGTGATAGAACTTGTGCTTATCCACCAACATACATAGGAGTGCACGAGTATCAAAGCGGTGACAACGAACAATGATAAAGTCTATTCTGCAAAGGTAAGCAAGAAACAGAATATCTAACCAAAAACAACACAGCACTTCACTACAAACGATCCAGACACAACAAATCCCATAAAACAATAACACCAATCCGATGCTGGAATTAATTCTCACCTCAATACTAAACACGGGCGAGAGCTCAAGCGTCCAATAATAAATAGTAGCGCTACAAATCCTAGTGGCTGATAAAATCCGCGTAGTTTACGATGCGCAGGATTAGCGCCGACGCAAATAGATCGCACAGTTGCCGCTAAGTTCTACTTCAGAAGTGGTTGCGGGCTCCGCAACTATCCGCTGTGTTTGCCCTTTGACCGGCGGCCGCACTGGGCTGGAAAACGCTGCGGTTGGGACGCTCTGCTGCTTTGAAAATCCAGGTAATATAGGTCAAATATAAATAAAATCTAAAATACCAGTTTAGTAGCAAGTGGGATTACCTGAAGTACCATTTGTAAGTATGAGATGATGGTTAAACCTACCACAAACTCAGATAATGTACCCGCTTTGTAAGGTTTTTTTATTAAATAATTCACAAAAATAAGGGAAATTCAAGTTATTGTTTTGATTACAACGAGGGCTGATGTGTCATCTGGGTGGAAATGTCGTAGTAAACTATCATGTTTGTTTTGTATAGTTATTAGGGTTTTCCTTGTAAAATTACCAACCACTTAATTTTATATTTCTGTGTCGTAATTTGTTATTGAATAAATAATTCTTCGCTACGGGAGTAAGTACCTGAAACATAATGATTATGTCAGGCATTGTGTGTATTGAGGAAAGTCGGGGATGCCCCATTAATACAATTTATTTACCATATAAATAAATACTTTACAATTTATTGGTATGTAGACCGTGGCCTTTAGCACTCTTGGAGGTAAAAATAATATCTATTCATTTACTATCATCCTGTTTTGAGAGTGAGTACAGTAAGATTTACAGACAGTAATAAACTCATGATGAGAGGAGTGGTGGCCCAGTGGTAATGGACGCGACTTTTGAATTGTAGGTCGTAGGTTCGAACACAGACAGGCGTTTTACTTTGTGATAATTATTTCATCACTACTGCTCTGAAAAAGGTGACGCAAAACGTCGTGAGGAAACCAGCATGCCCTAGATTTTTTTTTTTACAATTGACTTCTACCAACCCGCACTGGTCCCACGTCGTAGATTATGGCCCACTCCCTCTCACAGGGAGCAGGCCTGTATCAAATCAGTGGGAATATTATAGGCTGATACTGTAATAAACCCATAATCGATCCCACTAGCCGCCACGCAGCACCTTATTTACATCATTCAACTACGAAATTTGAGCATGCTATCAGTATTTTGTATGTCTAAGAAATCACAACACTTAAGACGCAGAGTTCCGACCACCCAGTGCGTTCGAAGGAGCCAGCAAACTTAGGTAAGTTCGGTTTCTATTTCCAAAGCATCGGTCGAAGGCAAGTTAGTAGGAGAGGCCGGCCTGCTCCAATCAACTAATCGTACGCAAATAGATACAGCGGTTTAGCCTGTGCGATCATTGTTCGAACATTTACATTCAATTTAAAGTTGCCAGTATGGTTTCGGAATTCTATTTAGGGTTGTGGATGAAAGTTATCCTTGTAAAGTTCTTAGATATAGGACAAGATGGATTTAAGGCGTGTGACCGTTTCTTTGTATACTTAGGTGAAGGTATGTAACTAATAGATAGCGATATCAACCTGTGTTTGGCAATTGTAGACACATCTTAGCATTGGCGCCACAATTTGACAACCCTTCACCAATGTTACCAAGACTTAAATAATATTTTATAAAAACCAAACACTGCCTCTAAAAACTGAAGTATTTTGTCCTAAGAGCGTTTATCCTAAAAGTTGGTAACGTCGAAAATAGCTGTCAAATATTTAGCTATTTTGATTAATTTGGCAAGTATTATAGTAGTAAGTAGTATTTGGCCAAATTAAAAATATTTGACAGCTATAATTTGCTTTGGCCAATTTCAGTTTTCAATTTTTCTTTCTTTCTATTTGAAAAAAATGCACCCGGCAAATATTATTGGATAAAAAATGCACCCGGCAAATAATATTGGATAAAAAAAAATGTTATTTTCTCTTTAGTTTTTATTGTTAAACAAATGTTGACTCTATACTGGAACACCATAGACTTTCACTTTTTGTAAACATCAAATTAATCTAAATACCAAAGTAATTCAAAACACTGCAGGTTTAGATCTAATACTTGCATGTTGTGTGTGTGTGTGTGTGAAGAGAATTTAATTAATCCTCCAAGTTACGGGCGAGCGGTCATAGTAACCACCTTTGTACGGAACCAAATGATGAGTCGTAAGATTTGAGGGGTCTTCTAATAGCCAAGTAAGGCCAAACGGCTACCTTTGTTCATAGCTGAAGAAACACGGTTCAATTTTGGGGTGGGGAAATAGTTCTCAAATTGTAACCGAGTAGTCACAGCAATTACCTTTTAACGGTATTTGTGTTGAAGATACCTCCCACTGTACGACTTATGCCTCCGACTTATGTTTCTATTCATTCGACAACGACTATCTAAGCGAATATCTTTCTTAGTGTTTAGAAACAAGATATCGAACTACTAACCACTATCAAGTTGACGAACTCCGGTTAAAAGCCTTATAAACCGGGCACTAAGTTCGCACTATTCACCTACTTACTCACTGGAAAAAAACTGACAGGAGCTAGCTGTCACTTTGTTATTTTATAGGGTTCCGTACGTCCAAATGAAAAAACAGAACCCTTATAGGATCACTCGCGTCTGTCTATCCGTCTGTCTCAGCCAATTTGTTCCTAATCTAATGGACCGATTAAGTTGAAATTTGGTACACATATGAATTTCAGTCAGCCAAACATGGACGTGTAAAGAAATAAAAATGAGGAAAAAAAGAAAAAAAAAAAAGTGTTTTGCATACCGTGTGATATAATAATTATCCATTGAAAGGGGTTACTGTGAGGGTCCCAAACATATTTTTTTTAATAATTTTATAATAAATAGTCTTATAGGTAGTTATTTAAGAAAATAGATGTTATTTTTATAGCAATAACGTTACGTTATACTTTTATCCAACATTAATTAAAGAAAAATGGGTTTGTTTTTTTTTGTGGGGAAAATTTATATGTAGTATAATTTAACTTATTTTCTACAAAATGACGGATACTACCAATTAGTCAATTGCGTATTTATGTTTGCGAATCTTCCTTAGGTTAACCACAGATTACTTGGAAACAGTATAATATTGTGAGTCAATACTGTGGTTTTTGTATACTTTAAATAATCAGGGGGACTTTCTTCAAATAAAAAGGGGAAAAGAAGTCAGCATGGTTAGTAGAAGAAAAACAGTGTCGTCCGCTAGGCAGGAATAAAGAATCGTGGCAGTGGAAATACAGACTTCAAATTAATGCCAATCTCCCTAACCTTTTCCCAACTACGTTGGGGTCAGCTTCCAGTCTCACCGGATATAGCTGAATACCAGTATTTTACATGGAGCCTATCTGACCTCCACAACCTAGTAACTGCGATACCCCTTGGTAAATCTGGTGTCAGACTTTCGGGCTTCAGACGACTCGTAACTACTGTCAAAGATCCACGAATGATAGCCAACGGGTTAACGTGCTTTCCGAGGCACGGAAGAGTCTCTGTTATAAAGATCCATGGATGAATCCCGGCGAGCGTAGCGTTGTGTTTTTCTTTAGCTTAAGCTGATGAATCGACCCATACGGCTGTTATTACTTAGCCACGAGCTCCTCCTCCTCCGAGACTTCAAATGAATGTATTTCATAATTTCTGATAATCACTGAAGGAACTAAATTAATCCCTAATGACTATTGTAATTAACGGTTACAGGGAAAATTACTGTAGTAAGTAGGTAATTATACTTACCCTAGCCTTAACAAACAGTTGTCAAATATTTACCTGTTTTGATTAATTTGCCAATATTACTACTGTATGGAAATAAAAAAATTGGTTAACTAGCGAACTGTGTGACCGCGTATTTTCTTCTAAACTACGCAACGGATTTTAATGCGGATTCCACTATCATTTAGAGAATGTATACCGAAAGGTATGCGTTTAATATAAAACTTAAATGTTATAAAAAAATCTCAATGTTTTTCAAGTTGTAATAACAGTGCGAAGCAGAAGCGGCTCGCCAATTACCTATATTTGAATACATAGGTACCTAGTTAACGTATTTCCCTGTCTAATAATTTGCGCACTAACTAGTCCAGCAGGTCCGCTCACCCTCACTGCCTCAACCTCGTGTGCTTGTAGTCGATCCAATTGATTAGTGAGCGACTCAAACTTTGATTGGATGTATTCATACTGGTTCAAACTTCGCCCTCAGGGCTACGGGTAGCTGGCAAAAGGCTTAGTTAACATTTTTAGTTGGTTAAACCATGTTATGAGATATTGCAAGTTAATATTAATCATCTGTATTAATAATACTTAAGTACATAATTAAACTACTCAAAAGAAAATAGGGCCCACTAAGTTTTTCAGCTTTTTTTTAAAACTATTAATGATTAAGTGGTTTTTATGGATAGATTTGTTTAGAGTAGGGATTAAAAAATTATTTAAAATCAAACAGTGGTTAAGTTTGTCTTTTTTGATCGATTTACACAAACAAATCACTTTTTAGAGAAATAAACTCAAATTAACTTGAAAAATAAACTTAGTCTGTCTCCCATTTCCTGTAACCATTTGATGAAAAATGTTTTGGTTAGTAGCAGTGGGGGCCTCCTCTGCTTTATATGCCTTTTCTGAGACAATTTGGTACACTTTCAACAAGATGGGTAACATTTAGTTCCGGAACTCGTTCCCAATCGAGTTTTAACACGTTATGAGCTCCTGTTGACTGTTACCATGGCTCTAGTTTTCTTTAAGGCTTCTTTTCAATAGATCCCTTAAGTGCCCAATGGGGTTGAGATCGAGACTGATAGCTAGCCATGCCAAAACCGTGACATTGGTCTCAGAAAGTGCTCTTTGTGCGGTACGGGCCGTATGTGCGTGAGCATTTTCATGCATAAAAAACAAAGTTAGCGACCACTCTTTGTGAAAATGTAATGACGTGAAGTTGGAATACCCGCCCAACGTAACTGGCGGCGTTTACACTATCCCATCCAGAGTTATCAGCTCTGTTTTGCCTACCAAGCTTTTTCTCGCCCATACCGATCGCCAATACCGGTCCCCAATCGGTCTGTTCCGTGGATGTATGGTTCTGTAAAACATTCAATACATTGTTTTCACACGCGGACTCGTTTATCATCACTGGAAAACTTGACCTTGCATTCATCTCTAAAGAGTCCAGCCCTCTTGTTATCCATTACCAGTTTAAATGCTTGATAGAGTATCTTTAGCGCCCTGCTCGAAGGGCTCTTGTCAGTTTGAGTCCAAAAGCACGCTCTCGGGAATGTTGATCATCTTCGTAGAGACGATTACGAATTGTTTGATCACTGACTCTGGTACCAGTAGATTGCCGCAGCCGGTTTTGTAAGGCCCGGGCGGTAACAGCACGCTCTCGTCGTGCAGTTAACCTGATATACCGGTCTTCCTAGGAAGTTGTGGCTCAATTTTATCCTGATCCAGGCCTCCTAGTTAGACTCCCGAACTCCTGGAAGCGATCCCACACGTTGCGAATAGCGCGTTGTGACACACCGAGAAGTTTTGCTACAGATATCTGAGAGCCTCCCTCCTGAAGCATAGCAACAGCACTTGCTGCGCTTTCCATGTCCATATGACGACGAAAACCAGGCATAATAATCATGATTAACACCGAATAAAAAAAAGGCTGTGACAGAAAGTGACGGGTAACGTCAAAGCCTAGAATCGGACTGAGAACACAAGTCACAGAATTTGTGCAACAAGTGTTTTTTCAATCACTTCACACTTTTTTTGTCTATTCACTTGAATTTAACGCTAAAATTAACGCCGGAAACATTGTTAAGAACCCATAAACATGTCAAGAATAAAGTTTAGTGCTTTACTTTACAAATGCTTGACCTAATTATTGATTCTTAGACAAAATTCTAAATTAACTTAGGGTGGGCCCTATTTTGTTTTTTATATATCTATACAGGGTGGAATTTTTGAACATTACCTGGAGGGAAAGTACCTACTCTAAATACTGGAGAATTGGAGATAGCAAATTTTACTCAAAGAAACATTCTTTTATTTTTTTAAAGAAACAAATCTGCATTCAAAGATTTTCGAAAAAAAGTTTCCCACACTCGGAAATCGAACCGGCAAAAATCTGACAAAAAAGGAAAACCCTGTATCGGGATCTATACGGGATCAATCGATAGTCAATCATAAGGATCAAATCTCTCTAACAAACATGATACATTAAATGAATGAAACCATATAATCTAAACTTATAAATTCAATGGGACAAGATTACAAGTAAAGCTGTTTTCAGACCAACGCGATTTGTCGCGCGACGCGATACCAGTTATTGTTATACCGTGAAGTTTTGTATTGTTCGTGTCGCGTCGCGCGACAAATCGCGCTGGTCTGAAAACAGCTTAAAGCACTTTTACTCAAAGGTCCATCAGACTATTTATGTTAGTACCTAATTAACAATTAACTTTAAATGTTTTTATGCGGTTAATAGAAGTAGATCGACTGACCGTGATCAATAAGTAAGTAGGGTAGATTGTAATGTGAACTTATGTGATATTTAAAAAATACGTAAGTGTGTTGTTTATGTTTAGAAACCGGTGACTAAACTATTATTGCACATAGTGTACGTGATAGATTTTTGTTTACGGTCATAGAACGCATCGCATCATAACGATATCATGGTTATATTGAATGACGTTCAGTGCCGTAATGTTAGTCAATGACGTACCTTGCATGGATGATAATGCCATTACACTTACATGCAGGTTCAGAACATACTCATATTTATTGTAGCTATTCTTGTCTTTTTAAAAGCGGACACAAACGAAAGATTTATGTCATGTAAGGAAAATATGGCGAGATTAGGTACACATATTATTATTACATACTTACTACATATATTAATTAGGTCCACATCAGTAAACATGTAATAATGAGTAACATCACTTAGGTGAGTAGGTATATTAAGTGAATTTATAATTAGCGACAAATTAATGTTGTTTGTCGGTTATTTCGAACTAAGGCGTCGTTCATACAGCTACTCCGCGCATGATTTTAGCGTTGTAGCGTGCTACATGCGGGTTCGTGGGGATGTCGCTCTCAGGCGGATTTTTGTTATTGTAGATACTTGTTCATTTATTTATTTATAAATACAAAATAACCTAACAGTACACACAACATTAAATCTCTAATATGCTAAATTAAAAAGTAAAAGTCACAAAAAAATTAATGATTATTATGATTTACACTCAAAAATTATAATCGATTTTGGCGTATACTCTGGTTCACAAGGCGCAGCGCCCGCGCTGCCGCCGTTGATGTGCTCCGTGAGCTCCGGACCTGAACGCGCGGAGAACACGCACGGTGGCGCGGGGCTGTGTGAACGATGCCTTACAGTCATATGTGATGCCTACTTGCATGCGGTAAACTCTCCAGAAACAAGCAATCTATTTGGAAATAAAGTAGTTATTCTCATTAAGTTGTTATTTTGTCCAATATTGTTTTAATTCTACGAAACCGTCCCCATAAAATTGTCGATTTTCCCCGCTAATGGTGTGGTTAAATGAAAAGGCATTACACTTGATACCTAAATATTAAATAAAATTAAAGATAATATTAAGTGCCAATTGGTTTAAGGTAATAAATTAAATGGGACGGCCTTCCTAGTTGAAAGCATTTGCTTATTATGGGGCCATTATCTGTTTACAAAATGAAGACCAAGTTCATTTACAATATATTTCTGTAACTTCTGTGATCTGTAAGCCTGATCAGATCTCTAAAAACTTTCTCAATGAAGGCTCTTGTTAGCTGCAAACTAATTGTTTACCTCACAAAATAACTACCATCAGTACCAGAGATATTAAATAACCGTCCAGACACAGACAAGCAATGTGCCTTGTAAACAAAAATACGCTGAAAAAGACATACTCGTACCTACTATAAAAACACTTATATGTCGCGGTCACCAAATACAGAGTAATGTACTTAGCAACAAGGCACTATCGTTTAATGACAAAACCTTGTTTTAACGAATGATCTAACCACATTGGGCGACGGCGGCGGCGCCGGTGAGCGGCGCACGCGCAGTCGCCAGTGACTCAGGAGATACAAGTGTTCTTTGTCCCAAAGTATCATTACGACACACGGGACACTGCGAGCCAATCTACAAGGAGCTATTATAAAGCTTTGTAATATCGGTTTGTACTTCAACCGCAAAATAGTTTCCAGAAAGAAATCCTTGCTTTTAAATGCATCTTCTCTCTAAAAGCAACGTAATTTTAAATTTAACGCAGCGTAGCGTGTACTATGGGTTGTGACAAAAGCATTTTGATGAAAGTGTAAACATAGGGTTGTCCAGGTTAAATTTTTATGCAATTACTCACTAAAAGGAATAAGGAACACATGTATTCATCTGTATTTAGAAAGTTTCATCTTTCTAACTCATCACTTTTCCAACAGTGATTGTTTGAAAAACGTGATTAAATAGCAATTGAAAAATGAGAAATTTAAAATAAAAAATTATCGATGAAAATTATTATGAAATGAGCCTCAATAATTGTCAAAATAAAAACATCTTTAATTTGGTTTAAAATTAGAATTTTGGGTTTAAGTATTCGAATCATCAAATCAAAGCACTCAATTTGTAAGTGGCACTACAAATTGGCATCTAAAGGTGCGTTTTTTGATCCCTTTGTTTACATTTTTATCACATACTTTTGGAACAGACTTTAGGTAGGTATATTATCACAATTAAAGCAGATAATGTCGAGGATAAACAACTGGTTTAAATCTGTAAGAAATAAAGTTCAGAAAGGTGAAACAAGAACCAATCACATACGATTAAAAACATGCCTGGCTTTCAAACCCTTCGGGCTCGGGGTAGTAAGAACCTCCCAAACTTCTGCCCCTCGGGCATATACCTCTTGCAGATTGCAACATCCGTTCTTCGATTTGATGGTACACAACGGTTTTCCCGTGTTTACGGTATTAGTAATAAGTTTATAAATATAAGTTCATAATCAGTTTAGCGCATTACTCATCGTGAAACGGTAGGTGCCTCAGTAGGTACTCATCTCAAAGCAAACCGCGATTATTTCTATTGTATGTGAGTGCTTAATCATTCCATTTTCGTAGGGCCACCTCATCGAACTTTGCTATAAATAATTGCGGTTTGTAAACGAGGTAAAAAACATTGAAGTCCTTTTTCAGAAGTTCGGAGAATTTGTTCCAAGACTATTGACTGTTTGTTGTTTTGTATTATTTTAGTAGGTATAACTTAATGTTAATCATCGTCCTGCCAGACAATTTTTTAACACACTGAATAAAGTATTGAGTATTGAGTATGGGGCCCATCAGTTATCATTGTAGGTATATAGAGCAAATACAAAGAAAACCAAGTCTACGTTATGTTTTCTCACATACGCACAGGAAATGTGTGAGTAATACATACATTCGAATAATAACACCTACATTATGCTAAGGGACATAATCAAATGATAAACGCTGCCTACATGCAGTGTTCGTAAGAACCAAAAGTATTAACAAGACAACTCATACATACATCTGCCATCATACATGACAACACTTAAGCAACACTACACACATTTTAACCGCTACCTACCAGTTAACACTATACAAAATTAAACGCAGAAAATCAATGATTATCAACTAAACGAAAGCTCACTCCAGAAATAATAGATACCCAGTCAAACGAAGAAATATAATTATGCATTTATCTTAGGCGTATTAAGAGAGCCTGACATGGATGAAGAAAAAACATTGTGAGGAAACCTAGACTTATACATGACATAATAAGTCATCATAGGATCACTCGTGTGTCTGTCTGGCTGACTGGCTTTGCTCCGAGTCTATGAGGCAGTAGGCTAGGTAAATACGGAAAAAATGAATTTTGAACATAGGGGTTACTTTTCGGGGACAAATTGGAACATTAAAAAAAAGTTTTGCACACTGTACCGTGTGACATATCATCAAATGAAAGGACTTGTTGTGAGGATCTCAAATATATATTTTTTTAATAATTTTAAAATAAATACTTGGAAGTTATTTAAGAAAATAGATGAAAGTTGACCATTCCCGGTAACTGAGCCTAAAATTTTGAAAAAAAATGTGAGAATGGTTCTTTCCTCATATATTACAGGACCTATAACAAGTCTACTGTACAACGTAAAATAGTAGTCTAGTCTTAAAATAACATGGTAAATGTCTCAATATTGTGCATATAAACTTATATTTGCAGTTTGACGTTCAAAAGTGCCTTTCATGTGCCTAATTGAAATAAATTATTTGACTTTGACTTTGAATGTATGGGAGAGCATGTTTTTCAACTAAGTAGGTACCTACAATAAGTTTGTTCTTAAGATTAAAAACATTATAGATAATAATTTATCGTAAGACGGCTCACCACGCGAGTTCACTCGCACTCATCTGGTTTTTTTTTAAGAGACCCTCGACAAGTGACGATCCTTAAAAACCTGTAGCCCCCGGGACCAACCTACCTGACTATTTTCACCACATCGAGATATATTCTTGACCATATTTTGTGTGAAAAAGGGCATAAAGAGGTATATAACTGAGTTTAGAATAACACAGTTTCACTTTTTATTTTCAAGCTTTGTATGAGCGAGCTTTCTTCTACAGACACTGTATAGAGTGGACTTTCTGTACCAAGCTGTTTAGTACGTGTACCTACATGATGTAGAGGTAATTAAAAAGTATGTGCGCCAATAAGAGTGTGTACGACACATGCGCGGCGTTCTCACGAGTGTACCACAACGATCAGGCAGGGATTTATGACTGCAGATGAGACACTTGGTTAACGTTTACCTGTACCTATACTAATAAAAAATATTTCATTAAAAAAAGGACTTTCTTCCGTTCCAACAATATTCTGTTTAAAGGCGATGACGTGTGACTATTATTACCATATTCAAAACTGGAAAACTGCACTACTTTCTTTTGTCACGAGTTAACTCTTCCGTTGGCGTCTGTAATTTCGTAGCGCTTTCCAGTTTTCTCAGAGGTTAGCACATCAACCTTATTACAGAATACGATAAGCTTGCTGCAGTTTAATTTAACAAGCCTGTGTGATCATCATGTACATATTAGACATTCTAACAGTCTACTAAGACTGTTAGTAAAAACCACTGTATTTGACACGGTACGCAGTGTCTCCTCTGCACATTCTGCCCATGCTCTGTAGTCTGTGATGCAGTATCGAGGCCGCACATGCGTCGCCGCCTGTGAATCACATCACACGCTCATTAGCGATAGGTGGCTCACATCTGTAACACACAGATCGGTTTACACGAATACCAATTGAAGGTAGGTATCTGTTGGGTCTGTCGCTATACGTATGTAGGAATGGTGAAACTGCTTCATTTATTGCAGCGTTTTGCGGTTATAAGTGTGGCTTCTTTAACAAAGACAAGCAAGTCGTACCTAATTATGATGAGTAAGCCGACTGACTTTAGAGTCCTGTACTTTCCCATGTCCTTATTTGGACGTTTTAATACTAAAAAGTAAAACCCTTTTGGTTCGGTAAACACAGAGTATTACGTACAAACAACGAGATAGAGCTGGTAACTTATATTTACCATTCAAAGTCAATGCCTAGCATTATTTACCAGGTGCACCTACTTTAACAAAATCGTTCGTTGGTCGTTACTTGCTTTAATCAAATAATTCAGGCCACACAATTTCACGCTATCCTTTCAATTGAAAAAAGTCATCGGTCATTGCATTCCAGGCGGCCGTCAGTTCACATAAAACCCCGCACACACCGACACAACCCCATGTTGATGATCAAAAACTCACGCACACACGCACTGGCCATGTTAATGATCTAAACACGGCCGCATTAGATGCTAAGCAATAAAGAAGGGTACACACGCGAGTCGTTAAGATGACACCCACTTGAGCTGGACTCAATTGAGACAACGACCGCGCACCTTGCGATGTGACCGCTGATTGCTGGTCGAGAATGTGTGGAATGAGCTGAATGAAAATAATGGTAAACTTGAGATAATTTTATAGGAAAATGTTGAAGTGGAGTAGGAAATGTTGAAGTCAAATATAAGTTTGCGAAAAACAAATAGTTCCTGTATTAATTCTAGGTATGGTTTAATTTATTAATCGAAATCAAACATGTTTAATTTGAAGGCTCCACATTTATTAGACTATCTAACACAAAACAAACACATAGCTGTAGGTAATGAACAGTGTATCATAAAGAGTGAGTCACACACTCCTGTTTTCGCGGACGAGTGCTATCGAAGACGAGGAGTGGACGCCGCACTTCGAACGAATTATAATAAAAACAGATTGCGTATAAATAGTTTTAAATACATCTGTATTAGTAGGTTAATTCGAAGGACAATGAGCGTACCTTGGACGCGAGTGTTTTGAGTAGGTACGAGTTACGTGTTGTGATGTGCAATAGCTTGCTGTGTGGTACAGTGGTATGAAAAGCTGCTATTGTACGATTGTTGTGCCGAATTTTTTGCTCTATACTCACCTTACCTTATATATTAGAAACATGCAATTTTGTTAGAAAATACATGTACTTTTTACAGAACCCGCGGCGATAAACATAAAGACCGATCTGTCAGATATAAAAATATGTTAATATGTCCTCTTCGCGTATCAAAACTACATTCCAATAGCCCCTACGTAATGTCCATAAAAATATTTAATATACTACCAGATGCAATAAAAGATGAAATCAGCGATACGACATTTATAAATAAGATCAAGCAAATATTAATTAAAAAAGCATACTACACAATAAATTAATATATACAAGTTGTTAAAGTAATTGCGTGCCATAGCTTAGGGGTAGGTTCAGTATCGATAAAGCAAACTAGAAAAAAAATAAGAAAAAAAGTCAGTAAAAATTTTTAATTTTTTATTTTTTTTTATTGCAAGGTCAACCTAATTTAGTTTGGAATCAGCACCCTAATTACGCAATGCACGATCAATTTTAAATTGAAACCAATAATTGGGGGGCTGGTATTTACAAAGATTAAAAATCAACTTATTTACTCATGGTTTAAGTTGATTTGATTGCTATTTTAAGTTAGTAGGTACTAAACGTGAACATTATATCAAAACCAGACTGTAACAACTTTATACCATGTTTAAGGCAAATAAAGACTTATCTTATCTTACCTAAGTTAGGTTGACCTTGCAATTTTTTTTAATGTTTTGATTATTTTTATTTTTGAACCTACCCCTAAGCTATAGCACGCAATTACTTTAACACCCTGTATATATGGCAAAAAAAAATTTTTACACAAACATGTTTATGCAAGGAATTTTTGTATTTTTTCAGAAATTTCCAAATAGGTACTTCTAGTAAAGAAAATAAAATTACGTATACTATACAAATATCTATTTATGTTAATCTTCTCACAGAAGCAGTGAGTCAGTCAACGGGAAAATGTGAATAGTTGATAGACAAGCAGCCATAACTACTTATGTTAATATGATCTCATATTCAGCAGGTCACGTAGGTTCATGTTTGTTAACGTTCACGATTACATGTTGAGTAAAAACCTAACGCCGTAGAAGGAAGTAAAATAACAGAAGAGTATGTGACTTCACTCACGTGCATTTGTTTGGGATTACTTGACTAGTTGGGTTTATGATCTCACCGCGTGTTAAGAGCTTCTGTTAAGTACAGAATACGTCAAAAACCCGAACACCCCCGAACCTTGAACACGAACCTGAAACATGCACATTATCGCCGAAAGTTTTCTTCTTATTAAGATTCTTAAGAAACCTGCAAAATACACATTCACACAAACACAACATCACAGCTGATTCCCCACAGGTAAAGCAGGCAAAGTTGTTTTACCTAAAATACCGGCACATTACTATTTACAGTCAACACAACATAAAGTAGGGTAGTACCCTAGTTATATCGCGTACAATAAGTGTAAATACATACAATAACAAACTAACAAAAACATAAATAACATAGGTACCTGCCTATCAATCAAGGGGAATACCTTTTCCCAGCTATAAACACACAAGAATTCATATCCATACGCATACTTATACTATAAATGTGAAAGTAATTCTGTCTGTCTGCCTGTTACCTACCTATTTCACATCTTAATGTGCTGTTTTCGATGAAATGATATTATAGCTCACAGGTAGGAAAGATGATACTTTTCATCCCGGTAGTACGTTCCCGTGTGATGGTTTTTGACCTACATGCAGACAGCAGCAAATGCAAATGACTGTTACTCTTCGGCAAAATAATGAACAATATAAAAAAAGAAGAAAGTTCGTAATATTCGTCTCATCCAACTAAGTTCCCGGCTCCTGACCGGTCCAAACAAAGCCACAAATGATTGAGCGTCGTCTCCTCAACATCAGTTAGGTGGAAGACAATTAACGGGTCGGGGGTCAAGCGAGCCGGCGTCGCATACCGGTCAATTCCACCAATTGGCGCGCGCAGACGTGGGAACGGCGCGCGCGCATGATTCACCTCCTTAGTCCTTACACATACTATTTATAGTAAGGAATAGCTGTAGGTGTGGCTGCGAGAAACTGAATACTAACTAAGTACTAATCTTCCTTTCTCATCATACTTAAAATCGGTATCAACATCGTCATCTGCCTAGCCTTGTCCCTATTATATTGGGGTTGGCTTCCACTCTTACTGAATGCAGCTGAATCAGCTAAAATCAGTATCAACATCATCATCACTCAGGTCTCGTTTTTACGTAATTATGTAATATTTTTTAGGCTTTTCCGACAAACTAAGTTATTTTAGGGAAAAGATGTTAATTTTAGGTAATGATATATTATTCTAATATTTTAAATATAATTAATGTGTAAATAATGAAATAAAATCTAATAATTATTTTTATTTTAAGAAAATATTTATAAATATAAATTAATGGGAAACAAAATGAATAAAGAGCATATTTATAATAAAGTCATTTATTTCAGGCAACACAGCCCCATAGAAAAACAAACATACATATTTTAATATAAACAAAACTTGTGTTAATAAATAAGGCTTATGACTAAGCCTTATTTATCAACACAAGCCACTAAGCCTTATTTTTAATGACAACTAACTACGATTAGGTACTAGTCTGTCTTAGCATAGAGATTATAGCAATATCCTTCCCTTTTTGATCAATATTTAAGCCTTTTTTATTTGATACTTGAACTATTTATTATTTCCTATTTAGGTATAACTAAAGTAGTCTATGACTAACCAATAGTAAGTACCTTAGGTCAGGTCATATTGTCTATTTATACCATTTGTTTCATACTGCCCCTAAGTGCCAATAGGATAGCTAAGTACCGATATAAACAGAATAATAACAATGATGCAGCAATAGGTAAATTGTGGTATTTTAGTTTTGTTCTAATAATGTAATTAAATATGTATTATCAATAGGTACTATCATACCAATAACAGCTCAGGCAGCTACCGAAACAAAATAAATTTAAACGTTTAATTAGATAAACACAGGAAAAGGTAAAATATATTATTACAAATAATATAAATAGGTACTATAACTTCCTAGTTTTAACTGCTAATAATACTAATTAAAATTAAAAGTTACCTTAATAAATGTTAATGATAAATATTTCCTGTTCATTTAAAGCGCATGAACGCATTATTATGTACACTTTTTTGGAACTAGGTTTATCAGTATTAGTTTTGAAAAGCGCATATATTTTAATACATACTTTGCCGATCCGACAGACGTTGTCCTGTCCAAAGGAGATAGTTTTTTTTTGTTCAGCGACTAATCGCCGCAAATTTTTGGTGGGTCTAAACCCACCAAAAATTGTAGCGCCGTCTATTAATGAAACGCATGTTGATCTTGTTCCGTATAAGCGTGCATTCTGAAAGTTGGCAACGTCGTAAATAGCTGTCAAATATTTACCTGTTTTGATTAATTTGGAAATAATACTGTATAGAAATAAGAAATGTGGCTAACTAACTGACTAAAATATTAATAATGAATTGCAATAAATAATATCGTAACACCGAATATTTAGTTTTAGATGTAAAAAAAGTATTCGGAAACTTTTCAAATGCCTTTTTTACACCTAAAACGGGTACAACATCAAATTCAATGTTATAATTGCAATTCATTATTAATATTCTTAGTTAGGTAGCCATATTTCTCATTTCCATACAGTCGATCAATCTTCCTAGCCTTTTCCCAACTATCTTGGGGTCGGCTTCCTATCTAACCGGATGTAGCTGAATACCCGTATTTTACATGGAATGACTGCCTATCTGACCTCCACAACCCAGTACAGTACGACACAACTTAGATGTAGCATCGGCAAAATTCGTAAAACCGATCACCATCCGAACTGAGTGCGCCTTCAAAATCACCAAACTTTATTACTGCTTTAGGTGAAAATGATCTTTCGAAAACGGAATAACTTGTAAAGCCATATAGCCAAATACATTCGCAAAATTGAAATGAATGAATGAGAATTTTCAAATCTATGCTACATCTAAGTTGTGTCGTACTGTAACTGGGTAATTCGATACCCCTTGGTAAGACTGGCGTCAGACTTTCGGGCTTCTTACGACTCGTAACGACTGTCAAAGATCCACGAATGGTAGTTGGGACCAACGGCTTAACGTGCTTTACGAAGCATGGAGGAGTCTCGGAATGTAAAGATGGTCAGCCATCCACTGACCTACCCCGGCAAGCGTAGCTTAACCTGATGGATCGACCCGGCTTGTTATTACTTAGCATCGAGCTCCTCGACTCAATTAACTCTAGATATTACTGAATATTGTGATTTTTTTTATCATTTAAAAAAGTGGTTCATATGATTAAATTAATAATAAATACATTCATCATTGTATTACAATGGAGGGCAATAATTTAAAAACTAAGCGGATTGTATCGCTCAAATAGGCGCACTCTTCAAACAAATGAGCGCGATCCCCTCAGGAACTTCGCTAAAAAATTCAAACAAATCGCCCGCCTCAGCCTCGGCAATCAGGCAGGTATTCCCGACAAATTGGCCTTAATAAAATACTCCTTCTAATTAACGAGCCACCCCTACTCTCCCCGTCACTTTGCAAGGTAACGCGGAAGGTCCATACGAAGAAACTTGGGAATGTAACCGATTCCGGCGTACTGAATGAATAAAAGTTATTTACTTGTTATGCTTTTAATGTAGCTATAAGGTATTCATAATTATGTGATGTGCCTAATCTTGTTCTTGCATACTGTGTTGTGTGGCAGAGGTTTAAGTGCATTTGAAGCTGCCTTTTCTCCGTGCATCTGTGATCGTTCAAAAATATCAATCGGTTTAATACATGATCCATTCGCGTTTTGTTTTTGAATCAATTACATTCTAAGAAAGATTACTACGTATACTGTAGCGACAATTTCATACGTAAATCACCTTTTCTGTCTGACGCACTTCGGTGTGCTTTCTGCCTTTCTCACCATGTGCCTTCTTCTACGGCTTCTGGCTCCCCAGCCCGACGGAGGACAAAGCCAAGGGAAAAATAACAAGGAACGCCTTCTTAGATGGAAAGTGATCTGCTCCTAATTGTGCTGTGAGCGTCCGGGTTGAAGCCGGGATGCTTTGGAATAGATCCCATATAATTATATTGTTCAACAGATTGAATTCTGTAATAGAAGTTCTTTATTTTGTGACTTGACTTTTTGATGTTGTTTTGAGTGACAAAAGATTACTGCCGTTGTGTAATAATAAACAAAGCTATTTTCGCTTTTTCCAGTCAATGACAAGCTGTACTACTTTTACTAGCATAGTTAGTCCTTTTGTTTTGATTTTGAGTTACCTTAAAGTTCACGTACGGATGCCATGGGGCTTCGATATTGAAGTCTATCTTTTCCTGTAATTCTTATGTAATAAGGAAGCTTTAACATTGTTTTTCTTGAGCGTATCAAGCGTGACGGAGGTATCAGATAATTATCCGCTGGTGCGTCCGCCATCCTGTGTCCGTCCGGTGTCGGCCGTCCCTCGAGCGACATACATCACACGCACTGACTGATAACTGTTCTTAGTGACGACGAGGTGCAAGACACAGACAGAAAGCGGGATGACCTGTGTTTATTGGTACAGTCACGAGCATGAATACCTTACAGTCATGCAACATCCAAAAACGTTTTGCTCGTGAAATAAAGATGGAAACTTTGAGAAAAGACCATAAAATATCTATCAATGCTGTAGAAGAAAATCACTTTTGAATCTTGCGTAATTGTAAGTTGTTTATGCTCGTGACTGTACATCGTTTGCCCGATTTCATATTCTACTGATTATATTTGTAAGCGGATATGTTACACACCGCACAGGAATATTTTTCAGTTAAATAATCTTCCTGTCTCGTTATCTATGTAGGTACGCGTGACAATTATACTTTGAACAACAGAGAGTCGAGAGGAAGTTGATACGGAATCCTACCGTTGTTGATAATAATGAGCGGTGACGTCAACAACGCAGCTAAAATGTAAAGGCGAGGAAAAAAACAAGTTCGTTTGTAATAACTATTGTTATAAAATTCCATAAAAGGGAGTTTTCTAATCCGCCTTCCTTGCGTATCAAACAGGTAAAATCCCAAGGGAATTGCCCAAACTAAAAATACATTTATAACCATTGATTAATTAAAGCATAACTACATGTTATCTACTGTCACTGTTAACTCGCCGTTCGCTTACGCCTTGCATCTCTCAACTCAGGCCTAAGGGTCCTCGGAAAAACTCCCTCTTTACCTTCCACTAAAACTAGTAAATAGTAGGATTAACTGTTCGCATAAATCAGGACGACCACCGGCCGTTGATACACATCGCGGGACCGAACCTGCGCTCGGCCAGTCACTTGATAACTGAGCCTATCTGATTGAAAGTTTTCTTATTAGTGGCGCTGCGATTGCTGACGGGATTTTAATAGTTGCTTGTCGTGATAATATATGTGGTTGGATGATAATAGAAACTGTTTTTCTTTGTAAACAGGCTAATGACCCACCTCGTGAAAAGTTTAAGGTAGCCTACTCGCGTGATTGACCAAAACACCAAGTTAAAATCTTATAGTAATAAATCAATAAATACGAATGTTACGTGGGCGCAACACCTTTTTCCTTGGTTGGTACTAGATTCTATAGCTACTATATTATCTTTAAAATCAAAACAAGGCTCCGCTGCTTATTAACAGAAAGTATAAAGGTATAATGTAGTACTTCCCCAAACAAACGTTTTCAGAAAGACTTCTTTTAAAAGTTCTCCGAAGCACATAGATGTTTTGATGACACAACGATGTGCGTTAGTTAAAGAATTAGAGTGGAGACAGTCGTTTGATAAATTGATTATTAACTGCTTTGATGGCCCGTAATAAACGAAGTGAACTATGAGCGCTCGAGTGTCCAGCTAAACGTTTATCCCCATAACCTGAGAACACGGAGGAGTCAATGACTGCTCTACTACTTTAAACCAGAACGCGTGCATTCGTGGAGGAATCTGAGGACTTACAATTAATAGTGAATTGAAACTTCTTAAGCGATTATTCGATAATTTGACGAGAATAGAGAGTGAGATTTCATAAAAGTGAGGTAAGTTATCTCTCACTGTCTTTCACTCTAAATCTCTCTTATTCTTAATTTTTTTGAAGTTTTACTTCTATCACTTATTATAGGGCAAATTTTGATGTACTCACTGAAAAAGACAGTGGAAGACACCACACTAATCTAAAGAATAAACATGACAGTTTGACATTTTTTGCCATACAATATTTATTACGCGATATTTATTCCTCAGATGACAAAGTTCTCACTATGTAGTGGAAAATTAAGTCCCTTTAAAGTCTCAGCGAACTAACATTGTATAGTGTTAGTATCTATTCAAGAAGTAGTATCTACTGATGTCTACTGGTATCTACTGGATGTAAAGATTAATGAGATGATAATATTTAATAAAAAAATTCTTTGTTCCTCTCAAACAAAGCACCTGCCATCAAATCTCTTCACCACCCTTGGTTGACTGGTAGAGAATGCCTAAGGCATTAAGTCCGCCTTTGTACCTTTTTGAGTATGAAAAGTTTAAATAAATAAATACATAAAGAACTTTACAAAGATTTTAAGATTTGATAGGTCAATTCAGTACCTAATTGATTGAATTGAAAACACTAGTAAACTTCATTGAGGCCTCCCTCCTATGTCCCAGCAGTGGGAATATTAGGTATAGGGTGATTATGCTAAACTTCAATAATGCAAAAAGCTCTTATAAATATAAAAATGTAATTGATAATTAAATGATGTCAACTATGCACTAAATAAAATAATATGTTAAAATAATTATCCCCCATACGTGTCGTCATAACCTGTCGGTCGTGGTCGACTCCTCACAAATGACCGTCGTTAGTATGCGGCTGACGGAATATGTCTTTATTTGATCCAGTGCCGGGCGTAACGGAGACGAGGTGACGGTGGATGTCATCACCCTGGAGTTAATAGGCGAGAGGTACCTACGTGTGATATTGTATGACACAAAGCATATTTTTAACTAAGATTAATTTTACATTGCTGAAGAGCCTTATAAGCCTCATAACTTGAACAAAGTTCGCGAACATACATTACCAGAAAATGAAAAAGTACAGAATACCAAAAACCCATAAAAGGCTATAATGGCTTACCCAAAAAGGTGCTACGCGCTACGGCCTACGAGGGCTACGGCGTAGGCCGGTGTAGGGCTCGAATGTAGCAAAAGTGAAAAGCGAAGAAGTATTGCACAATTATGTTACTGTCTCAGTCGGCCAGTATTCAACGATCCTTCTGTTCTCAGCTATTATGTGATCTACCACCTAGTTTGGAAGTGTGAGTGTAGTAAGGAGTGGATTGTCCTCTCATACATCTGGTGGCGAGCACATTGCGATGAGCGGCGCGTCCGCTCGCGGCGACGACCCGACGCCATTCACTTATGAATAATTGTGAGGTGATGGCAGTATGCAGATCTAACGCGTGATAGAATTCTTCAGTAAAAGTTATTTGATAACTAAGACAGTGCGCACACCAGAGTCTAAACAGCACTGTGTCGAGTCGAAACAGCTTTTCAGTACGATTCGTGATTAAGACAAAATCATATGATGTAACTGAAAACAGGCTCGACTTAGGTCAGCACACAGCCTAAGAAAGAAAGACACTTTTAACATAATTGCGCAAATAAAATTGGAGTTGATAAGGTGTCAAATGTGAGTCATACTTTTTAAACTCAGTGACGTCAAATAAACATAAATTACTTATGTACATAGTTTGATAACTCTGGAGCTGATATGACGCGAGCAGGAAGCCGATGCATTTGGTCAAATCGTAATAATATTATTACCAAACAACTCCTAACTCCTAGTCGTATGTATTAGTGCTTTTGTACCACTTAATGAAGACATTCTTACATTATGAAAATAAACATTACAAGCAATAAAATAGTTTACTGAGAATTGGACTGAAACCGCTTTTGCGTCAAGCGTGGATTGACGCGTCATAAACATAATGCACTTGATTTGAAACACATCCATCTGAGCATTACATCATGTGTGTGAGGGATATAGGTTGGTAAAAAAAATCACTTCGTATCATACTTAGAAGAAGGCGTATCTATATAGTCCCTGCTACACGGTTGCCAAACGCGTCCCCGACAGAGGTGACCTTGGTTGGCGATCGGCAAAGTTGTTGTTTCAACGTTTGGTCGTAAACCATCACTACACGATTGTAAGCCACCAAGGTGGGGTGACCTTGGTGGCTTACAATCGTGTAGTGATGGTTTACGACCAAACGTTGAAACAACAACTTTGCCGATCGCCAACCAAGGTCACCTCTGTCGGGGACGCGTTTGGCGACCTAGTCGTGACGATACTGGGACAAATGCTATTAGTGCACCAACATTTCGATGGTGTTTTGACTATACTTTCCTGTCCTAAGTGAATTTCGCATAACGTTGTGGGAATACACCTTCAGTAGGAATTTCCTAATTAAATTATTATGTTAGCTTTCACTGCCAACATGAGCTTTCTAATGACCACTACAGTTAAAGCTGTAAATACCAGTGTTATAATAAAGCCGTGGAGCTGCAGGCCAACTTCTTGTTATCAAATGCGGCGGTGCTCATACGTCCGCAGTTCCACTCATACTCGACCTGGTGGAAAAGTACCAGGGTATAATAAAGCCGTGGAGCTGTCGGCTTACCTCGATGGCCGTCATGTGCGGCGTCGTCATCTGCTCATATGTCCGCACAGTGCTCTATAAATCACTCGCCAACTTCAGTATTGCGCTCGATATGAAAACTGCTCCGTGATTCTAGAGACACACTGGGAGAAAATACCTTACAAGACACAAGAGGTCTTTGCAAAGGCCTCTTGTCTGAAGTTGCAGTTAAAAGTTTTTTTCACGTTAATATTTTTAAAGATTCTGGTGGCTTTGTTATATCTCTGATCAAAGAAAAAATGTCAGCACATAAATCTTAAGCTTATTCTTAAATCTTAAAGTTTATTGTGTAAATTAAGATTTATGACAACGCTGATAACCTTATTTAAAATCAGAATCAAAGAGACCAATTACTAATACCTACTATGGGGAAAAAAATATAGTTCTCTGCGTCATTCATCAGTGTTGCAAAAAACAGCTGTGTTAAGTTGGGAAGAACTCTTAGACGCGATTTTGTTACAACAATGTCACTGGGATTTTTCAATCAGTACTTTTGCTCAATCCATTTCCTTCTATTCAGATTGCTCATTCACCTAAAAAGTAACATTCCTTATTTTACTCATTCGCTCCGTGTACACTACCGTCCGAAAGCAGTTATCAGTGCGCTGCGATTTTACTGCGGTTTGATTGCGTGCGGCGGGCGGCTGGCGGCTATTCGCACTTACACTCGATTCCGTTATATTAAGCCATTTCACATCACATGCAACTCGCCACGTTGCGCGAACGCGAGCTTCTAAATTGTAGACTTGCAAGATGAACTGCTGCATTGAACATCATATTTTGTAAGTGTAGTTTTCGGAGAGATATTCAAATTAAACTACGTTTTTGCGGTTTGAATTAAGAACGTTATTTTTACATTAGTTCCAACTATGTAAAAGGATAAACAATTAAGTTCACAAACAACTAAACAAATAAGAATATGAATTCGACTTGTCTCGTGGGAAAGCACAACCAGACAAGACATACTTCCCATTTACCCACTACATTTTCCTGTACGACAAAGCCTTTGCCCAGTAGAACTATTCCGGCCTAAAGACAAGGAAATTCTTAATCAGTATTGTTATATTATATCGCACTGCATGTTTCTCCATCCATTAAACTAAAACATTTTTCCTTTACATTGTAAAAAACAGACATTTTGGCCTGCGTTCGAGAGTTATCAATAATAGGACACGATGTTAACACAAAGCGAGGGGAGAGTGGGGCGATGTGAAAGGAGGTGAGATTAATTACTGAGCAATCGAAACCGACGCGGGAGAGTGGGCCACAGCGGGTAATATGCTACTATTTGCATAGGAGGTGCCAGTCATCTGTGCACAGAAATGGACGGAAAAATTTGACGATAATATTTAAATTAGAAACAACGAGATTCTTTATGGAAACAGGTTTTGTAAAATCTTTTTGTTATTGAATTTTAATTGTTTCGTAATTTTGAGATAAACAAATTGAAATTTTTTGAATAAAAGAATTAAGTAACTTTTATTCCCAGTTAAGTAACTAGCTAAATGTGGGTAAACTGTAGGTACACCTCATGCATAGCCCTTGGTGGATTACATAATCATGATTTTGACTTTATGTCGTAGATTTTTTTATGTCGCGACCAATCTTATTATTTCACCAATATAAGGAAACAAAACAAGAATAAGTTAACTAAACAGTCATACAAAAAATACATCAGAAAGATTTTCTTGTTCCATAAGTTTAAGGGTCTCAAAGTCTGCATATAACATACTTAATGTAAATACTACAGCCGCCCATAACGACTTCGTCCACCTGAGCGGCGCCGCCTAGTCGCGCCTCCCCCGTGCTGCCCTCTGGTGGCGCAGGGCCCACATTAATTACTGTCCGCTCCAGGTACATGACAAACATGGAGGGACGACTTACAGAAGGACAGCTCCTTCCAACTTCTAATCAATCACGTCGTAAATTAAGGGGAAGTGCGCAGTATATAACTTTCCAAAAACGGCATTCATCTCTCTAAAACTTCTCATATAATTGACCAAATAGTAGGTGCTGAAACCTTGTATGGAAACTTAGTTTGCGAGATATGCACACTCATTGCTGTGTTACTGTTATCTATTGATTGAAAATATACTCTTTATGGTTCCGAAAAAGTACCCAATCATATTCAGCCAATATTTTCATTGCTTTTTATTCTATTGTGTAGAGGAGCTCGTGGCTAAGTAAAACCAGCCGCACGGGTCGATCCATCAGGCTAAGCTACCGGGTTGGTCTGTGAATGGTCGACCATCTTCACATACCGAGACTCCTCCGTGCCTCGGAAAAGCACGTTAAGCCGTTGGTCCCGGCTGTCAATCGTGGCTCTTTACGGTCGTTACGGGTCGTCAGAACCCCGAAAGTCTGACCACCAATCTTACCAAGGGGTATCTGTTACCCAGTTACTGTGTTGTGGAGGTCAGGTAGGCAGTCGCTTCATGTAAAATACTGGAGTATCCGGTTAGACTGGAAGCCGACCCAATTGATAGGCTAGCATGTGACCACTATCTCATCTGATGGTAAGCGACGCTGTGGTCGAAGATAGAACACGCTTGCCTACAAGAAGTAACTTGACACCTGTTTAACAAAATAATAAAAGATAAAAGTAGATTTTTATTTCATCTAGCGTGTAGTGGATGAGCTTAAAACCCTGCAGCTTGTTGAGTGAAGTTTCTGTATCATCATACTCGGTGACACATAAGCTAGACGTCCTGATTTAGTGTCCAGTGCTGACTGCGGCCGATAGGCTCCAGGTAGCGTCAGGCGCGTGATTAGACAATGACGGACTGCATTCGTCTGCTGTTTGTAATTTACCGTGTTGGGACGTAGTGGGCCAGGCTCTAGTGATGCACTGCGGATGTCTGACGTATTGAGTCAATGGTTCTGTAGTGGAATACACAGGATGACTTTGAGTTTATTGTCAATCTTTCATGGAATGAACTTCTCATAAGAACTAATTTTTGAATGGCACCAACTCTAAAATAACATAAAAACATAACATATAACTTAGAGATAGCTGCAAGCCCCACTTCATCAAGGAAAAAATCCTAACGTTACCCTCAATTCATATTCTAGAAATAGCCACATTTGTTTAAAAGAATATACAACTCTTTAATTTTGATAAGAATGAGCGCCGCGCAACTAAATTAATTCTACCAGCACCTAGACTAGAGATATATAAAAATAGCCCAGAATACCGAAGCATCCAAGTATATAATAAGTTACCTGAACATATAAGATCCTCAAAAACACTGTGCATATTTAAATTTAGACTTAAGTAGTAATTACTTTAGAAAAAATTATTATAGTATTAACGAGTTGATGGAAGATAAGAAGCGAAAATAAAGCACAAATGTTATATTTCTATGTATAAAATAATTTTATTAATGTTAGTTTAAATTTCAAATGACTTTAATTAATATAAATTAAATTAAATACACACACATGTTACAAAGAGATTATAATATATTTAGTAATAATAATGAATGTTGTGATTTGATATCTAGTAGGTATGCAATATAATGTTAACTTCCAAATATTTAACCTAGATATAAGTTAAATGTAATAATACTTGCTGCGCCCTACCAGGGTCATGTACTCATAAGTTTTAGCCTAGTCTGTAACTGAGTGTACATTATGCAAAATAAATAAATACATAAATATGTTTATACATTATCATTCCGTAATGACTACATCTATTTATACATATAAAAAAGTAACGAAGTCAAAACTGTACATGCTACGAGGTGGATCACTGGTGTAGAACGACTCTGATACCGAAAATATAGTTTTTGAATTTTTTGTCCGTTTATTAGTTTGTCTGTATGTATGTTCCGTATTGGCACAAAAACGGCTGAACGGATTGGGATGAAGTTTGGCACAAAGATAGTTTATAACCTGGATTAAATTACCCTATGTGTTACATAAGGTATTTTAATCCCTGTAGTACGTTCCCGTAGGATATTTTTCGACAACGATGCGGGCGAAGCCGCGGGTAAAAGGTAGTATTGCATATAAATCTTATTATAGGAATACAAAACTTGTACCTGCAGTAAAATAATGTTGTCAAGCGAAATACTGGAGAAACCAATATTTTCAAAAACGTTGTTGTACCAACTCAAGTTTGATTAAACCTACTCTTGGTAGGCACATCTTCGTACATAACTCCACCAGATTTGACTAGTGTGCAATATCAATTACCGCTCTCCGATCACTAGACCCCTGCTGACCACCGCCCCCGCCGGACGCCATGACGTCACCGACTCAGCAAAAAGGCAGTCGCCTCAATTTGAACGCACGTTATATTAATTACGGCTGGTGATGCTCTAAGTAATGACCCTTGTATATTTGACAGCCGACGCCGACAGGTACCGTCCTGGACATAGAAATTATGGAAAAGCTACGCAGATCTTGGTCAGCAACATTGTTGGATAAAGAATAGAAATGCGGTTCTCGCCTAGTTTATTTTTTGTAGTAGGAATAGTCACTTTCTTTGGATAAATTACTTTGAACCTGTATACTGAAACTTTTGACGCATTTTTTTCCTTGGAAATGGTCTGATTTTTCATTAAACACATTAGCTATCCAGGACAAGAAACTGTACATTCTGCCCAAATTAATTCCTAAGAAATACTGACCAGAAATGACTCTTTTTTTTTACCCCGACTAACTCATCCAGAATCTGTACATCGTCCCACAAGCGGTAGAGGTGTACGTAGGTGTACGAGTGGCGGCCGGCGGCCTGACGAACTGGCGGCCGAGCGGACTGGCGGACTGGCGGCCATTAGCGAGATATGAAAGAACAGGTCAGCGCGGCCCTAATCGACGCCGCAATCCATCACCCACGTGAATAGGTGAGCCGGTACCGTCAGCAGCCCGTGCTGAGGTGTATATTTATTGGGATTAATTCGTATGTTCGATAGTTTAAATCAAAAGGTTATGAATGAACGAATTTGTTCTTCTCAAATTATTGTATACTTAATTTAAGTGGCACTGTTGTGTAACTAAGGTATTAGGTGGGTTTTTTTTTGTATACTGTCCCGGTGTAGATAGAGTTCCATAGCTCCTATTTCCTTAGGTACTAAAATTCAGCATGAGATAGATCTCTTCAATTTAGTACCTACCATATTCCAGCAATTTTAACTTGAACAATATTTTGAGCGACGAGCCTGGCATCCGAATCGAAAGATGTTTTATCTCTTTACCAAATTTTATTTAAATACTTATGATAAACTATTTGCAAATTTGGAAATGGTAGTATAAATACGTGAAAATGTGATTGTGTTGCAGACGCTACGTTGCCGTGAGTGACGGGACACACGCGTGCAATTACATCAAGCTGCCTCGCACCAAACGTTGCCATCGATAAATTATTATTATATTTTAGGAGAGCCGTTAGTAATATGACCAATGGAGTTATTTTCTTTATTTAATCGTTGACGCAAGGAAAAGCTATTAGTTAATAAAGTTAATTGTGGTCAAAGTGGTTAAAACATTTTCCTTAAGTGCGTTGATTTAAGAAATTGAACTCGTTAAAACTGCTTTAATAATAATAAAATCTTTTATTTCGACCAACAGTGGATCATATACAAAAAATACAAAATTACAAAATAAATCAAAATAAAAACACACAAACTTAAAACACATACAAACGCTTTGACGCTAATTTGATTTTAGCTTTCCCTACTTATTAAATATTTCAATTCATTCATTTTTTATAAATTATTTTTATTCTAGGAGTTTTATCGTACACAATCACAGCATTAAGTATTGTAATACCGTATTAACTTCATGATTAGAGAAAACGAGAAACAATAACTTACGAAAATAAGCTCACCAGCAACATAGCCACCCATAACGACTGCCGTACCGAATCAAACAGTTACCGACTACACGGAATGCATTGTATACTCAGCTGCAATGTTTATATCTAAATATAGCACAAAACGGTGCATTCAAAGAGTTAGCACCTACGGCGGCGATAGCTTCGACCTCGACACATATCTTCACAATCATTGCACTTGATCGCTGGCTGGGTCACCTATTGTGAGCTGTATCTAAGCTGATGCCGTTGCACAATAGAAAATAGTCATCGTAAACATACGTCAGCACGTTTGTCATGGTCCTCGCCTCGTGCTACGTATGTTGAGGTAGGTCACTGCTGCAGTTATTTGTTCAGCTTAGAATTCGCAACTATGCATGGAATTTCGGCAATCGCGTCACAGGTCAAGCGGGCCGATAACTTCAAAGCCACACTCTAATACTAGTGATGCCGCTGGATTACTTTCTTTAGATCATTCGTTTAGTCCAGTCGTATCGTAGGTATAGTAATACGTTATACCGCCATCAGCGCACCGAGCATGGCCTACTGTGAGATAGCTTAAATCACACATTATATCACAATTTGAACGATAAAACAGTCATGTCACAAATGCTAGCACGGCGGCGTGAGATAATCTCTTGACTTGTGACATAACTTCTTGACGTTTATTTGGGATTCTATGTCTTATTTGCTACTATGGGCGCACCAATTTTGTCACGAATGCCACATAGTGAATGTCGTCCGTACGTCAAAAGTGAATTAGTTCACAACAAAATTAAAAAGTTGTAAAACTGTATGAACCTGCACTATAAAAAGTTATTATTTTATATGGTCGCATATTCACTGATCATAGACATTTTAATTTTTTAAATTTACTGTGTCACACTATGAAGTTAGCAACAAGAAAGGCATGTCGCGCCTCAGATTTTATCACATGGTTGAACCGTGCTAGCATTTAAGACAAATTATAAGACATGATAAAATTTATCATGTCTTGTCACAAACGTCTTGGGTACGCCTGTGTTAGCCCCGCAGCTTAACACTAGATAATTCAGAGTAACAGTCGGAGAAGTTAAATTTTAATGCTGTGCTCTACCCTTTTTTATATATCATCGACACGTTCTAACAGATGCGAATGTAAATAACTTTTAAACGCGATATTTTCACAGCATATGTCTGTAAAAAGATCTCACACTCAGCTTCAATCTGCCGGTAAGCATATTACGCGTCACCCACGGATCCAATCGCGGCGCATCTGCACGTTCTGATTGCGCGCCATAAGGCGGCGGGCTCATCTGCTAATCCATTAGCCACCTCTCGGTCCATATTTAATTGTGAACCCTCTGTGCGTTGCACCTAAGCGATTGTCCGCGGACGCACATGTCGTGCCCTAACGTATAAAATTTGATAAATCGCACCGCCAACATGTGAACTACCCTCTTAGCTTAAACGGCCCGTATTTCGTAACCATTGGTGCACTGATTTGGGAATATGAAACGTATGACTTCGGCATTAGATTTCGTTTTCGATTGGTCAGCAGAAAGTATAAGTTATCATCGTTTAGGTACGCACGTTTAGATTTCGATGTTCGAGTTTGAATTTTACATCAAACTAATAAGGTTTCTTTTGGGATAGAGGCCGGGAGATAATTGTAAGGTTTGACGGGCGGAATGGCAAATGCACTTTAGTGAATGCCCGTGCAGTAACTGATTTCGCGAGGGACGTAGGTAAGATAATGCAGATGTTTGAGGGCCCGAGGTAGCCCCTCCGAGGGGCCTCACATTGATGACAGAAGCAATTTCCAGTGACGTTTTCGATTAATATAAATGTAATACATTACCTTTGCTTATGGTGAAATACCATAATGCACTGAAGCGGATGAAAAATATTAAGATGAATAAAGCTTAACAGGCGACAGACCAGGCAACCTCCTTGCACTTTAATAAAATTGAACAGTTTTATTTTAGTAATGCTAATAACAAAAATAAATTAATTACTATGGCAATATTTAAGATTACCTACAGCCAAAACAATAACATAAAAAAACTCTGTTTCCATCCAGATTCCAAATTGAATTGAATTACCAAAATATTACGCTTCTGTCCATAAAAATTGAATTTGTAAACTTGGAGCATTCGAGTTTGGAACGAATAAAAACGATCCATCAATTGTGAATCGTCCGCGCACCGCTAAACTTTCACCGTGAGCGAATCGATACTAAATTAGCTAATGGAAACTTGATAGCGAGCAAAAAACCGAATCCCCGTAAACCCTCATAAGCGAATTTTGCAACGATAAATCTCTGCATTGACTACACGACAGATGGCGCTTTATGCCACCCTCTACAGGTAACTTTATACTCTCAATTGTGTAGATGAACCATATAAAGCGCTTCACAAAACGCTGTATAATTTCGTCGTTTAGTAGTGAAGCGACGAAAGCGCTAATGTGTAAGGTAACAGCATTAGACACGTACAATAGAATATTCAATTATGTAAATGCGCGAGGTGCGGGACATGTGTGCGATTGTGCGCGCGCGCCACCCGCCATTTTTGTGTGGATTACCGACGCGTTTGAATTGTAACGGTCGGATTATTGGCGCACGACTATTTTAATGTGCGTTGCGACGAATTTCGAATGAATGTGATCGATTTAATTGTTCTAGCATTGTAATGTTGAACACATTAGCGAGGGCAGTATTTACATTGTGTTTGTTTGAACGAACTCTAGTAGGTAAAAAACATTAAAAACATTAAATGGTACCTCCATTTAATGTTTTTAAAGTTAGGTTGGTAAAATAAAAATAAAATAACAAAAGCACAATAGGAAAAAAAAGCCCGACTGCAAAAACACACAACTGAAAAGAGAAACTTTTCAGTTGTGTTTTTGCAGTTTTTTTTAATTACCAACTTTATTTTTTTGGTTTTCTTTGAATCTTTTATCATTCCAAATTAAATTTCAACATGACCTACAATTTGTTTTTATTTTTGTAATCACCTTTTAAAGCCCTTCATTTTGATACCCCTCAATTGGCTCGACAGATTTTTTTGTTATTATCCATTTTGGCGAGACGAATCTAACGAAATATCATTAATTAAAGGTTCAGCCGTTTAGAAGTTACGAGGGAACATAGGGACGGACATACATACAGGTCAAAAACATAACCCTCATTTTTTGGCTCCACCGCAATCGGGTAATTTTTTCAGAAAAAAAGTGAAACTATGACTATTAGGTACTTAAATTCTAATTAAGAAAAAAGTGCATTCTGCGACTGCGTCTGCGTCTTAAGGGGTTGCACCAATTGGGAGTCCAGCTCAGCGTGTCAGGCAAATATACCCGACGCTGATATTCTACTGAATTCTTGTGGACGCCGAGCAGACGAGATAAAGGTACGCTAATTATTGCTGAAAGAAGTGTCGTCGTCAGTCGAACACGTCGTCGAAGTCATACATGTAACTATAAGTACCGCAATTTAAGTTATTTAGTCTACAGGGTCAGGTCTACCTTCTCACGCCTTGGTCTACCGGTGTGCCCGGTAGACCATGAACTGGGTAAGGAGAAAGAATACTTTTTATCCCGGTAGTACCTTCGTTCCCATGAGATAAAGCTAGTATTTCATAACCTGTAACCGCTTATCGTGATGCTCATTAATTAGGCAACCAGAACCTATTAATCTACATCAAAATCTGCAAACAGGATAGCATGCAATCTGTACCTACATGTAATTAAAAACATAATAATACATCACATTATCCCTATCGGTGCCGTCACGGTGCACAGCGGACCAATAACTTTCCACTCAAAGACATTACTTTAATTATGAGCACATAATTATTAGGGACAATTCGTTAAAAGTGCGCCAGATCAAATTTCAATTAAAACTTTACGCATTAAGTGTTAAGGGGAAGCAGGAATGATAAAAATATGCGCCGGGGTGACGTAGTCTAATGACACTTAAGTTTTAACTCCGGGATTACATGCGACTGTGCGAGGACCTTGGAGTGATCACTGCCGGGGAGAGCAGCACCCCTTCCTGTTGTTTATGAATCACATTATGCGATGTTACCTCTGGGATTATGACGACCATTATGAGTATGGTGTGTTTTTTGATAATGGTCGACGATTAAATATGTGGGAGTTGGAATGTAGGTAATTACATTTGCAGCAGTTTTTGATTTGATTGCTCTAGGAGGGATACGATGACGCACACAATTAACATTTCTTGGGCACCAAAACGCTTCTAGTTTTAGCTACAAGTATCATCAAAGCAATCTATTTCCGACCTAGATGTTTTTCTACTAAGTACAAATCTTTAGTATCCAATCGAAAAAACATTCTTCCAAATCATCTACCTTATCGGTAATTATTGTTCGCTGTATTATTTCAGCAATCAGACGAGTCATTACCGCTCATTACGGGGTGGGCAGCGACGTGTAACGTACGTGACGTCGACGAGAAGCCGCAGATAATACCGTGATAACATCGGGAGAGGCTGACTGTCTGCCGAGCACCTAAGAGTTTGTCGTAATTAGTGATATATTTTTAGATATTGAAGGAAATCCAAAGCTAGTCGCGATTTAGATCAAGAGGTAACTAAAGTTAAAATCACAAAGAAAATGTAACTGTCGTTTAATTTATTTTTCTATTTTAGTAACATAGTTTTCAAAGCAATGCCATAATGTAACGAATAACTTTCTTACTACACATGGCTTATTATCATCTCTGCATTTACCTACTGATGATTCAACTCTACTTTATACGAAAATTGGTAATAGTCCTAACATTGTGAAATAATTGTCCCACAAAAACCCTTTTCACTAAATTCTAAACACGAACCTAATACACGCTCAATCAACAAGCGAATTTAGCGCATTGAAAATGTGGACGCGGCCACGAGTGCCAGAGCCGCACTCAGAGAGCTCTAGTGCTGGGCAAAACTAGTGACGCACCGACCTGACTGTGTACGCGCACAGAGATCAATGGAGACTTCCTTATAAAATGTGCGACTGACTAGACAATCTAATCGCAGCGGCTGGAATTGCGAATGTTGGACTAAGCTGGCAGTGAAAAAGCTCTGCTAATGTAGTGCTAGTCACTAATATGTTGTTAGTTAGTATTCCTAATATGAGCTGATGACCATAAAAGGGCTGATAACTATCGCCAAACATAATTCAGTTTTGGATAAAAACCAAATTAAAAAAGTTTTTGTGTGTCAGCTCCGACGCACGACTGGAGTTTACAATATGGTATTTGAATATGCAATAGGCAAAGAGGGTAAACGAAGTTTAAAAAAAAAACATGTTATTTACGAATAAAGCTGTTGTCAGTCGCGCGACGCGACACCAGTTATTGTTATACCGTGAAGTTTTGTATTGTTCGTGTCGCGTCGCGCGACAAATCGCGCTGGTCTGAAAACAGCTTAAAACAAGTTAACACTTGTATAAACTTTACTCCTCATAAAATTTTCATACCGGAAGCCGATATGAAAATCAATTTTTAAGGAGTAAACGTTCCCCAAACTCCAAAAGTTCGTAATTTTTGCCGATACCACCGCGCCAACGTTTAGTCGTATTATCGTCGTTTATTCCTCTGTTTTTGAAGTTTTTAAATATTTCGAGCCCTACCTAATTGACTGCAACGTAAACCGACTGTACCTACACAAAACTTTACGTATGATCAGCTCCACACTAAGCTCTGTGATGCAGTTCAGCTCGCGACCGCACCTTGTCAGCTCACAAATTGACGTGGATTGTTGTCGGCGGATCTTTGTCACGCGCGTAATCAACGAGACCGGCCCGTGGCGACACGCTGCATGCACGCTGGAAGGGACGCCGACAAAATACAAGCGTGAAAGGCAATAAAGAATAGGTAGGTATATTAGATTATAGGATATGCAAAAAAAATACATAATTCTTTGATACATCAAAAAATTAAGGATCGGTTTTCTCCAAAAGGTAGTTCAGGCGTTCCAGGCAGTTGTGTTCAAATATAACGATTCACAAAATACAGGCACAATTTGAATTTCTAGGGAACATTGCGTTGAACTAACCGTCGACAAAACGAATTTTAAAGATGCAAGCAAGGTGCAATGAACATTGTTTAACTGTCAAAAAGAAAGCTATAGCTATTGTAAGCATGTCACGTGCCCAAGAAGCGTGTTCCAATAATAAAAAAATATAATTAGTTAAAATATTTCAATTTTCCTGGTCACATCCAGCTCCTCAACATCTCGTGCAGCCGATATTTCACCGTGCGATCACACCGCATGCCGACCGTTCGATTTGCGCCTAATCTCTAATTATGACCGCCATTCATTTGTCACACACCAGCATCGCCCGATATTAGCGTCAACATGTCCCACCTATGTCCACACACGAATACAATATTTTGATCAAATTATTTAATAGGGGAAAGTTTTTAGTGTCTATTTTTCCATAGAGACAGAAGATTTGATACCGTTCCCAGAACTACAGGAGATGAAGAAAAACTAGCTTTAAGAGGACATGCTCTAAG
This sequence comes from Conistra vaccinii, assembly GCA_948150665.1. NCBI lineage: Eukaryota > Metazoa > Arthropoda > Insecta > Lepidoptera > Noctuidae > Conistra > Conistra vaccinii. The sequence goes on from OX411318.1 coordinate 26,171,360, forward strand.
TTCCTCTCGTTTCTTGTATGGATCTGAACAGGTAGATTAGCTCACGTTGTAGATACTCCTAACAGAAAAGTACATGAGAATTTAACTGCAATTACATTTAGAGTCAACAGCTCCCTGCTCCTTACAAACAGACGTAAAATCCACTCCTAACAAAGGCAGTTTACCAAGAAGGTAGATACGTCCTGAATACGAGTGGGGCAGAAGTTCAACTCTAAACAATGTGTTATGGTAAGCAACCATTTGAACGGTGGTCTGACGTTGTGGCTATGGCAGCTGCCTCTGAAGAGCAACCAAAGGTGTAAATCCGGTACTCACTTTTCTTGGGACAGAGGCAGTCGAACATTAGGCTAATAAAAATGATGCTAAGATTCATAACCCTCATGGAGTAGGCCTCAAGTAAGTGAGCCTTTTGCAATAACCTCATGGTAACAAGGTGCAGCAATTGTAATAGCACCTCTAATGCGATGCCGGCGGGAGGTGATAATTGCTTTCTTCAGCCGCCTCTTACGGGCGCGGCTCAGGGGTGCCGCAAGCCGCTTTGTCATGGAGATGCGAAGAATTGAAAGGTGCTCCACTATATTACTCTTGACAGGAGCTGTGGTTCAATTAATTGAATAACACTTCATGGCAACGAAATTTTTGTGTTTACCTATCGACATATAAGTAAATTCAAGAAAGGAAAATATCATTAGAGAAATACCCTCATCAAAATAATTTAGTCTTTTTTTTTTGGGTGGGAACTCATCAGATAACTTCTCCCGCTCTAGGCGGAGCGGAAGGGCGTGTCAGACTCTTACTGACTAAAACCCACCCGTGTTCCTTCAGTTGCCTGTACGTTGCCAGGGGCTACGGTCTCCACTTAGGACTTGATTTTTGTCAAAATAAACTTTGTTCAAATGAGTCAGGAAATACGAGTGAGTAATAATTGTGCTTGAGCAAACATGCGAACACAACACATCAAACAACAATATTGATTACCTACTTAATGTGTTTTCCCACTTAATTTTACATTTTATTCGTAAATAAGGTTATTAACACAATAATAAATAAATTATCTATCTGTTGCTACAGGAAAAGTCGTCACAGTCATAAAACACGCTACAATATTACGTGGGTTCATTCATTGATTAGTAGCAAAGCAACAACAACCCCATAGGCATTAGTGGAATATGAAAAAACTACTTGTAGATAAAGTCGGTGGCTACGAATAATAACTTTTATTATCCGTAGGCTGGTGGTAAATTTTAATGGTTTTCTGGTTTGTCTGACGTTCAAATAAGAATTTTTGTTTTTAATTGATTGTTGCTCACATATAATATGTATAAAGACGTCAATGTAAAAAAATAAGTACAGTGAGCTAAAGAAAGCAAATGCAAGTTGAAAAATAATTCTTGTGAGCAACTTCTTTGATACGAATCCGGGGTATAGATCCTAGCATCTTCCAACACAGCCCTGTTCACTAATAGCTGGAGGTGAATGCGCATCGATTTGCATACATGGGTGATAAACCGCGCGTCGTTACGCCGCAGTTACGCCGCAGTTACGCCGCAGTTACGCCGCGCGTCCGCTGCACTGTTACACAGCGAACACTTATCGCGGCACACACGCTTAGCTTTAGGTGTCTAGATTTATTGCCGCTTAGAAACTTAGCCTTTATTTGGGTGAATGAGTCATTTGTAGCATCTTGAAGAAAATAAGATCCTTGTTCTAAAGGGTCGTCCATTAAACACGTGATGTACGAGTATTTTTAACCGACGAAAAAAAGGAGGAGGTTCTCAATTCGACACGAATATTATTATTTTTTTTTTTTTATGTATGACCACGCATAACTTTTTACTGAGTCGTCCGATTTGAACGATTCTTTTTTTATTGGGAAGGGTATACCTCGAAGTTGGTCCCATAAAAAAAAAAAAATTGAAACCCACCCCTAAGTGTAAAAAAATTGAGGTTCATTGATGTTTCACGTACTGAATTTTCAACTGTGAACCGATTCTGTTGTAATTTCGCACACATATGTAGTTCTGATGACACAACTACACAATAAAGACCTGGAGTTGATCTGATGATGGAGTCAGAAGACAGTCGCGAGAGCTCCTCACCAGTTTACAGCAGCTACATTGTGTTTGGGCTTATTTCATTCCCCCTGATGAGAACTTTACACCTAGCTGGGGTATGACTGTCATCGACGGTCAGAGGTTGAGGCAAACATTAAAACTGCCTGGCCACGGAACGGGCGGCGCGAACAGCGCGGCGGTGCGTCTTGCGTGGCGAAATTCTATACATTTGTTTTAGTCGCAAGACGCTTCGCCGTTCGCACCGCGTGAATTTTCGCTGTAGCGAATGTCCCGTGGCCAGGCGGTTAATGGTAACTCAAAAGCTAAAAATAAAAAACTTTTTTGCAAAAAATTAAACCGACGAAAAAAAACTGAAAAGCGAAAATATAAACTTTTTTGCAAAAAAAGCGAAAAATAAAAAATAACTATGTATTTAGTGACAAATTGATGACCTTCAAATAACAAATTTTGAGGCGGCGCCAAACAAACATATTATAATTACATAAAGCGTAAAATGTTAGCTTGATAGATCTTCGTTGAATGTGTTTTAGGCGCCGCCTCAAAATTTGTTAGTTGAAGGTCATCAATTTGTCACTAAATACATAGTTATTTTTTATTTTTCGCTTTTCAGTTTTTTTTCGTCGGTTTAATTTTTTGCAAAAAAGTTTTTTAATAGCAGTGGTGGCCCAGTGGTAACGGCCCCGACTTACGAATTGTAGGTCGTGGGTTCAAACCCAAGCAGGCGCTTTACTTTGTGTAAATAATTTCATCACCACTGCTCCCAAAACGGTGAAGGAAAACATCGTGAGGAAACCGGCATGTCTTAGAACCAAAAATTCGAAGACATGTGACATCTATCAACCCGCACTGGGTTCGCGTGGTTAACTTACAGCCCACTCCCTCTCATAGAGAGGAGGCCTGTGTCCCAGTAGTGGGAACATTAATAGGCTGATTATGTTATGTTATGTATTTTAATAAGTTTTTAACCCCTTCTCCTACCCCTAGTGATACGTGGTGAGGTTTTAGACTAACCCCTACCCAAAATCACGTGAATTTTTATTTGTAAGTACAAGGTATCTTAAAAAAATATCTTTAAATACAAGTTGCGTTGCCTGGCGACGGCGAGTCAAGGTCACGCGCCAGTTTTCAGTTTACAAAATCGCGCGTTCAACTAAAAAATAAATACATATGATGTCTCACCACACCCTCTCCATCTTGTGATATTTCGTGCTTTTTTCAGAACCCCTTTCAAGGCTCACGTGATTAATGGACCACCCCTAACTCATTTTCGTTATAAGTTTTGTTATGGCGAAGATTTCAGCGCGTTTATCGACAAATTATTTAGTTTAGTGAAACTATAAGACGCAGCTATTACTTGTCAATATACCCCTTTAAAAAATATGCAAATTATTACTGGACAGGCCACCACACTCTCAGAAGGAGCTCGAACTAGCCTCGTATAATTTAATATAACCACGTACATGGACATTCTCCAGCTTCAGACGTTGGAGACTGGGACAAACGACCGCACGGATCCATTCCACGATACACAAGCAATAATCCGTTTACTTTTATCTCTCAACCCCTTGTACAATTGACAAATTAACGTTTGCATTTTTCAACATCCTTGTGTGAAGGAAATAAAGTTGAGTTTAAATTGTGTGAGTAGAAAGGTTGGTTGGTAGTGAGTGTCCGTCAAAGAGGTTATTACCTGAAGCACATAAAGCGATCTGGCCGGAGTCTGCAGTACGGCGTACGGCGAGGACGCCCCGGGCGAATAAAATGCAAATATTGTGTAGTGTAGAGCGACCAAAGGAGACGTACGATGCCCGGCTACAAGACGGTAGAGATGGACTGGTACGTTTGTGTCGATATGCCTCGGAGAAATTGGAGCAGAAAAACTATACGTATTATATTTCAACAGCTGTCAAACGAGACTAAAGATAAATCTAAAAACTTACAGTTGTTCGGTTTCTTATAACAAGTAGATTCCAAATCAAATTCTGTTTTCTTTTCAGTTAACTTTTGCATCATTGGAAAAGTTGGGCTGCTAAATGTTGGCCACTAGATTAAGAATAATCGAGTGTTGCCATCGACGTGTCCCATCACTGATCGCAAACCGCTGATTCGGTGCGTCGTGTCGCGTCGTTTACGAGGGTAGCTGTAAAGTGTAAAAAGCGCAAAGTGTTTGTTTATGCGGCCGCGGTGGGCGGCGCGGACTCGAACCCACTGCCCGCCCGCACATAAACCGGCCTGCACATTTACTGCCAAACAATCGTTTTTTCATTTAAAACGGACCGTTTTATGTCTTTACTTGATTTTAGAAACAACTTCAGACTTGCTTATTTGTTTGTTGAATTTCAATCTGCTGCTGTAAAGTGAAACAGATTGAATCGATCATAAAGACAACGCGTTGATTTGAATTTAAGTTAAATCAAAGTAAGGTTACAGGCCGCAAGAACTTCAAGACTCTTTCACATCTCTTTTTTTTTCTCTTTTTAAAAACAATCTATTTTATTAACTGCAGCAAACAAAATGTTTAAATGGTATTATATTGTTTTCCATAATATTATTTGTCCTATTATTGTTTTCCATAATCGTCCCCACTCATAATATTTACTTGCACTATTATCATTTATACTAATAACGCTTGCCATATCAACTTATTTGTCATAACTTTTATTTGCCATAATATTAGTTTCCATAATAACATGTGTCATACTCATTAGTTTCTATAAGTAACACATTACATAATCGACACTTGACAAACATAATTTAGAAACGTTACAGACAGATGTCCTCAGTATTGTATTATATGATATGTATTATTCCGAATGTTCATTTAAATACATACATACGTACATTTGCAAAATAGGATAGGTGAGGTTAGGTTTTCTTGTTCAGACAATAAACAGTTTGTCAAATTCGAAACGGGTAGGTTAGGTTAGGTTAGAACTGTGACCAAACAACGCGCGAAGGCGAGCGAGCGTAGCGAGCGTGCCGCGGCAGCGGCCGCCGAGTGCTAGATTTCCTCTTTTGCAAAGCAAGCATGCATGGCAGATTAGGGTAATTTTTAGGTTTTCTTGTTCAGACAATAAACAGTTTGTCAAATTCGAAACGGGTAGGTTAGGTTAGGTTAGAACTGTGACCAAACAACGCGCGAAGGCGAGCGAGCGTAGCGAGCGTGCCGCGGCAGCGGCCGCCGAGTGCTAGATTTCCTTTTTTGCAAAGCAAGCATGGTACATACTGAACTAGCATTGTTGTGCTAGTATGGGCAAATGAATATTAATAAATGTTATGGAAAACGACATTATTGAAAATAAAAAATATAGCTAATGAATTTATGTATTAAAATTATTATGACACTTGATCGATTATGACCAATGAAATTAGTGAAAATGATTTTATGTCATTTCAAGATTATGGCAACTGAAGCGTTATTTCTAATGAAATTATGGCAAATAAAAGTATGGCATATAAAATTATGGCATTTTAAATTATGGCAAACATTAGTAAACCTGTTTAAATACAACATGTGAAACGTACCTACGGTGACCACAAGCTATTTCCCAAACGTTACCTTAGCGCGGAGCTGTAGGAACCCCTTGCCCACGGCACGAATAAGTAAATTCTATCAACGTGGTTTTACAGTATTTTACAAAATACAACTAAATATGCACATAGCCTTTTTGTAACCAACTTTTATACATTATAGAACGCATTCAATTAATAGGGAATGAATACGTGTTTATGTTAAGAAAGGAGTAAGTTATGTGTAACAATAATACCTATAAAATTTAATACGAAAACGTTTTAATATCACACGACTAAACATTCAGGAAGACCATAATTTATATCAATAATTATAAATTGATTCTGTTTAGGAAGAGAGAAAAAAATGTATTGTCAATCTGAGAATAGAATAGAATAGAATAGGTACTGTTTATTATGTACACCATAAAAATTACAGACATAGGTTTAGAAATTTTACATAGGCTGACACAATGGGCGGTCTTATCGCTAAAAGCGATCTTTTACAGACAACCTTTGGATGGATTAAAGTAAGAAGGAAAGACAATACTGCAGGTAGTCAGTGGTGTACCATTTACATATACAATAAATACATACATAAAGCATAAACTTATCTATATAAATATACATAAATAATATATATATAAAGTTATAAACTTAAAGTTATAAACTTGGAACAAGATCAAGGAACTATATACTAGCTATATAATGATGATTTTTAAGGAGAGAGGAAGTGTTTTTTTACTTGAATTTTAAAAGTCGACAAAGATTAATTGAAACAACTTTTTAAGTTGTGTTTCTAGAGAAAGTTAAAAGTAAGTAAGAGTTGCTGTAAAACCATGAAATATGCTAGCTAATTGTTGCTAAAGACTTCACAATCCCTTGACCTAGGAACAAACAATTTGCAATTCTATGGCTAAAATAGGCTCCGCAAAGCCGCTTTCCTCAACATTGAGCAGTTTATTAAAAGAACAATAAATACAGAGATAAGCGCAACTGCCATCACGCAGTTATGATGAGCTATAAACTGTAACAACACTACGACTTGTAGTGCCTATTGTAGGGTAAACAGGACTTACTGTACCAAACCAGTAGTGATGTGCATACTACTACAAGAGTGGAAGAGATACAATTCCGGAATATGGCGATAGTTTTATGTAACTTGATATTTGTGTCTCATGTCTAGAGTGCCTAGCGAGGTAATTCTACTATAGGTAAATCACTTGTTTTGAATTTCATTAAACTTATTCATCTTTAATTCAGTGGCCTTCAGTCTTACTTGCAACAACGCTGAGGAGACTACTGTCGCTGTCTCGCATCCGACGCAGTAGTGTCGCGGATCATTTACGCATGATCGCAAAGAAGTCCTATGTAGCCCTGCTGCGGACATCCCTAACGCGCTACAGAAACGTGGCATTGACAGCAGTATCCTAAAAGCATTGTTGTATTGCATACGCTGGGCATTAAACGTTTTTGGCCGCGGGTATCTGGTCCACAGACTGCAGGTATAAAAAGCCTGGCGATTACCAGGCTTTTTAGGCCCTAAATTGACCTTAACTTGACATTATTGTCGCACTTTGCAAACCTGCGGGCCAGCATGTTGCATCGTACGGCCAATCCCCTGCGCTCTCTCTCCATATCACAGTTATCAGTGCCATCCTATATGCAAGTCAGTGACCAAGGTATTTAAACAGCTTTACTCTTAAACTTAACTTTACTTTTGTTTAGAGTTGCACCATATAGCGAAACTGGTGGCACCCCTCCATAGGTCTTGTTTTGTGCCATAAAAACTTAAGTAATCTTGAAACATTTATACCTATACTCTAAAGATATTGGTGGTACCTTCTATAGATCATGAGCCACAACAATTGGTAAAAACTCCGAGTCTGTCTGTTTGAGAACACTTATAATATCCTACACGTTCCTATTCGTCTTGCCTATATTTTTGCGCGTTAAATTACGCTTTTAAGCGCCGGATTGAATCGAACAACAGTGTTTTGGCATCTTCCACTTCCTCCTCTGAAAAAGCTGTCGCACAGAGTTGCACTAGACTTTCTTCATTCATTACTCCTATTTTATTTTGCCCAAATGCAAGGACTTCACTGATCACTATGTTACAACTTGGACATTTTAATACTTTAGTAAAACAAAACGTAATATTGCCCTAAAAATTGAAATTTTGAGAGTTGAAATTCAACTTTTTGATAAGATAGATAGATTTGTAAAGTTTTTCGGCGGTAGAAGGATCAATCAAGAATCAACCTTCTGATGACCCACTCACATCGGAAGATCCCGCGGAGACTATGACATCCCGCACCATGGACTAGATGACAGCACTATAGAGGCGTAAATATTGTATTGTTTTACGTTCGTTTTATGGTATTGGCGTAATGGAGGCTCTGTGAGTCACCGCATACGAATTGTGTAGATTGGCATGTCTTATTGCTGTGTTCCTTTCGTGTAAAGATTTCAATTTGTGTGTCGAACAATTTCAGACGTTTTAGAAATGAGAGCGATTACAGGGCTATTCGTTTTGGGAAGATTCATTTATGTAAGTAAGTACCTACCTACTGTAATCAAATAAGTACTATAACTAAAAGTTTTTGTTACGTGAAATTTTTAGTTATTTACCTACAGACTACCTAATGGGTGCCTAGCACGAATTTTATTCAAGTACCTAGCCAGAAGTACAAATAATAATAGCTCTAGGATAGTCTGCATAAGCTAACAGGATAATACATTGAAAATACAAAATGTTCCACGTTATTCTCTAATAAACTGGCGTTCCAAACCATTTTAGATTCAATAAGTAGGTAAACTGAGGCAGCACTCACAATCACAAAATTGGATCGCGACCGCACTCTTATTCAAATTGTTTCGCCCTTTTTAATGCCTACACTTTTATCCCTACGCGTTCATAATACTATCCCATCGTTTTCAAAACACCACAGCATAACAAACTTTTCAACGGCAGAATTGATCAACTGGATTTTCAGTGGGTAGTTTTCTACGGAATAATGTAGGCTGTGGTGTTGAGCAATATTCGGTTGTAAAGAACTGTAAATGTTGTACAGTTTACGATCGTCCAAAACTGACGTTTACTCATGTTTTGATTTATGAAACCGCTACAGAGGATCTCCTTTGTCTGTTGATTATTCGATGGCGCTGTATCGAGTCAGTAGGAGGCTAAACTCCGCTTTTTTATTCCCTTAACGTTATTTGCCAACGATCTTTTATCTGGTCGTCTTCGGAATGAATTTTCTTTATGTTTCCCAAAAATAACCAAATGGCTTCGAACAATAAAATCGTAAAAGTTTGCGTCTAATTTACGTCTAGACTGTGATAGGATTTAATATTGTTTTAGATTGTATTGTCCAGTCTACTCAAACAGTTTAGGGAAACCAATCAACGAGTTCGAAGCAAACGGAAATGTTCGAAGGCATCGGAACCATGGAATTTATAAACGTAGGTATATAGGACGGATATTTATCAACAACTTCAAGAGGGACCCATATCAATTTCAAGACCATACAGCCAACAGTGTCAATAAAACCACATACACTTGACACCGCCACATCTTGAGATTGCAATAGACATTTAATTGTAGCAACAACTGTCGAGTGTGTCTGGAGTGTCGGGCGGTAGCCGCTGATTTATTGTAATCAACGACAGATACGCGCGGCGGCATCGCTGTGACCCTCCGTCCCTCCGCACGACGTACTGTACTACACTGGAGATTGGAGAAATTGGTTAACATCAATTAATTGACTATGTTATTGGAAAGACACTTGAGAAAGGACTTCGTATTGCTTCAACATGTTCCTGCTTGATTAACTCAAATCGGTAGGCAGAACATACAATTTGGTGTGAGTTTTCACATAAGTAAAATATGTTCTGCAAAAATTGTGATTATAGAACGACTTGTACAAATACTCACAATTGTTTACAAACTGCCTTCTTGAGTTTTGACGACCCAAAGACAAAACGACTCACTTAGGATATGACCATGATGTTTGTTTCACAGGAAGAAAAACAGCCAATCCACGTGAACTACATTTTTATTACCAGATCAATATGTAAAACTAGTTCCTAAAACCACAGAATTTATTATCACTACTTTTATTCCTGTCCTTTATAGGTCAATGAAAAGGGAGGAATAAAAATTTTATTTGTCCATTGCGGAGTAATCGCGGCGTATCGCGAGTTTATCGCGGGGTATAGCGGGGTATAGCGGGGTATAGCGGGGTATAGCGGGGTATAGCGGGGTATAGCGGGGTATAGCGGGCGTACCGCGGGAATATCGCGTCTGTGTGTCGTTTGGGCGGCTAATTGGGACTCGATCAAATCGGCCGGCCGACGATACCGCGCGGACGCACTGTCACTTGTGTCTTTGAGTACAATTACTAATAAGACAATTTATTCTATGGAGGCGGTAGTTTTGTTGACTAGATCTAAACTTATTTAAAAAACATATTAGTTTCCAGTCACAAATCCATTGACCAACCACGGTGTTTCAGGACTTTCTTTCTTTAGCCTTTTCTTTGACAGTCTGGACGCCGCTGGTGATAGTTTCAGTATCGCATTTTGTCAAAATCGTGACAAGACAATAAGTTTATCTGCGTATTAGGAAGTATAACAGCAAAAAGACATATCAACAAAACTAAATCAACTACACACATCAAAAGTGTCTAGGGATCAAGCATTTTTATGCGGATTTCTTGAGATTGAGATGTGGCTTTGTAATAAATTTATGATTTTATAAATTTATATGGATCCTTTTTGGTGCATTTCATAATTTGAATCAGGAACTGTGAATCAAATTCGAGTAAAAGATGAAAATCAGCTGTCAATATTTTCCCTATAAAAACATACAACGCATTGAAGACATTATTAGTGCTACTGTTTCCCTACTACTGATTAAAACCAACGTTATTATGGAGCAGCGACGTCATTTAAGCAGGGAAGAAATGCTCAGAGCCGTGGGAATGATAGAAGCTGGTTCCCGGCAACGTACTGTGGCTTTAGCTCTGAATACAAGTCAGAGTGTTATCAGTCGACTTTGGACACGTTACCGAAGCACTGGTACCGTGGCTGAGCGCCATGGAGGACGGTATCGCTGCACCACACGGAGACAAGACCGATACATTAAAATCTTAGCTCGAAGAGCTCCAACAATAACCGCCATGATGTTAGCCGTGAGGCTTCATCACTCTTCAGGGAACTTAATTAGCGACCAAACAGTCAGAAACCGCTTGCATGAAGTGAACCTTCATTCCCGAAGACCGCTACGGGTACCACCTATAGCAATGCACAATCGTAGGATTCGATATCAATGGGCTCTTGAACACAGAAATTGGGCAGAAGAACAATGGCGTTTCGTGTGCTTTTCTGATGAGTCTCGTTTTGGTATGAGACCGGATACAAGACGTATACGACACTGGAGAACCCCTGGACGCCAACAGCGATTAAAATCCTGCCAGGAAGTCCATCCTTATAGTGGTGGAACCATCATGGTATGGGCGGGTATTTGGATCGGCGGAAGAACTGAGTTGATTTGGATCAGAGGCAACCTCAACGCTCAAATTTATGCTGAGACGATTGTATCAGACGTCATCGTTCCTCTACAAGTGCAAATCGGTCCCTTATTTCAGTTAATGCATGATAATGCACGACCGCACACCGCAAGAGTTGTAAGACAGACTCTCGCCGCAGCTAACATCAATGTCCTGCCCTGGCCTGCTCAGTCGCCAGACTTGAACCCGATTGAGCATGCATGGGATATGCTACAGAGAAGAGCTCTGCCGAATATGGAGGGTATCCAGTCGCAAGAAGACCTTTTTTTGTTGTTGCAACGAACATGGGCGGCCATTCCACAGCGTGATTTGGATGAACTCATTTTGAGTATGCCAAACCGATGTTCTTGTGTTGTTAGTGTTCGCGGTAGAAACACGGATTATTAATTGTTTAAGTTACCCAATAAAATTTTAAAGAAAACTGTTATTTCAGTCTTTTTTTCGAACTTTAATGTTAGTGGTTCAAATGTCAAAAATCCCTTTATTAGGAAAATGGCAAATTTCTTTATTAATGCAAAGGTGACTTGGTTTATCGTTACTGTGACAAACGAAAACACTTCATTTGATGAATCCTTAAAGAAAATTTTAATTAATATCAATCAGGAGAAAAGTTATTGCAAAAATATATGTTGATCCCTAGACACTTTTGATGTGTGTATTAATACTTTTTAGGAACGACGAATGTAATCAAAGTAAAAGGAGTATGTACGGATGGTGAGTGGCGTTCTGTAGTTTCTGGCCACCTCCACCATGGGAAAAGGAGTGAGTTTATTTATATACTTTTAAGCAACTATGATTTGTTAAAGCTCTTTCAAGACCTTTAGTTACCACATTCATATCCTCTGACATCAGGGTCACGTATCGCCAAGTCAGCGCCATAAATAACTTATAGCGCTAATCCGATACGCGGTGATTTGTTGCTTATTTACTTATTTCGGCCTATTTACTAGCTAACCCACTTGTTAACGCACACTCGTACTCACTGTATCTCGTCTAACAAATAGCTTTATATCAATTGGAAGAAAAAAGGAAATTATGTATGTAACTTATTACCACTAGGTTTCGGGAAAATTTCACCTTTTTCGCGAATTCCCCAAATTGTTTAATTGGAGTGCGAAATCAAATTACAAAAGACTCTATTTTTTTTTTTGAAGCGTGTTGAAGTGTTGATTGACTCAAAAGTTCCTACCAACTCTTGTAGGAAAGTTACCAATATTTTAAAAAGTAAGTACCTACCTAGGTATTTACTTTAAAAAATATTGGAATCTTGCCTATTGAAGAGTTGGTAGGAACTTATTGTTTATAGGTTCACATACTTACCAGCTTTACGTTTTACCAGCTAGGAGGCTACCGATCTTTTAACAACAGCTAAGCTGACTAACTTATTAATCAGTTTAGCTGCTATTAAAAGATCGGTTTCCGCGTAGCTATCTAAGTAAATTAAGAATTAATTGACATCCCTACTTACTAAACTACGTTTTATTTGCGAATGAACGAAGTAAGAGCCGTCGCCGAGTGGCCTACATTCACTGCACATGGCTCGATATCCCATCTCTTTTTAACGCCGATAAACAGCACACATAAATTTCTTATTTATAATATAATAAAATTTATAACCGCCATAATCCCCGACAAAGCTCACAGTAAGACAATCTCTTATTAACAATTCCCTAACAGCACGTCTCGGCTTCGTGTTTTTTCGTCAACCTGGCTTAAGTAACCCGAATAATTTGATGGAAATATCGCCTTTTGCGGTATGTAAATAAGAATGAGATTCGTTTAACTTTTTAGGGTGAAAGTAAATAGTAATGCTCAATAACCATCGGCATAAATAGTATTAACAACAATTGATTTACATACAAATTGCTTTAGACAATATTGCTGACAGAATGGCGCGCGTGACGCGTTCCACACATTCTGCGGGGCCACTAAACTGACGACGAGTACCGAGTGGCGAACTGGCACCTTAGATGTTAGGTACCTACAGCACCTTTACTTATACGTCTAAGGAAACCATTGTACGGTAGCTCATATACAAATATACACCTACAACATAGCTCTTGCTCCTACTACGCTTCAGAATCTATGCTTAGCTGTGCCAATTTCAATTTGCTACGAAGTTTTTTCAGTACCTTCTACCTCTATTTCTTATATATGTGTCTTAACCTACGTCAATACTTTTATTTAAGGCAACACAATATTAAACCTCTTATCTAGCTGGAATAAGTGCTTTTCCGTCAACCTGTTTCGCGAAAATGTTTAACCACTCGCCATTTTCGTAGCTTCGTCACTAAGAGCGCAGTAACTCGAAGCATACGTGAGGGTATCGTGTGTATGAGCATGTATGAGTATGTGTGTGTGTGTATATGGGTGTACGTGTGTGTGTGTTGTACGGCAATGTATGAGAATAAGAGCACCTGATTGCGCGTCTGATTGAGACGCGACTGTTTATTTTTATTGGAATAGTGAGCGCGACTGAATTACCTTCATACAATCTCCAGAGGGGAGTGTATGCTTCATAAGTTCAATTTACTTAAGTAATGTATTGGAAAATACGGCACGAGCCGGCGATTTAATTTATTAAGTTTGATATGAAACGCTTCGGAATATTGCTCTAAGCTCGTCTATTCAGCGCTACACGTAGATGCTTTCAGTTTAGTTAAAAGTGAAGAGGTTTTGCTACAATAGTGTTGCCATCACCCAAAATACTTTTTCTATAACTTTTAGGATTTAGTCAGACTGTGAAAGAATAGCTGAAATAGAGAGACTATTCGAAAATAAATAGGAATCTTATCCATCTATCAGTGATCACAATAATAAACAATACACCCACTCAATATAAGCTACTTTTGATATATTCATTGACGAGCTTGTCACTTGCCACCATAACACGACAATTTATGGAGATTTCTTCAAGCAATCGGCTACTTGAACTAATAACTGTGTTGTGGACAATACAGACATACATATGAGGCGACCACGAGAGGAGGCTGTCTCTATGCAAATATAATAGGCTTTATCTAAGCTTTCATTTCGAATAGGTACGATGCGATACACGGATGAGTCCGCGGCTGTAGCGATAGTAAAACAAATGACAGATTTCAAAATAAAACAAGTTTTGAATTACATCAGCTTGTTACAGTTGAATGTTGTTGAATAACAGTTGTTCAAGAGAAGTGACCCAGGAAGAAATGTGGGATAATGTATAATTATGTATTATAGAGATGAAGGTTGAAGTACCTTCATTCATTCAGATAATTTCTAGATCTGCTGAACACTACAGGAGAAAATTTTATGAAGTGTAAAACATCACAATAAGTTACAGTCAAAAGTTATAGTTAAAGGTACACGAGAAGATTTTACTTTTGTTTTTAGAACGAAGTTCTTTAACGCGGCGTCCGGTAGAAGTAAACTGGTAAAATGCGTCACGTAACAAAAAAACGTTATGCCCACAAAAAAGACAGTTTTTAGTTATGGCTCTGTATTAAAAAACAAAACCAAAAACTTTGACACTTGAAACTTGAGACCATACTAGATGGCTCTGTTCTAAACTATACTTATTACTTATATTATACTTAATATAACGATCTATACTAATATTATAAAGGGGTAAAATTTGTTGTTTGTGTGTTTGTTTGTTGTTGTTTGTATGTAGGAGGTAATCTCCGAAACTACCAGTCGAATTAGAAAAAATCTTTTTGTATTGGATAGCCCAATTTATTTATTTATTTATTTATTTATTTTCTTAGGAAAACTTACAGCTAAACAGGTTACAGTAAGTAATAGTTTAAACAAAATATGGCCAATTACAAGTTTCCACATATAGTAAAAATTATAATAGAAAACAGAAAATTCATGAAAAAGACTATATTTATGTACAGTCAAAAAAAAAAAGATAACAATTACTTAATTAATACGCTCGAAGAAGCTATTAGACAAATTTTTCTTCAATTTGGCCACACTAGTATTAAAAATGTCGATATCAGCTTCCTGGCAGGTTGCGTTGTACATACGACTCGCTCTCACCATGTACGAGTTCCGTCTGTACGTAGTGGTTCCCATTGGGGTGTGCAATAAATGAGGTCTACGCAAGGACACAGACGGCACTCGCAGCCCGATTTTGTCCAACAATTCGGTAACACCAGTTATTCCATTGGCAATCTTGAAAAGAAACACAAGATCTGATATTTTTCGCCTTTCGTAAAGTGGAAGGATATGAAATTTTTTGCAACGGTAGGTATAATTCGTGGAAAACGTTTTAGACCGATATTGAATGTGCCTTAAGAACCTTTTCTGTATGCTCTCAATACGATTTATGTAGACATTATAATTGGGGTTCCAAACCTGAGAGGCATACTCCAAATGACTACGAACAAAGGAACAGTATAATATTTTAATAGTCTTTATACTTTTGAACTCAGAGGACACCCGGAGAATGAAACCAAGTGCCTTTGATGCTTTCTTGACTACATTGTCTATGTGTGCGTCAAAGAGGAGTTTGGCGTCAAAGGTGACTCCGAGATCCCTAATAGTATTGACCCTATTTAGTGCAGTGTTCAAAAGCGTGTAGTCATGGACGATCCGAATAGGTTTCCGCGTAAAGGAGCAAACATAACACTTGGAGACGTTCAAATCTAACTTGTTGTTAATACAATAGTCCTGAAAATTATTAAGGTCATCCTGTAATAAATGGGCATCTGCGACAGTATTTATTTGTCTCATTATCTTCATGTCATCAGCATATAGTAATAATTTTGAATACCGGAATGCAGAAGAGATATCATTGATAAAAATATTAAATAACAGCGGCCCTAGCAGGGATCCCTGGGGAACCCCCGAAGGGACATTCATAGACTTAGAGCAGTATCCATTCAGAACTACAATCTGACATCTGTTCTCCACATAGGACTTGAACCACCGATAAAGGTCGCCCCTGATGCCCACCGATAAAAGTTTACGCAACAGGATCACGTGATCTATCCGATCGAAACATTTACTGTAGTCGGTATATATAACATCAACTTGGGACCTTTGTGACATACACTCGGAGAGGTAGTCGCTACAGACAATGAGATTAGATGAGGTCGACCGACCCCTAACGAAGCCGTGCTGGTTTTCACTTAAACTGTGCTTGAGTGCCGAAGAAACCTGTGCGTGTACAATTTTCTCCAGAATTTTAGCAAACACACTCAGCTTCGAAATAGGTCGGTAATTCTCAACCAATGTCCTTGTCCCTTTTTTATGTATCGGTGTTATATATGCCGACTTCCATATCTTAGGCACCACGCCAGTAGCAAGAGATTTTCCAAACAGGATGGAAAGAGGCACAGAAAGATCCTTGGCGCAGTTGACTATGAATATGGGCGAGATGTCATCTGGACCCGCAGATTTGTTTAAATCCACTTGTTTTAGCAGCCTACAAACTTCACTTAGCCGTATTTCCACCTGATTTATATCTTGCGTGTTGTCATTGGGTCCTTCGACCGCAATGTAAGCCGAAGATGGACTGTTGGCATTACTAGTATCATCAAGAAAGTTAGAGTAAAAATAATCACCGAACATATCACAGATTACGTCACCATCACTGGACGTTACCTGCCCAAATTGCATTACTGAAGGGTAAGAACAAGATTGTTGCTTAGACTTGACGTACCTCCAAAAGGCCCGTGGATTATCACGAATGTCAGATTCAATTTTAGCTAAGTAACTATCAAACATATCCCCCTCTAGGTCTTTGGCCCGTTGACGGAGTATAATAAACGAATGATAGTCACATAAGTTCCTGTACTTCTTAAATTTAGTGTGGTATTTAGCTTTTTCCTTTAAGATTTTTATCAACGGACTTTTGTACCAGAGAGGGTATTTTGATTTAGGGACGACAGTTTTTGTCGGTATATACGTAGAATGTAGCCTCCTCAATACACCATAAAAGTATGCTACCGCTTCCTCCATCGACCTCCGACTTAACTCCGCCTGCCAGTTCACACGATTTAACTCGCCTTTTATATTTTCGTAATCGGCAGACTTATATAAAAATTTGACGTAGGACCGACCTGGTAGTCGATGTAGTTCAACGAATTCCGCGGTAACACATAAGGCTCTGTGATGAGGATCTTCAGGCACTAGTGGATCATCACAACAGCTTACGATAACTTCATCACTAGAAAACACCAAGTCGAGGATTCTACCGTTGACGTTCGGGTAACCATTGTACTGCATTAAATTACTCGTATTGAGATTATCAATAAAACCAGTCAGAACATCGCCATGAACATTTGTAGGGTATAATGATTGACCGACGCCGGCCCGCTGCCATATAATACCGGGTTGATTGAAATCTCCTAAGACAACAAACTTATCGGACGGACGATTGAGGGTAATTTCAAGTAGGTTGTCCGAAAAGTTGCTCAATTGCGCCGTTAACGAATTACCGAGATTCTGACTGCAAACATATATTATAATTCTTGAGGAAGGCTCGCGGACGAAGTCGCGGGCAGAAGCTAGTACTTAATATCTTATACTTTGAAAGGAACTTTTTTCGTACCGGGTGGCCCACGACACCTCCGGACTTTTTTCTTAGTTAAGTTTCTGATCTTCCAGTGCGAGTTCTAATAAATACTTTTTATTTCTTTTATAAAGGTACTACAGAAACAGCAAATGCCACCAAATTTTCTCTCGTAATAACGTCTACAGCCACACATACACAAATACACATTTGCTAGACAGCAACCAAGCAATTTCCTCTGCTGTCGCTACCGGCTATTTTCCCAAAAAAATAATATGAACATTCATTTTTTCATAGTTATTACGTCTGGGTACGTACCAGTGGCGAATACTCCAAAGAACTCGATTCCCATCGGCTTCCCTTCGGACACAACCACTCTATCATCATTGAATAATCACACTATAAGTATTTGAATACAATTAAAACATTACAAAACGCCTACATTAAATATTTTGTCTTTATATTCCAACAACAAAACATTTCGCTCTAAAATAACTCGTAGGCGCATTCGGCTTATTGTGAGTTCAATTTCTATAGAAAATAAAATCCGTCTGACGTCACTCGGTCACGTGACTCCGTGCGTTTTATACCAAACTAGGAAGCCGGCTTGCAACGAGTTATAGTAGGTAAAGTAGGCGAAAACGCGCGCGTGGGAATGAGAAAGAGCTATTGCTATTGCTCGCACTCGCATTTGATACTCGGTTCTTGTCGTAGAGTTTCGTAATGCATTCTACTTGAACTTCGCTCATTCGGTCGGACCGGAAATCAAAACATTCATCTATAAATTGTAGTCTGTGCATTCATCAATCATTCCAATTTCCATTGACAATGTGAGATGTGTGGTCGATTTTTGTCGTAATCGCATTATATTTATAACCATATAATTTGTTTACAATAAATAGTTAATTTGCATTTTGTATTCATTAGTTTATCATTACTAGTAGTAGTAAGATTAGTTTTTTGTGTAGAACAGTGATTAAGATAGTGTTTGTGTTTTGAGTTTCGTGAAAGAGAAGTACGTTTTAATTAGGTATTTGGGGTAAGTAGATAGTATACTGTTAAGCCGGTATGCGCCGAGTTACGCTATAGACAGAGAAGTAGAAAACGCGCGGGAACGAGAAGCAGCTATTGCCACCTCGTTCACGCACACGCAGTTATTCGGTTGTTTCCGTTGAATTTCGTAATGCGTTCGGCGCGGAGTTCGGACATACTTAATAATATTGACATTGAATTGATACAACATTTGTGGTTGTTTGTTTTTTGACGTAATCGTATTTTAAAAACAATTATTTGCATTTTGATCACTAATTTTTCAGTGAATTCATGTTTCTCATTACTGATACTTGTTGTAGGTATAGAACAGTGATTAAGACAGTGTTTAAGTGTTTTGAGTTTAGTGAAAATAAAGTACGTTGTAATTAGATAAGTGGGGTAAGAATATAATTTATTATGTTGAAATTACTTGTATAAAGTAGATTTGAAAGTAATTAAAACGATCAGTAGGATTAGGATAGATTGTTGCTTGACGGATTATTAACTTTGTGAGGAAACATGCTTTTCAAGGTTAACTTTTGAAAATAAGAACCCAGATAATTATGACTATAAATTACAAACGACGTGATGGTTTTTTCAAACATTTTAATGTTTCCCTTTACGATAAATTAAATATCAATGATTGACTGGCAGTTATATCGGAGCTCGTGGCTAAGTAATAACAAGCCGCACGGGTCGATTCATCAGGTTAAGGTACGCTTGACGGGGTTGGTCAGTGGATGGGTGACCATTTTTACATACCGAGACTCCCCCGTGCCTCGGAAAGCACGTTAAGCCGTTGGTCCCGGCTGTCATTCGTGGATCTTTTTTTAAAATCAATTTTTTTTTTTTTTTTTTTGGCTCCGGCTCTCGGCTTACCCCCTTCGATTTCCCACGCCGCGCCACTGGTACGTACAGTCTGTAGGTACGGCTAATAAAAACTTACGACTGCCCGCCATTTGCGCATGATACACGACTATTGCGGTTTAGTCAAATTCTCCTAATCAACAATATGTTACCGTGTAATAGTCTATATGTCGTGGGACAGATCGCTATGGTAATAGGAACAACTCTCTGCTGGAGACCATTCCGCGGTTATCATACACTAGTTAATTCTCTATAAATAATACTCTTATTAGGCCCCGCATATTGTGAGTCTGTAGTTTATTAAAAATATGTGGAGAAGGAATTGCTTTGAGCGTATGATGGTGTAATTCCTTCTTGGAAGTCCATAGACTATTTATTTACAAAAAGTTGTATGACAAACAAATTACATTAAAAACACACACTAATATATAATTTCTAAGTAAGGCTTCATTACAGAATTCAGGATTTTCATTCCATTTAAGTTTCCTCTTGCAAAGAATGATAAATCATTTTCCTTCTTTCGCAGAACTCTTAAGTATAGGTAAGTATTTGTATATTATTAGCATAACACAGCTTCCGGAGATAGGTGCGTGGGCTCGTAAAAAACAAAGCTCTTTCCTCCCCATTTCCCCCTTCACCCCCTTTCGTTCTCCTCCTTTTTTCTCGTCACAAATCAAGCGGATCGCGTTTATTTAATATTTGCCCCCAATTAATTTACATAATCCTTGTCAACTACAGGTCTCGACGCCACTTCCATGAAATATTGACTTCTTCGTCTACGTTCAGATCGTTGAGTTTTTTTCGATTTTGGAAAGGTTAAGTACGAAACTTGTATTAGCTTAGTTTTTTTTTTTTTATCAGGAACAAAAACGTCTAAGAAGTCCGAATTCCAAGAGGTTTATCAAAATGTATCGAGTCAATAAATATTGTTGTTGGAGTCGTCTGACGGTTTAAAAAAAAATGGAAATAATCAAAAAATTTAAAAATCTCCCACAGATTGAGGCACATAACATAACATCACGCCTGTATTCCCTGAAACGTTAGGCACCAGCAGAGGTGTACAACCACATTTCATCAGTTTAAATCTCATTTAATAGGGGGCAAGCCTATTGTCGTCAACCGGGCTGCTATTGGGAAATTCCAGTTGGAAAACCCAATAACACTGCCTGACCGGGTAATGAACCCAGGTCCTCATGTTCAGGAGCAGCGACCAATGAGGCAGACTGAGGCACAATTATATGCCTATAGTATACCTATAACAGTTCATAGGTACTTAATACTTAAACCAACAACAACAAAGGATGTAAAACTACCTCATTACAAAAGGAATGAAACATTTTCGAAATCAGCATGCAAAAAAATACAATTAGAAGCAAACAAATGATCAACCATTACAGGTATAAACATCGTGGATGAACAAAACGGACTCTTGTTCGTCCGACATGAATATTAACGGACGCAGCGGTGTGTGAACCCAGCCCCCCTCTTTCACCCCCACTCACCCCCAACTCGTGTAAATCTACATAATTCACTTTTTATCGATATCGCAGGATATTATCGAGGTGGATAGGTATTCAAATTACTGTTTGATTTATTCATAAAAAATATTGTTGTATGAAGGTAGCTCTATTGTTTTGTTCAATTGTTCTGGACAGAGACACTTTTTTAGATGATACAGATACCTAGGAAAACATATTAGAAAAAATGTTTTAAATCATGTTATACAAACATGGTTTTAAATATATTGTACAAGGAGTCTTTTCTTTTTATTTAGCGCTGTTCTTTCAAAAAGTTCATAAATACAAACATGGATATGATCTACCTGGCTGTCTCTAAAAGTAAAATGTCTCAAATCTATTTTTTATATTTAAACAGTATGAATGTTAATGAAACGACATTAAAGTTGGAATAAGTGTTTCCATTAATCGCTCGTAGCTGGACGACTATAAATTAGTGTGGGGCCATAAATTCCGCGACGGTGACGCGCCGCTGTCCGCCCCCCGCTCCGCTCGTGCGACTGCTCACAGCTAGAACGCTGAACGCCACATTAATTCATTACGCCTTGTTTTGTAAGTGCGGTAAGAATGCGAAACGTTTTTGGAGATTTTATAAATGTATTTAAAGGTTTTAGCTACGAATTATAACGGATAAGATTACATTATCTACTACCATTATAGGATCTTCCATGATCTAACGCGAGTCTACTAATTGCATCATCGTTAAGCTTTTACATCAAATGTGACTCTTCAAAAGTTCTTTCATGAGGATATTTTTCGTAATTTTTTCACAAATCCTTATTGCACCTTTCATGCCTGCATTTTCTTTATAAAGTAACCTTTACTATACCCACCAGTCAATGACGCTGTCTAGTAAGGTAAGTTTATCACGAAAATGCATCGGTCAGATACACAGTTCTGTTCGAGTGCAGTGTCTTAGAAGGTTTTAATATTAATTGCTGTTCGGTTCCTCGGGCAGACCTCCATGTTTCCTGTCAATTTGCCTAAATCAAACGTGAACGTAACGCATGGCTCCGCAGCCACAAATTACTTCTTTTTGCAGTAGTGCGGTCATTTGGCTCCGTTTTAGATTCCCTCATTAAATCTTGGCTTTAGGTTTACTTAGGGAGTTACTTAGCTAATTTATTGGTTTGGACATAGCTTTACTTTGCTGCAGTTATACCTACTCTCTTTCTTAAAGTTAATTGGTTAGTAAAGGTAATTTTGCGGAGAAATAATGTATTCGAGTATAATGACAAGGTATAACCCAATGGTCGAGCAAAGGTAAAATTAAGTAGAAAGGTGAACTATCATCTCACACGTGTTTACTACCAAAACCTTTAGTTTCTGAAACAAAACTTAGAAATAGCCATTAGTTAGCGATCCACGAGTGTGTGTCCCCCCGCAGGAAGGCTACATATACGCGACACTACACGTTCTGTGCTGTGTTATATAAATTACACGGAACACAACACTAGTGACACCGTGCCGGGCTCGCGACTACTGTGGACCTCACTCCTCCAGAGAAGTTTTTATAAAGTCAAAACTGAAGTAACCAGGTCAATGACAGGTAAAAGTATAATTGGCTGAACAATGAGAGGAATGGACTCTCTGCGGACTCGTACGTGCTTGCTCGCTTGCTTCGCTTAGTGATACATGCGACATTATCAATGTGGTGTCACACACCACAAGCCACAGTGATAACTGTGATGCAAAAAACTTATCAGTCTGAGAAGCATCAATTTTAGAGAACAATTCAGTCGGAACTTCACCACCTCTAAGACTGAATATTTTCATTCTGAAAAGTTAATAATGAACGCTAAAATCAATAACACTCTTTCTTTTAAAATTTATAAGATTAATTGAAAGCGTAGAGAAAGTACGAAGTTCGTGGTCCAAGTAGCGCCCCGTGCAAGAGGTCCACCGAAGCCGAAATAACCCGATGTGAAAATTAAAACTGCATTGTGCAGTCTTTGTTATTCCGCGCTCGGTTATATTCGTACAACCGCCCGATGTACTCGCTCTCCTCCGACATAAGAAATCGCAGAAAACCAAGTCCTCACATGGAAAAGAAACTTAAATCTAACAAGTCAATAGGTTGTTTAAAACAAAACCGTCTGTTAATGCACCATCAATTTGTACGCGCTCTGAGGTTCTTCACGAGCGATCAACTGGTCGCCCCGCACAGGTTTATCTTATTGCACCATTGAGCACTTTTAATTCTGTAAGTAGCTAATACACAGTCCTTGTCTGATGAAACGTCGAACATAATCTACATACTGTCCTCACCTAACAATAATTTATAGTTCAGCACCACAGTCAGCCCTTGATTGACTTCCTATCGAGTGGACCTTTTGTAATATTTGTCATGCGCGAGTGGTCCTTCTGCACCCATCCATTCCGTAACCCATGTTTATTTAGAGACAACTTTGTACCAGCTTGGCCGTTATAGATAAATTAAAGTGTTCTGGTTAACGATTAGCCGCTGTAGTCTTTGTGGAACGTGTACTTAAATTTTATGTTTAAGACTTGTACAGCTACACGGTATTCGTGTCATCTGCTTACAGCGAAAACTATAATGTTAAATAGTTAGGTGTTATTGTTGGTGCTTGGCTGAAATAGATGCGGAATTCCAAATAATTCCAAATAATTCCAAAGAGGTGACTTTGAAGTTATAACGAGAAAGATTATGTCGGTTTGAACTAGTCATCATCATCACCTACCTAGCCTTTCCCAACTATGTTGGGGTCGGCTTCTAGTCTAACCGGATGCAGATAACTACAAATAGTCGAAATTAATTTTCGCGATTGTGTTACTTTCTGGGCCATAACGAAAACGAGGTACCTACTTTACAAGCGTCAGTTTTAAAAACCTCTAAACACAATCATTAAATTCCATCTTCAGCCAAAAGAATAACGAAAAGTACATAATAATTAATTAATTCAGCTTCGAGATTTACATTTTAAATCCTAATGTACTTCAATCGCGTTGTTTTGTTGCATAGCCGGCGCCCGGTCCGTACGCCGCCGTCCGCACGACACGACGCGACGCGGTGCGGCGTGATTCGATGCGGTGCGGTGCGAACCGTCGCTTTACTTAATTTATTAGTCGCGATCGTGTCGTGTCGCCTCTTACTTCCACCGCGTCGCATCGCCGCGTACTCTTGCTTATTTTTTAACTAAACCCACTCGTAATGTTTTAATTATAGTTTTAATCTAAATCAGTTTGTTTTGTTAAACGTGAGTTACTTTTAAATATGATTACGTTTTTTAGGTTACGTTTTTCTGAACCACTAGGTTCTCATTTTAATAATAGGTACAACAACATATATAAAGTACTGAAAAAAGCCTGCGTATTGTTTGGTCTTTCGATCCAAGCTTGATGTAACGTAAAACATCGTTATGCGGTCCACCTTTAAATAGAAAGCTGCTGAAATATTCGTCCCAACGCCAACGCGTTCATGTACTTGATAGCACAACCTTCTTTGCATCTTAAGCCTTAATAGTAACAGGCTTAAGACGGGTAAATGTGCGTTACCAATTAACAGCAGCAGGTAGAACGGACACTGCCCCTAATTGTAATTTATGCAAAGACCAAATGAAGCAAAGTCCCGAATCAAAGACTGTCCGGATCCTGTTCAAACAAGTGAGCAACTAACCGCTGCGGCAATTTGACTAATTGGCGACCTCTTAACAACTCTAAGAAAGTTCCGTTAGGCCGGGGGCACAGAGGAAAGGTCCCACGGTTCGATTTATGTAACTTCTAAAACGTTGACAATAATTTGAAAATAATTAAACAGAGACTAATGGGATTTTAACTTCGAAAATAATAAAATCTTCGGTTAGTCTTCCTTGCACACTTGCTAGTTTATACACTTGAACTTGTTTGTGCAGGGTAGCGATAATCCTTTTGGCACTTGTCCTGATATAAATGACAATAGGTATTTTTATACGAAGTAAGTATGTTCATCATGATTTACAGGCCGAGTTCACCCACAGCTGAGCGCCTCTCTTTTATACGAAGTAAGTATGTTCATCATGATCTACAGGAGTTCACCCACAGCTGAGCGCCTCTCTTTTATATGAAGTAAGTATGTTCATCATGATCTACAGGAGTTCACCCACAGCTGAGCGCCTCTCTTTTATACGAAGTAAGTATGTCCATCATGATCTACAGGAGTTCACCCACAGCTGAGCGCCTCTCTTTTATATGAAGTAAGTATGTTCATCATGATCTACAGGAGTTCACCCACAGCTGAGCGCCTCTCTTTTATACGAAGTAAGTATGTTCATCATGATCTACAGGCCGAGTTCACCCACAGCTGAGCGCCTCTCTTTTATACGAAGTAAGTATGTTCATCATGATCTACAGGAGTTCACCCACAGCTGAGCGCCTCTCTTTTATACGAAGTAAGTATGTTCATCATGATTTACAGGCCGAGTTCACCCACAGCTGAGCGCCTCTCTTTTATACGAAGTAAGTATGTTCATCATGATCTACAGGAGTTCACCCACAGCTGAGCGCCTCTCTTTTATACGAAGTAAGTATGTTCATCATGATCTACAGGAGTTCACCCACAGCTGAGCGCCTCTCTTTTATACGAAGTAAGTATGTTCATCATGATCTACAGGAGTTCACCCACAGCTGAGCGCCTCTCTTTTATATGAAGTAAGTATGTTCATCATGATCTACAGGAGTTCACCCACAGCTGAGCGCCTCTCTTTTATACGAAGTAAGCATGTTCATCGTGATCTACAGGCCGAGTTCACCCACAGCTGAGCGCCTCTCTTTTCACGCTCTATGTATCGCTCCATTGTATCTATAGTTTATATTAAATTACAGACCTCTTCAATTCTTCATAGTACACTTTAATTTGAAAAGATTGCTGCTTACTTTGTTTTAATTTAATTCGCGGTTGCAACACTGAATGAAAATGAGTGCACATTAAGAATAAGTGAGCGAATGAAAAATGAGTGCTTGTGTTTGACTACTTAGTGCTAGTGCTACCGGGATTTTGATAAAATATTTAAATGAATAATTGGTAAAGGAATTTGCGGGTACGTGGCCTATGTTATCATGATTATACAAGCCAAGAGGTCACGAATCGTACTTTTAACTACCTAATCGGAAAGTACCAAAAAAACGTACCTAAGTACGTATAAGCAGTTGAATAATGATAAAATAAATAACATATTGTTACATAAAACAGATGTTCAATTTTTTTTTATAATTTCTTCTCTTTCTTATCGCGGCTATTAGTCATTGTTCATAACTATTTATTTCTATTTTACAATACCTCCCCAGTTTTTAAAGACTAAGAAGGCCAAAGACCATAAATATCGAACACCAACATTAGTCACCTGGTGTGCCCCTAACACGTCGGTGTTACGGTGAGTGAGCAAGTTGCGAGTTGAGCACAATTAGTGACAAGTACCGGCGAGCTCCCAGTCAGAGGTCCGAGTGTCCACAAGTCCACTCTCAAGTATTTGCATACGTGCAAACTTTGGCTTACATCTCAAGAAAATTACACTCGAGGACCAGAACTAACTAAAAGATACAAGGAGATGGATATATTATCAATCTTAAAGCGTCTTTTTCTTTCACTACACATAGGTAGGAACTATGAGAATAGCTGTGTGTTGTAAAAATATTAGTCAGTCAGCAATGGCGACTTAGTTTTGTCGTGGATGTACTTTATGCTCTTTAAGCTGTACTATTAAATTTTGATTTTAAAACTAGCCTTGTCCTTCAAATACGTAGAACCGCAACTACCTATACATTTCCTAAACCACGTCACGCATCTAGTGAGTTTAATCTGCGAAGCAATCAAAGTTGTCTCATCCATATGTATCAGCGGGCATCAGCACTTCGGTTCGAAGTGAACACCTACACACACCAACTTGATCCTCTGCGCTCCTGGTACACGTGGGGCAGTGTTCCCATGTGTTGAGCTAGTTTTAATTGATGGCTGTTTATAGGAGCTAGCTGAAACGACAACTTGAAGTAGGGCAGGTACCAATGGAAACTGAATCGAGGAATCTTGTACAGTGATGACTTTTGGATTAAAATATTTACATTCTTGGAATAACGTATGGGCGCGTTTTGGAATGCTGCAATAGAATAGAGTCATCTCAATATGACATAATTATTACTTACCTTTTGTTAATTTATTTATAGACACGATTTACATCATTTTAAAACTAACAGACTTAAAATAATAATATGTGCAAGTATAATAAGTAGCATTGCAAATAATAAGTAGCATTGCAAAGTCAAAGTCCCATCATTTATTTCAAATAGGCCCTTGTAAGGGACTTTTGAACGGCCAGTTCTGTTGACCTTGTCACGTGAAGAGTCGACCAACCTTTGGCGATGTCTTGAAACACTAAGTGGGCGGGCACTGCGCTCTTACTGCAGGATGGGCCAATGGTGTTCGAGGCAGTCGACACCTTCACCGCATTAGCAGTGACGCAGAACCACGCAAGGGGCGCCCAGATAAGTAGCGAGCCGGAAGACGGTGTCACCCAGCATAGTGCCTATGTTGGGTGCCGGTGGCTCCTGAAGCCAGAGGATTAGTTACCTAAGTCTTGTTACATTCAGGTCGTGGGTGTAACTGTCATCTATAAATATCAAATAATAATGCAGTGGATGTAGTAGGCAAGCACGTCATCTTGCAGAATTAACTTCTGTAATACATCCATTACCGCAGACCTAAAGACGAGACTAATTCGCAAACTACATAATTATAACGTTACTGACGGAGCCACGTAAGCGCCTAATGAGCCATCATGAAGTGCGTGCACGACTGTGACTGACGACCCACATATTCAAGTGACGTGGAGTACGCTCAATAGTAGCATATTTAGAGGCGTTATATCTCGCGACTTGTATATACGGTGCGCTTGAAGATGTTGCTACTTTTGGCAATATTTTGTTAACCTATGAGTTTTCTAAAAAGATATCACAAGATATGTTCATACACCTAATCTATATAGCCTAACTTCTAGAATTTTGTTAAAATTCTAGATTATCCTATGGAACAGGACCAGCATGTTTCCATACATTCTTATCTTGGATATATTCCTCTTATTTGTGATGTTTGTTTACAAAGTGTACTTTTAATATGAGTTTTAAATTTTCTTTCATTTAATTGCAATATATCACAAGGTATTTTCTAGTAATATTTTTAACACACAATCATTGCAATGGTATTTGACCTTTTTTTATTAAACAAATAATATTTTACTTTTAACTTATATATATTGACTTTTACCGGTTAATCATTACATTACATATTTGTCTAAACGGTAGCGTGATATTTCCTGAAAAGGTATAATTTATTAACATAGTACAGTTGAACGGATAAAGTACATCAAAATCCTATTTTAGGTACATAAATGGAGCACACACAACATTTATTTCATCTCGATTAGGTATTACCTACTGTCAGGTGGCACTCTGGTTTCGCGAACGCGTTAGTTTCCATCGCCAATCCGTAATGGCGTTTGAACTCAACAATCGAGCTATCAATCACTACAGTACGTCCACGCAATAACCTGAATACACTCTATACGTAGATACATATTTGACAGGACTCAAGACAAACTTAAAAAAGAATGGTAAAGCGAGCCATTAGCCAGTAAGAGGAGCTCGTGGCTAAGTAATAACAAGCCGCACGGGTCGATCCATCATGTTAAGCTACGCTTGCCGGGGTTGGTCAGTGGATGGGTGACCATCTTTACATACCGAGACTCCTCCGTGCCTCGGAAAGCACGTTAAGCCGTTGGTCCCGGCTGTCATTTGTGGATCTTTGACAGTCGTTACGAGTCGTCAGAAGCCCGAATGTCTGACACCAGTCTTAACAAGGGGTATCGTATTACCCAGTTACTGGGTTGTGGAGGTCAGATAGGCAGTCGCTCCATGTAAAATACTGGTATTCAGCTGCATCCGGTTAGACTGGAAGCCGACCCCAAGATAGTTGGGAAAAAGGCTAGGAAGATTGATTGGTAAAGCGAGCCATTGTGATGAACAGAGCTACGACAAAAGGTAGTTCATCTCATACTGAATTAATTTTTAAAACGAGTGTTATTTATAACCTTACGATTTAGGAACACCGGCAACCTAACTTCACTTCGACTTCGTCTCACCAACACTCACACCTCCAAACCCTTAACTTCAAACAATCACATCCGTACAAACAATTCTCGTGTCACTCGTGCAGCGCGAGTTACGACCGCACACTTTTTAATCCTCGGAGCAGGGATCGCAACTTTTTAATTCGTGCCGTGAGTACTCGACACAAACACATCAGGAAAATTACGGCACCAATATTTTTAAGGTGAAACTTTGAGTAAACAATTTATTTCGTTTTAGATGTTTATTTAAATGAGGAAAGTTGGCTAATTATGTGTGTTTATAGTTTGATATATTCGTATCACCTAAACGGACATTTCCTGTCAGGAAAACCACTGTTTCAAAGTTGTATTAGGTAGGTAAATGTTATCATAAACGCTTAGCTACTATTTTAGTAGTTATTCTAACGGCAAAATGATCATCGTCATCGGTGAAATATTGTGTACCTCACCCACGTTCTCCTCTTTCTTATTTGCATCCACCTGCGTGGAAGATTTTGCTAAGTTTGGCTTCAACTAAAACATTCACCTAACGACACGGATAAAAATTTCGTATTACCGCGTTAAACAAGTACATATTATGTTTAATCATTTTACAGCTAGCAGCACTACTTAAGAGGCCAGTTTTGTGCTCTGATAATGTTTCTATTTCAAAGTTTCACAATCTACTATTTCCCTGAGAGCTCCCGCCTCGTCCCGTAGCATGGGACATTATTCGCGCGCCACCACCGTCCCGCACCACCGTCCCGCGTCCCGCAGCGTCCCAGTTTCGGCACACAATCGTTTTTAATTTAAACGCCCGGCGCGCATTAGCGAGCCACAACTTTTCACTTTTCTGCACATATGTACCTAGACAGACGAGATTTATAGCTGTAGCTGATATAGTCATCTTGAACGTTTGTTTTTAACGGTAATAACTGTTTAAAATTGGAGCAGTGACCTGCAGATAAAAAAAAAAGAAGATATCCTACCTATAGTAGATGTACCTACCCATTTACTAATACAAACTAAAACTCTTCAGATAAAAAAATTGTTACAAAATCGACCAGGAAATCGTAAGTATCAAACATAAGACATGCCCACAAACATGACATGGGATGCCTAAGGCATTAAGTCCGCATTTGTACGTTATTGTGCGAGAAGTTTAAATAAATAAATAAGAGCAAAAAGCAAAATAATGATAACAATTTTTACTTGTTATTCGGAACTGTTCACGTGAATAAACGTCACAAACTTAATCCGTACAATAACTTAAATATAGTGCGGGTCAAGGATAAAGTAAACTTGCGTGACACACATAAAAACGATGTATATTTCGCAAACTTAAAATAACATTGCACACTTCACTTCCGACACCGCGTCTGTCCCGACATGCATCGTTCTGATTTATGGAAAAAGTATTAATATTCTCATAGCATAGTTTTAGTCGGTTAGGTACCTTTCTTATGTAGGCGTACATAGATACACTTCTGCCCAACCCTTCGGAGAATACTGGCGTGATGTTATGTTATTATAGGCACTGAGTAATAATCATTTATATTACGTGTGTTACAGGCAAGATTCCTATTTTCCCAAAATACCTACCGATTGTCTTTCCTTTGTATCACAACTGCAAGCACGCACCTATTGAATGTTAATTTCCATCACTTTCATTAGGCGTCGGCGTCGGCGGCGATAGGCGCTGCCCATGTGCGTGTGTGCTAGTTATGAGAGCGCGGTTCAAGGGCGAGGTGTACACGTGCGGCGCTATCGCTCCTCATCAGTGTGTTATTGCCTTATTGTCGCCTCGTGTACCTTGCGGAGTGCGGAGCGCGCGGGACAACCGTACATATCTGCGCATTGTTTATCGTCCATTTTATGTAGGTAATAGACGGGTTCAGGACAGTAAAAACTAACGACAAAAACTATCGTGCCACATATTTCGCCAATAACATGGCTAATCACTTAGATAAATTGGAGTATTTTAGTTGCCTTGTTGTATTATTACTTTTTAACACATACCTATATACCCATCTAAATCGAATCTAGACTAGTATTATTAAGAAAAAAAAAAACAATTTTTCTATATTTGTAATGGATAGACTCAAAAAATACTTAACTGATTTAGAAAATTGCTTCACCTTACAGAAAGCTACATTATCAGCGCGTAATATGGGGGTATTTTTTTTTTTTTAAAAACTTGCGAAAATTGCAATAATGTAACCCAAGTTATCAAAAATTTGCCGATAAAAGACATTATTTGACTTGCGCTGCGAAAACTATTGATACCTACATACAATGTACTACATGTTTATAGCACTCATCGCTTACAAAATGTCCGCGATGCTATAATATGTCTAGCTATTATAGTTAAATCACAATAACTGTTTTGTGTTCAAATTAGTCAACCAAAACACGGGTAGAATCGAAAGATGATGATACTCGTAGATAATATTAATCTTTATCCAACTAAATAGTTTCATAATCATAATATTCAATTTTATAATATTATTTTAAGTATATTCTTTTATTTCATTTAAATACATATAAATTACATTTTTAAATATTTCTTAAAAAAAAGATATAAAAAACATTTAAAAATATAACAAATAGTCGCCCATCGGCATCAGGAACAGGGTCCAAGCTGCCGGTGGTCAGGGCTCTAGAGAGAGGAACCTCCTCACTATGCGTGCCGTGTCTAGGAGTACTGATTTCTGAATCAAGCCCTTGACCCAGCCGCGCAATGAGAGCCTCCTGAGGTGTTGGTCGAGGCTCTCCGCTATTAGGCCATTAACCGTTACGATTATCGGTACAATGATTGCAGAGTCCACGTCCCACATGTCGACAACCTCGTGTGCTAAGTCAAGATACTTGATTTTTTTATCTTTCTCAGCTTTCACGAGATTCTCGTCATGAGGGACAGCAATATCAACAATCATTGCACGGCGTTCTCGTCGATCTATCACCACAATATCAGACTTATTAGCTACTAAGTATATTAATTATTATAATATTTTTTTTATTTATATTTTTTTATTTTATTATTACATATACATATAAGAGCCAAGCAAAAGTACAAAATGTTAGGAAGAACGCTAAACGAAAACGAGGTAACGGCGCAGGCGGGCGATGCAAAGCAACAAGAAATTATACGCGGACGATTTCACGGGCAGAAGCTAGTGTTCATATAAAAGTGTTGTGTTAGAGAGGGACTTCCGTTCATATTATAACTAGCTATATCCCATTTATTTTTTTCCTCCGAGATTATCTAACGAAGTTTTAGATTACCCATTTATTTTAAGAACAGTTGTAGCTAACTATCATAACGGTTACAACTACATCCACTAAAAGTCCCTGAACACAATTTAAATTGGATCAACAACAACTTAGATTATTTCTGTAAACTTCGTCCCCCACGTTAACACCCGAAAGAAAATTAAAAAGTGGCGATGAGTTGTTTACAAACACGGTGTAGGACGTCGGCGTCGGCGGCGTCTTGGGAGGAACAAATCAAGTGTTGCTGTTACACAACAAGCGTATAATGGGCTGTAAAGCGCTCATAAAAACGCGAGGACAGCGCGTCAAGCACAACACCAACTTTTAGCCGCTAACAACTTCGCGGAGGGGGACGAACTTGAAAATCTGGATATGAAAGGAGTGACGTTTTTTGAACAATTTGTTTGCTTAGTGAAATAGTAAAATTTTGAAATAATCACCTATGTTTATGGTGTACTCCGACAATATTCTAATTTTGTTACTTAACATTTAAACATTACTTTCAAGTATTATGGGCTCCCCTACCAAGTCGATTAACATAGGTATCAAGAGTTTTTGTACGTCGAAGATTCACAAAAAAATAATGACAACATAATTATTCATTAGTGGACTCATGTACTGTTTACTGTCACAATTTAAGTGTTTAAAGCAGACAGGAAACAGATTCACCCAAAAAGTCAATAACTCCTTTCTTATCCCGCGTTTACACAGTCCAAGCAGTCAGTAGTAAATAAAGAAGCTTGGAAGGGTAATTGAAGGGAGTTATAGCATCGCGTGCGCAATAATACAAATACTAAAAATATTAACACATGTAACTGTCTCGTAGCGCCGTAACCGAGCGACACGACGCGCACTCGTAAAAGTCGTATCGTGCGAATCTCATACATATACATTGGTTAATTCCGTCGATGTCAATCTGGTTGGAGGTGTGTGCTGCAGTGAAATACGACGTCTGAGCTCCGTGTGGTCCAGTTCCAGTTAGTGGTTAAAATTAACTGTTATAAATCAGATATTTCAGTCTCTCATTATAACGAACAAGCTTGCATTAATTATTGTTATCGTCAATTTCTTTAAATCGCAATTCAACAAAGTTATAGTACTGACATAGGTTGTATGCTCTTGTTCACCGTTCGTGAGACGTGCATCTGTATCAATGCATCATCAGATAACTCAGTCAACTTCGCTATACACTTTCTGCCATAGACACTGTTTATTATTCTCCTGGCAGCCCTAGCTATACCTACACCATATGGTTCCGCGCTCGCAAGTGGCCGGTCGCTGGCCACTGCGCTCGGATTATGTCGGTAATCGCTGTGATTAACTGACAATCAGCAATATACTCGACTATCGGTAACTGTTTGATAATAGGGTTTATATTAACTCCGTTGAGTATGTAAAGTTGATGGATTTGATACCTTTCATCGTAACATTTCAAAATGTTTGAATTTGGTTTGTGCAAGAAAACACATTTCAGTTCTATATTATCTACTTTAATACGATTATATTGAAAGTCCTGAAACCTCGATCATTTTAAATTACATCAGGTTAATCGTTTTATCGCATCCATGTTTTTGACTACACCAAACACGAACGTTTTCCAAAAAACCAACTAAATTCTACGCTTTCTTTCTTTTTTACTATTAACTTCTTATTCACAAGACTTAAAAAAAAAAACGTAAAAAAGTTCAAGAAGATTGAGCAAATGAGCACACAAAGAGAAGAGAACCAATTTATACCTACAACATTTTCACCGGTATATTGAAATCATCAAACAAATAAAAAAAGTAATTTGATTGAAGCACACGCAGAAGAAATTGATCTGATCACAGTATCTTTGGTAAGGGGAACGGTGCAAATATTTGGCGCGCGTAATAAAATCATATCGGATACCTGCCGGAGCGCCGCGCGCCGGAACGAAGGAGAACGGCGAAGAGAAACTGACTACATTTATTAGATGTGCAGGGGCGAGTGTGCGTGCCAAGAGATGCTGGGATTTAATTGTCACAACTCTGGTAAAGATAATAGAAAACCTTAGAAGTTTCCTGAGAGTTTGGGTGGAAAGAAAGAGAAGGTCAGTATGTTAAATTGTGTATGTTACGAATGGACGTTGGTAGGTAACAATCATAAAGATTTATGTAGTTTTTAGTAATTATGTTTTGAGCCCGTTTATCAAGCGAACATTGAGTTATTTTTTCGTAACTACCCACAAATTATTTATTGAACAATGTCTAGTTTTTGTAAAATACCCAACAATATCGACTTATGTTTTAGTTTTAATATTCTCATGTAAGTGAATGTGTATTCTTATGAGAATAAATTTATCTCAAACCTCAATTAGGAGAGTGGACTTCAAAAGATTAGTAGGTACGAAACAGTTAATTGGTGACGCTTCATTTCTAATTTAACTTCTGTATAATCTTCTACAAAAAATCTCTAAGCTGTGTGCGTATTTTACTACATCAATTTCAACTTGTTACTTATAAGCCTTAAAGCGCCAATCCAAAACACCTGTCTACTTTACAAATGGAATCGTAAAACCAATTTACGTACAAACACTTACACAAACATCATTCAATTACAATAGCACCTTCAATCGCTACGGAGCGCTACGAGCCGCTACGAGCCGCTACGAATCGCTACGAGATGCTACGAGTACTATGCTACGTATTCGTGAACAAAGTGTACGGTTGATTGTGCCGGAACCTCGAGCAATTTATGTTTGCTCATCTTGAGGTGTGCGCTGTTTCTTACTACCTCCGTTCACAGGGAATTTACATTCAGTAAAACAAAAGTATACCTTGCCAAGCCCAAGCAATTCTCTCTTACTTGTTGATCATCGAAAGTGTGATAAGTAATACATTTATGCGCTACCTAAATATTTCTATTCATGACAAAACTTTTGCACAGTTTGAGGTTTTACCTTACCAGGAATTTAAGAATATTGAAACAAAATATAGGTTTCCATATTTTTTTTAAATTTTCTTAAATATCTTAAATTTTCTTAAGTCTGCTCCTAAATTTTTTGCCTTTTTGGTGAACCGTAACACAATTAGAAAAGTTAGTTGGAATACCTTCTAACGTATTTGCCTATTAATCTATGATTGCTTGTATTTGCGTTAATTAATTATTGATGATAAAATCAAATAGCAGTTGACTCTCTGTAGTTCCCGACACTGTGACCACGAGTGAGTACCGGTGCGCAGTGAAAATGACTCAATTTACACTTCAATCCAGGTTCTTGCTCGCGGCCATTTTTGTACAATAAGCCGCTCGTTACGTCACTCCCACGGCGCTGTGCCGCTGGCGGCTGATTGGAATCCCGACGAAGCACCCCACGCCACGCAGCAGTGAACTTTCATGAATGCGCACATTCAAATTATACAGAATTACAATGTACGTTGATATGGCGAAGAACAATGAGTTTGCCAATGATTTGTTAATTACTCCGTAAAAAAAATAAGTCCGTTTACGTGTAGTTTCTGAATACGAGTCTTAAAAGAGTACCTATTATCGTTGCATTGCGCTTTGTAAAGATAATATCATAGAAATTTATCACTTTGTTAGTCATCGCCTTCGACACTCATGGAAAAAGTTACTTTTCTGTGACGGTAAATAAGTAAACAAACAGTTTGTTGTAGATTTGTGTTTTTGTCATCATTTTGATGCTGATTAAAGTAGCTCCAGAATTTTAAATTAAATTACTACATTTAGTAGCCTGATAAGAAATACGTTTAGTAATTTCTTTTAACGACTTCATAAACACACTAGACACGCCACTTCTAAGAATACACAATATATTTATCTCCTTATTTATTTAAACGACTACGGGAGCCATTTTTAGACGCATTCAACACAAACTATACTATCCATTTCAATAAACAAACTCATCTAGAACGATATCTCACAAAGAAGTCCCCATTAATGGACATAATACCTTTTCATAAACTAACCCTCAAGCGTACGTCTCTAGAGGTGACGAACACTCCCGCGCACCTGTTCCCATTAAAATTTCAATTACGTGGCGAGTGTTGATTGAAATGGAAAACAGAAGGTGTACTTTTCTGCAACTGCGGCTTTCTTTATGAATGACAAAAGATATAATAATATTATGTTTTTGCCTTCTGACTGGACACAGGCAAAGAATACTTATTTTTTTATGCTGTGTAAGTTAATTTTGTGATTGCCATGCTATCTCTCTTTTCGTAATGCCCTAGTTTAATAAACTGTTGTCTCTGGTTGGTTATTACCTGGGATCGCGTTCTTAAGTACCTTCTTAAATATACCTACACAAAATGATATTTGGAAAACTTAAACCTTCTTAGCTTTCATCTTTGATCTTCTACGTCTATACTTTGTACTTGATACCTAATTGTGTTAGATTCAAAATGAAGCAATTTTATTGGTGGATTTTTTTCCTCGCACAACTTTGGTGGCTAGCTAGCCTAAGAATGATCCTTCTGTATCACCTCATGAGGTGCTAGTGCCGTGGGATTAGTTGGCAAACATTACTCGTGACGCATTTATTTATGTGCGCTCTCGTTTTGTTTGCTTTACATTTCACCGCTCCGCTGAGGTACACTCCCCGCGCCGCGCCACGCACCCAGCAAACGATGTTTACTGCTATTGTTTTTCTGTTTATACTGAAGTTCTTTGTATTGATGTAATTAAGGCGAGATTAGAGGTTTTAATTAGAACAAGTGCAGTATACTACGAGTACGATGGCTGCTGCAAGTAATGGCTGTTGTTCGAAATCCGAAAATATTGTCATTTCATAATTTTTTCTTAGATAAGACAATACTTTTATTCGAGTTCACTATATAGGTGCGATTTCAGCAACACTTTTGCTCGTCAAACTCAACAAACAGCGTGCCACATTAGGAACACGTCGGTATGATCACTTCATGATTGTGTTTGCACTTGAGCCCGTCGTCACGGAACACAAACGTCATGTCCTCATGTTACACAGTTTGTTCAGGTTCCATTTATAGCACACACGTGGCCGGGTTGCTGTGTGGTCAGGTGTCTCGTGTGTTTAACCCTTCAGATGTTTATCATAGTTATTACAGAAATCAATAAACAATGTTGGTATGTCATCATGTTCCTAGCCTTTTCTCAACTATGTTGGGGTCGGCTTCCAGTCTAACCGGATGCAGCTGAATACCAGTATTTTACATGGAGCGACTGCCTATCTGACCTCAACACCTTAGTTACTAGGTAACACGATACCCCTTGGTAAGACTGGTTGTCAGACTTTTGGGCTTCTAACTACCCGTAACGACGATAAAAAATGTATTGTGAGAATGTTTCAATTCAAATGTACTTTTTAAGTTTATCTTGTTGTCATCTCTGAGTATGTATGAGGAACAGAATGAAAAGGTCACTCATCCTCTATAGAAAAGGGAGGATGCTCTGACCGTACGGGTGCTGTGTCTGGTGGGCAACTGCCCGACGATTGATGTCGGGACGTTGTATATATACCTACTCGTAGCACGGTAAACCCTGCTTGCGCGATGCAAGATTTTTCCGTGAGGACAGCGTGATGCGAAGTTCGCATGTGGCGTTGTAGATGCCGCCACAAATATAAATCTGTAATCGCTAAACAAAGATAGAGAAATCTTTTCGACATTTTTAGTAAGTTTTCGAAATACTAACACAAATGCTGTTTGAAAGTCCAGAACTTTCTCTTTCTCGAAACACATTCTCTTCACCCGCGTTTTGGTCCTTCGCTCCAAAAGAAGTTCCAATTCAAATGTCCGTATTTATGCAAGAGCAATACAATCGGGAGGGGATTGCGAACAAAAAGTGTATGTGTAAATTATGCTAAGCGTGTTGGGACCGCGGTGTCGGCCGAATGGTCCTCGTGTCGCGAAAAACTGAGACAATACTCACCCACCACGGACTGTTCCTGATTCGACTGTTGGAAATACAATTTTAAAAACGAATTATTTACTTTTATAACAGGGTTTTCATTTTGATCTCGTTTCTCTCTAATCTCACCATGTCTCATCTGTAGGATTTTTCGGATCCCTACTGATCAAAATAGTTAGAATATTTTATGGTTACCGATAAAGAAACTGGTGTTTAGGGTTCTGTACCTCAAAAGGAAAATGGGGAAAATTTACAGTATCACTTCGCTGTCTGTCTGCTGTCTGTCCGTTATGACCATTTTTCTCAGAAACGCGTGGAGGTATCAAGTTGAAAATAATAACAAATACGTAGGTCTACGGTCCGGTATGCAATAAAAATATACCTACGGCCTTTTTTGCGACATATTTAAAAAAACTTTTTTAAACCTATTACAGGGGTACCTATTTCCCGATGACCTAGAATCATGGAATTTGGCAAAAAGCAAGGTCTCACAGCAAAGGAAAAAAAAAATCGGAAAATCGTTAATTTGTAGTTTTATCAAAAAAACTTATTTTGCGTTTACAAACATACCTACCTACATTTGCAGTTGGACAATTGACCGTGGCGTATATCGATGTATCATCATCATCATCATCATCAGCCTATTAATGTTCCCACTGCTGGGACACAGGCCTCCTCTCGGTGAGAGGGAGTGGGCCGTAATCCACCACGCGGGGCCAGTGCGGGTTGGTAGATGTCACATGTGTATCGATGTATGGAAGAACATTTTTTCAACTACGAAGTTAAGTTTGTTCTTGAGATAAATTCATCCCAAGTACGGAATCCTTCATTGTGCGTGATCCGACACGCACTTGGCCGGATTTTTCGCCGTCAATAGTAGGTGTGCTAACGTACCGGAAGGCTTAAGAATCAGATGGAGGAAGACTTTGTTTGAGAAAGGATCAGAAAAGCAAAATACTATGTCCAGGACCACATCTCTTCTGCCACCTGTATCCCTGATTCCTCCCGCCTAATATTCTGCTTATTGCATATCCATAGAACTTACACAATCAGTAACACACCGCATCAGCGGCGTGCGAGCACAGAGGTCAACCCTTCAGGCTCGCGTGCCTAAGACGGCACCTCCTTTTCCGTGTCGCGCACCCGCCGCCGCCGCCGCCGCCGCCGCCGCCGCCGCCGCCGCACGGTTAAGAGCACAAAAAATTTATGCGATGCAAAGGTGACACCCGTAGCGGTCGCGGGGTTGAGTGGCCGGCCACTTGGACCAGTGTGTAGAGCAGCTTCAGTATACTGATCGGGTTGAATAGGTGATCAAGCGAGACATTTGTGTCTAGGCTAGGAGTCAGCATAATAGATGAATTTTAATTCTATGATTTTCATGATTTAAGGTTTAAGATACTTACCTACGTTCAAGATTATTTTAAACAAGATGCATAGATAGTCAAAGTGACATATAATTATTATAATTTGGGTCAAAGTCAAAGTCAAAGTCAAAGTTATTTATTTGCTTTAAATGCGGTTATACACATGTAGATTTAACCTAGAACACTATCTAGAATGAGACTTGTAAAAAAAGGAAAGTTAACACTTTTTCCTCCTACACATACATACAACTTACGCTTTCATCTCATGGGTATAGACAGAAAATACAGAACGCCAGGGCTGCGTTCCTACTATTAGGTACCCATTATAATAGGTAACAAGAGGAAAAAGGGTTCACTTTCCTTTGCTTTGTTTGAATTTTAATTAGCTATCCAAAATGAAACACAGAAGTAGATAGAACAGCACTCACCAGTTCAGTTCTCAAACCGAGAACGTAGGTACCTATTTAGTAAACAGTTAAACACTCCTCATTTACATCTCTACATCTCAACCACATCATTATTCAATAAATAAAGTAAATAAATATAGAAAGGTAAGCCTTCTTTATTTACCTGTGTACATAGCCCTATGTACCTGGCGGGAGGTGTTGCCGGTGTGGCCCAGGTGGCAGGTGGGAGGGCAGGTGCGGTGGGCGGGGCGCGCGGCCCACCTGCCGCCACGCCCACCTCACCTGCACAACAGGTGACTACAGGTACTAGTGCCATGTGTTGGAGAAAGGGTTATAATAATAAACCCGCAGACCACAGAGAATCCATACAGTAGTTAACTAATGTAAGTATCTAAATAATTATAATCTTATGCTAGGTAGTCTGGAGCCGAACATCACATTATCCACGCAGTATTTTCTGTATAAAATACTTTCAGTATCCGGTCGTTCTAATAGGCATTCTTTTAGGAATAGTTCGGCTTTGTGGAGCTCCTTGCCGGTATCTTTGTAAAACACGACGTATCATAGTCATAGGTAGTAACGGTCGTATACTGGTCCTTAGCGACTGTACCCGGCAAAGTCAACGTTTTTATTTGTTAATCATGTCACGTCATTCACATAGGTGTAAAAATTGGTGTTCCAAATAAAATAGGTACAGATCTCTATGTTTTGCCGTTAACGGCGTAGGCACAAATATCCAACAGGTTTACAAAATAACAATTTAGTAACAGAATAAAATATTTGCTAAAGTTTAATGACAGAAGCTATCATACATCAAAAGTGCCCAGGGATCAAGTATGTACCTACGTTTTAGTTTTAGAGTATCGCCACAATTGAAGATATTATTATTTTAACTTTTTGGATCGTTACAGATTCTTTTTTAGTGAATTTAAAATTTAAAATCAACTGTCAACCATGACCGCCATGATGTTGGCTACGAGGCCGCGAGGCTCCACAGCTCTTCAGGCTTGCTGATAAGCGACCAAACCCTCCGAAATCGTTTACGTCAAGTGGGTCTACGTTCCTCAAGGTCGCTGAGAGTTCCACCTATAGCCCTGCAATCGTAGGGCCCGTTTGCAATGGGCTCGAGAACACAGAAATTGGAAGGAAGAAGACCGGCGTTGTGTTTGCTTTTTCGATGAATCTCGGTATGAGGCCGGATACAAGACGTACCTACTCGAGTTTGGAGGACCTCTGGACTTCAAAAACGTCTGAAATTTGGTAGGGAAGTTCATTTATATGGAGGGGGAACCATAATGGTTTCAGCCGGTATTTGGATCGGTGGAAGAACTCTTTTGAATCAGGGGCAACCTCAATGCTCAAATATGCGGAGAGGATTGTTTGACGTGATCATCCCTGTGCGAAGCCGGTTGGGTGATTCGTTTCGACAAATACACGACAATGCCCGTCCACACACGGCTAGAGTCTAACACGCACTCGTGCCGATGCTCGCATCAACGTTCTGCCGTGGCCTGCTCGATCGCCAGACCTCAACACAATTGAGCACGAGTATGAATGCCGTGAATTCTCCACAACAACATTTTGACTTGTTAGAAAGAACGTGGGCGGCCATTCTTCAAAGTGATTTTGATGAACTGATTTTAAGCATGCCAAATCGCTGTGATTGTGTGATTCGTATCAATGGTGGAAATATCATTCTTTTTTTAAATCCTTACACTGAAAATTAAAAAAATAAACGAATATTTGCCTTTTAATTGACGACATTAACTTAGGTTAATTTCCCACAATTTGCAAAAATTTCAATTTTTCTTAATTTTTATAAAATGTAGCGATAAGTTGTTAAGAAGCCAGTCTGGAAGACTAGATTTGGTAAATAGATATTAATTGGATAATATTTCATAAATGTACTTGATCCCTAAATACTTTTGATGTGTGTAAGTATATAAACACACGCCTTCTTCACATGGGGGCAGGCAGAAACTACAGAAGCTATCAACGCGTAGGTATAAGGATGTACCAGGCGAGCTGTAGGTAACTATTAGGATTCACCTTCAACCACAATCGGTAACCATTAAGCTGTTTTCACCCCAGCGCGATTTGTTGCGCGACGTGATACCGGTTATTTTTATACCGTGAAGTTGTATTGTTCGTGTCGCGTCGAGCGACAAATCACGCTGGACTGAAAACAGCTTAAGTCGTTATTTTTGGAAAACGTTGCTAGGCTAACGTTACATGAATCACATTTCCCGAGCAAGGAGATACCTATTATTAAAGTGGGTTGGTATATTTAAAACCAATAGCAACGCTTTGATCTATTTAACATTTTGTTTTAAATTATTATGTTTCTAATGCTAGGTAAGTAGGCACTCTCTCACTTTCCTGCTTGACTTTCCTCCGCCCATTTGAGGTTGAGTTTATTTTTAACCGACTTCAAAAAGGATACTGCGGTATACCGCGGGTGCTACCTACCCAATGTCCAGCAACAGCTGACATTCATCGTTCACGTACCCTGTTTATTGTTAATTACAACGGTAACACCAATTACATTAATTAACATAGAGATTGAAATAGGGAAAAAACTTTTTAACAAATACTAACATATAGGTACCTACCTAATACAGGACAACCTAGCATACTTACCTAACACTTCGCATAACATCAGACATACACGCATAATTCTGTTCCATTCATCAGCAAACAGATCACATTCAGGATAGGTGGTCAAGAAGGCGTTAAGCATCACAGGGGACTCAGCTCTGGCAACAGTTTAAGATAACGGTGCAGCGGCGCAAAAGGTAGTCATTAATGACCGGTAAATAGCTCTTTGTTATCTACCTATTCGTGTCGTACCTACTTCATCATCATCATCCTTTTGAGTCAAAAGACGTCCACTGCTGAACATAGGCCTCCCCCAAGCACCGCCACTTCGACCGATTCTGTGCTTCCCGCATCCAGCGGATCCCTGAAGCCTTCACAAGGTCATCGGTCCATCTTGTGGGAGGTCTTCAAACGCTTCGTCTTCCGGTACGCGGTCGCCACTCCAAAACCTTTCGGCCCCATCGACCATCTGTTCTACGAGCAAGTGCCCTGCCCATTGCCACTTAAGTTTGGCAATTCTTCGAGCTATGTCGTTTACCTTGGTTCTCCTACGGATCTCTTCATTTCTGATTCGATCACGTACCTACTTAGTACATTTCAATAGCATTACCTATATTCACAATTCATTTCCCTAATTAAAATCACAATAACACCCTGTTATCCTTGATTACAATTTCAATTTTAACATTTCCTCAATCATACAGTTGTCCTTACACCTCATTTCCTTTTAAAACATACTTTATTCCAAAACTAGGAACTAGGCAGAATGTAGTTAAACACTCGTTGTTACATAAGGTGGGTG
The DNA here is from genome assembly GCA_948150665.1 of Conistra vaccinii. NCBI lineage: Eukaryota > Metazoa > Arthropoda > Insecta > Lepidoptera > Noctuidae > Conistra > Conistra vaccinii. The sequence goes on from OX411318.1 coordinate 26,214,844, forward strand.
AGCAGGGAAGTAGACGGCACTCTCGGTAATTAGCTGCCGGAGCAAGAAGTAAGTATAAACAGCACAAATTGGATTAAGTCCCGCACTAATTACCTTAATGGCGAGGTGGCCATTGTTTACTGATTATCTGACACGTGATGAGCGGTACACAGTCGCACTGGCGCTGTCGCCACAAATGTTTTGTTTGTTCAAGATACGGGCGTTCTTAGTTCTAGGAATGTTTAGCACGAGTTGTGTTTATTCTTTTCACATTAGGTAAGTAAGTAGGTATTTTATCAATTGTAGGTACCTACTTACCTAATAGACTGCTTATCTGCATTCCTTCACCTTACATTACTAATCATAAATAACTAATTTAACTAGGTTTATCAATATTTATTTATTTTATTATCTTAAATTGAATGAAATGATGGCCCCTTTCAAATTAAATAACGCAGCACTAACAACCCGCGGAAGGGAACTTAAAAATCAAAAATTAATTAAAGAAAACAAATTCCATCTTCAAACCCAAGGAAACCAAGGGTTGAATCTTAGGCTCCCCAAAGATAAATAAAAATTGGCAATCCCGTGGCGAGCAGCACCGGCGGCGAGTCGTAACGACGGTGGCATCTGGTCGCACCTCAACCCTTCCGATATTATATAATAATAAAACGACTAATTACTCGAGAAATTCCGCCAATAAAGCCAACGCGGCGGCGGCCGGCGAAAAATAATAAAATTAATTAATTAAAAACAAGAACCAGCCTTCACCTCAAGAACGTTCGCAGCTAGTTGATAACTATTACAATCACTCTATCTCACTCTCACTTGAAGTTTTTTGATACGCATAAGCCAGCCGAAGGATTATTTCAAACTTCGATTGGTTCGCGAGTAATCTTAGTATCGCGAGCGCGACAATCGCCAGTTCTCAATAAATATTTGCAAAAGATTTTCGTCTTCCTCTCGATATAATTAGTTGAAAACGAGAAAAGTTTTTCAATTTGAACACAATACGGACGAGTTAGAGATGGACGCAGGATTAGTAAAGATCTTAATTAAATTATCTTTGACATTCATGACGAATCAAGTCGCAGATCATCGAACAATAAGGCTAACGCTACTGAAATAATAGTGGTGTACACCGAAGAAAACTAAACTGATATCAACGTTTCTCCGAACAGGTACATTATAATTTTGACATATATAAAACAAATTAAGTACGGTACATAATAGTATTATGAACAATGTCTTATTTTCAAACAAAAGCCGCTCTTAATCAAAGCAATAATTTAAGATCCCGCGAATAAAATTCTTTAATGAAAGCCGATAATTTGGAAAGGGTGGCCAAAACGTAATTTGATTAAAAAGAAATCGCGTCGACTAGGTCGAGAACTAGGGGAGATAATCCCAATTGTAAATTCAATAAAATCTTAAACAATAATCCAGTTATTGTTTAAGATTAAACCAGTTTATACAACATTAACATTGAGCTGCGAAGGTATTGGTTAGCAGGACGAAGGAGTCTCTCAATATTAGAGTATACCTCGGTACAGGGAAGAGGAACTCACTTATAATAATATTATGTAGTTAATCAGTATGTTTGTGTACGTTTATGGCGACAGTTACCACATTCGATGCATTATATTTATTAAAATAATTCACCTGACGTGTTTGGTGCGGTTTTACAGTTTTGGACCAATTATAACCGTTATATTTAGCTTAAGACCATTGTAATTATTAAACAAACATAGTTATTATACCGTCAATTAAAATAATGTAATACTGATGATGTATTGAACGTGCAAAAATTTGTACAAATACAAAGTGAGTTGACAAGTGTTGTATCACATAGTCGTACTAGTATTATCGTTATATCGGTGTCTGTCGGCTGCACTTTGTAGTTTTTGCACAAAGACCTTTGTCTCAAGGTGCTCCTTATTCTTACACTTGTTAACTCGCCTTTTGTCTCGCCTGCTAATGCTATGGATACCTCCATCTGTCTACGTCTGCCTCGTTAAGATGTTCTCTTTTGCTTTCGCGAAAGAAATATTAATATCTACCTATATTTCATACAAGCTTGTTCCATACCGCTTAAATCACAGTCCATTGTTTCAATCACATTTTTATTGACACGGCTAATTTAATCAGAACACGAAGCCCAACAAGCAAGTTCAAGCCTATCGGGTCCTTCACAGAACTGTTCAATTAAAAACAAAAACCGTTTAACAATCCCCTCTGAAGACATACAAAAACTTCTCAGCAAGATCAATAATCTGGAATAGAATGAGCAACCTGTCTGTAAAGGCAATTAACGGACTTATCTTGCGAAATAACGCGATCAAACGGGCCTGAGCGTGGGCCCCGCAGGGGGGGGGAGGCCGAGGTGAAGTGAGGGGGCGGCTCGGAGAAGTTTTAGTTAGTCCGACGAGAAAGAGAAATCAATCTTTGAACCGAACCTGCCGGACGGTAGGCGGCTTTAGACCGTACGACACGATCACACGACTACGTGTTGGTTTTGGCAATAATAATGTGGCTTACCTACTATTAACTATACCTACCTACCACACAGTTCTACTCAATTCTTTCAGTTATAATTATATATACGAGTATTATTTGACCATGACCAACATGTTTTTCTTGGCGGCCATTACTGAAACTATGTATGAAAACAGAAAATAAGTTTGATTAAACTAAAACTTGACTTTGAATAGATATTAAAACTTTGATCTAAACCAAATTCTCACTCTATGATCTCCTATTGAATATCTCATATCTCTACCATTTATTGTATTCATGTTCAATCCAATGCGACTGTCCGACTGAATATCAGGACAATTAAAATCGTAGGGACTAAGACGTCTCCAGCGATCGCCAGCGGCGGGACTAATTTAAATATCAAAACTAATTTGTGGAGAGTGGCGGCAGTTTGATTGTGTGCTGAATTACTTGCAGCACCGGCGTAAGGGCGCCGGGAAAAATACTGAAACAATGATAACTGGAAGCTGTGACAATAAGGTGGTGACGAAGACTCTAGGTGTAGCTTAATGAACCAGATACCACGAACCAGACAAGGTTTATAGGTTTCTCCTAATTGAGTGGAACTCTTGCATAGCTGCTGCAACAATTGGATATTATTTTGATGTTGATAAGCATAAATAATACTCAATAATGAATTTTGTTTCCTGAACTAATCAGAATTCGAAGGATTGGTATAGAAGTAAGAAGTGCTCATTCAAATGCATGGATTATTTTATTAAATGCAATCTGAACGAGTTCCTAACGCATAATACCACGCTATCTAATCAAGAGTTCATTAATTAAATAAGACTCGCTTGAGTTCAGCGCGAGCGCAGATAACCGGCGCCAGGCCAATGTTATTAACACCAGATATCAGGAAAACTTATTGATACAAACTGTAAAAAGGTCATTCATTAACACAGAAAGGAAACTGCAATAAAACACACTGCAACGTATATCATCAGATTTAATCAAAAATAATTACTCTAATCAAACTGTAATTATAAGGTCCTCGGCGCTCAAAAATGTCGAGGCAATAAAAGCATGAAAGTGATCATTCGGTGTGGCTCCCTCACCTCGCCGCGCTTCGCTGATAGAACCCCTTTAATTACTAAAAATCGCGCGACAATTCATCCGACCTGTCAAACTTCCGGAAATGCCGCCATTATACAAATGGCCGCCGAAGCCTCCGTCCTTCGTCTACAGTTAATTTGTTTTCGTACAAATGGCAGCGGTAAAAGGTGCGTAATGATCTGATACCTAAATTAGTTTCACAATGCACTCTGAACGCACAAAAAGAATCGCTGGTGTTGTATGTTAACTTTACCTATAAATAGAAAGCCGTTAGGTACTTTACAGCGGACAGTTACCTACCAATCATCATTCAGTTTCGTTTATTGATATTATCAGCAAATGTACATAATTAAATTAGTTACTAATTAGAGTGCTATGTTTTCCTAAAATTCATTTCCCAACACAGATGCTTTGGATATCCGTAGGTATATCTAAATCATCTCTACAATAAGATTTAATAAATAACTAAACTTCCAGTAATCAGTAGCTAATAACGAAAATGAAGGTGTTTATAAAGAGTGCCTATAACGAAACTCGATTTAATTTGTGAAATGAACGAATCGAGTTAATCGTTATTAAATTATCGGATTTATAGCAAAAGCAATGGGCACTCCGGCCGCGCCACTCGCTTCTCGTCCCGCGCACAACAACACAGTTTCAACTACTTTCGCTCTCAAATAATTGATTGAACTTGGACTAACTTGTGCCAGCTACTGACTTATATTTGGTAAACAGTTTCAAATGCTTTTCTTAACTTCATGGTAGAGTCAATATTTTCATTTAAAATTCAGTATTGAATTTCGTGGAACTTTACAAAAGCTTATTTTAGATTTTGATATTCAATAATAACACTAAAGTCTATTAACCACTTTTATTTATTTATTTATTTATTTATTGTTTTAGTTCGGACAACAATATGGTCCAATTTGTTAGTAAAATACCTTATCACTAGTGTTAGTAGTACACAAAATAAGTAAAATAATAGTAAATGACTGCGGCAGGATCTGCAGAGAATGTTATAGCAAGGAATATGCTACCTGACCATTCTCCCCACATAGTGCCGCAGAAAAGGGGAGTAAGGGCACTCCACCACTGTTTTCAGGATGCTATTGTCACTGACCCGCGTTCTACGCATCAGTGATGCGACTTTTTTAACACACTTTTAGAAGGCTCATTCGCAAAATGTCGCTTTCGCAAAATGTCTACTGGTCGTAAAATGTCTCTTTCTCATAATGTCTCTTTCGCAAAATGTCGCTTTCGCAAAATGTCGCTTTCGCAAAATGTCGCTTTCGCAAAATGTCGCGATAGAACATAGAAAAAAATTTGTTAAAAAAAACATGTATTAAAGTAAAATAAACTAATCATAATAAATAATAAAATTAAAATATTTTGTACACAGCCAATGAAGATTAGTTTTAGTTTTAGTTATAGTGTTAGTTTAAAATGACTTATTTTTGTTACTTAAAGGAGATAGTTTTTTTGGGCCTCCTGTCTCTTAGTAGTTTTATACTTTAAAAAAGTAACCAAATAATTATTTGTTTTTTTTTTAGGAACCACCATAAAAAAGCCGAGGTAGTTTGTTCTTCGTAAACACGGACTAAAATAGCTTTTTAATCCCTAGGGACTAAAAGTGATTTGAATTTGGAATTTGGATATTGTTAGTAAAAGTCCCAATAACCAAAGAGATCAATCACGAACATTGTACGAACAAGTAACTAACTGGCAAGAGAGGGAAATTGTGAATATGGTCAAAATGTAAATCCAAGATGACAGCTGCGAACATTTTTAATTTTTTTTTTTGTCAACGGTTTCGTTTTCATAGTTTCCGAGGGTGGTAAAGCCGATAGTGACATCAAAATGTAAAGCCAAGATAGCGGCGGCGATTATATTTTGGCATGAGAATTTTGTTTTGTGTTTAAAATCATACGTAAGAACTTCGTTCCTGATCTGCTGGGGTCGGATCGGTAGGTTGTAATCTGCTCATTTTAGAGCTAAGGACTATAAGATTAGAGGGATTTTTTACAGGTCATAGAATAAGGCTAATGTAAGAAAAGCTGATTTTTTTGCGCTAATTACTTTTAAAAGCATATTGTAAAGTAGTTTAATATCACAAAATCAAAATATGCATGAAATACTAAATACTTATTATGTATATAAAAATGAGCAGAATACAACCTACCAGTCCGACCCCAGCAGATCAGGAACGAAGTTCTTACGTATGATTTTAAACACAAAACAAAATTCTCATGCCAAAATATAATCGCCACCGCTATCTTGGATTTACATTTTGACGTCACTATCGGCTTTACCACCCTCGGAAACTATAAAAACGAAACCGATGATAAAAAAAAATTGAAAGTTTTCGCAGCTGTCATCTTGGATTTACATTTTGACCATATTCACACTTTCCTTCTCTTGACAGTTTGTTACTTGTTCGAGATTGATCTCTTTGGTGATTGGAACTTTTACTAACAATATCCAAATTCCAAATTCAAATCACTTTTAGTCCCTAGGGATTAAAAAGCTATTTTAGTCCCTGTTTACGAAGAATAAACTACCTCGGTTTTTTTTTATGGTGGTTCCTAAAACAAAACAAATAATAATTTGGTTACTTTTTTAAAGTATAAAACTGGAGAGAGACAGGAGGCCCAAAAAAACTATCTCCTTTAAGAGTGTTTATTCTGAAAGTTGGCAACGTCGCAAATAGATGTCAAATATTTCGCTGTTTTGATTAATTTGATAATATTTCTGTATGGAAATAAAAAATGTGGCTAACTAGCGAACTAGAATATTGATTATGAAATGCAATAATTAATATCGTAACACCGAATAGTTAGTTTTAGATGTAAAAAAAGTATTTGGAAACTTTCCAAATGCCTTTTTTTCACCTAAAACGGGTACAACATCAAATTCAATGTTATAATTGCAATTCATTATTAATATTCTAGTCAATTGGTTAGCCACATTTCTTATTTCCATACAGTAATATTTCCAAATTAATCGAAACAGGTAAATATTTGACAGCTATTTACAACGTTGCCAACTTTTAGGATGCACCCTCTTTAAACTAACACTATAACTAAAACTAACCTTCATTGTCTGTATACAAAATATTTTAATTTTTTTATTCATTATGATTAGTTTTACTTTAATAAATATTTTTTTTAACAATTTTTTTTCTATGTTCTATCGCGACATTTTGCGAAAGCGACATTTTGCGAAAGCGACATTTTGCGAAAGCGACATTTTGCGAAAGAGACATTATGAGAAAGAGACATTTTACGACCAGTAGTGTAGTCAGTCAGTGGACCAGTAGTAGCAGTAGTAGTGTCTCTTTCGCAAAATGTCGCTTTCGCAAAATGTCGCTTTCGCAAAATGTCGCTTTCGCAAAATGTCGCGATAGAACATAGAAAAAAATTTGTTAAAAAAAACATGTATTAAAGTAAAATAAACTAATCATAATAAATAATAAAATTAAAATATTTTGTACACAGCCAATGAAGATTAGTTTTAGTTTTAGTTATAGTGTTAGTTTAAAATGACTTATTTTTGTTACTTAAAGGAGATAGTTTTTTTGGGCCTCCTGTCTCTTAGTAGTTTTATACTTTAAAAAAGTAACCAAATAATTATTTGTTTTTTTTTTAGGAACCACCATAAAAAAGCCGAGGTAGTTTGTTCTTCGTAAACACGGACTAAAATAGCTTTTTAATCCCTAGGGACTAAAAGTGATTTGAATTTGGAATTTGGATATTGTTAGTAAAAGTCCCAATAACCAAAGAGATCAATCACGAACATTGTACGAACAAGTAACTAACTGGCAAGAGAGGGAAATTGTGAATATGGTCAAAATGTAAATCCAAGATGACAGCTGCGAACATTTTTAATTTTTTTTTTTGTCAACGGTTTCGTTTTCATAGTTTCCGAGGGTGGTAAAGCCGATAGTGACATCAAAATGTAAAGCCAAGATAGCGGCGGCGATTATATTTTGGCATGAGAATTTTGTTTTGTGTTTAAAATCATACGTAAGAACTTCGTTCCTGATCTGCTGGGGTCGGATCGGTAGGTTGTAATCTGCTCATTTTAGAGCTAAGGACTATAAGATTAGAGGGATTTTTTACAGGTCATAGAATAAGGCTAATGTAAGAAAAGCTGATTTTTTTGCGCTAATTACTTTTAAAAGCATATTGTAAAGTAGTTTAATATCACAAAATCAAAATATGCATGAAATACTAAATACTTATTATGTATATAAAAATGAGCAGAATACAACCTACCAGTCCGACCCCAGCAGATCAGGAACGAAGTTCTTACGTATGATTTTAAACACAAAACAAAATTCTCATGCCAAAATATAATCGCCACCGCTATCTTGGATTTACATTTTGACGTCACTATCGGCTTTACCACCCTCGGAAACTATAAAAACGAAACCGATGATAAAAAAAAATTGAAAGTTTTCGCAGCTGTCATCTTGGATTTACATTTTGACCATATTCACACTTTCCTTCTCTTGACAGTTTGTTACTTGTTCGAGATTGATCTCTTTGGTGATTGGAACTTTTACTAACAATATCCAAATTCCAAATTCAAATCACTTTTAGTCCCTAGGGATTAAAAAGCTATTTTAGTCCCTGTTTACGAAGAATAAACTACCTCGGTTTTTTTTTATGGTGGTTCCTAAAACAAAACAAATAATAATTTGGTTACTTTTTTAAAGTATAAAACTGGAGAGAGACAGGAGGCCCAAAAAAACTATCTCCTTTAAGAGTGTTTATTCTGAAAGTTGGCAACGTCGCAAATAGATGTCAAATATTTCGCTGTTTTGATTAATTTGATAATATTTCTGTATGGAAATAAAAAATGTGGCTAACTAGCGAACTAGAATATTGATTATGAAATGCAATAATTAATATCGTAACACCGAATAGTTAGTTTTAGATGTAAAAAAAGTATTTGGAAACTTTCCAAATGCCTTTTTTTCACCTAAAACGGGTACAACATCAAATTCAATGTTATAATTGCAATTCATTATTAATATTCTAGTCAATTGGTTAGCCACATTTCTTATTTCCATACAGTAATATTTCCAAATTAATCGAAACAGGTAAATATTTGACAGCTATTTACAACGTTGCCAACTTTTAGGATGCACCCTCTTTAAACTAACACTATAACTAAAACTAACCTTCATTGTCTGTATACAAAATATTTTAATTTTTTTATTCATTATGATTAGTTTTACTTTAATAAATATTTTTTTTAACAATTTTTTTTCTATGTTCTATCGCGACATTTTGCGAAAGCGACATTTTGCGAAAGCGACATTTTGCGAAAGCGACATTTTGCGAAAGAGACATTATGAGAAAGAGACATTTTACGACCAGTAGACATTTTGCGAAAGCGACATTTTGCGAATGAGCCTTTTAGAACACTTTCATTTGTTGACAGATATTTCTATTAAAGATCCATTGAACAATATTAAGGGGCTTTATCGACAAAACAAAAATGTTTAATTAACTTCTTTACATGGACTTTCTTACATCAATCTCAAGCGCCCACTCTGTGCTTAATGTCTACGTACCTGTCTTTACACAACGTAGAGCTAATTCCCGCCCTCACTCCGTCTCACAGTCCAAACACTGCGGTCTTAGGCAAACGTTTAAAAAGTCGGACAAACAGAATAATTCATCGTTGATTCAATGAAATCTGTTTCACCCTTCAAAGTGAATCTTAAGACTGTAAAACTGAGATTTTTCCTGGACGTGTTTGTGTGGTACCAGACACAGGCGCCAGCGGGAATCATTGAACAATGTTTTCAGACTATGAGTGTACCAAAGGGGTCAGAAAGAACTAAGATAAAACATTAATTATTACTGAAAACTTAAAAAAAATAATTGAGCCAAAAATTAAACATTTCAATATTAATAATGTTTCGAGGGTCCAGCTGCCTTTAGGCCTGTTGTACACGGCACGGGTTTTTTAAGGTACGGCGCGCTAGTCGCACCGTAGATTAATCGTGTGAGCTTGTATATGACTAGGCAAACCACCAGTTGTAGGGTTGTAGCTGCGGCGCCGCGCCGTAGCATAGTGGCGCCGTGCCGTAGTGCCGCCGTGTCTGTCAACAAACGAACCGTGCCTACACGCGAATAAACTGTCGTTTTTCACGGTAAAACAACGTGTGTACGATGGGGCTTACAGTTTATATTCACCAATAGCTTAGGATGCTATCTTGGCCATAGCTTAGTATTAAATAGCCACAAAGCAATTTATTATCACAGATCTTTTTAAAGCAAGATTTTCTCGAAAATGAAATTCAAATTCAAATTCAAAATATTTTATTTCACATAAACCTACATGGGCACTTATGAAACGTCAGAAGCTACGCACGGTTCCAATTGGTCGTCCTATGGAGAAGAGCCGGCAAGAAACTCCTTGGTTACTCTTTTAAAAATAATTGGGTTTTACAATATTTACAACAAAAAAAATATAGGTACGAGTAGTAAATAGGTACGAGTGGTTGCCGGACAGTGCACTCCGCTCATCGCTTGCACTATTCTCTGATTTATATTTGAAACGGTGGAGCGGCAATTACTCGCCGAACTGGAATCATTGCCTCTGCCCTCCACTAATTAATTCCGCCCCTCTTTTAATGTTCAAAAATCGCGGCGTCTAATTAGGTTTTAATTCGTTTTATTGGGCAAAGTAATGAAATAATGGCCGCTCCACAGTTTTCAAGTCGCGCGTCGACCGGGCGGCCCTGCGTAACGCACAGCACTGTTTTATTACTCTGAAACCTTTTAAAAGTTTACTTTGTAACTGGCAGCTCGGTTAGAGGGAATAATACCTAATTTATGAATAAAATTACCCTGCTTCCCACAGTCATTAAAGTACTTGCAAATCGTGTTATTGTAATTCATCTTATTTCTGCTCATAGCATCAAACATCACATGTCTAACACAGCCAGGCCTTTCATAACAGTAAAACGTGCCGAATAAAATCTGCGATTGTGCTCAAATTCTTTATGGACCATCTAAAGATACAATTGAACCAGCAGTACCCCACGAGTGACCTCTTCACCTGAATTCTTCTCGGCGGGTGTTTTGTTCGCTAACGACATTTTTCGCGCCATTACCCTCGACGTAAAAAACAAAGCGTGGCTTTCCTAATGACTTCGCCGATTACCAATCACTAGGAAAAAATCGACTCGTCGGCCGCCCACCGCAACGCTCTACAGTCTACAGTATCCAGCGGACAAATGACCGACTGAATCAACTGCTTTTTGAACGAAAATAATCTGGGCATTATTGTGGTTACATTATTTTGTAATCATCAATGAATGATGTTGCTATTTGTGTTTTTTGGTAGTTTGTAAACAGGAAAACCTCCAGTCAAAGTAGAAACTTTAACTATGTAATTATGGTCATAGAAATGTCCATAATTCCCAAAATACGGGTGTAGAAAACACTGTGAAAATCTGAATACGCATTTCATGAAACTTCAAAGCAGCGAACTTCACAGAGTGTGGATAAACTGCAAACGAATCAGTCCCAAAAACAACAGTGTTAATGAACATTCAACATGCCGCGATATCTATCGCCTACACCGCAACTCGCTAATTAAATATTATTTTTTGGTGTGCAACGTTTAAAGTTGCGGCTCTCCGTGTAGCAGCGAGGTTAACTAGTTAGTTCCGCAGGCCTCGTCGCACACAACCACTTTAATATTCGCCACTGGACGTCTACAATTAACGCTTGAACAATTTCATAACTCGGCTCCGCCTTTGAGCGCTCACAAACTCCGCGAAAAATATAAACAAAAAAAATATATCAGCTCGCGAGGCAAAGGAAATAAACAAACGACGCTCGCCCGCGCCGCACAAAGAGACGGTGGAGCCGTAATTAGATTAGTAGAGCCGGGATCTCGATTGAATCGTGAATACTCTTATCGAACTTCTTTATAATCTGTTGAGGATCCCTTTTGACAACTAAGGTCCAATTTATTATTATTTCGTTCATTACCGCGAGGTTTTTCTTGTGTTTTCTCGATTAGTCCCATTCATTTCCATATTTGGCAATCAAGAGAGCCGCCAATTTTTGTTATTGTTGGCCGACTTTGTTTTTTGTTTATGAATTTTATTTTATTGGATAAATCTTTAACACCGCAATCTAATTGAAAGAAATGCTTTAACATTTCAAAAAAGATGGACCATTTTTTGGACATAGTTGCTCAACTCGTTCATATCGTCATAATTATATCGCACACACATCAGATATTAACTGAGCACCTAACGTGATGTCGTATCACGATGGTACCTTCTCATCCATTAAATATTATGGTCCCATGAAAGTTAAGTGCAAAATCTATCAGAGCGCCGTGCTCGTGAGAGGACGTCAAACGATCAACAGATAGACGGCGGTCGTCAACCCGAAGTGATCCCCGGCGGGTGGCTATCTCTGGAGATCTCACGAGCCCCGAAGGCCCGCGCTCCGAGGCCCCGGGCTCCTATCGAGGCACATCTGCAACACACGTGAACAAGCTATTACTTTTCCACCATATTTTCGTCAATTTCCAACCATCTAGATTGGTGCACACAATCAACTCACAAATCCTTTATAACTCATTCACGGAGCTCGATACCCAAACATATTGTTTGTATTCATAGCGACGAAATTGTGATACCTACTCGTACGTCCCGCAAGCACCATTGGGTGGAATATGTCGGAGCTGCGATAAGATTGAGTTTGTGTGTAAGGACGCACCTCGCGGCGACCGTTCGACTCTCGCGTTTTATGCTCGCCCCGGGCTAGCGGGAGATTTGAAAATTTTGCTGTCACCAGTTTTTTTCTCCCGACGAAGTAATCTTCAAATCTAACTGGCCGTAAAGACAAAATAAGTTTTTGTAGAATGATATTATTTTATACGGGTGCTGAAGGTGTCAATGCACTGTTTTGTCTACATGTTTGAGCAAAGCTAGGTTTTTTCACAGAAATTCGTATGAATTCACTCACAGAATTAACATAATATTGTGAAGTTTATTTTATTAGAATAATTCGTAACTATAATGGAAGGCATCCAGTCGCTGCAAACTGAATAAAAAAGAAATAAGTTAAAAAAAATCACGCTCTGAAAAGTATGAAACAAGACCATTTTTGTACCTTTATCTTGATTTCTGTCCGAAATATTTTCTTGTTTCATACTTTTTACAGCGTGATTTTTCAGTAGTCGGGTTTTAGTTTTTTCTCTAATAAAGAATTGTATACCTTCATACATCTTCTGTGAATGAGTTACACCTACCTACCTATAAGTTTATATTATCAAGGGATAGGATTGGATTTAGTGTGAAGTTTGGATATTATCCGCGATTAGGTATACCTCTGTTGCTACTTGCTTTTGTATGGAGGCGTGTACACTATTCTGACATGATTTCATGTGAAGCGCCATCAGAATATTGTGCACGCTTTCATACAAAATGTATGACTCTAGTAATCTTCTGATGAACCAACTGATGCATCACGAGACGACACTTAAATAGGTACCTAAGTCTAGTGTAAATCCGATCACCCGTGTGTGCCACCCGAAAAGTACGGTTAGGCCCACTTGAACGTTCATGGGTTATCCTAAATAACTCGGACTTAATAGTTAACAGAAGAAGAACAGCTAACTCAGGGTTAATCAAATAATTAATCTTGCACCACCACAAGAGAGTTAAGTCGCCAAACTCTGTGTTAGTTGGTAGTAATGTCAAAATAAATTGACGTTATGAGGTAGGTACAGTCACGGACTTTAATTGATGAGCCACTTTCAAACTTTCCGATTTTGCAGTTTTATACATTCACGAGATTACACGATTAAACACGAACTCAAACCGCATGCTCGTCCACAAGATGACAAATTACTAATAATCTTAAATACTTTTATCCATAGAGGTTGAAGGTTGACTAAAAAGGTGTCAATGATAAATCAATACAATGTTGTTCAAGTGGACATCAGGTGGGCATAACAATTAAAATTCTATTGTGTCTCGTGACAGCTGAACGTATACGTTTATCCAATATATTTGATACTGACCTCTTTTGAATTAGAACTCATTAAATACTCGTTATTTCTGAAAATCTATCTGAAGACCAAAGTGTATAATACCTATGGGTATATCAGTTATCTTAATTATCATGAACGTCATCTTGGACGCTAACGTTACTATCGCTAAGCTAAAACAATTGTCGCTAGGTTACGGTTGCTAGACCTGCAATTGGTTGAATTTGGGTAGTGACTCTGCTGTCAAGTTTGTAATTATGCCATGGCTTTCAGGTTAGCTAACCGTAAATATTGCATGAAAGTGTAACATTTTAGAACAAGATAATACGAAAACGTATGACTTTCCGTATCTGGATGTACGAGTATTACCGACTAAACCCGATTTGCACTACACGGCTAAAATACAAACAGTGGCTCATCAATTAAAGTCCGTGACTGTACCTACCGCTGATAACTTATTTGGAATTTTATATTGTTAAACGTTATATTAACTGAAAATTGGCAATATATTCATTAACTGGATATAAAAATAAATCCGTAAAAATTATAAAAAACTTAAAACAAAAAAAATCCTTATCTGAAGTTTTTGTCAATCAATAAACTAAATCTCCATAAAAACCACATACAATACCTACCTATCAAAGACAAGAAAGCATTAAAATTCAAAGACAACAAAGAAAGCATTAACAAGAGTTAAAATGTTAACTATGTATTTAACTCGGAGTTTACAAACTCAACAAATATTGTATTTATTTAACCTGACTATGCGTGCAAGTGGGCCTTACCTATTTAATTAAGTAACTATTTACCTACTAAGGGTACCAAAAAAAAATTTTACTGAAAATATTTAGACCCTCGTCTATCCATTAGCTGTCAGAATTCTCGCAAGTTATGCAACTAGTCGTTATTCTAGAGTCTCCATACGAGAAAACCTCCAACAAAATTTTGTTCTGGTAGATACGTCAGAGTACGTACTTCGTACATTGGTCCGCGGCAGCTGCGCGTACGCACGTAAATAATCGAGTGAAACAAACACGCGTTGATTTAAGAAGTCGTAGATCCAGACGCGGCGGGTGACAATTAAATTAGGACCCGTCACTCTACAGCCTCATCAGCCTCTTATTGACAATAGACTAGAACCATTCTTAATTCAACTTTATGGTACCTACATTTAACATGACACAACTTGATTATCTGTATGTACGTAAAGCTTGATTCACACTGTGCGATTTAACTGCCAGTGGCACCAAAAGTTTAAGCAACGATACAAGTTGGTGATTTGTTGCTTCAATTTTCCGGTAGGGCATACATTCTCTTTGTTATTCTAAAACACAGAGTTCTTGCACATTCTAGGTAACAGCAACAGTTACGGTTCAGATTAGAAATTAAATTAACGGCCTCGACTCATGGAATTTCCAAGGATGTGGTTTAAAACCACAGGGGCTAACAATAACATCTACACTATCACAAATTATTTGAACTAAAAATAACTAGGATAAATATAATTCTCCCAGGAATTAACCTCGTGTTTACAAGTAGGTAATTACGTATGTAAATATTAATGTAAGCATTGCATTCAGGAAAAAAACAGATTTTACTTTCATTAGCAGAATAAATATAATTTTCATATTAGTTATGCAGGCCTGCCTACTGATTAACGGTCTAAATGACCGTTCAAGATTAAAATAATGCATAACCTGATTGATTTTGAGATGAATATAGCATTTTCATTTTGATTGTCATTTAGTACCTATTTTCGTGGTTTGATTCATAAGGTTATTATTATTATTATTATTTTTTATTTTTTTTTATTAATCCTAATAGGTTAGCTGGTAACTGCCGAAGTACTGACAATCAGGAAAATTTCCTGTGATCGAATATTGCTACCTAGCCTAGGCACCTTACACTCTATCATAAAGGTAGGTCTGTTATTAGAAGTAAAGATACTCTTCTCGATTTAAAACTAGATTTAGCATAGATTAGTAGGTATGACATCTCTCACATATGAATCGAGATCATAAAAATACTTTTTATAACATAATTGCTCATACCTAGCACCTACACTAATGATTAGGCACATCGGAATTACGTCAAACGTCGGTGTCGGTACAAACATGTTTATGGTCGTGAGTGTCGTGTCGTGACCCGAGCCCCGCGCTCAGGAACGAACAGCGCGATCACAGATAACGTGTTTGTTAATTATAATTATGTTTTAATAAGTATGGTAGTGTTTACCTAGATCTACTACGCAGGGAATCTACTCCTACGTAGGTTGGTAAATATGTAAATGAAAATCGAAATCTAGCAAATGTTCTTTGAAGTAAGATCCGGTGTCAGTCTTAAATAGTCGCGAGCCAGCTCTTCTCAGATTTGAAGAAAAAAATTCCCTTGCAACAAGTCGAATCCATATTAAATCAAGGTGAGCAGATCTCATAATCCAACGCAAGTACCTATTTCCTACAAATCCCCAAAATTACTTGCGATATCCGCAATCCTTTTCCCTTGTAAACTGCATGCCGGCCGTCGTCCAGTGCCATCGCACGGCTATCGGCGTAAGTGGCGCGCCTATCGGCTTCCTCGACGCGCGGCCGCCGGCTCACCTCCCCGCGCGAATAAAACTTATCGCGTGCTTGTCTTACCTACCTCCGTGATACAACACCGACTTACTTACCACACCAACATGCACCTTACCCCCACGTCACAAGAAACACTTTCGAAAGATCCAAGTAAAAAAACAAGTTGGTTTTGTCACAAATTCGAGGACACATAGGCAGCTGAGATGATCTAAATAGGCGGATTCAGTTTTATGACGGCTGATTGTGAGAAATTTCTTTTAGTTTCCATCGGGATGACGCGCCTCAGGAGCTGCGTTATGATACCTAAGGGACGGGCTTATATTGCATACCTTCTGTAGATACGTAGGTAGGTACCTAGTACTTTGATAGTTTGTCAAAGATTTTACATAAATTCTTCACTTTCAATTTACACATGAGCCGCAGAAAAAAAAGTATTTCGTCTGATAATGCATTTATTTCTTTAAAGGGTTACCGACTAGATACATTCACAGCATCAACCCACAATCATTGTCGTAATTATAGATCTCGCATGCATAAATAAACAAAGCAAAAACCGTAATGATACTTTTGAGACAGCTAACCAACGTACCAATTTCACTCGGGCAGATTGTGCCCCTCAGGTTAGATGTATGAGTGGTGGGCGCGTGTTCTCGCAAGGATAAGATAAATGCGTCCGCACACTGTCGGATGCGGCACGGCGCAGGTGTGCGCCATATCTCATAGGCGCGCGGTCAGGGCGCACGCCTAATTGCTGCCCAAATGACGCAGGAATTGACTTTTCGGATGCGAACCGAAATATTGTTACTAGAATATTTTCTTGCGGAATTTTGTTCAATGGTTTATATTTTTTGATTTACCCAGTAAATGCAGCTGCCTCCTTTCCAAATAGATAGGGTCCATTAATGTTATAGTACCATAGCAGTACTTGTAGCATTCAAGGAATACGTGAGGAAGTAGAGTAAAAATACTAACATGTTATAAAAATAACATACCTATCGTATTTACCAAATATGGTTATCCTTTTAATTGGGAAACCTAGCCATAATCAAACGAAAACAAATTAAATTAAAACAAATGTATAAGTATTCCAACAAAAATCACATAAACAAGGACAATAAATTGGCAACACATGTAGCTCGCGGCAGGACGCGCGGGCGGTACGACGCGCGGGCGACATCGCGCGGGCGACATCGCGTGGGCGGCACGACAACTTTGTCAAGCGCGCTAATTGTTGTTCTAATTTGTTCAGAGCACCGCGACACGCAAGGTGATATTTTAACGTGCCCGAATTTATATGTAAATGTGCAAACTTCCAGCTGAGTTTTGACGGCTACCTACGCACATAATTTTCGTTTGTCCAAGTTATAAATTACTCGCCCCCAACGACTGCCCTCGTGTGATTTGAATATTATTAAATCTACATTAGAGTGTCTTGTCCTGTTGTGTGTTGTGAGTAAGTTTCTACTTGGAAGGGTTCGCGATTATACGTCCGTTTGTTCCAATTTGTTTAAAACTTGACGGTAAAGTCTAGCCCAGACTCGTAACAAATAGGTAGGTAATAATAACGTATTATAAGTAATTATGATATAATAAGTAATTTTATATTATAATTGTAATGATAAATACTCGTATAGTCGCGGTTTGTGCACCATCTCTTCTGACCAATTTGTACGCCACGATACGCGGCTGAACATGATAGAACATTTCTGTATTTAATATCTTGCATGCAATGTATGTACACCGTGTTCAAACAAATAAATAAACTTACTTACTTAAATAAATAAAAACTTGCCGTAACTGGCGAAATCTGGGTGTACCTACTATAGATACACCTCTGCCTAACCCTTCGGGAAAAACGGCCGTGATTTTAGTTTATGTAAAAACTTGAGTGTCATACTCATATCGTATAATTTTGATTCGATTTAGTTTCCTATTTCAAATACCTAAGTGTCTGGGGAGAACTGAGAAACTTGATACTGTCCCGAACAAGAGCATACATATGAACCTTGTTCAGGGTATTCGGCACCAGAGGTAGGGTCCTTAATAGCCATTGAAACTGAACAGAAACGTGAGTGGACAAATTGGAGCGGCCTGGGTCACGATAAGGGCGCCGACCACCGCGCCCAAGGAAAGGGAACCGTCCATAAACAACAGGCGACTCGCTCCCAATTAATAAAGCAGCCAACACTGAAGTAGTGCAATTAATTCTGTGCCTTCGGAGATTTTAATAGTTCACATAAATCAGAGCGGCGCAAGCGGCCGGTGGGTTAATCGCCGTTTAATATGCCGGACGGTCCGATCGGCCATCGCGCTATCTCATAACAAATGTAGCTCACTATCAACAGATAAGGCACGAATCACGATACGTGATCCACAAGTTCGGCTATTACTTACTTTTGGAGACGTTTCTGTTCAGTACAACTGTAACGCGTTGCGAGTCAGGTTGACATTTGGTTCAGTACAACTGTAACGCGTTGCGAGCCAGGTTAACATTTGGTTCAGTACAACTGTAACGCGTTGCGAGCCAGGTTAACATTTGGTTCAGTACAACTGTAACGCGTTGCGAGTCAGGTTGACATTTGGTTCAGTACAACTGTAACGCGTGGCGAACCAGATTAACTTTTGATTCAGTACAACTGTAACGCGTTGCGAACCAGGTTAACTTTTGGTTCAGTACAACTGTAACGCGTTGCGAGACAGGTTAACTTTTTTTCCAGTACAACTGTAACGCGTTGCGAGCCAGGTTATCATTTGGTTCAGTACAACTGTAACGCGTTGCGAGCCAGGTTTACATTTGGTTCAGTACAACTGTAACGCGTTGCGAGTCAGGTTGACATTTGGTTCAGTACAACTGTAACGCGTTGCGAACCAGATTAACTTTTGATTCAGTACAACTGTAACGCGTTGCGAACCAGGTTAACTTTTGGTTCAGTACAACTGTAACGCGTTGCGAGACTGGTTAACTTTTGATTCAGTACAACTGTAACGCGTGGCGAACCAGATTAACTTTTGATTCAGTACAACTGTAACGCGTTGCGAACCAGGTTAACTTTTGGTTCAGTACAACTGTAACGCGTTGCGAGACAGGTTAACTTTTTTTCCAGTACAACTGTAACGCGTTGCGAGCCAGGTTATCATTTGGTTCAGTACAACTGTAACGCGTTGCGAGCCAGGTTTACATTTGGTTCAGTATAACTGTAACGCGTTGCGAGTCAGGTTGACATTTGGTTCAGTACAACTGTAACGCGTTGCGAACCAGATTAACTTTTGATTCAGTACAACTGTAACGCGTTGCGAACCAGGTTAACTTTTGGTTCAGTACAACTGTAACGCGTTGCGAGACTGGTTAACTTTTGATTCAGTACAACTGTAACGCGTTGCGAACCAGATTAACTTTTGATTCAGTACAACTGTAACGTGTTGCGAACCAGGTTAACTTTTGGTTCAGTACAACTGTAACGCGTTGTGAGTCAGGTTGACATTTGGTTCAGTACAACTGTAACGCGTTGCGAGCCAGGTTAACATTTGGTTCAGTACAACTGTAACGCGTTGCGAGCCAGGTTAACATTTGGTTCAGTACAACTGTAACGCGTTGCGAGCCAGGTTAACATTTGGTTCAGTACAACTGTAACGCGTTGCGAGTCAGGTTGACATTTGGTTCAGTACAACTGTAACGCGTTGCGAGCCAGGTTAACATTTGGTTCAGCACAACTGTAACGCGTTGCGAGCCAGGTTAACATTTGGTTCAGTACAACTGTAACGTGTTGCGAGCCAGGTTAACATTTGGTTCAGTACAACTGTAACGCGTTGCGAGCCAGGTTAACATTTGGTTCAGTACAACTGTAACGTGTTGCGAGCCAGGTTAACATTTGGTTCAGTACAACTGTAACGCGTTGCGAGCCAGGTTAACATTTGGTTCAGTACAACTGTAACGCGTTGCGAGTCAGGTTAACATTTGGTTCAGTACAACTGTAACGTGTTGCGAGCCAGGTTAACATTTGGTTCAGTACAACTGTAACGCGTTGCGAGTCAGGTTAATATTTGGTTCAGTATAACTGTAACGCGTTGCGAGCCTGGGTAGCTTTTGACGGTTATCACGAGTTTATTCATGTGCCTACACTTCCGTATAGTTACAAAGTTTCAGCTGTTAGTTATTTATCATTCTTGACGTCATCGTCAAAAGAGTAGGTATCGAACAAACACGTTTTCCTGATTTTGATACTCAAAAAATTAATTTATCATATTTCCAGTAAAATACACAGGAATGTGTTGTTTTGCGATAAAATAATACGAGACTGCTTATAGGTACCTAAAATTATCTACATATTTTAGTGCAGGGCGGGGAGTTTGGAAATTCAATTCGAGCCAGACTTCACTTCTCGTTAAGTGGTTATATCCCCTTTAACAGTGGACAGAGGAGGGCTAGTGGACACTAAACACAAGGTGCACGGGGAGTGCGAGGGGTGTGAGCGGCGCGCGGGGGGCAGGGGAGGCAGGGTAGGTCGGTGGAGATACGACGACACCTCTGGATATTGAATTTGCGGCGGCAAGCGACTCTCAATTGTTATCTACCGCTGCAAGGTCGCCCCCAATAGCCGGACAGGTACTACAGCCCTTTCTTTTACAATAGGGTTGCCTCTGTAACTACTTGCAAAATTACTTTTATGTTGTTGATGGGGACATAGTACTTTCTCCTGATTAAACATATGCATCAACCATCTTATAGGTTATCTATCTTTCAGCACATGAGCCAACTATTAGACAACATGGTAAAATTTCTTACTTCGCCTCTATGAACGAAAATAAGTGACTCGCAGGAAAATACATTTGAATGTCAAGTAAGGTAAACAATATCGAGGCAATACACAGGAATGAATAATATCGAATCGTATCATAAATCACTCGATGACATGAACATTCGATACTTACAGAACTCATTGTATTGTCGGTCATTTATTTCTTATGTACGTCAAACAATGTAATGTCTGCCCCAGATTGGGTACAAAGGAACTTGGATAGGAACTGAAATCATTTAAATAAAAAACGTATACGCGTGATTAAGTCGGAACAACAGCCAAGGGAACACATACGTTTGAGAATAATTAGTGTAATATCATCAGTCGTCACTTCAACAATGTTTTACAAATTCAGCAAAGAATCTGTAATCAAGATGACTGGAGTGGCTCCGAAAGTTTAAACAATATAATTGAACAATGTGTTCGCAGTAGGAGTGCGCGCCAGCCCTGGCCCGTCGGCGGCTCGCAACAGCGGTCATTGGTCAATTTATTTCTTGCGCCTGCCGGGGACCGCAGTTATCATGATTGAATTAAGTAACTCCGCTCTGAATTGCACCCGAGCCTCCCGTGATTTAGGGACAGACCGCTTTGTACCCAACACACCTCCAACGGAAATTGCCGGCAAAAAGGGAATTTGGAATTTTAATCGTGGGAAATGTACGGAACAAAACCGTTTGTCCGACCGGCTGAGTTTATTTAAGGTTAATTTGGACGAGTTGATTTGAGCGGTCAGTTTTAGTTTGCGACCAATCGGGGTCAACCTCCCCTCGCCAGTTCACCGAAGCAGTTCGATTCGAAAACAATGATTTGGTTTTGATTTGTTTGAACTGAAATCCAGTGTTGTGATAATGCGCGAAACTTTTAGTTCCCTGCCCCACTAAAATAACATTCGTTTTGAAATGTCTGATGACTGATGAAGCATTAACTTATAGGACACGACTTTTTTAATTTACATTTATATTTCAGATGCATACTACGAAAACGATTGGCAAAAATAATTAAGTTAATGAACCCGAACAAAAGTAACTAAAGTCCAATTTTCCAAACGTTCAAAGGTAAATCGTAGCAGTGTATTTCCCGATCACGTAGCACCGTAGCGGTTCACCGTCGTAACTCGTAGCAGCGTAGCTAAGCACCGTAGCAAGTTCGTAGCTGTCACGTGCTACGGAGGTTGTTAATTGAATCGCACCGGCCGCTGAGAGGTGGCTTAACCTTACTAATGCTCTGTAGTTACAAACTTTTCACTTAAATAACTTTGATGCAAGTTCATGCTGGACCCACGGTAATGTTATTATAAAAGTATTAAGGCACTAAATTAAGGTAGGTAACCAGTTATGCTACGATAGATGTGTGAGTTATTAAAATACAATAAACATTAAACATATGAAAGTATGCATGTTCGGAAGCCTACATTAATTAGTTAACTCTTCTTCTGAGGTATGTGTACGCGTGGTAGGCATGTACGAGTTCTCGAGCTCTACTTTATACCTACGCTTCATCACATCAACATAATTATTAATATCTACAGATTGGTTTGCGGCCACAGCCATATATTTTGACGTGCAATAATATTATAATTTATGAAGCTTGTAAACAGCAAACAGTAATATACAGGAGAGCAAAAATTACTGAAACAACATTAAACCTACTGTGACGTCATACCAACATGTTCGCCAGAGCTGTTCCTGTGAGAAGCTGTTAAGATAATGTTACAGTCTCCGCATTACTATTCAGGATCAGGCTATATTTATTGCGAACTATAAGCACCTATAAATAAGTGGGTTATTTATGACGCTGTGAGGATTTGCAGTCGAAGCCTTCTCGTAAAACTGAAGCTTGCTGCCGCACGCGTCGATGGCTGCCTCACGTCAAATTATTCCATTCCATTTTAGACGAAATGTATACAGAGCAAACATGAAAAGAGAACAAAATTAAGCATTAGCGCGGGACGCAAGCCATGAGCGGTAGCGATTCTAGTACGATACTATTAGAAATCACAGTCTAACTGAGTATTCTAATATGTTTCTTCTTTATAAATTCTTATCATATGTATAGATAACCAAAACTAAGAAGAAAGTAATCTAAGATATTACAATATCGTATCTATTTTAGATATGGTAATCAAGTTGCCTAGAAGAAATCGCAGAAAGCGATGATGCAACCCATTGTATATTTTGTAGTGTTTGGTTCATTTTTTGTTATGTATTTTTGTGGTTTACAATAAAGTTATATACCTACATGTAAATAAATAATATTGGTAGATGCAGTTCATTCTGTGTGGGACGCAGTGCAATAAATAGATTTCAAAATTAAGTTGTAGTTACCTAACAGTAGTCTGACTAAAAACATATTACACAAAATGGTACCATAGCATATAAAACTATGATACTCAAACCATGAAAAAATTTAATGAACTAGTGTGAAGGTACCTCCGGCCTGCTATCCATAACCTCTTTCTCTTATCCACATGTGTCGGTTCCCTGTGATCGGGCAGGAGGCGGCGCGCGAGGGGGCGCGAGGGGGCGCGAGGGGGCGCGGCGGCTCGCGGGGAGACGACATCAATAATCCTCCTTGTTATTCTTATGCAAATGCCCACGGTACGATAATAAGTGGAACGCGAATCACCAGACGTTACACAGATTGGAAGAATTCGCTGACAGCCGGCCCGATACACACGAGGCGAAATTTTCAGCGACTCCGAAAATTTCCAAGTATAACCGAAATCATTGGTACCTAGTCATTGTTTTTTAATTTGTATTTTTAGATCTATTGACTTTTTCAACCAGTGTCAAATGTTTTCTGACGTTCCCGTCATCATCGTTAATAGATAAATGACCGTAAGAGATAATGGCTAAAATACATTGTTTTTCGAACTAGCAATCTATTTTCTTCAACATATATTCTCAAAAAACATCTACCAGCTTTTCTTAAACATGCCAAATATCAGCTACTCTTATTTTACTTTCTTCAAGAATCAGCCCGTGTGTGTGCACAGAGCGCGGGCGTGCGTACAGAATGGAGTCAGCGCGTAATGTACGAGCGATACTTATTTGTTTAATCAGTGCACGTCATTGTAACGAGGCTCGGTAGTATTTCTCGTTCGACGCTCAAGTGTTGTAACCTATGAGCCGAGCAGGCCGGGGAATATCGCGGTAATACCGACAAGAGGTACCTACGCTGCGACGCATATTACAGAAAATTGGTATCGATCGAGTGATGAAAGTAGTGTATTGGTAAATGATATAATAAGGAATGGTCTAACTAGAATGTTTTATGTAGTTGTAAAACTCTTTCTAAAAGGGATATTAGTGTGAAATAGCACATCTACATATTACATAGTCATCATTATCAATCCAGCCGAAAGACGTTCACTGCTGGACATAGGCCTCCCCCAAGCACCGCCACTTCGATCGGTTCTGTGCTTCTCTCATCCAACGGATTCCTGCGGCCTTCACCAAGTCATCGTTCCACCTTGTGGGAGGCCTTCCAACGGCCTTATTCCGATATTAATAAAAACAGATCAGAACACGAAGAATTTATGAATGACGAGGAAGAGATCACAAACAACGCCATCGCACCTGATTATTTTAATGAATTAATTTTTAACGATAAAGTACAATTATTGTGGTCATAACTAAACACTACAAAATGGTGCTGTATTAATCCAAAAACGTTTTAACTACGTAATAAATGCATAAGACAAACAAGCGCTTATCAATCAACAACAAATGACAAACCCCGAAATGAATAAAAAAAGGAAGTTATTTTTCTGCTTTATATATTTGTTAAGTTATAAATAGCCATATGATGTACGAGGTACGGCGGACGCGTGGAACTCACACACAGACACCCACACACACAAATGCACGCGCGCTGGTCGCGTTATCTGCGCTCGATACGCGCGGTCAGGGGCCAGGGGCGCGCAGTAGCCGTGAGTTTGTACATCCCTCACCTTACAGAAGCTAATAGAATAGAATACAAAAATAATGCTCCAGAGATCTGCTTCTCTTTATATCAAATACATATTTTTTAAAGATGACGACCAGGCGAAAACTTTATTTATTTGGACTGTTCTGGGAGAGATTATGGTATTTGTTCTATGTATGTAATGCAGCTGGTAAAAAAAAATGAGATGACCTCTTAAAACCCGCTGGCGATTATTACCTAAAAAGCTTAGGAACTGAGAGGTGAGGTTAAAGATCTTATTGGATTTTATAAAAACATACTTTTGCACCAATGATTAGACTATACCTATTTAAAAAAAAAAACGCTTTTAAATGGTGTTCCGATCTATGAATGACACCGCTAGCGCACTGCGCGTACGCAAATGCACCGATATGCCACACCGATACGTCGTATGAATGAGTGCGGCAGATAACTCACACACAACAACGCAGCGTACGTACACGCTCGTGCACACACACATGCGTGACGGACAGCCGTCGTGCGTTATCTGAAGTGACGGGAATTTTACCTTATTGCGCCGATAGCAGATCCCATCCAACTGCTGATTGGCTCACCGATCGTTAAGCTAATGTGATACGGGATTGTTAGAAAATAAGAAGTTATAATCAGCCGCTAATTGGAATAAAGTCTGAACTGGATTGACGTAGGTAACACGGTTACGTGACAAAGTAAATACCTCCCCACATGATACTGTTCTAGAATGGTTACATCGGATAAAGACAAAAGATTCTCTGTGACGACGATAGCAGACGATAATAATTGGATGACATGAATGAAGTTCAATCACAATCTGCGAATATGATACTATGTATTTACGTTACTTGCTTGCTTGTAGACAGAATATTGATACTTGAATACATAATAGTATCATGAAATTGATACATGGAAAAAAGAAAATATAAAAAACTTACTAAATAAATCAAAGCGCCATCCGATGGCATAAATTTATTAGAGAAAATGTTAAACCTTCAGAAGTTTTAGCAGTTTCAATCAGTTAATTTTTTTAAAGAACCCGCCATGTGATACTTCCACACTAGCCATTGAAATTAATGGTCTAGATAAGATAACCATTTATTTGCTCAACATGAGTATACAACACAAACTGTCAGCGTGCAAGAGATGTTAAAAGTAAAGATAAAAACCGATCATCACGCGCCTTAAACAATGGCATGCAAATATTAATAAAATAAAGAATAATGTCACTCCGAGTCTAATTATTAAAAAAATTCATGATATTAGAGATCATTAAAAATAAAAAAAAATTATCACTTTCTTTTTGAACGCTCCATCACTTAACTACTTCCAGCTTTTAGGTAGTTTATTATAAATTTTTGGACCCATGCAAAAGACACTTTTCCACATAAGTGCCTTTCTGTATAATATTGATATAGGCAAAGACTATTGTCACTTCTATTACGAGGAAATCGATCTCCCATGCTAGAAAAGAGGTGAGAGTTGGATCTTAAGACGGGAAATCGTGAAATAATGGAATACGTCACATTCATTAAAGTAGGTAATTTGAAAAGAACGATAAGATATCAAAAACAACACAAATATTTGGACAACATTAAGCCACATAAAACCAGTTGCAATTTGAAATTAATATTACAAACTAAAGAATATTTTAAAAGCATGCTTCCGCGGATACTATACCGCGAACATTATGATATCTTGGCGAGGCCCGTTGCACCTGTTTCATTAAATTTGTCTAAAAATAAGAGGCGTTCACATATAAAGCTTTTTATACTAGTTGAATGTTTGAATAAAGCTGTCACAACGACGTGTTTATAGAGAGCTTGTCACTACGACTCACAGGGACGGACTCTGGAACGGTTACAGTTTTGTTATCTTGAATTGACATACCTACCATTAACGATATCTTAAAAAAAAAAATGAACAATGATCAGCACTTGTTTTAGCTTTATATGTTTGAATTAATATATACATGTTTACGTGTAGTCATTTTGATTTTATTTTTAGTTTTAGTTTATTTATAGGTACTACGTTTGTACGGAGACACAAAGATCTATTCAGAACAGCAGCAGAGGTAAGCTCTAGGAATCGGCGTGACCAATTTAGACTTGTTTTAGATGGAATCCCTCGATTAACAAAATATAGTAAGAGCTGTTTAGCTATGGCTGTACGTATATATAACAAATTACCATGTAAACTTAAATTACTAAATAGCAGACTGTTTAAAATTCATTTGTTTAAATGGCTAAATGATAATATTTTTTATAGCATTAAGGAATATCTTGAACATAAGTTGTGTTAATAATTTTGCATGCTTTAGTCTTAAGCAAAACATGTATGATCTCATCCTTAACTCATGTACCGCCTTTGTATACCATGTTTTAGGCAAATAAATAAATATAAATATATAAATATAAATAATTTATTTAATTAAAAAAAAAAGAGAAAAATTTGACTATAATATAGGCCAGTGACGCTTATACCAATCATGTCAAAAAACTTTTAGGAAATTATGCTGAGAAAGCTTCAAGACTTTACAACCAGTCATCGTATACATACCTACTTAAAGATGAGCAATTTGAGTTTAGACAAAATAGTAGGTACCGTACCTACTACTTCATTGGCATGTTTCAATTTGATCAAAATTGTCACCCGGGCAGCAATTGGTACGCCATTATTGATGGCTTACCAATTGCTAGGATATTCCTAGACATGAGTAAGGCGTTCGCTTTTATGGACCACTAATTGCTTTTACACTATCTAGAAAAATATGGGATAAGAGGCAAAGCCAATGACTGGTTGAGATACTACCTAAATGACAGAAAACAATGTGTGGAATCTCTAAAATCCATAGTAACAAAAAGATGATAAATCTCGACAAAATAATTTTGGACTGCCACTGGGCAGTGCATTGGGACCTTTCTTATTCCTCATTATATTATATATACCTATATTAACTGCCAACCCGCTTGGAATACAAAATTACCAATTCCCGAATCGAAAATCGGGTCAAAATATTTGTTTTATTTTTAATTATTTACGAAAGAAATTCTCGCATGTTCTTAATTCGTTGAAGGTGGTACGCTCCTGGCTCCGTGCTCCAGCACTAGGTGAACATGACGACAGCGATGCAATAACTCGCGAGTGCAGCCGTCAGTCGGCACATCAATAACAGGCACATTGCACAACGCGACCATTGCGCGTAATCTATGCGCTTCACCTACACTGCGCCGCCATGTAATTATTATAATTGTGTAAAGCTGCGCATTCGTGGACTGACTGTCGCAGTTTAATAAAAAAAAACAGCTCCACCCTCAGGACCACCACAACCCATATCGTGACGGTGATCCATTACCATCAGGCGAATGGCATACTTACTACTATAATCGCCTTTATCTTTCTCATATTTTTTAAAGTTTTCAGTCCTTTATTGATCATTCCAAAAAACTAAGCTTATTCCTGCTATCCATCCAATGTCATACCAACCACTGATCCATCAAACTTCCAGACAAACCCTACAGGTCAGTAGGAGAAGGTATGGCGAAGGCGGGATGAATGTCCTTTGGTCATTGTAGGTATGCAAAGTAAGTTGACGATGAGAAAAGTTCATGGAAACTTGAAAGAAGTTGAAATATTATGCAGGTAATATGTAGCTGAGTTGGTTCATAGATACGGTTATTTTAACATGGAAAAACACAAGTAGAAAAATAAATATAAAAATAAACTATTCCTCCATTAGCTTTTCCGGATCACAAAAACGGTTCGTGAACAGTAATCTTTATACGCCCACCACTCGCGGTGAAGTAGGAGCATTGTTTGATAACTTATTTAACTGGAACACGAGTTAACTGACGTACCTAAATATTCTCAAATTAAAATAGCTTGCGTTAAACTGACCCACACCTAAGTATGTATTTTATAAATTGCAACGTCATTCTGAGCAGGTACTTACCTATATATCAGAACTACGTAGCAAACAAAAGTTTTTTTAAATAGGCCCTTCTAGTTTATGTGTAAAAGCTTCTAAAACAAGCATATAAGTATTTGGTTATTTTAAAGGACATCATCAACAACAACATTGTAAATCTCTGATCAACAAAACAAATAGAAACAGAAAATATCTTGGCACTTTTACAATTCACTAGTACCTATGTATAAAGAATGTAAACAACAAATTAATGTCGCAATCAGAAACTTGAATAATATCAGAATTCTTTACCGATGTGGGCAAACAATGAACGATTTTTGAAGTGAAAACTTCTTTAGCGGAGTTGTGCACTTTTTTTAGGATGGGTAAAAAATTTTAAACACGCGTCAGGACACGTGACCTGTTCGAAAATTGGTAAGACGGAGGGAGAGTAGAAATGTTGTAGACAGCGCAGTCTGTTTTTGTATGCCCAAGTGACGGCAGAGCATGGAGAACATTATAAAACATGTATGACATCTATACCCCTACCCATGTTGGCAAAAAATAAATGATTTGATTTGATTTTTATTTTATTTTTTTGGAATTTTTTTATGGAGCTACAGCTTTAATTCGTTCTTGTACTTAGTTTTCACTTCTACCGACAGTCTCCAAAGACTGCCCGATGTTTTTTTTTTATACTTTGGTCTATGTAAAACGATTAGAGAAAATATTAGCAATCTGTTTCAACATCTCCGAATTTTCTGGCAGACACTGACATAGGTACCTACTTACCTACTTATTCTATTTCACTACATTTAATTCTATTTCATCTTCATTATCTCGTTGATAGTGCCTATTTGAACACTATAAAAAACTTTTTGGAAAAAAAAAAACAACCGACTTCCAAAAAAAAACACTACAAAGTGAAAAATAAATTAAATCACCGACTTCCGAAATTAAAGTTATTTTTCACTTTGTAGTGAAAAATAGTAATTATACCGAATAAACGCAATATATGAACAAAATTAACGCAATGTGTCGAGGAAAGTCTCAGCATTGAGCATCTTCCATTTGCTGGTCCGCATTTGCCAAGAGTGCTGGGTATGCTATTTACTTTTGGTCTGGGTCATGCTTATATGACGAGTGACATGATCAAAACAACAGTGGTGCCTGTACCTGTTTTTTTTTTTTGGAAGCCGGTTTTTTTTTTGGAAAAAGTTTGTATTTCCACTTTTTTGTTCAAAGTCAAAGTCAAAGTCAAATCATTTATTTCAAATAGGCCCTTGAAGGCACTTTTGAACGTCAAAATTTACAAAATAAAGTATTGATTCTACCGCCCCTTCCAAAAGGTAGTTTTCGTATGGAGAAGAATGGGCAAGAAACTCCACCGTTACTCTTTTTAAAATGTTTTACAATATTTTGTATAGGTACATTATTTATATAATTATATGTGAAGACGATGCACCTAGAATAAAATTACTGTATAAAGTAAAAAGAATTTAAAGTCGAGCAAACGACAGATAAATTAATTATGTGGTAGATACATGGTGTTCACATATTCACAAACATTGTAAAAATAGACGAATCTACTAAAAAATTACAATTAATAAGTCAGTGTGTGAGGAAGTAATCACAGGATGTACTCGTAAAATCAATGTCATATAATAAAAAACAAATACAATTAAGTAAGCAACCAGTTTGATTTTGTCTAGACTCTAAATTGTCCTATGGAGCAGGACCAGCATGTTTCCAAGCATTCTTATCTTGGATATAATCCTCTAATCTGTAATATGCTTGTTTACAAAGTGTACTTTTTACATGAGTTTTAAATTTTCTTTCATTTAATTGTAATAAAAAAATAGTTGGACCTACCCCACACAAATTCGAATACCACTACCTGCTATGCAAATAACAGTGACAGGAAGTTATCATCATATCATCCATATACTTAAACTAAGTGGGAAAAAAATACGTATTGTAAAAGGATTGTCTTCAAAGATACCACATGTTTTAATGACAATACTTTAATCTAAAATAAAATAGTCACACACGAAAAATCTCACGTCATTTAAGATGTAAACCTAGCTGCCATTCTGACAGAATCACTTTAGATCGCATGCGCGTCATACGCGCATGGCACGCAAGCTATGAAACGCTGAGGAGCGTGCTGGCACGTTACAGGCTCCCCCTCTAGTCCAAACATTACGTCCTCGCGTTTGGAGTAGTACAAAACAAAAAATAAAAACGCTAACGAACTCTGTGAATTTAAGATTTACGCGGGCGGCCTCTCTTCCGCTTCCCTTGCAAAGGGGGTTGCGCCTGCCCGATAAAAGGCGTAAGTTGAGAAGCATGATATTTCCCTAATGTCTCCCCCCCATGGACACGCTCGAGATTGTAAGTCGCACTACTCAATACCTCGCGTATCCGGTACGGCCCATCACGCCTGGGAATAAATTTGGGAGTTTGCCCTCGACCAGCATCATTAGCCCCTTGGGTTTTGAGCAACACCAAATCACCTATTTTATAATCAGGTGCAGGACGGCGATGCTCGTCCGCGTACTTTTTCTGAGTCTGCTGCGCCTTCTCGTGGACGTCTCTTGCGTCCAGTAGGACAGTCGACAGACGCTTAAGAAAAGGCGTCACGTTTGCTATAAATTTATCACTATCTACAATAGCGCGCATGTCGTTAACGACATCTGCGGGAGTGCGTAATTCACGCCCGAACGTTACCATAGCAGGCGAATAACCTGTGCTATGAGTCACGGCTGAGTTCATGGCAAACCTTACGGCCGCCAGGTGAACATCCCATGTTGAGTGTTCCTGACCCACGTGGATGGCAATCTGCGGTTTCAGGTCGCGATTTTTGCGTTCAACGGGGTTCGCTTCAGGGTGATAATATGGTGTCAGCGCTTGGTCGATACCGAAGATAAAACACACCTGTTGCATAATTTCACTTATGAATTGTACCCCGTTGTCGCTGATCATTCTCCGAGGAACACCGTATCGCAAGAAAACCTCATTAATCAGGATCTCGGCGCAGTCTAAACTAGTTGCGTTCTTCAAAGGGAATAATTCCACCCAACGTGAACAGACGTCTTCAACAATCAAGATCCACTTGTTACCTGACTTAGTCTGCGGAAGTGGTCCGAAAAGGTCTACAGCAATGACTTCAAACCGCTGCGTCACGGCTGGTGACTGAACCAGCCCAGTTGGTTTACGAGTGTCTACTTTGTACCTTTGACAAGGGACACATTCCTTAATATAATTGGTGACGAACGTCCTCATACCTGGCCAGTAATATCGCAAAGCGATACGCTGCAAGGTACGTTCAACGCCTAGGTGACCGGCGGTGGGTGCGTCGTGGTAGTCAGCGAGAACTTTGCTTCGCTCACTCGACGGTACCACTAGACGCGCATCATCGTTCTCACTCGTCTCCGGTCCATATCTATAAAGTACACCATCGGAGATGACGTAGCCGCGATCGGCCCACGCTCTCCCCCTAAATGGTTCGTCTGATGCCTCTAGATCTTCTATAATCTTGCGGACATCGGAATCCTCCAACTGGGTTTCGCGGTAATCGCGGGCACCCCTAGTTGGAATATCAACTACAATTTGGCATAAATCGCAATCTACCTCGTCAGTACAGGCCGGGCGTGAGAGGGTGTCGGCGACCACATTGGACTTACCAGGGGTGTACTCGATGCGTAAGTTATACGACTGTAGAGTCAATGCCCACCTGGTCAAGCGTCCGCTCGGTGACTTGACGTTCATCAACCACTTCAAAGGCTGATGATCCGACTTTACGATGGTCTCAGCGCCCTCTATGTAGCCGCGGAATTTAGTTACCGCCCATACTACTGCCAAGGCTTCCCTTTCTGTAGTCGAATAGTTCTGTTCAGCTTGGTTTAACAGACGGCTGGCATATTCAATAGGGCGCTCATCGGGTCCCTCCCCCTGCATTAGAACTGCTCCGAGACAGTAGCCACTACTGTCTGTCCTGAGGGTAAACGGTAGGTTCTCGTCAGCCTGACGTAATATGGGTGCAGACACAAGCAGTAACTTTATATTGTCAAATGCAGACTGCTGTTCAGACGACCAATGCCAATTACTATCCTTCTTTAAAAGGGCGGTCAATGGCCTCGCTATTTCAGCGTAGTTAGGTATGAAGCGTCTGAACCAACTAGAAGTCTGCAGAAAGCACTTCAAATGAGTAAGGTTCTTAGGGGCGGCCATATTATTAATGGCAGCCGTCTTACCAGGGTCAACCTGGATCCCGCCGGGAACAATGAGATGTCCTAAAAACTTGACAGAGCCCCGGGCGAAAAAACTTTTCTCGCGATTGACTCTTAAGTTAAATAGTTCAAGCCGGTCAAACACAGCTTCAAGGTCCTTAAGATGCTGATCGAAGCTGTCTGACAGGATGATCAGGTCATCTAAATAACATAGGAGGGACGTGTCTTGAAGGTTTGACTTGAACCTATCCATCATTCGCTGAAATGTGGCGCCAGAGTTACGTAGGCCCATCGGCATCCGCTTGAAACGGTATGTGCCAAACGGTGTAACAAACGCAGTCTTGTCACGATCCTCGGGAGCTACAGCAACCTGGAAGTAACCTGACCGAAGGTCAAGGGTTGACATGAAGTTGCTGGTTTTGGCCGCGTGGAGAACGTCATCTATCCTCGGAAGTGGATACCTATCTGGCTCTGTGACTGCATTCAATTTGCGGTAATCAATGCAGAGTCGCGTACCTCCGTCCTTCTTGGTCACCATGACCACGTTGGCTGCCCATGGAGACTCGCATTCTTCTATCACGTCGGCACTCAGCAGCTTGTCTAACTCCTTCTCTAATATCAGCCTTTTGGCTGGTGATAATCGGTAGGGGGGAGAAGCTATTGGTTCTTGTTTCTCTCCTACCTTGATATGATGTGTGGCGAAAATCGTAGGTTCGCCCTCTGCAGAAAAGCGTTCGGCATTCTCAGCAATTAGATTGTTCAGCTGGGTGCGTTGCTCGGCTGACAAATGCATGCCTTCGTCCTCTCGCAAATACAGCTGATGTGCCTCCACGCATGGAGCTTCCGCATAATTCGACAATACATGACTAGGGGTTTGAACAAAATCGTACCTGCTTTTGGGATCGTCGACAAAACTCCAAGACAACTGAGGCAAGTTAAGTACAATACCTGCATTGGTAATAAAGTCGCGGCCCAATAGAGTTCTCGAATCTGCCCCAACAATAACTAAGAACGTGGTCAACACATCGCGTCCCTGTATCTTCACATTACACTTACCGCTGAGAACCATGCGCACAGTTCTCGATCCGTCGCCTAGAGTGACGGGGCGTCGAGTTTCTACAAACTCGGTACCAGCATCCATCAATACTCGATAAAGCGACGGGCTAGCGAGGCAATGCGAAGCACCTGTATCAATAAAAACCACCCCTTCGGAATTTCCGATAGTAATGTTAACCAAGGGCCAACACTGGTCGGGGGCAATGATATCCGCGCTAAAAATAGTTACAGGCTCTGCTGACCCCCTATTATTGGGTACATGACTCGATAAATATTCGACAGCCATGTCGACATTATGTGATTCGGAAAAAGTCGAGTTCGACATTATTTTCGAATGATCAGAATAGGAACGTTTCTCAGAATAGGCCTCTTTGTCAAAATTATAGAAACACGGCCGATCAAAAAATTGGTCGGGATGAAAATAATGCGACTCACAATCTCGTTCGTGAGTAGGCAGATGACAATTAATCTCAATCGAATTGAAAGATGATGCACCTTTAGTTGAAATGCTTTTACTACTTTGCGAGCATTTATCGCATTTTGACTTTACGACGCCTTGTTGGCCGCAACCATAACAAAACAAACCTTTAATATTGTTTTTGGTATTTTTATATCTCGGATGTATAGCGGTAGCAATGTTTGGGCTAGTGGGGGTATCGTGTACTAAGTCGTTACTAAAAGTTTTAGTTTGCTTACTTACGGTTTTGGTCGGTTTTACTACCTCTACCTCCGCCATGGACTCCTCAACGTGTCGCAGCTTGCATACCATCTCGTCAAGAGTATTAACCGACTCGCGTGGTAGACGTTTACGAATTTTACGGTCCAAGAGTCCGTACACTATGTCCACTTTTGCCTCTTCGCACAACCCGTATGGTAAGGTACTAATGAGTGCCCTTATCTTGCATGCGAATACTTCGCTGCGCTGAGGAACCGTGTGCTCCTCAGCAAACATCTCGCGCAACACCTTGTACGCGGGTTTAACGGTGCCGTACATTCCACGTAGGTGCTTTAGGGCGTCGTCCCAGTCTTGCACGCTTTTCTTGGTTCCCTGCCACCATACCGCCGCCTCGCCGGCGAGTAGCATAGGTAGCCCTCGCAGCGCGTGCTCGTCGCTGACCCCGGCGCAGTCCTTGAACACCTGCACCGCGTCAATAAACGCCTCCAAAACCTCGACTTTTCTCGTCTCACCGTCGAAGCGGGCTGAACACGTACTGAAGTTCCCTCCTCCTGTTGAGGGGTTGGTCCCGAAGCTCGTTGTAGCGCACCCATCGGCAGTCGTCGGTGCAGACGACCGCGCGAAGGACGAAGAAAGAAGCGTCTCTATCAACGTTCTATTGGCCTCCGCCTGAGACCTGGCAAAGGCTTCCATAAATGTTGTGAGCTCGTTGACTACTTGCAACGGTCCCGTCGCTGGTGGCGGCTGCTGCTGCGTCAGCGCCTCACCGGGCGCTTCGGCGCTGGCGACTTCACGGGCCTCGTCGTCCGTGTTGCTCTGCTCCTGGTCATCGGCGCGGTCGTGGCGACGGCCTGTGGCTCGTCTCGGCACGAGCGGCATGACGTAGAAGTAGCAGCGTTGCACTCACAGAACAGTACTCCTAGTGGAGGGTCGCACACCAGCAAAACAATTGGCGATCGTGACAGTTCCAACAAAAACTCATGAAAACGGCGACTGGCGTCGTCGATAATTCGTGGCCACTAGCTGGGCGCCAGTGTAAAAGGATTGTCTTCAAAGATACCACATGTTTTAATGACAATACTTTAATCTAAAATAAAATAGTCACACACGAAAAATCTCACGTCATTTAAGATGTAAACCTAGCTGCCATTCTGACAGAATCACTTTAGATCGCATGCGCGTCATACGCGCATGGCACGCAAGCTATGAAACGCTGAGGAGCGTGCTGGCACGTTACAGTATTATTATTGTAGCCAAATCAAAAACTATCCAAGCCCTTTCGAACAAAAAAACAATTTCCAAAATCGGTTCACAATTGACGGAGAAATCGGTGAACATGCATTTAAAAATAAAACATACATAAAGTCGAACACAACCTCCTCCTTTTTGGAAGTCGGTTAAAAATAGGCGCCGAATATATGTCAAGAATCTACCTGTTGGCATAGACTAATACAGATACGGGTCAGTCCGCAAAGTCAATTATTTATTTATTTATTCATGAATATGAGACAACCATACAGAGTAACTTAATAATAAGCCCAGGATACACCAAAAATCGTTTTGACAATAAAATTTACACAGGTCAACAGTTGGAGAATGTGTGTTGTTGTTGTTGTTGTTG
This sequence comes from Conistra vaccinii, assembly GCA_948150665.1. Lineage (NCBI taxonomy): Eukaryota > Metazoa > Arthropoda > Insecta > Lepidoptera > Noctuidae > Conistra > Conistra vaccinii. The sequence goes on from OX411318.1 coordinate 26,251,252, forward strand.
GTTGTGAATTAAAAAAAAAAAGCGACTCTTCCTACGATACAATAAAGTGCAATTCAGGTCACACAGCGCTAATTACCTACAGTTATATTCACCTAGAACTTGCCTCTTTCTATCGTGTAACTCTTAGATGTTCTGACTACGTTACACTCACTGAATTGGCCCAGCAAGTCGAGCCCGAAGCATACTTGTAGCTTCATACCTAAACTGCGGAGTGTCCCATCTGCATTCATCTGAGCTCTTGGGGTCTTTCGCGAGATTTAAATGTTTAGTTCCATTCACATAATTTACAGTTACAATAATATTAGTTGCCTTGTTACCTTGATTAAGAACCTCGGTAGCTGTTAATGTTCATGAGGCGCAGTGATATAACAGTATTGGTGTCGTCACAGCTTGTGTTGGGGAAATACGTCGTTTAATAATGACAACATACAATAAATACCTGTTGTGTAATTACCAATGTGAATAGCGAGATGCTGTTCCTACCTACACGCGTTCATTAATATAAAACACATAAATGAGTACCTACCTGGGTACTTTCCGTGTCACTTCTACGGAATAAGTAGGTAGTTACATAAGTATTGACACAATAATGAACATAATTTCAAAAACAAATAACAGTTATGTTCAGGTACCTACCTAGTTGCTTTTTATGTAATATGTTGTACCTAGTAGCGTAACTTTTACCTGCTCTATCTATTACCTACAGTGAAGGATCTTTTCTTATAAACATAGGTAAACCAGCAGGATAAATCATTTCTACATAATGATAACCTATTCAGTAGGCAATAATTAATGTCTTAAGTGTCGTCGGATCAATAATTGGTTTACGTCTTTAATTACACATCGCGGATATATTCCTAATTACTGAAGAAATTAAGGAAATAACTAGTATCCAGGTCATGAACTTATCTAGTACGCAGATTCGAAGTCGATTGAGGAAAACAGGTCAGTTTGACGTGCGTGGGCGATACTAACTACGTAGTAGAGACCGGTAGGTTTTCAAAGAAGAAAGACATGCGTAGGTAAGCTCATGTCGGAAGATAAGGTTCAAAAATACGTACACGTAACCCCGGCTTCGAAAAAAATGTGCGTCATTTTTGTCATTATTTCATTCTAGGAGTTAGGAACATCTTCCGGACATTCCTATCTCACAAGCTTTACTGGAAACTTTTTTGATAATTGAGGCCTTTTGAATCAATAATATACATATTAAGTGAAAAATGTACTATTGCGAGACAATTAATATTAATAATTCCGCGCATTTAATCAATTGGAATATAATAATTACACAATTTTATTGTATAAACAGCATTTGGAAAAACCCCTAGATAAGCTACAGAGCTCTACGTACATATACAGAATGAAATAAATGATAATTATTCCCTCTACTTACAGTAACAACAATACATGGATCTAATAATTAAGTTAATTAATATTCTAAAGGTAACCAAACAAATTGCGATTTTTTACTAACAGGCAAAACTAGAAAGAGCTGCCAACCAACTAGGTAGTTCGTCCTGTCCTAACTAACATTAGCGGGTTGTCTGAATCTTAATTGATATTGTTTGATATTAGGTATAAGGGTTGGCACCCGAAACAATAAACGGGCTATTATTGATGAACACATTGGGTCGCCTTTAAATTGGTAATCAAGTAAATAACAAATGCTGGCTTTACCCACAACCTGAAAATAACTTCCAAAGCCATCGCTTTAGCCATATAGGGGGCTCCATATTAGGAAAGGGCATGAAGGTACAGTCTACCCAACATTAACGATTTTGTAATAAAGAGACACCTAATTGATTATTTATAAAGGCTCCCGCAGACAGGTGAGACGCGACAGCGCGATACGGCTCTGGTGGAACAATTTCTATATAAACTTCTCTAAAATTGTTTTATCGGTGTCGCGTCGCGTCTACGCATCGCGTCGCCGCTTCGTGCCTGTTTGCGGGAAGTCGGTTTGGACCAAACGAGTGAATGCACATATCCCCACTACAAAATTAATTTTGTGTAAACAGCGACAGAACATTCTTTCGTTGCGCTATCCTTAATAAAATGTCTTGCTCTTGTTCTGTGCTGGTTTGCTCGAAGCCCACTAATTAGGTTCGTACTCTAATCGTCAGGTTGGTATATATAGATATAGACATAAACGCGAAGAAAACATCTTCATCGTAAACACATATAATGACGCCTGATCCATTTCCTGCACACAGGCTGACCCGCGCGGCCCGCGGCCCGCGATAGCGTCTGAAACACGATTATAACAACAACAAACGTCAAAACTGTAAGGTTAACGCCTCGTACTGCGTCGTATTTAATGGAGCCTTGTCGAAACGGGGCCGGGGTTGAGCGGCTCGGCGAGTTGGCAGCGCTGGGGCGGCAGTCTCGACATAGATAGCGATCGCTATAAGACCGAATTCGGTCGCAAAATCCTAAAGTGGTCCCTAGACGGTTAACATTGAATCGACAAGCAGTGTAGACATAGATAGCGATCACTTTACGACCGAATTCGTTCGCAAAGTCGGATGTAACGTTATTTGGTAGTTTCGATACTCCGAGTTATCGATTGTCATCGGTATTGTAGCGAACTTTGTCGTAAATGATCGATGTTTACGAATATATTTTGCGACCATTTTTGACAGCCCGCAAAGTGATTCGTTAACTCGTATGTAGTCTGTGGTGATTCGTTAAAGATTGTCATTGATGTTGTTAGAAGTTATAGAGGAAGAAATCACATTAAATTTAAAATTATGGCGGAGGCATATTTAGCGTGGGATTTAGTCGTGCTTGAACACAGACGCGACATTATTGAACGACGACAATTCGAAAAAAACCGGCGCGACTGTGAAAATGTTTTAGATTTGGAGGATTCGGAATTTCTATCTTTATACAGAGTGAATAAAGAAATGTTCAATGAGCTCGTCATTGAACTTCAGCCATCTCTGCAGAGACAACGACCTTACGGATTTTCTGTGGAGTTTCAAGTGAGTGTCTGCATTTATCTTTTATTTTTTAAATCCAAATCAATTTTTTTTTGTCTTATGTACTTACTTGTTTCTATTTCCTTCCAAATAGGTACTGACGGCACTCCGATTTTACGCAAGTGGCTGCTACACATAACAAATAAAACAACATAACAATAGTAACAATACAAATAAAATACACGTTTAAAATCAAAAAGTGTTTAATTAAAAAAAAAAAAAAAGTAAAGAAAATAGCAGAAGCCCTAAGAAAATTAACTGAAAAAATTTGATTATTTCACTTTTTTTCAGCTATTTTTATTAAGGCTTCTGCTATTTTCTCATTAGTTTTTGCTGATACGAGCGATGCCTCCGCTTGCATTTTGATTGCATCGCTAATTGTGGCCGCAGCGTTCGCAAACATGATGGACGCCTCCGCTTGCATTTTTGCTGCAGCTGCAAGCATCTGCAATTAAAGATAGATGGATTGAAAAAATGTTTGCAAATTCACTGTAGCATGCTGTTGAATACCACAACATGACATTACGGGATAGGGACGGGATAAATGTTCAGGATAATTAAATTTATGCTAAAACATACCCTCATCGATTCGGCATTTGATTCTGCTACAGCCAGAAAATCTCGCCGTGCAGAGCTGTATTGATCGTCCACATAGAAAAGTGCAATACCTACGCGGTCAAAATGTATGGAACAGCAGATTTTTTTTTAAATAAATGACGAAAAATTTCAACGCAGGGGGGTTCAGAATCATGTACTGAATCCATGGTAACCGGCTTCGCGTCGATGTCCCTGCCACCCTGTATAAGTACCGAACTAATGGGTGTAAACTTTACCGTCATCCACTGCTCTGGTGTTTTAGTGGAGCCATTTGGCAGCTGGTTTAGCTCCGCAGCAACCTCCTTCCAGCCCTCGTCAAAATTTTCACGGCCCTGTAGGCCGGTAAACTTACGGGTGTGTAAGTACGGGCGGGCTTCTAAAATGGATAAGAGGGCATCCACTTGGCCACTCGTTACACGCGGTGTACGCTTACGCCTGAAATATTTAAGTAAACTAGAACATATTCAAAATCTTAACAATAGTTGATTACAAAATAGTCAATAGAAAAAACGTTTAATATTGAACCGACAAATTAGATTCAAAAATAGGTATTGTAGGTTGAGATACTTACTTGACGCCGGTCGGAGCCGGGCCTGCACCTGCTTCAGTTTGTCCTCCAGACATTTTATTTTAATACAACGACACTACGATTTCTCAAACTTGCAAGACAAAATACAACAAACGACAAATCGAATTTGTTTTCATGTCAAAAAGTTGTTTTGACACCGACGTACGACATAACTAAAGGGCATTAAAGTTTACCTCCTTGCAACTCGCAAGGAGGTAAACTTTAATGCCCCTAGATATTTAACAAGTTATTTTAATTCTTTAAAATGGTTATTGCTACTTATTACTTTCCATGAAAAATAATGTTTTCAAGATAAGTTTTACTTATTCACTATACAATTTTCAAGAAAAACAATTATTTTTATTAAATCATGTTCTGCATTTTTCCCGGTATGTATGTAGAGACTGCAGGCCAGTGCTTGTCAAGCAATGTTGACCGTCTAGTGACCCCTCTATGACTTTGCGACCGAATTCGGTTGTTTAACGATCGCTATTTATGTCGAGACTGCCGGCCCTGGGCTAGGTGAACAGGCCTCTAGCGCGATACGCGGGTCGCAGGTCGTGCGATATCGGAGTTACCTCGCCGCGGTGTAAGGCGCTGACGTCAATCGGTACCCAATTTGTGAGTATTATCTGCGCGATAACGGGGCGGAGGTGAAGGATCGCGCGGATACGCAACGTTCACGTGTTGTCGATCACATCGCCGTATTCTAGGAAGATGAGATAACTTGATTGATTGCTCTTTGTTCGGATGATTGTGTGCGCGAGAAGTGGGCCGACACCGGTGATGTGCGACTCTTTGCTCGGGAATTGTGTTGTAAGCGACCTACACGCCTATATACACGTATATCTTTTTAACGTGGTGTTGTTTTAACTTGCATTTAATTACAGTAGCAATTTTAACACAATCATGAAGAAAGGTGACGCTATGTATTATAAAATAACGTACTGTAACTGTATCCTGCACTTCAATCTATAACTGGTATTGTGAGTCAAATAAACATGGCAATGTAATACTTATTACTAACCCACGTTTCGAGAGTAGGTAAGTACCTACGATTAAGTTATATTTAGAGAGAGTAGGATGTTTTTCATAGCTTTTTATATACATAAACCGCAAGAATGAACATATAAATAAATATGATAAATTTGTAATGGTATTGTTAAGAGCATGTGGTTAATTATAATGAAGAAGGTTTGGTAGGTGCAGCGTGATTTACTACAATTTCTGTGGAGGTTCCTACCTACATTAGGTATACGGACATTACAATTCGTTATAGTGTTTTACCCTTCAAAAGATTCATCTGCATTGGCTAAGTACTACCTTAAGTTATATGTAAGAAGGTGCTTATAATGAGTTAGTAGGAGTTTCCCTACGTGATCGAATCAGGAATGAAGAGATCCGCAGTAGAACCAAGATCAGCGACATATATTGTCCCGAAGAATTGCCAAACTTAAGTGGCAATGGGCAGGGCACATTACTCGCAGAACAGATGGCTGATGGGGCCGAAAAGTTCTGGAGAGGCGACCGCATACAAGAAGACGTAGCGATGGAAGGCCTCCCACAAGGTGGACCGATGACCTGATGAAGGCCGCAGGAATCCGCTGGATGCGGGCAGCCAGAACCGGTCGAAGTGGCGGTGCTTGGGGGAGGCCTATGTCCAGCAGTGGACGTCTTTCGGCTGAATGAATGAGATGCTTCTAAAATACCGGCCAAGTGCGTGTCTGATTCACACACGAAGGGTTCCGTAGCGCATAAGATCGATCAAAAAACGCCAAAAAAACATTTGTCATGTATACTTCTTTTAATTAGTAACTTTATTTAATTTTTATCACTTGTTTTTATAGCGGCAATAGAAAGAAACGCGATCTGTAAAAATTTCAACTGTCTACCTATTACAGTTCATGAGATACCGCCCGCTGACAGACAGACGTACGGACGGATGGACAGCAGAGGCTTTGTAGGTTGCTAAAAAGGCAGGTTAGATGATATTGAAAACAAACAGCGAACAAGTTGCTGTTTCCGAAATAAGTGCGAAAATCTTTTAACCAAATACCTCAGTTAAAGCCTATACAGGGAACATTGCAGTTTTTTAAATAATCTGTTTGAAAGCAACCTCTTTAAGCTTTGACTAATAGTTTGGCAATAAAATAAACAGAAGTGACCGAAATATATCAAGACAGGTATACCTAGAGACGGCAAGACGCTCAGCACCTCCGGCACACTTGGCGACCCTCCAGCGCTTCTCACCGCTCGCATGCCGCTCATCTCGAGCGCTAACTCGCTCGCTATATTGGTTTATATTCTCACCACCATTAACCTACCTATAAAACACTATAACTACCTATTTACATGATCATTCCACACATCCCTATTGACTACAATAAACTAATGAAGTCACAATATACCTACTTGAAAACGTTTATGACACGAATAGAACGTTGTTTTAATAATCTTTTTATATGTCACCGCGGTCGTAAATTTTAAACATAATGGATGTAGCTCGACGAATGATAACTGTATTATAAAACTAAAATAGATTAACTTTACTTTTTATTCCTTGCAAAGTAAACAGTTAAAAAGATTGTAGACTGCGAAGAAAGTGACATTTTGATTGAGATGTCTTGTTTCGCTAAGAAAATTGAAAACCTTTCATGTGAGATCGCACATCACGATCGCACATCACGTGTCACCAAATTCAGTGCACATCAATTGATGCGAAGAGCGTTAAAGCTAAAGAATCACTGACAGATATCATACTAAAAAAAGAATTACCTAAGACTACCTTATATTTGATTTTCAGTGATTATTTAGATAAAACTATGTACTCTTTTCGCCTGAAACACAGGATTACCTAGTTCAGGCACATAACACGTGTGAACTTGACATAGATTTAAGCAAAAATTGTAATTATTGTTTTACCTAATGATTTTTAAATAAACTTTATTATTATTACCTATATTATTATTATACTAAACTTAATGGTAATGCTTAAATCTAGTTTGACATTGAGAATCTTGCTTGTATCGCTTTAAAGACGGGCCTTAGACTGCAGTAAACAGTTACTGTCCAAAACAGTTCTGAAATCTAATCTTCAAAGAGTTTCAGTTCAGGCTCGGGCTTACCCATGCCGTAGGTAGGTACTATTATTACAACACGATACACCACCCTTCCTTCATTCCTTCAAATCATCCCGAGTGTCAACATAAAAGGTCGCAGCGGCAATTGGCAAGTGGTATCATAATTACTGCGAGGCGACAAGCGGCGCGGGCGCGGCCGGAAACCTGCCGCAATAAAGGTTCGCATCGGCGCATTGTTTTTATTGCGCCGGAAGCGAGTCGCGCCAACGCGCCGCACCACGACATACGCGACAATATAAGGGGCAATCGACAACTGGTTGCCTCAAGTGTGACAATTTGCGCAGGAAAATTACAAGCTTATTATTCATCTTTGAAAAAGGTGAGGAATTTTGCTAAAGTAGATTATGATCAGCAACATCCATTCACAATCCATTTAACACTGTCACTTTGAAAAATCATCAAAAATGGCAAAGATTAATTTAATTTGCTTTTAGCTTTTCATTAAATTGATTAAGATTTGAAAACTAAAGTAAGTATTTATCGACTTTTGTAGCTGACTGTACCTTCTTTAAAACTGCAACGAAGCACTTAAGACCAAGTCATCTTTTAATGTACGTTACATACGGACCTTATGATCAATTATTCGTTTTTAAGATCGGCTGTCGGTGGCACTGACATGAGACATCCCTCACATCACATCCTAATCGTCTCTTTACTTTGATTTCAATTTATGTAAGTTATAATCATCTATGGGTGTCTTTATTAAGTCAGACTAATGAAAAGGATCTACTCTATGCAAATATATTTAACAACCGTCGCACAACAATAGCTACACCACGTTCCGCAGTAAGTCGTCGCGGAAGATGTAACGCGTTCCTTGTAATTGCGTACCTCGATGGGTGCTTTCGAGAAAAACTGGCAGTTAGGCGTCTGTACGGCCGGAGTGCGGGAGTCGCGTCAGCCCCGGCGGCGCGGGCGGCCCCATGGCACCCGGAGCGTTGCGAATGGCTGCCATCCACGTGCCAACAGCCGACTTTACTGTCGCAGATCTGACAACCGGTTTTAAGGGGGAGGAAAAAATATTTTTCTTCCGAAACATAGGAGTTAGGGCAAAAAACATCTAGATCATAATTTTTTATTGAGCGTTTATGTTTTTCACCCAGCATCTCTTTCTATTAGGTAAATCTAACCAAACGTACCGTTGTTCAAAGTTATCAGGACCAGTTATTCATGAGCACAAACAGCTGTTGGTACAATAGGCCGCAAGTCAGTGGTAACAAAACCAGTATAAGCTGGCCTCTTATTCTATCGAAACTCCGTTATAGGCTACTCAAGATCAGCTAACAATTTAAAATATTACCAACCACGGTGGTTGACCTACAAATAAAAGTTCCTCAAACATTCTTGACATTCATTCATTGATCTTTTAACTCTATATTTATTCAACAATACCCTTATTTAATAAAAAAAAATAAAAAATCGTTGGCACTTCCGGTTCACAACGTAATACTTCGAACTAAGATAAATAACTCATTACCTTTTCATAATAATTTTAACTACTTACAAAATAATTTTGGACAATGTCAGGAAAATATTATTTTCACTACTTATTCGGTGAAATACCGATATTAAGTGTGCACACATACACATTTCCAAGAGGGTTGATATATTAATCCTAACTTAATAATATTATAAATGCGAAAGTGAGTTTGTTTCTTTGTTTGTTAGGTACGCTTTCACGCTACAACGGCTGAACAAATTTGGATAGCTCACGGGTAGACCCGGCCCAACTAGTAGTAGACTTGGCCCCCTGGATTAGAACACAGTAGTGTTGCCCAAAATCGGTCTTGGTCTTGCAGTCTTGGTCTTGTTCTTGCATTTTCGCAAGACCAAGACCAAGACCAAGACCGACTTATTTTAGCAAGACCAAGACCAAGACTGACCCTGCAAGATTTAAGCAAGAACAAGACTAAGCCCGCGAGACTCTTGCGTCTCGCAGTTAAGTCAAACTGAGATTTGGGCGGGTCAAAATTGGCGGTTTTTTGGCGGACATCAAAGAGCCGGTAACGCGAATGGGAATGAGTTTTTGTGTTGAATCTTTGAAAGACATGTGTAGCGGCAATGTAAACACACATTTCCCTTGACGTTGCCACAAAATATTTCCGGCAACACAAATGGCAATGGCTGAATGTTAACGAGGTATTATGGTATGGTCTATCTCTAAATTACGTTACGCGAATAAACCAATGGTCGGTCAGTGTTTATGTACCTACTTATTTGATATTTTACCGACAAAGACGCTGCTTAATCAAAGACTGCGACAAGTGTATCACAGCATTTGACACTGTTTGATTGCCACCGCGCGCCGCCCGTCACAGAGTACGGACAGAGGCATACAAAATGGTTACCTATTTTGGTAGGGTTGGCACAGTAGGATAAAATGAAATGACCTTGAAGATCTTTAATACATAGCAATAGGCTAATAGGTAATTGCAAGACTTGCGAGACTCTTGCTGCAAGACCAAGACCAAGACTGAGAGCGCAATACCAAGACCAAGACCAAGACCAGGTGTATTGACGCAAGACTAAGACTAGCTAAGTCTCGTCTTGGTCTTGCATTTGGGCAACACTAGAACACAGGATACTTTTTATTCCGATATTCCCGCGGGATCTAGACTTTTGCGGGTGAATCCGTGCAGCGCAACTAGTTAATTACAATGTTAGTATTTTAACCTCAGACTACAAAACTAGCTGTCCTGCTCTGGATTCAATATTCCGCGATAGGTTACTCACCTGCAGGAAACAATGTGTTATCGCCACCTCTAACCTACTTCCTCCAGCGAACACTATTGTATGTACCCGTTCCGGTTTCCTCAAAGCTAATTATACAATACTAACTAACAATAACATAAACTTCCTGATTAAAATTCAGATAATTTCCGTATAGTGTATGTCGAAATAAAGTATAAATGTGAAACAAGAGCTAAATTCATTTCTGAAGTTTTCCCGTTTTAGAATATGTATGCAGTTATGTACTTAGGTGCGCCGCGATGATTTCAGCCGCGTCACCACGAGCCGAGGGCGGCCACGGAGACGCACTTTATAATTAATTAACAAATAATAACAATAGTTAGCGGGGGACGTCGGTTTTTACGAGTTGTAAACCACTCTGAACAATGGAGACGCATAAAACTTTCACCGAGCTATTGTGCGCTCTGATGTGAGAATAATGTTATATTAAATTAGTGTTGGCAAAAATACTGCTCTGTTAATTTAGGGGAATTACTTACAGAACAACTAACACTCTGTGCTAATATGAAACAAGGACTCGCCAGCCATTTGTTTATATCCATACGCAGTGAGAGATGCGCGGTTACTATTACAACCTACCGAACTAGTTCACGTAATTGAGGCAGGCACATTATGTGCTTGTTGCCTATTTACGAAATCTAATGGGGTCGTTTCTTTGCATGTCGTTAGTTTACATTTGTTTTAACTCATATAATTTATAAATACCTACTGACAGCATGTGAAAAGAAAAAGACACTGAAAAAGCGTAACCGTTTAGAGTTTTCATTTTAAATGAAATAGTTTTATCCGGTAGAACACGTTGTCAATATTTTCGGTAAAAATAATGTACGAAAAATGATAATGAACATCGGAAGTGTAGGTAGGTAGGTAAGGTGAGGAGGCGCAAATTACCGCGCGACGACGTTTGAACCGCTGCCAAGCACGCGCCGACCGCTCGCCGCTGCCGCCGCGCCGCGCCCGCGCCGTCACGCGGCGCGGGCGCTCCATAACCATACATCACCCGACCACTTGCTAATGTGGAAATACTTCACTTATATACGATATCCGATCATTACGCTTACACGTTTTGGCTGAGGATTCAAAGAAAGAGATAAATCCTATACGGATAGGGACTCTACAAGTCGTAGAACACGACAACGCCTTTCAACGATGCGTATATTGGTAGGAACATGGGTTTCCTTTACATGATTATGTGTATGGTAGCTATCTGTTCTATAATATTAACATCTTTACACACCTAGTTTTTTGCAGGTCTTTTTTCATGTTTCACATACGTTAACAACCTTTACCTACTTGGCATCATAAGCGAGTGATGTGATATGAAGCTGTGGCACATTATTTAACTATTAGCATTTATGTAAATAACTACAATAATGCTAATTAATAAATTAACATCATAATCTTATTATTCCTGTTATTTTTACAAATAAGCTTATTGTAACGTCCTCGTAATGCCTTCTTATCTCATTAAAGGTATCTTTTTCATACTTTACAAATAACAGATTTACGGCTTTCGCATCCTCTCATTATCAAGTCAAGTACAAAGGCTATTACTTTGACACTTCTAACAAAACAAGATGCATCCTGTCAGACCATCTGGCGACGTCTTCTGTGACAACTTCTTACCAACCGACCGGAGGCATTTCAAACCTTATTACGAACAGATAAGGGTGATATAGGGAGTAAAGTTTAAGTAGTAATTGTTTAGGACAAAGCAGGCAATAGTTAGAACAATTAGCGTTTGTTGGTAGGTCCGAGACGTGACTGGCGTGGCCGGGGTCGGCTGGCCGCCATGTGTCCGGCACACGGCACGCCGGCACAATGGACACGTAGCCTTACACGTGGTACACAACACCCGTCAACCGATGTATATTACACAAAAGAAATTATGTAAAACCTACAGCAAATCAACTGTTGTTGCAAGCTGGGTTGAGGCAGTTTAAAAAAAATATTAAAACCTTTACTGACACATACATTCACAGAATACCTACCAAGAGAAGTTCACCAATTCCTAAAACAAAGCACACATTTTCGTGACTAGCTTTCCGAAAATGGCAATCAGATTATAAAGAGCTCCATCAATATTAAACATTCTCCAAACCGATTCTGATTGTAATATCTTCTCTCACATCAGCACCCAGAAAACTACCATTTTACAGTATTTTGAATACAAAATGAATATATTATTATCAGTACCGTGACTGTGGATATCCTTTCCATATGTCAATGTTTTTGTCTCACGTCGGTCGCTAGATTAGAGAATGGTGTGCGATAACCTCGTCGGGACGCTCAGTAAGCCGATTACACTGTTTTTATTCCGTACCGGTTTGTTTATCACCACTCAAAACTGTTCGCTGATAGTTTTAAAGGGATATAATAATAAACAGATAAGCTTTGATTGACGTGTCTGGACGCCTTCCAGATTTCAAGATTTCCGTTGTGCATTTCGATTCTTGAAGCTTTTTTGATTTTCATATTGATGATTTAGTACCGTAAGGTACACACAGACTTAACAGAAATAACTGGTGTTGTAGGTGACCTATTACTACTTATTATTAGATAACTAAAACTACCCAAACCTAACTCCTACATAAAAAAAATTGCGCGCTGATGTGTGCATTATGCAATAAGTAAATAAAAAAGTCTTTACCTAACCGAGATTGCTTCTTATTCTTCTTTTTATAATTATACGGTACCTACATAATATATATTTATCTGAGCACTATTAAAATAATCTCTGATCTATAAATCACCAAGCAATTCGATAAGAATGCTCAATAATATCGATTTCAATAAAGACCACAACTATTTCCCACATAACAAACAGAACTCCCACAGCATCCAAAAATCCGTTAAGTTGTAGTACAATAGCGGAACGTATAATAGCGGAACGTATAATAAGGTGAGCACGTATGCGGGCATCGGAAACAATTTGCGCGTTCGCTATCGGCTCATTATCGACACAGATCGCGATGCCGCCCAGGCTCCCGGTACCGCACAGGCCAACTGGCACAATTTAGGTAGAACACTAGTAGGCCCGCAGCTGCCGCCGTATGCAACAATAGGTACCTATCGACGTCGTTACTTTTCTACTACTTCTATACTTTCCAATGTTATAGAAATAATATTTGTTATAAATGATCAAATTATCAGTATTGTTATCAAAATGTTAGTTGTATTTGTTATTATAGTATTTTTTTTCTATATAACTCGAGTGGATTGCCAGATTGAGGTTTATAGTTCTATTTTAATAAACTATATTGAGCAGTACCTGAGTACCTCGCAAGAAGCAAAGCAACCTGTTAATAGCCGCGGGACAACTAGCAGTATAAAACAACGGAATATTTAGGCACTTTATCAGTATGTATTGCATCTATACCTAGGTACCTACCTAGGTAGTCATAAAGTCGATCGAAATAAAATTATAACCAGTGAGACCAAGAGACATTGCAACATCAGAAACCCAAAGCTAATTTCCCATTATATTCAATAATAACATGCACACATAATGTAATGTTAAACAAATTAACGTAAACATCAATAGATAAATGCTTGCCATAGAGTGCGCGTGAACCCGAAACGGTTCTATGTATTTTATGTCATAGGTGCGATCGGCCGCGGCCGGCTGGAGCCAAATAGCAGGAATAAATTTGAAAATTATTGTCAGCGATCAATACGTCCGCGACACACAAATATGACAACGCAGCATTTACGAAACTAATTCATACCACGAGCTAGCTATACCTAATTCTGAGTCTTGTATGAACCGGTATAATGCCTTTGAACATTTCATGTCTAATGTCTAAATTTCAGTGAATAGTCCAAATAGCACGCTTTGAACATCTCGTTAACCTATTCAGTGTACCTAACTGTCATAGTTTAATGTCACCGTAACAGAAGTACCTAACGTGTTCTGAAATATGATTGTTTTGCAAAATCACCGAGGTTGACAAAATTCGCGGCGAGAATTTACATGACTATGCACTTACTGTCATACTCTACTGATAGAGTATTGGGTTTCTTCGAAAATATAGGTTGTAACTTTGTTTACGTCAAAATAGGTACATGCAAGTGTGTCCACTACACGTTTAACATAAAGCACAATAGATTATTTCACCGAAGACTACAGTGTTCATTCGCCACGTAAATGAATGGGCGTATAAACAAGTGATATTTGTTTGACAGCGGCAATAAAGAGCTGTCACAGTGCAGTTGTAGCTGTAAAACGATAAAGTTACCTGTGCCAAGCGACACCGCTGGCGGCCAGATGTGGCCAGATGCGGCGTCTCCCACGACGCACCTACTGCCGTGAGAAAACATCATTCTATTGATATATTACAAACAATATAAACTTGGCAACGATCACCAGTTTATAAGTTCTGTAAACGTTGAATGGATTCAATTTTTGTTCATAGCAAACCTAATTTCTTTTTAGCGGACTATCTTGAAATTATATTTTCAGTTACCGACGTGAAACATTGTTCTATTCATATCAAAGTCTAGGTAGCTCAACGACCGACATGTCACACAAGAAGTGTTATTGACGATCTTAATATCCCATTAAGTCTCTACACTAACTTGTTTATACTGAAAGCAAACAAATTGATAAAAGCAATCCACTCGAGCGCATCCATTAGCGCACCACAACATTATCAGTGCGCACACGCAGTGGTTGTCCTGCCTGAACCACAAAACAGTTGCGTTCAGAAGGTTCATGTCATGCGATGTAGGGCCCCAAGATCACGTGCAGAGACCTCCATGGAAATATGCTCATCAAACACACACTGCTTCTATCGTGATGGATGCTATTTCGTTTTTCCTTTAATAATATATTTATTATAATCTTATGTGTTTACGACACGTTGCTATGTAGTGTTGGCCTTCTGTACGATATCCTCTTGCAGTAGGGATGCGACCACACGTAGAGGCCCCACACGTTCCCGCCGTGTGTCTATGGCACAGCACACGTGCATCGACGCAGCTCTATTGTAAGGAGCCACTGTTCACCTTTTGTGTGCAACTTTATTTGACCTCATACAGGTTGCCTCCACGCGTATGAATTCACGCGACAAACAACGCGGGTTGCTTGTTTGATTAAGCTTCATTATGTGCAGTTGTTTAACTCCATCTCCATCTACGTAGGTAACATTAGCACACGTCCTCTGCTCTATCGAACAAAGAATAATAATATGCGGCGCGCTCTAGTAGTTATGTAGTGTATGACATGCTGGTTAGAGAGAAAGAAAAATAGGTTTATTTATCACAGAAACACGTGCATACAAAATGACAAAAGTAAACAAAATAGAGAACAGAAATAATCGGCAGCTGCACGTCATGACTGTGACAAGAAGACTCAGCATAATGCTCAGTTTCAATGGTCACCCGAAAAAGACATACCTATGCAAATCATTCCGGTTCAGTCTTTTCTAAATAATAAATAGGTAACACAATAAAATAAACAGTACTTAGAATAGTAATAGCGGAAACAGGTTGACCAACCTGCGTTTCGCCGACGATATTGTTTTGTTTTCATCTTCGGCAGCTGAATTAGGCGAAATGCTTAATGAATTGAATAAGGCAAGCCTTGAAATTGGTCTTCAAATGAACATGTCAAAGACCAAACTTATGACTAATAGCGTCAAACAAAAGCAGTATGTGGAGGGTGTGGAGATTGCATATGTCCCAGAATATATCTACCTCGGCCAAATAGTCTCCTTCCAGGCGAGACAAGAAAAAGAAGTTGCTCGCCGCACCGAAAATGCCTGGAAGAGCTATTGGTCGATGAAAACCCTTATGAAAGGAGATCTTCCAATTTGCCATAAACGCAAGTTAATGGACATGTGCATTCTCCCTATCCTTACATACGGCGCTCAAACCTGGTCTTTGACAGTTCAACAGAGGACCGAGCTCGAGGTTTGCCAACGAGCGATGGAGCGCAGTATCCTTAGAGTTCGACTTACCGACCGGATACGGAACACGATACTACGCTCTAAGACACAAATCGCTGACGTCACCCAAAAAACAGCCAAGCTCAAGTGGGACTGGGCCGGACACGTTTGCTGCATGTCGGAAACAATGTGGGCTAAGACCACTACTACGTGGGTTCCTGAAAACGCCCAGCGGCATCGTGGAAGACCCAAGCGTAGATGGCGGGACGAACTTGACGCTTATAGGAGGGATTGGTCCATATTGGCTCAGGATCGAGTCGAGTGGAAAAAGGAAAGGGAGGCCTTTGCCCTGCAGTGGGACAATATGGGCTAATTATTATTATTATTTTATATGTCTACATATCTCGGGACCCTAGGGTCCCGGACCTTTGGAAGGCGTACGAGGGGCCAAAGCCAACTCGCAGAGGCCCGTTAGACGTGTTTTATTATTATTCTCGTTTATTCATTTTTACTGTACATATTGTTTACATTTTTAAATATTTTTACAAAATTCATTAAAAAAAAACATTTAAAAATATAAAAAATAGTAGCCCACCGGTATCGGGAACAGGGTCCAAGCCACCGGCGGTCAGGGCTCCAGAGAGAGGAACCTCCTGACAATGCGAGCCGTGTCCAGGAGTACCGCTTTCTGAATCAAGCCCTTGACCCAGCTGCCTAACGAGAGCCTCCTTAGGTGTTGGTCGAGGCTCTTGGCAATTAAGCCATTGGCTGATACGACTATCGGCACAATGATCGCTGAGTCCACATTCCACATGTCGACAACCTCGCGAGCCAAGTCAAGATACTTGATTTGTTTATCTTTCTCGGCTTTCACGAGGTTCCCGTCATGCGGGATCGTTATGTCAATGATCATTGTGCGCCGCTCTACTCGGTCCACCACCACTATATCAGGTTTATTTGCAACAATAGTCCTGTCAGTGATGATGGAACGATCCCAGTACAATGTGATATTGCCATTTTCGAGAACTGGGTCGGGCACATACCTGTAGTACGGCACTTCAGATTCCACAAGGCTGTATTTTAGAGCAAGTTGCTGGTGGATAATCCTGGCTACAAGGTTGTGTCTATGCAAGTATTCTTCGTTAGCTAGACGAGAACACCCGGAAATTATGTGTCGGATTGATTCTCCCGGACGGTGGCATGCCCGACAAATGTCAACCGTGCCGTCCTTCACAATGAATCTCCGGTAATTGTTCGTCATCATAACTTCGTCCATAATTGCACAGACAAAACCTTCGGTTTCCCCAAATAGGTCACCAAACCGCAGCCAGGCTACGGACGCTAGGAAGTCTACATCGGGCCCATGTAGGGCCCGGAAGTAGCGTCCGTGAAGCTCCTTACTCTGCCATACCTCCTTGCGATCGTTAGTGTCAAGCACTACAGGCTTGCGCCAGTTCTCTTTAGCCAAGGAGAGCGGGGTAAGGCCCTTGTCCACCGCGACCACATCTCGATGCATCCCCACGTCGGCTTCTAGGAAATATTCCCTAAGACTGCATATCTCGCGATTGTGGAGGGTCTTGGCGTTTAAAAAGCCTCGACCTCCACACTTTCGCGGGATATACAGTCTCATTACCGATGACCGTGGGTGATGCATTCGATATGCGGTTAACAGCGTACGGACCCTCCTATCCAGGGCATCGAGTTCGGTCTGAGTCCATTTGAGTATGCCGAAAGAGTACATTAAAACCGGCATGACCCAGCCGTTGAAGGCGCGCACCTTGTTGCCGCCCGATAGAAGGCTATTAAATACTTTCTTCAGGCGGCCAAAGAAGCGCTCCTTCAACGATTGCTTCATGTCAGTAACATTAATGCCCAACGCTTCCGACATACCCAAATACTTATAGGTTTCGGATGGGGAGAGGGCTCTAAGGTTTATGGAATCCGAGAGTTGGGTTCCCACGGATTCCACAATCTCCCCTCGCTTTACATGCATGACCGCACATTTGTCCACACCAAATTCCATCCTGATGGCGCTACTGAAAGTTTCAGTTATTTTCAGTAGCTCCATCAGTCGCAAATTGTTGGGGGCAAAGAGCTTTAGGTCATCCATGTAGAGGAGGTGAGATATAACCTGACCACCTCTCCTCAGCCGATAGCCTAGACCTGAATCCTCCAGCAGTGTGCTTAGAGGATTCAGGGCTAAGCAAAACCAGAGCGGACTCAAACTATCGCCCTGAAATATGCCTCGCTCGATCCTTATCGGTTCGCTATTCCTTTGGATATTTCGACATCCTGGATAGCGAAGGACCGTCCTCCATTGCCCCATACACGACATCAGGAAGGTGCGCAGAGTTGCATCTACTTTATACAACTCCAGCACCCTCATGAGCCATGTATGTGGCACCGAGTCATAGGCCTTCTTATAATCTATCCAGCATGTCGACAGATCCTTTCGGGAGCGGCGAACCTGCTGGCTAATGGCCATATCGATGAGGAGTAGCTCCTTAGTACCGCGGCACCCGTTCCTACATCCATTTTGAGAGGCAGACATGATTGAGTTGGTGTCTACATGATTGTTAATTTTAGCTCTCAAAATGGATGTAAGAACTTTATAGACCGTCGGTAAACACGTGATCGGTCTATAATTTTTGGGTTCCGCGGTGCTACCGGATTCATGGAGCAGGTGGGTGACTCCTGTCGTAAGGAACTGGGGTAGCGAACCAGACTCCAAAGCAGTCTGGTACTGAGCCGCCAAGCGAGCGTGCGACCTTGTGAACCATTTTATCCAGAAGTTGTGCAGCCCGTCCGGCCCTGGAGATTTCCAGTTAGGCAACGGACGGACTGCACGAGCTACATCTTGGGGGCAGATGGTAATAGCCCCCATTTCTGGAATCGGGTCGCAGGCTCGCTCAACTTCCTGAGTCCAGTCACCTTCGGTGTGACTGACAGGCACCGACCAGATATTCCGCCAGAAAGAACACATGGCATCATCATCTGGTAGGCGCGTGTCAGCCACACCTTGGTCCGGTCGCTCCCAAGCCCTATAAACCCACCTTTCGTCACTCTGGAAGGTGCGATTCTGGGTGTATCGCTCCACTCGCCGCTTATACCTACGGATACGGTTCGCCCATGCATACACTTTCTGCTTCAGGAAGTCAATGCGCTCTGTAACATGGGCCATATAGTCCTCAGGGCTGATATCAGTCCCTGAGAACGCCCGCCTCACAAAGCGCATCACTCTAGGGCGATTATTGCCCTCCCTGAAGCAGATTATTATTATTATTATTATTAGAATATAATACAACTATACAACGAAGTTCGAGAAATACTCTTTTTTACGTTATGTTACACAGTTACACTTAGGTATTCAATTCCATAACCACTTTATTAAAATACTGGTAAGTAAAATAAACGAAATCTATCGAACTAATTAAGATACATTTGGCAACCTTACATCCGGTGTCTTGTTGGTCTAGAAATTGTTAAACTGTGCCAAGATTTATTAGACACTAGTTTTTATAATGCATTGACGCACTTGCTAGCTAGAAGGTGCGAGCTTACTGGTGAAATATACTGAATCGAATCAGTTTTCAAGAAGAGAGGGAAAACAACTAAGTATGTGAAAGTGTAAAACATTCAAATAATTAGTTGTATCATAATAAAGCATACCCAATTAACATCCGTATCATCTGAATTATCGTATATATACCTTGTAGTAACCTTATAATACAGTTTTAAAGTCACAATGTCGCAACTTACGACATTGTGACTTTAAAACTGTCGTGTCAACCAAAACAAGTAATAGCTATTCTGATAAACAATTTGCAACGACTGCAGCCTGCAGCAGTGATGTTAACCCATGTGTCGCTATTACAGAGAGCTAACAAGTAATTTGAACGCAGTGTAAAGCGAGTTTACAGCGTCTATGAAACAAAGCATCAGACAAAGCTATAGGTGTGGCATTGTGGCGGCGCGCGCGCACGTGGCGCACACGTTGAGAACAAGGTGCTATTGTCTACGTTACACAACGAGTTACTGCCGCACAATTTTAAATCTTGTGCTGAATACTTAAACTTCACTTTTGAATAATATAATGATTTGTCATGCGGAGGTAAATTATGAGGGTAGTAAAAAATATCTTTCAAGCAATAACGAGCTTTACATATAATGAAATAAAGCCTCTATTCGACATAGAAATGCTTTTCCAATCGGAGGTAAAATTATAATGGTAGTTTTAGTTTACTGCCACTCTATGTCTTTGTTTAAATCTAATTGTGACAGGATTCTGCAATGAGCTCATAAATTATGCTAGCTAGGTAGGTACCTACGCAAACCATTGTACTGAAAATATAAACGCTGAATTTATAATGTAAAACGCATTACCTACGGCTCGTTATATTATAAGGGCTAAGTATGCATTGATGAAACTATATAAAATCCTACTAACATTATGAACGCGTAAGTTTGTGAGGAACTGAGGATGGATGGATGTTCACTACACTTTTATGCAAAAACTACTGAACGAATTTTCAATCTCGTATGGCACACAGATACCTACTTTATAACCTACATAAATTAACACATAGGATACTGTTTATCCCGATACTCGCACGGGATCGAGACTTGCGCGGGTGTAATCGCGGGGCGCTACAGTATTATTAAATAATTTAAACAAAATATTTAAGTAAGTAAGTAGGTACCTGCCTACTACTTATTATTTGCTGATTAGGTAAACATCTGAATAGCTATTGTCAACGAAATGCATGAAACCTACTAGCCAAATAAACACACAATTAGGTTAACAGATGTTTTGTTGTCAAATTGGTACCTATGTAGGTACTAGTTATACTGAAACAGTTTGTTCGATCAAATAATATACGAATAGCGCTGGCTTATACTTAAGAATGCACTCTATTTACTAATTTCTCATTGACGATGAGCATATTATTTGCGAATCATAAATAAACGACTAAACTGCAGCTAGGTACATAATTTTGACAGTTAATTAATTAAAAGCAAGAACCACAAAATGTCAGTAGGTACGAGATTCGCAATTGTATTCTTATTTTTAACGTAGATACAGGTAGTTCCTAAACAGTTGATGTTAAAGAAGATGCTAAAACAAAGTAATACCTATGTCATGGTGGATGGTGGTTTTTAGGTATATCCGAGGCGTTTGCTGAAGCAATTACAAAAAGATGGTCTAAAACTAGTTTGGTCTAGTTCTAGTGTTACGATGGACCACCCGACTGATACTCAACCGTTGTTATCAATCATGCATACCTACACCTAACTTCCTATGGGTACCTAACTACCTACTTATTTGTGGGATAATGTATGCCTGTATTTTTCTATTTTGTGTTAGGGATCCTCTGATCAAACACCTTTTACAGCAAATAACCCAGTGAGCGCAAAGAATTTTTTTTTTACAAAAAAAAAAAACATCCGTCTAAAAGACACTATAAAGTCAAAATTAACTTTAATTTCGGAAATCGGTGGCAAAAAACCAACATTCAAAACCAAAGACACCCGAAATTCCGAAATTAAAATATAAAATATAAAGAAATTTGAAATATTATAAAGAAATTAAAATATAACGAAGTTGTGACCAAATACTACCATTTGTTTAAGTTCCGTATTAATTTTATTGACATAATTATTATTAAATTATTGACTATTTATAAGTGTTGTGGTAATGGCATGAAATTGTGACATCTACTTATCTATTGACTTTATTTGATATTCTGTTTTTTTTTTTTTTTATTATTCTTAATTATTTTGTATGCCTTCTGGCGGGACATAGTATGGGCCAACATTTTATTTTATTTTATAACATCTGTATAATTTTACCTTATGTGCACAAAATGAATAAATGAATTTGAATTTAAATTCATTTGTTTGCAAACCAAGTAGGTATCACTGTTACATACACACCTAAAAGCTCTGCCTCCCGAACTATGTATCTCGGGAGATAGTTCCCTTCTTTAATACATAATTCAGTTTGTTTACATGCTAGGTACAATGCTAATTGTTACATTAATAATAATAAAAAAACAATATGATAATCTATGAAAAAAAAAGAACTAAATTAGATACAAATATTATTGCCAAGTGGTGTGGTGTGTTGCGCATGATGGTGTGTCTTTGTTACATGTAATCGTCGTAAAAAATTAAAGTTATTTTTGACTTAGTAGGTACTAAGTCAAAAATAACTTAAATTTTTTTACCTGGTGTCTCTTTTGGAAGCCGGCGGCTTTCTTTTTGTAAAAAGTTTTTATTTTTCACTATTTAGTTGTGGTTCTTATCCCACACAAATTCCAGTACCTACCTACCAGTGACAGGAACTTATCATTATATCATTCACATAGGCTTACTGGGAAACTTACCTGTTATTGAAGCTAACTAAAAACAACAATTTGTATGTAATAAACATACAAACACAACATATAGTCGAATTGAGAACCTCCTTCTTTTTGAAGACGGTTAAAAAAATTAACAAGCGCTCTATAATTGTTCGAAAAGATTAAAAGATAAATAATGTACTCCTTAGGTACCTACACTTTTACCGAGATAATAAGGATCAAAAACATCTTGAACTCAAAAACTCATTCAATAAACAAATCTCAATATAATTGCATCAATAGGATAGATAGATATGTAAACATACATTTTATTGACTATCGTTATTGAATTCTAAACTAACGAAAACATGTCGGAAACTTGCCTACCAGATGTTGTTACTGAAAACAAATAATTAAGAGTTAGTCTATAAGTTAAAACAACAAATTGAACATTAGTCTATCGCATACCTAGTAGCCGACCGTTAAATTATTACCTCATTTTGTTTCAATAACTAGACATGACAAAATCAGCGCAGCTATTATTCAGTTCAATAAATAATTATCAGCCATTAACTAAGTAAACATTTTATGGAATGTTTAAATTTGACCAAACCCTATTCAACAAGATCAGTGAATGAAACAGTTACCTACTCGTTCGGAGCAACAGGAAAGTTCGGTGCAACTTCTAACGCCATCTAGTGACCGAAAGCTGAACTAAAACTGCAAGTCCCTCGTACGCGCGTTTTTAAAGTCCTAGGAGGTTTGACTAGATTAAAATGGTAGAAGTGATTAAGTGATTTTATATATTTTTCTTTAATGCATCTTTATTGACAAAAAAATCATATTGATTTTAAATAAGTTTAGATGTTTAGGATTTTAAATCAAATTTTATGTTTATGATTGAACTACTGCAGAACGACGACCTCAAATCAGAATTGAAAATCTCCAATATACATCGCTTATTTACGAATTTGCAAAGTATAAATGCAAACTATGCAAAGTAAGGTCGGCGTTAGATAGAGACAGGTAGATTACCAACGAGAAGGTGGAGCGTAGAGCATGTAAATAAACAACGCAACGATAGAGTCGCAGCCGCGTGTGGCTTGAAAAAGACAAGGGTCATTAAATTGTGAAGGTGTTATAATATCGACGGTGTATCGTTATTGTAGTCGTGGTGAGACACGGCTCAGCAGCTCAGTCGCAGTCGGCAGTCGGCTCTACTAATTAAGTATAGGTGGGGGGAGGTCGCGGGAGGTGAGCGGGGTGAGCGGCGCGAGGTGCGGAGGGCGCGGGCGCGCAGGGCGGGGCGAGAGGCGGGCCGCCGGCTCATTCCACCGCGCGCCGCGCCACCAGAAACACGTTCGTCCGCGCGCGCGGGCCATGGTCGCGAGAACCGATGAGAGCATGTTCGGGTGCTATGGTGACAGCTACTCGTACCGCCTGTGGAGCCTGGCCAACGTGTGGGGCGCCTGCCGATGTGAGTAGCGCGCCGCCGACGGCCCGCAGTACACGTGCCCCCCTGATACCCAAACTAGGACTTTTACCGCTGACGTCAGCGGAGGCTGTGAAATCTCGGTGTAGTACGACGTAGATGCGATTGCGACTCCGCCGCGAAGTGCTTACCGCGATATTAGATAGCCCGTGGTCGCGGCCAGTGTCGTGTGAGAACAGAGGTGTCGCTCGATGAAAGTGCAGAGCTCGTTAATGGGAGTTGGCGGTTGGTATGAATGCTTGGCGGCCGGTTGGCTTGCGGACATGAGGAGTAAGCAGGTCCCCACGTCTACCACCTCGGCCAGGCGGCTCGCGGCCTTAAGTAAGCTTCCTTTCTTTTTGTTTTTATTTGCATTTTATAATTATATTTCGCCTTCATTATATATTTTTATACTTCCTTTATTATTTGTTATCACCACAATACCTACTCATTTATCTACTTATTATAACAGTCCCTAAAGTTTACTTAGTGAAAACAATAATTTCTCCCAGAAATGATACTTACTTACCTGAAAAAAGTTTTAAATGCCCAAACATTCCATCAATTTTTCATTCCGAATGCAGGTGAAAATGATATCACCGCTGAGGCATTAAAAATAAAACTCGAGCACGTCTTCATTAGAAATAACCTCCGTGTTCGGTAATCTCCCCTACTCTCCCTCGGGATATAATTCATCCACTTGAAAATCGGGAACAGGTACACACAGACTTGAAAGAAAGTTTCGTTTGTCGAGGGGAACCCCGCTCGCTTTCACCGTCTTAAATCGTAAATGATTATGTTGTTTTAATTCATTTGCTTTTTTCTGTCTTACTTTTTATTTTATTCTTTCTCTTTGAGTGCCGCCTGTCTGGAGTGGATAACATAATAATATGATGACGTTTGATCGGTTTGATGCAGTCGGACGACCTATAATGCGTAATATTTTAGACGCGAGTTTGTGGAACACGGATGAATAAATTAGTAAAAGTTCGTTATATTGCTGTTCTCCGCCGAACAGACGCGAAAGTGTGTGTGTGTGCTCGGGTTCTTTATTTAATCTCATTTTAATAAACTAATCATCTCAGAATCCGAAATTAAAACACCCACGAACCTAAATCTTGTCTAATTACGCCAAAACATTCGACGAATACTTGTTGGTACATTTCGCCTGTTATAAGGAATAGGTAGGTACGGTATTAAAAATTTTATTTTGAAAATAATATTAAACCATAACTAATATGAATTGTATTGAAGACAGTTTACAAGGAGTCAAACGAAATAAATATATCTAACGTACCGTATAAAACCTTTGCAGGAATCGATTGCCATAAACAAACTGTACTTCGGTACATCTCGTTACCTATTAAGTACTGTACCGCTAATTACTTGTTTGTTGGAGACAAAATTTAACAGCTCTGCTAATAACTCGCCTGTCAATTTGTTAATCACTTGTGAAACACTCCAGAGATAGGTAAAGTTCTACTTCGGTGATCTCGTGACTCACGGCTATGATTCAGAAGAGTTAAATTTTTGTTGTTTTGTCATTTCACCTCTCCAGTCTGAATCTGACTCACTAAAGATTACTTCTATCTAATGCCATTATTGAACTTGGTGTGAGTGTTATTGGAAAATGTATTACAATAACGTTCAAGTTATTCATATTTATAATAATAACTTTGTTTGCATTATGTAAAACAACAAGCAATACTTGATATTTATGCGTCAACGCTCCTACCTGAAACGTAGCTATTATTCGCAGCATTATTTAAATTTGAAATTTTGAGTCACTTTATAATTATCAATAAATAGCTCTACGTTACACTTAGCTACATATTATGAAATCATCATCACGACGTCTGGGAATTGTACCGCGATGTCAATTTGTACCCCACGTAGCGTGTCCGTTATCATTTGACAACAATTATGTGCCAAATTCAATACAATCAAAATTAATTTATTTTTTGCCACCTGCTCATTTCATTAGATCTTGCACATATTAGGTACTGAAGAATGAAATAATTATTAGTAGGTCACTCATTTTTATCTGGATAGCTGGTCTGCGGTTTCCACCATTACATGCTTAAAAAAAATTGTAATGGCTACAAAGGTATACTTAAAACCGCATGATTTTTATAGGTACTCTTTATATCATTACATTCGTACTTATAACATTTATTTGAATCTAGGTATTATTATGGTATGAACTTATACCCCTTAATGTATCATTTCACTTTCTATTATCAAGTTGATGTTTCTCATTGATCATAGGTACATACCTACCGTGACAAAGCAACACAAAGCCGTTGATTGGAATTAGATCGGTAATTAGAGTTGGTTAGGTAAAAAGCTCTGAAAGAGCATTAACCCGTTTAGCAACTGGAGGATAAAAATACAAATATGTACAGAAATATTTGTAATACTCATATCAGTGTTTGATCAAATACTTAAATGAGTTTTAGTTGGATAGGAAACTAATGTAAATAATTAATATTTCATAATTAATGTGTGACTGTTTGTTCAGTCCTGTATCGCATAGATATAATATATTTAATGCGTTGTACAATGCAATACCTACTTCTAATTGATTAAAAAGATTAAAGTAATCCGTTAAAAGAAAGCCGAGTTTTTGCCAGCCCTATGAGCTTGAAATCCGACTTCAATGTTTACTAAACAATAACTGACAAATAAAAAATGTGCATATTGATTTATCACGCGAGAAAGAAGTATGTAGTGGTCAGAAAATATTTTAAAGACGTTAGTTAATTGGCGAGTACCTATGCCAATAAGACGTACAACATAAGGCGCGACTACAATGCGATACAATAACCGAACAAATAGCTCGCGTCTAAACAGTTCAATAATAATTCTCTCAACGCGCAATTACAATTCCGTGCGAGAGGTTACAACATGGTGTCTGCAGTCGTACAGGCGGAGTTTTTTCTAAGCAAACACTTGGGCGCCCCCCCGCGCGCCGCCGCCCGCCGACACAGGTGCGACCAATCACCACTCCGCGCGTTTGTGTGCTGCGATCAACAATCAAACTCTTATCTTGTGGACTACGAGCGCGCGTGTGCGTGTGTGCGATAATTGTTATTTGTTGTAGCAGCAATAGGAAACGCGCCGCAGTAGTGTGAGTATGTAGGTTTTTTATCAGCGGTTAACGGACGCACTCTGCCCGTGCGCACAGATTATTGTACTGCCGATAATGTGGTGTGTAGGTGTACGTCCGCTCCACCTAACGAACGATACGCATGAAATGTTAAGGTACTGAACTCATTAGCGCATAGAGCTTAAGGTGCAACCTTTACCTGTAATATGACTCCTTACTACGAAAACGAATGACGACTAGACTATTATAAAACCCAAATATATCATGTTAAATTAAATTATATTTATATAGTGATTTTATATTTTCATTTATAAGGATTTTAAATTCTGAATCACTTTATTGAATGCTGACGTAAATCATACCTTTACACTAAAGTCAACAATAATTCGCAAATATATTATAATTATTATCAACAATTATTGAAATAAGTATATTCTTTACCTACTCACCTCTATGAATGGATATCTCGTAGTGCTGAATGAGCGTGTCGCTCAGCGCCATCTACCGGCGAGTAGCAACACCAAAAGCTTCAACAATTTTCTGTGATCATTATTATTTTTCGATCAAAATAATTGTTTTTGTCTTACAAGTAGTTTTATTCTAGGAAATGTGATTATTAATAATATTCAGGTTTAAAGATTTAAGTTACGAATGAGAAAAAATAAATAATGCAAAGAATACAGTCATATTCCATCATTTATCGATTTCAGTTCGGAATAAATGTACCTAGAGCGAGAACCCTAAGAACTTAAATCTTTAAACTTATTCAGGTTTAAAGATTTAAGTTATTAGGTATTACAGGTACCTACATAAATTACAGTTCACTAAATTATGCATTAAGTAATTGAAAAAAATCGTTTTAGTTTTGTACTTCTATTATTAAGTGCCTACCTACTTTTTGTAAAAAAAATTCAAATGTAGGTATTGGTGTTCACAGGTAGGTATTAACCGGCTAATCCTGTCCGCGGCATTGATGCGACAAAAATCCCTAAATAGAAATTCCATATTATATTTTATACTTCCGTATTCAAAATGAAATTGAATGAATGATTTTTTGTTAAATGACTTCCTACGATCGATGACTGACCCTAAGTTGTAACATGTTTCCGGTACTCTCCAAAATTCCTTCGTTAGATGATCTGTCAGTGCCCCAAAATTTTAATTATGTCAGTTCAAGCATATGTAGTAGGTAGATATTTATCTATACGTATCAAATCAAATGAATTAAGAGGACTCAGTTTTATAATGCCTAAAAATACATGATCCGCTGCAGTAAACAAAATCAGAAAAATATGTGATATTCTTCAGGATATTATGCTAGTAAGATAGTGTGTTGAAAATTAATACAACTAATTTGATACGGTAGAAAAAAATCACGAATATATTTAAAAAAAATATTTTATCGATTACAAATCATGGGGTTTAGGTATTTATAAACATTGCTTAAAGTTAAGTGACGTTCAAACATCAAAAATGTAGTTAAACAGTCGCTAATCATTACCTACTTAACTTTAATCAACGTTTGTAAATAAACCCCCATTTATGCGATCATTTATTTATTTATTTATTTAAACTTTTCACACTCAAAAAGGTACAAAGGCGGACTTAATGCCTTAGGCATCATTCTAACTTTTTGACAGATTATTCTACAAGCAATTACCGTAGTGTTTGATTTTTTTAGTCCAATCAATAGTTTTTTTTTGTAAATAGATAATTACTTCATATTTTGCAATAAATTACCTGTGTTGTCATCGCACTTCTCTTTCTTTTATATGCAGTCCAACAGTGACCGTGCTTTAGCTGTTGTAAGCCTCTAAAATCGCAAGCATAGTTAACAACATTGTGCGAGATGTTATTAAACATATAATATGTACCTAAACCTAAATACTTACCTACGTTCTGTTTTGCGTTTGTATATGGAAAACGCAAAAAACTAGTTATAACTGCAAGTACTAGCGCCATCTGTTATCGAATAGTTGTACCTATTGTTTAAAAACAAAAATTTTATATTCACCCGGTAGTTTTACTTGTCTGCACTCAATCCGCATTTTAATTAATGTGTATTTAAACTCCGTACGTTGGACAACCACAACGACTGACTTCAAACTTTTTCTAGCAAAAAACGGCAAAAAGTAGATTATCTATAAAATTAGAGATTTATGTAGTATTGAATATAAGTAGTTGCACATTGCATACCGTTCGATACTGAGCATTTGGTAGATATTGATTAAGTTCTCTAGGCTGGTCAATATTATAAATTTTGAGACGCAGTGATACTTAGACAAAACATCGTATGAACGCCATTACATCTGCCAGTTTATTAGTTAAATACAGGTAGGTACTTAGCTAGGTGCGTCGCGAGATCGTATTTTCTAAAATTCAATACCGGTGTCCCGATAGCAGATTACAGCGTATGTAAAGGACACGGCCAACGCGCGGCCGCACTAATTAATACGTCGCCCCGTTGTTTTGCTCTTTATTATATTTGATTTACGACGCGCTCGCCGACGCCGCTTTTAAAAACGATATTACGCTGGAATACCGGCCGTATTACCGAAATAACCGACTCTAAATTGAATTGTTGCCGCCATATTTGTAGAGAGATTTGTATAGAGCGAACATCGCCCGTAAAGGTGTCCGCGATCATTTTAATCGCTAACACGAATAATTGGTTTATTTTCAACTGAGGTTTACGATGGTCGTTTTGCATTCGAAACTAGGATTTTCAGTGATTAATGAGGGACGTGTAAACTTACTCTGACAGCCCATTTTATAATTACATTGCCATGCGGTCTGCGCTAATAGATCGTCTATACAATCAAATATAGTTCCTCTTTTATGAGATTTAACTTATGAGATTATGATAGGAGTGGAGACATCATGACTGTCCCTTTCCGTGTATAGGTACCTACTTTACCCATTCCCGCACCAAACATTAAGCAAAACAATTAAATAGGTACAACATAAGTATCTATTTTAACAAGTTTGTTATAATTTGTAAAACGTAGAAACAAAAAGCAAGCCACAACCTTACCGAACTCACTCACCTACTACACCGAGATCGTGCCTACTTATTAACAAATGTAACTACATGAGTTATTAATTCAACTTATGAACGTATCTATGGGAAGCACATTTCACCAAACAATTTTGAATGCACAAGCTTTATAAATCTTTATGCATTGCTAAAAGCCGCGCATAAATAGTTCGACAATTATAATTTTAAACTGTATCCTTTGTTTACATTGTAAAAAGTTCCTGCATATCTAATACTAGATATATTATAGCTATTTTGCATTGTTGCATAATTATTATGTGATGACAATTTTCATGTGTATTGAAATTGTTTGGTCATAGGTAGGTAGAGGTTGGTACATAAGAATAGCCAATTGTCAAAACTTAACTCTTGTTGTTGATCCCACAGTCCGTCCGCTGGCCGGCGGCGGGTCAGAGGGCAAGCCGTCTGAAGAAGAGGAGGAGCGGGGAGGCTCGCCACTCGGCCCCGGAGGACCATTCTCCTGCAGCCAATGTCGCGGAGCCTACCCCACGCGCGAGCAACTCGAGCGCCACGAGACCCTGCACGCGCCCAACACACAGGTGGATACAGTCAAATATGTCAGTGCCCATTGTATTACATAACAATGAAACCTTGCAAATTGTTACGCATCTATTAGCTAGAGAAACAAAAAATATTTTAATGTCCAACGAGATATTCATGAATTGATGATCAGTTGACATGATATGATGTCACTTACATTTTTCAAAATTATACCACAAAATGAACAAGGCACTAAGATTAGGTAAAAGAAACAATTCTACGGAAAATCTAATTTTTTTTGTTATTTGTCAACAGTCATGCAAGATCTGCCACAAAAGCTTCGCAAATGTATACAGACTGCAGCGACACATGATCAGCCATGACGAAAGCGCGTTGCTTCGCAAGTTTAAGTGCAATGATTGCGACAAAGCTTTTAAATTTAAGCACCACCTAAAAGAACACTTGCGGATACATAGCGGAGAAAAGCCCTTTGAGTGTGCTAACTGTGGCAAAAAGTTTTCCCACTCTGGCTCCTACTCCAGTCACATGACCTCCAAAAAGTGTCTTGTTATGAATCTCAAGATGGGACGGATTAAGCCCAACAACCCTGCCCTTAACCCAGAAAGAAGTCCATCACGAAAAAGGACTAATGCCATGGTGGCCTCCCAGTTAAATAATAATATATCACCAAACGGGAGTTCCTTCCTACCCATGCCAGCTGCCTTCTTTGCATCCATGTCGGCGCAAGAGAATAATTACCATCGTCCGCCCTTAGGACAGCCTGGAATACCCTTCTATATGCCTCCGGGCATGCCCATGAGTCCTGCGGGAGGAATAGCTCCATACAGCATACCGGCCTCCATCAGCCAATTTTTAGAGCAGCTAGCTTCGTCGCAGTATCAACCAAGAAAAATAGAAAGTCCTGCTAGTCCAAAGCCATCAAGTCCTCTACCAGCAGATCCTGAAGACTTGATCGAAGAAGTTACAGAAGATGATGATAAACGATCTGAGGGAAGTGCTGAGCTTGTGATGGACATTGAGGATGAAGAAGCAGTGTCTATAAAAAAGGAGCAAGAGGAACGAGATAGCGGCTTTAGATCCCCGTCTCGCAACTTCGATTCCGTCCCTTTAAATAACAATGTTCACAACGCCGAGAATCCGGGTTTCAATTCCATACTCGAATCTGTAAGCGCATCCGTAACTAAACATTTCTTTAGAGCAAACATGGAAAAGCTCTCTCCTGCTTCGGGAAACATTTGTCCCAGCATAGAGTCACCGCCAACTTCTCAAGTCATAATAAAGGAGGAACCAAAAGATTCATACAGATGTCTGAAATGTAACCTAAACTTTACAAACAAAAGTGACTTATTAGATCACGAAAAAGGGCTTTGCGGGAATATGTTTAGGAAACACGAAGGTTTGGCAGCTCAGGTAGCCGAAACGGTAGCTCTTAATAGATTAGAAGCAGAAATTCACGCTTCCATACAAAACGGAATAAGTGCAAGTGAAGATGAAGACTTTAATAGAGACGATCGCGATGATAAGATATCAATACACGACAATGATAGAAAAATCAGGGTCCGCACAGCATTAAGCGAGGAACAGCAGTCGATATTAAAAGAACACTACGCGTTAAACCCACGACCAAATCGTGAGGAGTTTAAAAGAATAGCTCAACAAATCGGTCTCGACAACAGAGTAGTACAGGTGTGGTTCCAGAATAACAGAGCGAGAGAACGACGTATGACACAAACGATGCCCGCTTCTGACCAGCCATTAGATTTATCTACAAAGAAGTCCAATCCATCAGTTACGTCGAGTCCCTCGCCATCGCCACCATGCAGCATTTCTGTGACACATTCCGACTCGGAGGAAGCAATGAACCTCAGTCAGAAATCCTCGCGAAGTACAACTCCTCATCGCACAAACTATCTGAATACTTATCCACATTCCAATTGCTCATCATCTTCTTTCACCGATTTTCGATTGTCTCCTTCACCTGGAGAAACTATTAATGGGCACAAACGGTTACTACCCCAAAAACTACACGTCAACCCCTTAGTACCTATGGATAAACTCCTTCAGTACAACGATATGGCAAACGCTCGATCTCCTATTCTTAACATGCACTTGACCTCGGACATCAGCCGACAAGGTTCCAGTCCATCATACGAGCGTCCTCCTTGGGATGAAATGCAAACACCAAACGAGATCGAAGAAGAAGCGACAGTACTTAAGAAAAGTAAACTCAAGCAGGGTGCAGAATTTAAAGAAGGTGAAGGACAATTCGTATGCGATCAGTGCGATAAGACCTTCGTCAAGCAGAGCTCCCTCGCGAGGCACAAATACGAACATTCAGGTCAGTACAAACATCTTGACTATATTCATAAGATACCAGCTAGGTTTCGATAAGTGTTAAATCTAAACTAATAGGTGTTATTTTGCCCTACAGGTCAACGCCCGTACAAATGTCTAGAATGTCCGAAGGCATTCAAACACAAACATCACTTGACGGAACACAAGCGGCTCCACACCGGTGAGAAGCCCTTCCAGTGCTGCAAGTGCTTCAAGAAGTTCTCTCACTCGGGCTCCTACAGTCAGCACATGAACCACAGGTTCGCAATCTGCAAGCCCTACAGGGATTAACCTGGACATCGCATCGG
Organism: Conistra vaccinii; assembly: GCA_948150665.1. Taxonomy (NCBI): domain Eukaryota; kingdom Metazoa; phylum Arthropoda; class Insecta; order Lepidoptera; family Noctuidae; genus Conistra; species Conistra vaccinii. The sequence continues at coordinate 26,284,299 of OX411318.1, forward strand.
TTGTTGAACAACGTTTGGTATCCATTTCGTTAAATAATTTTAAAAATTCTAGTGCACTCGTTAAATTTCAAAAGAGCACCTAAAATCTGAACAGATTCATGTTAATTGCTTTGAATTTTAATGATATAGGTACCTTGATTGGTAAATACTCTAGAAGGCCGATTGACTACTTTTAGGACATTTTTGATTTCACTAATAGTTATAAAAAATACATAATATAGAACATCAAAGCCAGACAAAATAGGTTTGTCTGGAACGCCGAATAATATAAACAACCGAAAATGCTTTGCCCAGTTTTAAATGAACTTATAAGGTAATAAAACTTGCCTTATCGAGTGTTGTTAGGAGACACCATTCACACCGCATAATAATACTCATATAATAAAGTATTCATTGCCCGGTATTTTCGTTTCAATCTTAATTAAGGTCATTGCTCAACATCATAATATTTTTATACTGTAGAAAATAATTTGGATTTCATAGATAGAACGTAATGCCAAATACCTACCACAAAAGTGCCATGCAACATGCCAAAAATATTATTGATCTTATTCATACATGTATATTTTACGTAAACGGTTTTAATTATTGTATAGTTTTATTATTTAATAATACCAAAGGTCAGTACCTGTAGCATAATACTCCACTATAATAAATATTATTTTATTATTCTTTACCTATAATGTTATGGCCAAAATTACCTATCGATTAAGATATAGAACGACGAACTCATCGTACTTTATAAGATTATTTTATGGTCCTGCTTAAGTGCAACTACTACAATACATTTATTTACACAAGGCTTGGTGATGACATTGTATAAATATACCTACCACTGATACTATGTGAAGTTTTAAACTAGTTACAGTATTTTTGGATAAAATAAATGAAACATTCTATAGAACTCCGCGTTATCGATCATGATGCAACCCAAAAAGCCTGACGTAAATAAAAAGAGAGCTCTGCAGTTCACGCCGACGTGAAGAGTACGTTGATCAGACCTGTGTGTCTAATGTGATGACAATATACTAGTGTTATTAATAAATTTTATTAAAATAGGTAAGTCCTCTTCGAACTCCTGCTCCTAATCATACGCAACAATATCCGCACCTACCTACTTACCTTCCTTCAGCAGGTAGGTACGGTACCTACTTAACGCTTTTTCAATATAGTTTGTTTGAATTCGTTTGATTTAAGGACCAACTGTAATTGTTAAATAACAAGCTACACCGATTGGTATTCAATGAAGCAGTTCAAATCTTTGAATGAAAATCCAACTGCCAAGTTAATAATTAACGCCAATTTTAATTCAATCTAGGTAAGCCTCACACCTCAGCGCTGATTAATCGAATGCAGTATGACCATGTTTTATAGAATCATCGCAAACCGCAGTAGATCACGCCAACCAATTAAAACATAGGTACCCATTGAAGAAGTTCAAAATATTGGTCGATAGTTTTATTCTCTGTTATCAGAACATTTTAAAATTTAGTAACACTAAGCTTCTCGTATTGTAATACGTATTAAGTGTTTAGATAGATTCAATCTTAATTAAGTTTTAAGCATTCCATAATACTCCTATGGGATCTCTGCTGTGTTTAAAAAACTCTTAAAATTAGTCGAAAGATTATCGTCTGTTAAGTTGTAAATAATAAATTGTACATAGTAAGGATTTATGTGTAAATATGATCGCTTTATTACCTACTCAGTAACGGTATAAGTATTTAATAAAAATTGTGCGGTGTCCACACTGCAAAATAACACAATGAATATAGTGACAATAATAAACATCAGTTTGTTGGAGGCAATAGAATTAAATAATAATATAATGGTTTGGATACTTATCTATCTAATAACTCCCATAACAAGCAATAGATCTAACCATGAGAACCCACTATTTTACGTAAAACCTTTTATGTAAGTAGGTAAGTAATCTAATTTTCCTCTCAATCATTCGGCTGATAAAGTACAAGCGTTATTGTTGATGTACTTACTTAATTTTACCTGTGTCGTATCGAAGGGTCACCACGTGCTGACGTGCATCATATTCTACGTTGAGCCTCTACTGGATATTGCGGAAATTAAAATCGCATATTAACTAACATTCATTGAATATAACACAACAGTATAAATATTAGAACAGAAAGTTCCTAAGCAAAAAAAAAATACATTTTTAAGAGATACCTAATAATTATTTCTATATTTTATAAATGTAAGTAGTTAAAATTAATTTTTAAAGGTTTCTAAGCAACGAATTACATAAATTATTACAAGCAGTATATACTTTATTCTTGTAGTGTGCATCAAGGGCTCAGACGTACCGAACATTTGGACATTCTGTCAGCCACTAGCATAGGTCCTCAACCATTTTCAATCTTACAGTAAACTGCACAACTGTATATACGACAGTATTCAGCGAATAAAATTTTCGGTCAAAATTATACTTACACTTAAAATAATAAAGATAATTAGCTGAGTATGTTATGTACCGAACTATCTTTAAAATAATATAATTGGATTAAGCGATCCTGTTTGAACTATTTCATATTTTATTATATTTTTAATGTAAGAAATTTCCAAATTGTGACCGGTGGGCTAGATAAACCAAAGATTACTTATGTTGATATACGATGTGGAAAACTGTAAAATATAAATATCCCATCATTTAGCTTTAGATTAGTTTTAGTTGTGCCAAATAATAATTTTAAGGCTTGAAATATAAATTTTTATATGAGAATTTTATTTTTTACATGGAATGGCATGATGTACTATACTTACTGAATTTGGTTACTTGTGCAATATGATATTGCAGAAAAGTATTTTCTTCCTTTAACGAGTATAAATGATTAATGTTAAGTGTAGGTAACAGTTAGCCAATGTGAATTCCTATTGCCATATTTGTGTTTGTTGTATTTGGTAAGATTGTGTGATTGGACACGGACTGTGTGCAAGCGAAAGGTTGCTGAATAATTGTTAAATTAAGTACACTCTAGATTGTTAAACTTACCTATAGATTAACATGTGTTAAAATATTGCCTATATAAATTATAGTAATTCATTTTACTTGATATTATAATGTATATTGAATTTATGAATATTAAAAATATATATATTGAGAATTCAATGCAAATACAATAATTATTTTATTCCCAAAACCTATTCCCAGTATCACAGTACAAAAGTACAAGAATATTTTGAAATAATTGCAACATCTTAGCACATTAGTATTACTTACTGTCTATTCGGCTAGTTACAAAACAAGAGCAACATATAATACAACGCAGGCGCATGCCCCCCTCCCCCCTTGTATCCACCAATGCTGTCAGCAAGCAAAAGGCAATTTTCACAAAAAAAAATATGCTACCAAACGATACTGTTTCTATGGTCCCAAAAAGTCTATAATATACAGGACCAAATGAGGTTTGAATACTAGAACAGTTAGAAATCATAAAAAAATATTAAGAAAATTTCAATATAAGTATGTACCTACAGTACGACACAACTTAGATGTAGCATAGATTTGAAAATTTTCATTCATTCATTTCAATTTTACGAATGTATTTGGCTATAAGACTTTACAAGTTATTGCGTTTTCGAAAGATCATTTTCACCTGAAGCCATTGATATATATGTTACAGCAGTAATAAAGATTGGTGATTTAGAAGGCGCACTCAGTTCGGATGGTGATCGGTTTTACGAATTTGGCCGATGCTACATCTAAGTTGTGTCGTACTGTACCTACTTACTTTAATTTGGTGAGATGAGTACTGTAGGACGTGTAGGTGCTTACGTGGTAGGGCAGATGAGCTGAGTTATCTTGAGCTACAACCAGTTTTCAAACTTCAATAGTGTTCTACTGACCAGCCTTGACCACCTCCAGCTGAAGGACTGCCACTGAAACCTGAATACTTATTCTTATATGAAACATCATGTTTCCAAGAGCTGTCAAAGTAGTAACTAAAGAGCGGTTGAAAAAAGCCACAACAGACATAAGATGAACTACCCACAATTAAAGCCAGTATGTTACGCGCTAACAACATCGCAATCAGTAAACCTGGGCTCAGCGCACGACTACATAGGTAGGTACACCAAAACTCACACATCTGTGATCAGGGTCCATATTGGCTCACCTAAAGTTCTTTACCCGAAATTGTTCTTCCTAATGATTTGTAATTCGAATGATCACTCTTCCTAAAATTTTTCATCCTAAAGTTTTCATTCATACTATTTGTAGTGCTACCGGCGATGTTCATAACACTCATGTTTCCGAAAATTTTAATTAATAATATCATTAATGGAAATATATTTAAACTCCTGCGTTATTATTCTAAGCTCCTACTGTTTTTTTATCATAACGCTTTTATCCTACTGAGAGAACATAATCATGACCCAGATGCTTTGAAGGAAAAGGTTTGTTTTTAAACTATTTCTTGTGATTACAAAACAACTGTTCACATTTTTACATTTAACTATTTTTATTTTTGGTTATTGTTGTTACATACTTATTACTATAACTCTTAGAATAATAACGCATATTCTAAGCTATAACTATACCTACCTGAGATAATTATGTCTAAAAAACCAACTGTTTAGAATGATTAAAGGTCGTTTCACTGATTTTTGTCTTAAATGAATGAAATTCAGGTCAAAGTGTCGTCTTGGGGGCACTATGAAAAAAATACTTAGAAAAATTTCGCGACCAATTTCGAGGTAGTAGCCAGTTATAACCTAACCTAACCTAATCCTAATCTAAACAAAAAATATATGACTTTGAATAATAGTGTAAAAGATGGTTATGTTGAGAAAATAAGAAAACAAAAGTATAATAGATGTTTATTGCTAGTGACATTATGAAGTTGAATGCTTCGGAATTATGAACATTAGAGACAGAGTACCTAGTTAGGAATTGTGATTGTTAGGATGAAAAATGTTAGGAAGAACATTTTCGGATTTCCAATTATCGGAGTTGAAAACTTAGGTGAACTTTGGCGCACCCCTGTGATCAGTGTGATCACAGATCACAGTCGCAAACCTACAGTTACCGATAGACAAGAACAGAGATAGGAGACGGCGCTGTCGTGCGAGCGAAATCGCGTTAGTACTATGCGAGCCAACTAAGAATGCGCCTGTCAAGACGCCATTTTATTGCCATTTTGACAGGTTTGCAGTATTAAATCTGTCAGGAAAGTACTGCTATCGTGTGAAGTTGGCAACAAGCGCGATTCCATTCTTAGTTGGCTCGCATAGTACTCGTCGCCAATGAGGTCTCGCAACTCGCGCATTATGTGCGTATCGTGTTTTTCACGCATATTTGATATCTATCTCGATCTCACAAATATGGAGAAGCAAACTTACATGAAAATATTATTAGGTATAACTGTCAACAAATTAGCATTTTCGGCTGTACTTACGAGTGGTAAGTAATCCCGTGTGTCTTATTTTTCTTCCTTGTATTATTAAAACACTGTTTAGCTGCACAAGAAGTAATTTTGATGCGTATTTATCACAAAAAAACGAATTATGGAGCTGTTTGATCAACGATATCCCGTGCGCGACTGAGTGCCGACTAAGGGCAATCTCGTAGTTTGATAGACCAAGCGCTGTTATTAGGTATGTCTCGTATCAGTAGTATTTGAGTAGGTAACACTCGTAGGTCCTACCTACTTTTTTAAATTAGATTGGTACTCGTAAAAGTTTTTAAACGCCTTAAAAATAGCAATAAATACAATACAGTAAAAATTAACACAACAAACATATTATTAAATTAAAGAAAAAAAATAAGTTTAGGTATATCCGTGTTATTGGTTGGTACGGTACCTACCTATGTAAAAAAGATCCTTCTATCTTTTCGTTTCAACGGTAAATTTAGGTAGGTGTACCTACCTACTACATAAACTGTCAATCTTATGTAGGTTCTAAAAATTGGTTTTACTTAATTATTAAATAACAAAAGTAGGTACTTTGGACAGCTATCTAATTATGAAACACATTTTCTTAAGGCAATTTTGTGGAATTGCTATGGATTTGTTTAAATTTGGTTCAATTTTACGACTTTCGAATTACTGTAACTTTAAAATCGGTGAAAGAAACTCAAAGAAACTGCACTCTGCTTCAGACGCTAAAGAGTGAACGATATGCCTCTAAAAAGGCTATTATTCAAATTACGAAACTCTTTTGACAGTTGTAAATTTGTTTATACTGCTTTCAAATCATCGAGCCATCTGCTTCAATTTGCTTCGTCAAACCGAAGGCAGTGTAGTCGTCGCAATCGATTTTGTTTGGAATATTTTTGGAATTTACTCGTATAATCTCCTTAATTATTAATAGTTGTTTGCCAAGGGAGCAAACAACTATTTTTAAGGTGAGATTCGAGTGTTTCTTTGAATCCAAAGCGGAGCGAAGGATTCTAGTAAAGTAGAATCCTGAGCGCATCGAGGGATTCAAAGTACATCACTCGAGCTTAAAATAGTGTTGCTCCCGAGGTGAACGTGACGAAAACTTGAAAATTTTCGCATCTTGGATTTACATTTTAAACTCGCTATCGGCTTTACCACCCATGAAAACTATGAAAACGATACCCATGACGAAAAATTTTAAAACTTTCGCATCCACCATCTTGGATTTACATTTTGACCCCACTATTGGCTTTACCACCGTCGAAAACTATGAAATCGATACCCATGACAAAAAATTTGAAAATTTTCACATCCGCCATCTTGGATTTACATTTTGACCCCACTATTGGCTTTACCACCGTCGAAAACTATGAAAACGATACCCATGACGAAAAATTTGAATTTTTTCGCATCCACCATCTTAGATTTTAATTTTGACAAAGTTCACACTTTCTCCTCTCTCTTGCCAGCTGTTACTTATTAATACAATGTTCGTTATTGATCTCTTTGGTGACTAGAACTTTTACTAACAATATCCACATTCCAAATTCAAATCACTTTTAGTCCCTAGGGATTAAAAAGCTATTTTGGTCCCTGTTTACGAGGAAAACTACTTCTTTTTGAATGGATGTGTTATAAACCTATTTCCTTAACTAAGGCCGCTTTCCGAATTAGAACGTAATCGCTCACATCGCTGACATCAATATTTGCCGTTCCGAATAAGATATCACGATTATGACGCCTGAGGGCTGTCAACAATTCGGAACGTTCGTGAACGCGCTCACAGTGATCTCGCAAATGTCAAAACTTTCATATCATATTTCTTTGTATATGTCGCAGGCATATTGTAAGATTCGTCATTTTACAAACGGCGCCGTCCGTTTACAAACGCTTGCGGTTTTGCAAAATGCCTAAGGCGAATTGGCAACTCGTTCAATTGTTATAATTTCGACATTCATTGTTATTGTAGGGTGACCATCACAAAAACACAGCTCGGACAAATCAGATATTATTCGAGCAATCAGGTACCTACTTATGAAGACTTAAGTAAGAGTAAATTATAATAATTATGTACTTAATAATTTAGAGATATGAGGAACAGGGTGTAAAGTTCACTCATCCACCATAGAAAAGGCACACAACGTCCAGATGGGTTTTGTGTCTGTCGGGTAACTGCCCGAAGGTTGGTATCGGATATTCTTATATCTGCCGTTCGCGCGGTAAACTCTAACTGCGCGATTCAGGATTTGTGTGACGTCATGTTTTTGATACGTCGCGTCGTTCGTATGTGGCGGTGTAAACGCTACAGGTACTTGTAAAGTATTTAAGTAACAAAAACACTCTCATACTTTTTGAACCAATAATATTCCGCAATAGTCCTCCGAGCACTAGATTCCATGGACACCTGAGCGCTTTTTTCGTGCTGGATAACCTCATAAACTTTGTCATTTGTCCACGGCATTTTCACTGTTCCCGTTCGTGAAACGTGAAACTTTCTTAATAAATTTCTTTAAAATATAAGATTTTTTGTGGAAAGTCCTTTGCACACGTAGAATTTGCACTGTTTTCAATATTATTCACTGTCACAAAACTACTACTCGACGTAAAAAAAACATCGGATTTCGAACGCTTACGCGTCATAATAAAATAAAAAATCTTTATAAAAAGAAATACCACAGTGTTCAGGAATTCAAAGATTCACTTACCACGATTCTGTATGGAATTAATCCTAGCACACTATCAGCTGCTACTCGCTCTGTAGTAAACAGAGTAAACCTATGCCTACTTCAAAACGGCTACGATTTTGAGGACCTCATAACCTCATAGAGCATAAAAGTAAAATTTCTAGACGAGTCCAAATGTAAAGTTTTTAATTTTAAGGTGAAATAATACCTAAAGTAGAAGTTATTGTTTTTCATTTGTTTTTCGATCAGTCTTTTTTTAGTATATCAATGGTAGAAAATGTAAGTTAGAGTCAGATGATCCTTATATGAAACAGGATCGATTGGCATCAAAAAAAGTTTTTGTGAAAACTACCCATTTTCTTGCTGACTGTACATTTTTTTCAAAATCTGTGAATGCAAATCAAAATGTTTCAAAAAGTTATGGACAGTCTCCTAAGACCGTTTTCCTGTAGCTGCAACGGTTAAGGTAGCTGTCCTTGCTGCCCCATCTCAAAAATCCACCCTGTATACCACAAAGGGCCATGCCCAATTGTATTGCCTTTTTTTGATCGCACAGTAACGCCACCTTGTTAGATGTGAAGAGCACTTCCATACAAACAATAATTACTACCGCAGCTCAGTTCTGAAGTACATCCGTCTTGAGTTATTCCCTAATCTGTAACGCGTATTTAATTAGGAAAACTGAAAATATGAGTTACTTTTTATGGTCTTAAACTAATAATTTCATAGTTTAAACTCTAATGGACTCAAAATGCATTATATTGATGAAAGTGGCTTAGTTTGACATCAAGTTACATTTCACCGTAACAATGTCGTGAGTATTTTATTAAAAAAGCTGAAAATATTTGTGCTTCTTACGCCTTTATATAGTCTATTTTATAGTTTCTGGACTCAAGTTAAATCATAAATTAATTTATTAGCCTTATGTCAGCTAGCACACGCCAATATACTCGTACCAACCAAAAACATCGAGAGACGAGAACTATACTCAAGCAGAAATAAAAAATAAAAACGAAACTCAAACAGAACTTAATGTCTAAATAAAAGCCTCCAAGCATAAATGGTGTGCCCGCTTACATATAGCTGTAACTGGAAGTTATAAATAATAAACTAGGACCATCGAGGTAAAATAAATAAACAGTTAATTACTAATAACAACAAACAGTATTATAAAACCTAAAAACTACACATTATGATGCATCTTCGCTAGAATGATCGTGAATCTCAAAAACGATATCGTGTATATTTTCCTCAATTACAAGTGAAAACCATGTACTTGATACAAAGGTTTTCGGAAAACCTTTAACCGACTATAGGGCTTGTGGCTGAATTACTGCAAAGTGTTTCTGAGCGAACTGTGTTAATGAGAACTATTTGGGGAATAACGTATTAAATCGCCCTGCAGCAGGTCCAAAATTGGTTCACTGCTAATAATTTAGTATTAAATGAGAAAAAAACTAAGTGCATAAGATTTTCTTTACCAAATGTCAAAAGTAGTAATTGTGAGATAGTATTAAATCAAGAGAAACTAGAATTCGTCGATCAAACTGTTTTCCTGGGGATCACGCTCGACTCTAGGCTTCAATGGGGTCCTCATTTAACATCCCTTTCAGGACGACTAAGTTCGGCAGCATATGCTGTGAGAAAAATCCGTCAATTTACGGATGTAGATACCGCGAGGCTAGTCTATTTTAGTTACTTTCATAGTATTATGTCGTACGGTATTCTACTATGGGGACGGGCTGCAGACATCGAGTCCATTTTTATTCTGCAGAAAAGAGCCATCAGAGCGATATATGGCCTCCGCAGGCGCGACTCTCTAAGGGAACTGTTTAAAGAGATTAACATCATGACGGTACCTTGTCAATATATCTATGAAAACATTATGTACGTAAGGAAAAATCTACATCTTTTTAGTAAAAGAGGTTCAAGACACAATTATATCACTAGGAATAGGGACCAATTAGTTCAACCGGGTTTCAGGCTGGCTAAAGTAGACTCATCATTCATGGGGTACTGTTTAAAATGCTACAATAAAATACCTCCCCACATACTTCAGCTGAATGAAACGAAATTTAAATCTCATATTAAACGCACACTATGCAGTCAGGCATATTATAAGTTGGGGGATTACATCGCTGATAAAAATGCTTGGGTCAACGCTGGTCCTGCTCCACAAGGGCACATAAACTAATTGTATAGCATCTGAAAATACTGTTGGAGCTGCGGAAGATTTTAAAAACTATCTTTGCATTGTATAAATTCAATCTCTTAGCATTGTATAATTGCATAGCACATGTGTGAGTACTATGTACAGACTATAAAGCTACCATTTAGGTACTGGGTATGTCTTTCATTGACTTGAATGTGCCCTGGCGGCTGAGAGTATGTCATGCTCACTCTAATGTCACGCTGACGGTGGCGTGTGTGTTGGATCATTTAGCTCCCTTCAAAATGGTTGAGCTGAATGGTGCTAATCCATGCGTCATGTTCGTGAACGGGCGCCGTCAGTTGTGACTGGTCATCTCATAGCTGCCATGGCTTATTTTAATTTGATTTAATTTTTTAATTGTTTTATTTTTGTTTTTATCTTTTATTACGGACGCTTTTAACGTTTTGCATCGTTCTCACATGTATAAGTTCAACATGAATGATGTAACCAATATTTTGTAACCAAATTTTTATTTAAAAGAGTGTCCGTGGAGTTTCTTGCCCGTTCTTCTCCATAGGTACCTACTACGCTTTGGAATGGGCATCTAGCTTCATCTTTTCTGACTGACCGACCCCTTGACAATTCAAAAGTGCCTGTAATTGGTTTATTTGAAATAAATGCTTTGAGTTTGAAAAAAAAAAAAAAAAAAAAATCAAAACTATAACTCTCGAAGGGCAATATTTTCCTCAATCGCAAGTGATAACCATGCACATGATACTTTCCCAGTGCTATCAAATGATGATTTAATTATTATTGCGATAGTGTGTGCAAATATTAAAGTGCGACCGGGGGAGCTAGCGTCCTCAATTATTAAGAAACAGAAATGAAAATGATATCTACCGGGTGCGGCGATTGAACTGTCCGTATGTGAAAATGAATTATTTCTGTTAATTTTCAATATTTATTTATACACTTATGCCATGTGAAAACAGAAAGTTCAAAGTTTTATTATGACTTATTCCGAAGGAATAAAACCGCCTTTAGCCTTTACTACAAGCTGAAGTCTCTTTCTGAAAGAAGCGCAGGCTGCTCGATCGACGTCGTCACTCAAACAATTCCATTCTCGCGTAAGAGTAACTTTGAGCGCTTCCACCGAAGTGTGTTTTTTAGCACAGGCCCTGGCCTGTAAAACACCCCAAATACAAAAGTCCAGCGGATTCAAGTCGAGCGATGACGACGGCCACATATCTCGGTCGATCAGCACTGGAACGTTTGCTTACAATCAATTTTGCGTTCCAATTGCTCTGTGCGATGGTGCCGAGTCTTAATGAAAAGTCCAACGCTCAGAACCGAATGTGTTGCGTGCCCACGGTATCAGCCCTGGTCGCAAGACTTGGTCTCGATAGATTTGTTGGTTTGTTTTGACTTGGTTGCGACCCATTGGAAGTAAAACGAGCGGAGAACGGCCTTTTTCAGACACCACCGCCCAGACCATGATTTGGTCGGCTCCTTGGCGTCGACTGACTTGCAATTCGTCTGAATGGTCGCTGACATGTCCCTTCAACCAAACACGGTAATTTTGTTTGTTTAAAAACTTTTCAACGTAAAAAGTTTTCTCATCTGAAAACACCTAATTGGGAAGTCCGCCAGAGTCGAGCAAGCGAATCAGTTCTTTCGTTCGATCCAACCGGTTGCTACGCTGTAAAGCAGCGAGTTCTAAATTCGAATGTGTTTCTTTTACAACAGAATCACGTCAAATGATGATAGAGAACATGATAAAGACCAACATTTGAAATTTTGGCGGCGTTCGATTCAGTGGTTCGGTTTTAAAACAGTTAGATAGAGACGGACAGTTCAATCGCCGCACCCGGTAAATATGCGTTATTGAAAAAGGACTCAAGTGCTGCAAAAAAAATATTGTTAAACGTTTTACAGTTTCTTTTGAGTCCCTTTTCAAAGAATGTTAAACCTCTCAAACGCGAAAAGAGATATCGAAAAAATTCAAAAGGGTCCTGAAGAAGGCTCTTCACCATGAGCGCTGCCAAAATTAACAGTTGTGCTGTTTTTGTTTTGAGTCGCAACATATGTATCTTTAGACTAACGTGGCATTTTCGAAATTGTGCTTCTGGCTATCGTTCGTCACCTAACTGAATAAGAAGTTTGTTATACAAAGAAATATGATAATTATGAAAGTTTTGATATTTGCGAGATCACTGTGAGCGTTCACGAACGTTCCGAATTGTTGACAGCCCTCAGCTGTCATAATCGTGATATCTTATTCGGAACGGCAAATATGAGCGATTACGTTCTAATTCGAAAAGCGGCCTTAGTAAAAGGCATGGTCGGCGTTATCGCAAGATGGCTCATGTCATGACGTCATCGATGACGATTCACGGAACATCGTTATCGCGCTCACGCTTATTCGGAACGGCTTTTAGCGCGCCCAAATCGATTACAGTATAACTCGGAACGCACTGTTCATAAATTGCCCACGTCAGAGAATTGTGACGTTTTAGCTGTCACTGTCATTGTCATCTGTCACGTCACGGTGTCACCCTCCCCTCCCTCAGGCTCAAGACCATCTGTCAGCAAGAGTGGATAACCAAAGCAATAATTTCTATTCATATTGAAAACATTACTCCAAAATACAAAAGAAATTATGTATGTTGGTCTACTTTAACAGTGTTAAAGTAATATTATAATGGGTGGTAAATCAAAGCAGAGCCAGAGGACTAAAAATAATGTGAGAGTAAGTATAACCATGAGTGATGATATGGTATATTACAAGTCGCAATTGCAGTGTATTATTATGCCATGCCATTCCTTGGTCGGTGGGTCGCCTTAGGGGCTGGAGTATTTTAACAAATAAATAGCATTAAGTATAAGGATTCAAAGAATCTTTGCGGAACATGGTGTTCTTAGTTCTACTTGGTCTACTATTTGTATTTAGCAATATTTGGACCGAAATGGATAATTATGACGAAATTTTGAGGCAAGGTCAATATTGTTTTTATTAGATAAGTATAATAAACTGTCGAACCATATAATAAGCTACTCACTAATAAAATTATAATGTATTTTTATCATCAGTATGTAATGATTGTGTTTTTGTAGCCTTCAAGCAGCGCCCGGAGTGCTGAGCTGCTGAGTGGTGGGACAAGTCTCGATGGAGGGCTGATGAGCCTCGCCAGTGGGAAACCCCTCCCACCATTGTTCCCAACATTAGCAGCTGCTAACTTGGAACAGGGCCTCAACCCCGAGTTTCAAATGTGCATCAAAAAGCTAAACAAAAAGGATCCTATCACTAGAGCTAAGGTTGATATAATGCACATTACTTTGTAATAGTTTTGTAAAATCATTGGAACAGGAAATATATCTAATCTATTTGATTTGTATCAGCAACACTATCACTCAGTGCAATAACACAGAAAGATAATTGGAAGAAATATTATAATAAACTTCTTAATATTCCAGGCTCTCCATGATCTGTGTGAACTTGTGAACAATGGTGATGTAGAAGATGTGGTGGCTGCGCTGCCCAGCTGGGCACACTTCTACAAGATCCTCACAGCGGACACGGATCGCAAAGTCAGAGAGATGACACAGGTACAGGGAATATGAATACATAAATTGAGCTAGTAGCTATACTGGCGCTTCCAGTTGAATAGAATAGAATATATTTATTTGCATTAAACATGGTACAATAAGACTGGAAGCTGACCCCAAGATAGTTGGGAAAAAGGCTAGGAAGAAGATGGTACAATAATGGTCTTAATAATAGAACTCGGATAGGATAGGGATTAGTCACTTTGTAGGATGAGTACAAATTGGAATGTGGTGTTAGGCAAGGTGGTTTAAGCTCACCTCTATTGTTTAACATTTATGTTGAGCAGCTTGGTAGCACACATGTCGGCTACTACATTGATGACACTTGTTTTAACAATATTAGCTATGCAGACAATATGGTGCTGCTGAGCCTCTTCATAAGCAGGCTAAGGAAACTTTTATTAAGCTATTGCATAGCTTCTATCGCGGGCCTTGAGCGTGGAGAGGTAATCCAGAAATTCCGTAACGAAAATACGAGTACCTAAGAAAGAGTGTTTTGTATTGAAAATTATGTTTAACTGCTTGACAACAAAGTTCAAATTTACTTAAACGAATGATACGAGAGTGTTGTATTGAAAATTATGTTTAACTGTTTGACAACAAAGTTCAAATTTACTTAGACGAATGATACGAGAGTGTTGTATTGAAAATTATGTTTAACTGTTTGACAATAAAGTTCAAATTTACTTAGACGAATAATTCTTGACTATTAATAGTTAAATTAAAACCTTTTTATTAGTTTGATGTTCCCATTACGTTGTGTCAAGTTTTAAAAACTATAAATGTGAATAACAGTTCCTGTCAATGTCATCATTGCTATTTCTTGTATTCGGGTTAATATTTTACAATTGCGTAAGTTGATAAAAATGCTATGCAATAGCTTCGCAGCGGCAGTCCCCGAGTGCCACACGTCTTTTTCTTTTTGTGAGAAGTACGCGACTATGCGGAGTGGCATGGGTTACAATATAACTCTAAAAAGAGTGAAGTTTTAGTATTGAAATCTGACAAACAACAGCCTATCCACGTGCATCCTGTATTTCTCAATGGTATAGCCCTCAAGCAGGTTCAAGCTTTTAAATATCTAGGTCACAAGTGACACCAGGGATGACGAGGACCGGTAGCGCAGGGCTCTGGCGATGAGAGCTAATATACTCACATGCGGGATAGCACGATGCACGAGAGAAGTGAAGGTTACGCTATTCAAAGCTTATTGCCAGTCCTTGTAATCAAGCGGCCTGTCTGAAGGTAGCGAGCCTACAGAGCCCCCCCCCACAGTCAATACAATAATGCGTTCACGATGTTGTTGGGTCTACCGTGGCGGTGCAGTGCGTCGGGGATGTTTGCTGAAGCGCGCACTGATGTTTTCCAGGCCATTATGCGCAAAAAAGCAGCTTCCCTGCTGGCCTGTCTACAGGGTGGCAACAACAGCATTCTGAACGCAATAGCTGTATGTTTGGATTGTCCCTTTCAGAATCAGTGGGTCATGTCTTGTGTGTTTGTGGCGAGTCATATCAAAATGTAAAGAAATATGTAGTAGGTCAAGGTTTGTATGGGTCTATGTCATCCGAAATAAAGTTTTTTATATTATTACTAACTTCTGCCAGCAACTTCGTCCGTGTAGAATAGTTACTTTAGGCTGACGCTAAAAAACCTCCGATTTTGAAACATCCTTCATTGGTGCTCCGCTCCTATTGGTGTTAGCGTGATGATATATGTATGATAGCCTATAGCCTTCCTCGATAAATGCGCTATCTAACACTGAAAGAATTTTTCAAATCGGACCAGTAGTTCCTGAGATTAGCGCGTTCAAGCAAACAAACGCTTTATACAGGATGTTTGGTGCAACGTGTGCCAAATTGATGCCAAATTGAAATGGTCGACTGAAGGGGTCATCTGCTATCCATTCAGACCCCATAACATTTCTCATGCCCTGTGGTTTTTTTTTATCGGCTTTTCGTTGTTTTATTAAAAAGGACCAAAATTTTTTTTTTTTTTTTTTTTTAAGTACCTATAATATATATCATCACGCTAAGACCAATAGGAGCGGAGCACAAATTAAGAATGTTTCACGATCGGGGTCTTATATGTGTAGCCCGAAGTAACTATTCCACGCGGACGAAGTCGCGGGCAGAAGCTTGTAATATATAATATAAGAGTATAGATTAAAGTGTTACGATCTACATGTCTTGCCAAGGACTGACATACAAATATTTTAAAGGAACTTGTCCTTATAATTTTATGCACTTAGCATCAGTTGTCTTTAAATGTACTTCTATAGCCACAGTCATAATATACAATTACAATGTAACACACTTTCTATCACAATCTGAATGATTTTGGAAGAATTTCCGAGTCCATTTCCTTATAATGTCAGAAAAATTTGTCTGCTTGACAACATAATTACAAAATGAATGTTGTTAAATTTTCAAAATGAAAGGCATTTCGATTGGAAATGTGTTATGCAATTATTATGCTCTAAGCTAGACGAGCCTTCAATGAGTAACAATGCCATGTGCGCCGCGTGCCACAGGTGTGCCACGGCGCCGTGGTGCGCGTGTGCGGGCGCCGCTCGGCGCCGCAGCTGAAGGCGCTGCTGCCCGCGTGGCTGCAGGCGCAGTACGACGACCACGCGCCCGCGCAGGCCCAGGCACATCTTTCGCTCACCGTAAGTTACTTTTAGAGCTACAAGGTTCTTTTGGCGCGTGACCAAACGCGTGAACTAACTCTGCCATCTTGCTTTATTCATTTTTCTCAAATCTATTGCACGAATGTTTACCACCCGCATCTCTGTCAATGTCATTCGAGCGCCAAAAGATCCTTGTAGCAGTGTACACGCCGACTTGGCTCCTTAATATTTGAAAAAGATGTCAAAAATCTGGTTTACTAATGTTTGCCATAATTTAAAATGCCATAATTTTATATGCCATAATTTTATTTGCCATAATTTCATTAGTAATAACGATTCAGTTGCCATAATCGTGAAATGACATAAAATCATTTTCACTAATTTCATTGGTCATAATCGATCAAGTGTCATAATAATTTTAATCCATAAATTCATTAGCTATATTTTTTATTTTCAATAATGTCGTTTTCCATAACATTTATTAATATTCATTTGCCCATACTAGCACAACAATGCTAGTTCAGTATGTACCATGCTTGCTATGCAAAAGAGGAAATCTAGCACTCGGCGGCCGCTGCCGCGGCACGCTCGCTACGCTCGCTCGCCTTCGCGCGTTGTTTGGTCACAGTTCTAACTTAACCTAACCTACCCGTTTCGAATTTGACAAACTGTTTATTGTCTGAACAAGAAAACCTAAAAATTACCCTAATCCGCCATGCATGCTTGCTTTGCAAAAGAGGAAATCTAGCACTCGGCGGCCGCTGCCGCGGCACGCTCGCTACGCTCGCTCGCCTTCGCGCGTTGTTTGGTCACAGTTCTAACCTAACCTAACCTACCCGTTTCGAAATTACAAACTGTTTATTGTCTGAACAAGAAAACCTAAAAATTACCCTAATCTGCCATGCATGCTTGCTTTGCAAAAGAGGAAATCTAGTACTCGGCGGCCGCTGCCGCGGCACGCTCGCTACGCTCGCTCGCCTTCGCGCGTTGTTTGGTCACAGTTCTAACCTAACCTAACCTACCCGTTTCGAATTTGACAAACTGTCTGAACAAGAAAACCTAACCTAACCTATCCTATTTTGCAAATGTACGTATGTATGTATTTAAATGAACATTCGGAATAATACATATCATATAATACAATACTGAGGACATCTGTCTGTAACGTTTCTAAATAATGTTAAATGTTGCTTATGTCAAGTGTCGATTATGTAATGTGTTACTTATAGAATCTAATGATTATGACACATGTTATTATGGAAACTAATATTATGGCAAATAAAAGTTATGTCAAATAAGTTGATATGGCAAGCGTTATTAGTATAAATGATAATAGTGCAAGTAAATATTATGAGTGGGGACGATTATGGAAAACAATAATAGGACAAATAATATTATGGAAAACAATATAATACCCAAAAATCTGTTAGATCTAGTACATTTCATGTTGCTCTTGATTTCGCCATGTTCCCATGTCGTGTTGTCACGGCGTACTGTTTTGGGAGTGAGGACGTCACACGACGTTATTCAGTCTGAGAATTGTTAGTAAATCTGATAAAATTAATCAAGAACTTACAAGAATATATGAAATTCCATCAAAAACATAAATGTGAAAATGGGAGCCAAGTTCAATACAGTCGCAAGTGTGAACACTTTTCGCGCGACGATTTCTGCCAGTTTATTCCTACCGCAAGCTTCGTTATAGAACTTCGTTCTAATAATCTGGAGGTCTACTCCCTAAGCACGAAATCCGCAGTTTTGGCCGAAGGTACGGGGGATTCCTACTCCATAGCGCCTACGGACATGACATTAGTTGGCGCCTGAAGTAAGATTGAATGACATCACGATTCAACAGATGTCCTCCTCTGAATATATTTTTGCATAATAATTGTTTTTTCCAGCCGTTTAGGAGGAGTTAGGTGACAAACACACATACGGAAGAATTATATATATAAAGATATAGTTAGGAATCGAACTTACAACCACAGATTTGCGAAGCAGTTATCGAACGGCTAAACTAATTACTTTTTTCAAATTCAAAGTAGACTAAAATAACTATTCTGTATATATCATGATTGTCTGCTTAGCTCCATAAAGTTATAGCGCGATGATCAACATTTTAATATATAACTATCTGCAATATTCTAACCTTTTGGCTTGTCTTATTCAATTAGCTAAACTGTAGTAGCACAGATAATATAATACTACGTACAGATACCCAATCCCATACAAAGAAATGAGACCTCCCTAGTCGGGCTATTGACTGGCAAATGTACTAAATTTATGACAAATTGAGTAAAACGCCATCTATTGCAAAGAGCCCTAAACAAAAAGGTTTTATGTTTTTTTTGTTGAAAATACGAGATTTATGAGTTAAAATAGATAAATCAGCATTTAACAAAGAAGTTTTGATTTTTACTAATCTTACTTCAGCCAAAATCTTCCGTTTATCGCTTTTTAGTGACTGTTAATTTCATAATTGTTACCTATGCTGCCATCTATGATCTTTTTTCAAGACTAATTATAATTTGTTCGAATTGGTACCCCATGGTAGTAGTATACGAACATACATAATGCAATATTGGTCATAACTATATTTTCGGCATTAGTTTTTATCAGTTTCTCTGTTTATCTGAATGTATGTAATTACAGCATCACGCAAATACTACCGGATAGATTCTGTTCAAATTTTGCATAGTATAGGTATTCTATAAGCCTGGTCAGTCTGTAGGCTATAAATTATCACGCTATTTGCTATGGGGTCTGAGCAATATTGCATTATGTTAATCGTTCCAAGACTTCGAAGCAATTACTTTTTTCAAAATTAAACAATACTTTACGATTTTATTATTATGTATAGATGTATAATACACTAGCTACAGTTGGTCCAGCCTTGCCACCAGGGACCGAAACCGGTATGATCAATATGGGTATATTTTCGGTAAAACATTTATATTTTTTATATTACAGGTATTTTTAAAGGTTATCTTAAATTGAATACAACCAGTATAATACCGGTTAACGAAATAAAAATTACTTCTATCTTACACGTGCCGTCGGCATAAGTCAACGGACGCGCATTGCCTGTGTGTGTGTAACCGGTATTAAAACGGTAACCTAAATAGAAGTAACATGTTTCTTCTTCTTGGTTACCCAGATAGCGGTAACCTTAGTCGTAAAAGTGCCCAAAATTCTTAGATACCTCTACCGTAATTTATTCTAAATTTATTTCGGTCCCTGCTTGCCACCAAATGGAACAACAATAACTAATAGTCGAAAATGAACTCACACACATTGTCAACAGAGCACGTTTCCCGACAGCAAGCTGCCCGAAGTAATCTCATTCTGCAAAGCCGAGGTGATGGCGCATCTGCTTGATAACCTCAACGGGAATACTGAAGCCATCGTCAGCAAGAGGTTTGTTGATTGGGTTCAGATAACAAATATCAGGCAAAAAAACATTGTTAGGTTCGAACCCGCGCCGCAGAGTTTCGTGAAAACGTGTTTTTTTTTATTTGTCGATATTATTTAATATTTCCAATGAATAAAAAAAAAAAGATGTTCATTGCATTCCTAATGATGCAAGCTTTCATCGATTGTGATATTTTTCAGTTCTGAGCAGATTTACGGCCGATATGAGACGACATCATACATCAACAAATAATACATTTGCAACAGATTTTCTTACTGTTTCTGATACTGCCGTTGCTATTACACGGCAATAGATTGTTTAGGCTCATTGCATTACTTATGATGATGCAAGCTTTCCTTGGTAGTCCTTTGTCAACGCTTGGGAACACCACCAGAATCACCCTTCTAGCTGAACACGTTTTTGCCCTGACATATAGAGGGTCGTGCGCAGACGCCTGCCCTTGCGATGTGACGTCATTATAGGCAAATAATATCCTACCTCAAACTTGTTATATATAATTATGACCTATCTTTTGCGTTCAACCATTACTCTAGCATTAAGTCTTGTAGTTATTAGCGATGGAAATGTTTCATGTTTTTGTCGGTCACAAATATTGAAATTAGTACCTCCGAGCGTAGAGACGTATACATGTCTTCTTAGTTTAATAATAATAATAAAGTAAAGTTTTATTTCTAGATTATTTTACAAATGTTTTACAAATTAAACTTAGGCTACTTTTGAGCACAAATGAGTTAAGCATCTGTAGCCGAACTAGGCAAAACCTGTATTGAGTTTAGACTAGGATTCGGCGAAAGGTTGTGGTAGCAGTGGTTTCAAAATCTGTAATGAAATAAAATTAACTGACCTAATTTACTGATAACAGTTTTTTTTTTTATCAGCATTATACACATTATTTGGCAGTGTCACCAACTGTAACTCTATGACAAAACCGCTTGTTCTCACAGGATAGAAAACGCCGAAGAACGCCAGCTCGTCATGAGCCGCATCACATCGAGCAGCCTGCACGGCCTGCACTACTTCTGCCTGCACCTGCCGGCCGCGCACGACGCGTGGCTGTGGGCGCAGCTGCTGCCGCTGCTGCAGGCGCGCTACTGGGCGCTGGCGCAGGGCGCGCCGCAGGTCCGGTGAGCACGCCGCAGCATTGGGCAACATAACAGATATTGAACAGTCAATTTTAATAAAAAACAGGCGTATTTACAATAAGTCTATAAGGTTTGGCTAGGTTACAGAAGGATAGATATAGAAATAGAAATAATAACACAAAATTACCTAACAAAACAAGTAAAACTAACAAAAAAACCATTAAAAAAAACTTATCTTTCGTCTATCATCTCACAATATCTCAAACATGTACGACATACCTCTGACCATCTCGCGGCAATATGATGTTAATAAAAATGTTGTGTCTACGGCGAGATCACGAGATACATACAGCTTAGATTATTTGACAAGTATCAAATTTAGCGTCCGATGAGATTTATATATTTAAAATACAAGTTTACAGTATATGAATACCAATTCGCTTATACACATACTTAATGACCTGACTTGGGGAGTAGGCGAAGGTTGGATATAGTTTACAATACTCCCAATTATAAGATTAGGTTTGCTCAAACGAAACGTCATCGTATCTTGTTCCGCTCGTCGCTACTGGCGGCGCGCTGTCTTAACGCAATCGTCCCCCGTCTAACACGGCGATGCCGTTACGAGACGTCGCGGACACGCGGTGATTCCGTTACGAGTCGCGAAGATACGCTGGCGGAATAATTCTCGTTTGTGGAGATTACCCGTTGAAGAAGGGCGAATCCGTTGCGATTCTCGCGCTCGTGGAGGCGGCCCCTAACTGATAGAAATTTTGGATTTTATATAGGTAGCTTAGCTAGATAGGTCACAGCCTTAGCTAGGTAGATAGGAACATGAGTCAAATTTCTATCCTCAATAAGGTCAAACGAAGACAAAATTATCAGTTATTGAAATCGGCCGTATGTTTATTACTTAAATCGTACCTCTTTTTAGGATTCCGTAGTAAACAAGGAATCCTTAAGGTCTCTGCACACAGCGGGCGTGGCGGGAAGGGACGGCGACGTGACGCTCACCAGTTGTACTGTATTAGATATTACGGACGACTCCACACAGACCCGTCCCGCTTGACGCGACGGTTACCGTCGCGCCACGCCGCCGCCGCCGCGCCGAGCGGATAACAAGTCAGAAGCGGCGGGGCGGGGCGCGACGGTTAAATTCAGAATTGAGGGATTGTATTAAAGCTTAAAACTTTAACTTATAACTGTAACTAATAGCTTATAAGTTACTTTAACTAACTTTGTTACTCTTAACTGTTTAGTTTATTTTCATTCTTTCTCTCTCAATTCGCGGCGGGACGGGACGTGAACGCGCCCGCAGTGTGACCGATGCCGCGAGTTTTCAAACTCAGATTTGGGCAATTTTTATAAGGATATGCAGGGCGAGTAAAAGTTATTCTGTGC
Source organism: Conistra vaccinii (assembly GCA_948150665.1). Taxonomy (NCBI): domain Eukaryota; kingdom Metazoa; phylum Arthropoda; class Insecta; order Lepidoptera; family Noctuidae; genus Conistra; species Conistra vaccinii. The sequence goes on from OX411318.1 coordinate 26,306,679, forward strand.
AATAAGTGTTACGTGTCCTGATAGTGAATACATAAATATCTGACGGATTGCTGGAGGCTTTTGGCAGATATGACGAAATTTCATGAATTCAGAAAATTAGAATAAGAGAATAAGAATAAGAATAAGAATAACGTTTATTTGGACACAGTTCAATTACAATTACCCAAAAGTGGTCATAATTTTGTATTTATCCCTAAATCTAGGAACCCAATAGCTTCTAAGTAAATAAATTATTTGAAAAACATCCTGATTTTATGGGCTATCCAACGGGCTATTAGTGTTTAAAAAAATATTCAAAGGTGCCCGTCATTTTTTTGACACGCCTGACAAAGATGTGAAACAGTACTTACAAAATTTACAAAAACATTTAATTAACGATTTGTTTACGTCATAATTCGAGGTCTTATTGTACGTTCATTCCCAGTCGCCCCCGCGGGGTTTGCCACCGGAGGCAAATGGGAATAAAAATTCCCAGTCGCCACCGGCGGTGACTGGGAAGTCATTGCCCCCACCTCAGTTTCGCTGTACATTGCTTTCTCCGTCGTAGAGAATAAAAGCATGAGGCAACTTATCCTAAACAGTAACTATGAACATCTGGGCTTGATATCGTTCCTCATACCGCCCCTAATTCTTAGTGATTGTTCGTTTTTGTGAGTTTTATTAAATAGGCCTCAAAACTTGTACTTAGGCCGCCAGCTTCAGGTTAACTAGGTTAAATAAAAGATCATGAGATACAGATTTATTTTAAACCGACTTCAAAAAGGAGGAGGTTGTCAATTTATTTATTATTTATTTATTTTAACTTTTCGCTCACAAATAAAGGTACAAAGGCGGACTTAATGCCTTAGGCATTCTCTACCAGTCAACCAAGGGTGGTGAAGAGATTTGATGGCAGGTGCTCTGTTTGAGAGGAACAAAGAAAATTTTTATTAAAAAAAAATCATAACACATTATAACTAAAATAGGTATAAAAGTACATTAATAGGTTATAAACTACATATACACATATTTACTATAATACATAAGTACCTATATTAAATCAATTCGTGTGCGTGGGTGTCCGAATCCGAAACTATAAGTTATACCGAACAATACTCAAGTGATACTCGGAGCCGGTTTTGATAAAAAATAAACCAGCAACATTAGATTTATGAAGAAATAAATTTCTTAGCCGGAAATAACTGGAACTAGTGCAATGGGTCGATAGTTTTCTAGATATTCTTTATCATCTTTCTTAAGAACCGACAAGTCGCGGGCTCGAACTCACTGGTGGGCGCGGCCAAAAAGCACGCTATCTCATCTGGCATCTGTGCGACAGAGATAGTATCAGTGATGAGCAGTTAGACGCTAGTCTAGCCGCACGTCTAGTTAGCGCGCACACAAACACCGTTCCGAACTGAAACGATGTTATACGAAGCACACAATAGTGCACCGCCGCCCCGCCGCCACAGAGTACTTTATAAGATACCGCCGCCGCCGCTGTGTCGCTCGCCGCCGCGCCGACGAGAATTATAGATATGTACTTATGTGTACCTAATTGTTATAGTTGACTACGGTCTATAAATTGTTTACAAAATTACTACTATCTTCTTATTTCTAGGTAAGTAGGTACCTACTTACTTAGTTACCTATTCATGGACGTACGCATAAGGTAGGTAGGTACCTACTTACCTACATTTTAGTGTACACGACTGTTTGTGATATTTTTGCTTGTATACCTAACCATCATACAAGCAAAATTATCACAAACAGTCGAGGTAATTATTACATTAGGTACCTACTAAGCAGAATGCAAATGACGAAACTGTTTTGTTTTTGATAAGATTAAAAAAAAAAACCAAAGATAAAATAGGATTAAAAAAAACGACAGATAGTTTATAGACTAACCAGGTGCGAACTTAGACCCTCTGATTTCGCAAGTGCCACGTTACACCGCTCGACCACGGAAGCTATGAGGACAACGATTAAAACAGCAAACCTATTCGCAATTTTTTTGCGCGTATCAGATTTTCGACGCTCTGCTTAGCGCCGAGAGTTGAATATCCAACAGAGCGCATTCAGCGCGTATCCCAGTGCGTCAAGAAAATACACTGTTGGATATTCAACTCTCGACGCTAAGCAGAGTGTCGAAAATCCAATCGCGAACGTCGCGTCGGCTTACGAAGACGCTCTCACGCAGCTCGAACGAAAGCGCGAGGCGAAGATGCGACGCGACGACGCGGCGTAGGTATTTTCCTACCTCATAATCAGCTGCTGCCAATTTGTTGATTTAGTAATCTATAGATAGGTACTATACTAGGTTTATCTAAAAATACTAATATTATAAAGCTGTACAGTTTATTAGTTTGATGTTTGAATGCGCTAATCTCACAAACTAGGTAGGTACCTACCAGTTTAATCATTTTTTTGTAGCCTTTGGTTATATTTTAGGCTATAAAACATCACACTGCTGCTCATGGGAGCCGAGCAGTAGGATAGGTTCCTACGGGAACGCGGGTAAAAGCGTGGGGAACAGTTGGTATAAGTATGTACCTACCTACATATAGTACATACCTAAATACGTTATCAATAGAATAAAGTTTTACCCGACTGCCAGAGGAGGCTTACTTAAATATTTTTTTTTTTTCATATCGTTGTAATATTGATCTACGATAAATGTTATAAGTACCTACATAAACCTTTATAATACATATACAGTAGCTTCTGCCCGCGACTTCGTCCGTGTGAAATTTCGGCCCCCGACCCACCGCATCGCATCCTATCGCCCCGCCCGCGCTTTTACTTCGTTTTCGCTTAGCGTTCTTTCTGACTTTTTTCTTTTTGCTCGGCTCCTAAGGGTTGTAGCGTGATGTTAGCGTGTTGTTGCGTGGTGGCCTACAGTCTTTCTCAAGAATGGAGCTAACCAATGCAAAAATATTTTTTTAAATCCAGATAGAGATAGGTACCTACTAAATACCTACTACTCGAGCACTCCCCCCCATTTCCACGACCACAAAATAAAAGCCATAGCGCGCCGTCGTCGGCGTCGGTAAAGAGTGTGAATGCAAAGAGCGTACGTCTTCTCTTGCCTACATAACCCACCTACCAACGTACCTACACAACGCGGCAACGCCGCGGCCGCGCCGGTCGCTAAAACGCCTGCTACACGGTCGCCTACCGCGACCCGACAGAGGTGACCTTGGTGGTTTACAACCGTGAAGATGATGTTTATACGACCAAACGTTGAAACAACTTTGCGGGTCGCTAACCAAGGTCACCTCTGTCAGGGACGTGGTTGGCAACCGTGTAGCAGGCACTTTAGCCTCAAGTAAGTCGTGGCCGAGCAGTAAGGTAGAAAATGTACCGTATGTAAAAGGTACCTAAGTAGGTATTGGCCAAAAGAAGATATAATTATATTATAATTTATAACAGAAAATATGCTCGAGGAGGTAGGTAGGTACCTACGAAAATAGATTACGTATAATAAATTGTACAGACGCCCCAGCACATCAAGTTACTACAATCTGTCAAATTTCTTTAATAGATTTTCAACTTTATGGCTAAAGAATAAGGTTCAATGTTGATTGAGAAAATTTGACAGATTGGAGTAGGTTGGTGTGCTGGCGTCTGTTACACAACACATTTTTGTAAACGATTCCGACTAATCAGTTTCATTTTGACAGTTCAATAATAATTTTCTCAGGGCGAAGTCAAACAGATAAAGTAGGTAAAAGTGGAAACACTACAACACGCACGTGTGTGCCTGAATCAAACGAAAGAGCTTCAGGCGTGTGACATTTCGTGCATGTGTGCGCGAGCGTCACCCTCCGCACCGCGCCACCCGCGCCGGGGGAACATTATTGAGTGAAACGCACAATAGTTTATAGTAAAACGAGCGCGTCAAAAATTACGAAAAGGCCTTTGGTAAAAAGGTTTTTCTGAAAAAACCACTGCATAAATCAATTACAAATAAAATTTATTGAAATCTTCGATAATTTTGCTGTGTCGGTACGGATTTCGTTTTCGAGATTTCACACTTCTTGTATTACTTATTTACGCCCAAAGTTGCGTTAAAATTAGCAAGAAAAACGAATCTTTGTTGGCTCATAACTTTTTAATGGCTTTTTATTTTACTATTCTGCTTCCGTACAGACAATTTTAATAATGAGACCTAACTATATCATGTTAAACTTTGAATGTACGATGTCAAACAGTGGAGTAAAAACCCTCCGAAGTTTGTATGGAAAAAATATCAAAGTGTTTCACCTTAAAGATCGGTTTCATGATCGAAGTTTTTAATTTTAATCTCTCAGGGTAGACTCCTGCGGTCATACATATATTTAAGATATAGCTAAGATGAGTAGAAATATTTGTGGCTACATATTTAATAACTTTAGTTGATATGCCATCATAACCCACACTATTTGTGCTTTTTAGACTTCTAATAATCTGCAATATAATAATATCATGTGGCAAGCATGGTTTACATAGACTTTTTAGTAGACAAATATGATTTATAACAATTATAGTTAATCCTATCCTACTTCCTACTAATAATATTAATGTGAAAATTTGTATGTTTGTGTGTTAATCACGTAGAAACGGCTAAATCGATTTGGATGAAATTTGGCACACAGTTCTGTGTGCCCAATATTCAAATCTGTTTAGCATTCTATCTGTTAGTAACCTGGATTAACACATAGCATACTTTTTATTCCGGGAGTACATTGGAATAACTATTGACGGTAGATTACAATGGGGCGCACACATAGAAAAATTGTCAGGAAGGCTTAGTTCAGCCGCATATGCTGTTAAAAAAATTAGGCAGATAACTGACGTAGATACAGCCAGAATTGTTTATTTTAGTTATTTTCATAGTCTGATGTCTTATGGGATTCTTCTCTGGGGAACCTGTGCGGACATTAATTCTATCTTTGTTCTACAGAAAAGGGCTGTTCGAGCCATTTACAACCTAGGTCCAAGAGATTCACTTCGAGAGAAATTCAGAGAAATAAATATTCTGACTGTAGCCTCACAATATATTTTTGAAAACCTATTGTATGTACACAAAAATATATCAAATTTTAAGAAAATGTCCGATGTTCATAGTTTAAATACCAGGAATAAACACAACCTTGCTGTACATCGCACACGTCTTCACAGAGTAGGCAACTCGTTCATGGGTCAATGTATACGCTTTTACAACAAACTTCCCATTGACATTCGAAACTTACCCATTAAACGATTTAAAAACTGTATTAAAACCAAACTTTGTAAAAAAGGGTACTATAAAATTTCAGATTATTTAGAAGATAAAAAAAAAGCTTGGGATTGAGCTGCTCGCTCTGCTATACCTTGTGATAAAACCATAAAACTTGATATTTTAATTGTTACTTATAATCATCAATTAAACCAGATTTAAAAATATTTACATAAAAGAATAAAACATATACCTACTTAAAATAATAACATAATAAAATTATATACAAAATGACATGATTACTTTGTAAAGTATAATATTATTTTAATTATTGTGAATATGAGGACTATGTGGGTATTTTTAATTTTTTTTCTCTTTAATGTTTTAATTCATTTTTTTTTTTCACATTTAGTTTTAATGATGGTCTGGCAGTTTGAGTAGATGATGCGGCCTACCCAAATGTCCTTTCTTTGGTATTGTTCGTCGAGTTGAGCTCCTTAAGCTCTGAGTGAGCTCCACGATTACTGACAAATGCTTGCACTGACTGGACAGGTCCACTCAAATCTGTATGGTTCTTTCCTCAAAAGGCCATTTCAGACACTAATCTACATGGTTCTCATATGGCTTGACCAAGATTATGTCTGGACTTTAAAAGAGACCGTGACCTCTGAGTTTGTTTCGGCCTTTCTTCTCAGAGTAGTCAGTTAGGAAACGCCGACCTCATCTAGCTTATTTTAAACATTTTTTTAAATATGACGTGTAAAAGTGATTCCGATATCCTATTTACAGAATAAACAATTTCATTTCATTTCAAACATTTTCGTATGTGAGTTTTTACATTCATCAAATAGTATTAATTGTTATATAAACAATTGACATTGATTGATATTTGTAAATAATAATTAAAATGTTAATTGAAACCCACAATTAATGGATTTAATTGTAATTGATTTTAATTGTAAAGTACAATTAATGGATTTAATTGTAATGTAGTTTGAAAAATATGTTCTCCCATACAGAATGTATGGGAGAACATATTTTTTAAACTTAGCTCAAATGCTTTTCAAATACAATGTTAAGTTTGTTCTTGGGATAAATTCAATCCAACTGTTTTATTGTTTATTTATAGAATTACGATCATAAAAATCATCAATAAAGCTCTTTTAAGTTCATGTAATCCTATTGAATGACTATTTCATGAAATTATGACATTTGAGGATAACGCTAAGTCAAGGAGTTGTATTACTATTTCTCATGATTATAATTCTGTAAAGCCATATTTGTTACGGCCACGAATCATATTTTAATCAACATAAAAACACCCGTGCACAGCGCGGCGTGGTACGGCGCCACGGGGCGCGTGGCGGCGCGCTACGGCGGCGCGTGCGGCGCGGCGCTGGGCGCGCGCGCGCTGCGGGAGCTGCTGGCGGCCGCGGGGGAGCGCGCCGCGCCCGCCGCCGGCTTGCTGTGGACCTGTCTGCTGCAGCTCATGCACAACATACCGGTGGCTACGATGTTTCATATTCTAATTCTTACTCCCAAATGATGGTATTTCCACAGCAAAATCAACCTTAAACGATGTGAATTAAGTTGATTTCATAATGACTTGTAAACTAAATTAATACTATTGACGCAATCATAGAAAAAAAAAAATTGTGCAATTAAAGTCATTTTAGAAATTTTATTTTCCAAAATCTTTGGAAACTAAATTTTTAACGCAAACTAGGTTATCATTGCAGTAAAAATAACAGTTCTACTGTTATTTTTACTGCAATGATAACCTAGTTTGCGTTCATTTGAATTTGTAATTTGAATAAAATAACAACTATAAATGTTTGTTTCAGGACTGGCACACATATTTAGATAAGAAAGAATTGCTTGTCAAAAGGATATTAGATGTTTTGGAAAACGGTAAATTTTTAAATTTTGACCAATTTAAATCACAAACTTTCTTCGAAAGGTTTTAAATATCATTGTAAATATAAATTGGTAACTTAATTATAAAAACTTGTATCTAGGTGGTTGGGGTGACGCGAGGCATCTATCCAACATACTGCTGCCCCTGTTAGCATATTTACCTCAAGATATTTTAACTAAAGACTTCTACGAAGCTTTCTTTAATGCTATGTTTACTGGGTAAGATCTTAATATCACAGCAACAACTATGTTATAACTTTATTAACCTCGACATAAAATGACTTCATATTATCACATATTGTCCTTTCAGATTAGAGAAGAAAAATATATTGATCTCAAAAAGTGAACGACAGTCGTGGATCACGAGTTTGGCCGAATGTTTGCGATACCTGTCCATACAGCAGAATGACTTCGTGCTGGAGATCGTGAGCAGCGTGCACAGGACGTGGTTGGCCAACGTGCTGTCCACGAAGCACGACGGGCAAACCCGAACTAACCTCATTAAGTGTTCCGCGACCAACATGGCTTCACTCGTCAAATATTGGCTCAAACAATCCAAAGAAGAAAACAGCGAAAAATACGACCAGCTAATCAGAAACTTTTGGCAAAACGTTGGGTCCACAGTCTTGACACAAATTGACAGATCTGGCACAGACCATAATGAAATAGGGAAATTGATTGAAGGACACATCCTATTGTTACAAACATTGAAGACGTCGTTTTCACAGGAACTGAAGAAACAGCATAGCATTAAGTTTGACGGTGACGCGAAAACTGTAACCGAAAAGAGTGCAGTAGTGACGCAGCAGTGTGACGCGTCCGTCGCAGAGCGGTACAAACATAACTTAGAGGATGTGGTACAGAAGATTTGTTCGCACTATTTGGACAGTGCCGAGAAGAAACAGATATCTAGCGCTATCGTGACACCTGTCATCACTTTACTGGTAGAGTTTGACAATAAGCAGCTGTTCACAGCTTTGGCCAGACAGTTCGATGTAGACAGTGTGTACCGGCTGTACGACGAGGTGCTGCGGCGCTGGCTGTGCGGCGACGCCATGCGCTGCAAGACGGTCGTGGATATAGTGTTCCTACTGATGAAGTATATGACTGAAGACGAACAAGATGCTATGTTTAACACCTTCCAACAGGTATTTTAATATATATTTTGTTATTCCATTTATCGTTATGTGGCCACAATTTTTTTTAGCTCGACCGATTGCTTTCAACAACATTTTATTTATTTATTTATTTATTAAAACTTTATGCACAAGTAAAAAAATACTGTACAAAGGCGGACTTAATGCCTGGGGCATTTTCTACCAGTCAACCTTAGGGTGATGCAGAGACAAAACATGGCAGGTACAATATAAGGGATAGATAAATTGAAAATCAATACATACTAATACATAGATACATACATACATACATATAAACCGAATAAACTTTGTCAGGAGAAATAACGATAGGTAGAGGAGAAAACAAATCCAGCAAATCAGCGCTGCAAAGATTCTGCCAACTTTTTACGAATATGTTCACGTGCATTTTCTTTTTTTATAAGTTGCGGTGGCATAATTAATAGGTGTACAGCATAGCCCATGAGATGTGATCAAGTATGATTACTAACACAAAAGAACGTCGCCTCGCACATACGCAGGCTCGCTCGATACTCAGGAATCGATTTTGAAAGCGTAACGCGTTACGTAACTTAGTAAAAGTTCTTTGTTTACAAAATAGCTTCTCCTGACGGGGACCTTAGCATAGTTATTTCTTCTGCTAGGAAATTTGTATGTCCAGTGTGTGTATAGCTTCCACTCTCTGTATGCACACCACCTACCTCTTGCACGCTTAAAGAGTCAAAACAGCGTCTAGAGACACACGTCCTCCTCGGAAGAAAAAGTAGTGAATGAGGGATACGAGCTGTGGACACACCCTCCCCTCGCACACTTCATCACTCTGGAAGAACATAATGACCCCTAGGACAAGAACTGCACGACCAAGGGGGAAAATTGAATATCTTTCGCCCGCAAATACCGTGCAATAGTACATTACTGTCGCGGCCTGCAACAAGGGCATTGATGAACGATCGTGAAAATGTGGACCGAGGCGAAGCCGAAGCACACATACGTTAGTCCATCAATACCTGGTTGCGGCCAAAGCTTGTATAGTACTATTCTGAAATAATGCGCGGAACAATTATAATTTTTCACGTATCTACTATCGATTTATGTAGGTACACCGATTTCTTCATGAATTCTGGGCCGATTAACGTGATTCTTTTTCATTTTGTATAGGAAATGTTATTATATTAGCTTGAGTAGTTTTTGCTTTAGCTTCAGTAATACGTATTTTGTGGGGCAAGTACCGCAACTAAACAGTGAAAAATAAAATCTTTAAAAAAAAAAACAGGCGACTTCCAAAAACAACACTACAAGTGAAAAATTACTTTAATTTCGGAAGTCGGGGTCTTCGGTTTTGTATTTTCGTTTTTCGCCACCGCCTTCCAAATTAAAGTCATTTGTAAAGTATTTCCCGAGGCGAAGTACTGTATGTTAATATCAACAAGTGAAGTGAACACTCGTTCCCCGCAGTTCCCGCCCGACGTGCTGGAGTGGTGCGTGTCCGTCTGCGTGCGCCACCCGCACGTGCGCGCGCCGCCCGCGCGGCGCTGGCTGCGCGGCGCGACGAGCGGCGCGGCCGTGCGCGACCTGGCCGCGCGGGCCGCCCGGGGCCACGCCGCGGCCCAGGAGCTGCTGCTGGCCTGCCTCACCGACGAGCCCAGCGCAGGTATGTGATAGCGTGCTGGAGTGGTGCGTGTCCTGCTGCTGGCCTGCCTCACCGACGAGCCCAGCGCAGGTATGTGATAGCGTGCTGGAGTGGTGCGTGTCCTGCTGCTGGCCTGCCTCACCGACGAGCCCAGCGCAGGTATGTGATAGCGTGCTGGAGTGGTGCGTGTCCTGCTGCTGGCCTGCCTCACCGACGAGCCCAGCGCAGGTATGTGATAGCGTGCTGGAGTGGTGCGTGTCCTGCTGCTGGCCTGCCTCACCGACGAGCCCAGCGCAGGTATGTGATAGCGTGCTGGAGTGGTGCGTGTCCTGCTGCTGGCCTGCCTCACCGACGAGCCCAGCGCAGGTATGTGATAGCGTGCTGGAGTGGTGCGTGTCCTGCTGCTGGCCTGCCTCACCGACGAGCCCAGCGCAGGTATGTGATAGCGTGCTGGAGTGGTGCGTGTCCTGCTGCTGGCCTGCCTCACCGACGAGCCCAGCGCAGGTATGTGATAGCGTGCTGGAGTGGTGCGTGTCCTGCTGCTGGCCTGCCTCACCGACGAGCCCAGCGCAGGTATGTGATAGCGTGCTGGAGTGGTGCGTGTCCTGCTGCTGGCCTGCCTCACCGACGAGCCCAGCGCAGGTATGTGATAGCGTGCTGGAGTGGTGCGTGTCCTGCTGCTGGCCTGCCTCACCGACGAGCCCAGCGCAGGTATGTGATAGCGTGCTGGAGTGGTGCGTGTCCTGCTGCTGGCCTGCCTCACCGACGAGCCCAGCGCAGGTATGTGATAGCGTGCTGGAGTGGTGCGTGTCCTGCTGCTGGCCTGCCTCACCGACGAGCCCAGCGCAGGTATGTGATAGCGTGCTGGAGTGGTGCGTGTCCTGCTGCTGGCCTGCCTCACCGACGAGCCCAGCGCAGGTATGTGATAGCGTGCTGGAGTGGTGCGTGTCCTGCTGCTGGCCTGCCTCACCGACGAGCCCAGCGCAGGTATGTGATAGCGTGCTGGAGTGGTGCGTGTCCTGCTGCTGGCCTGCCTCACCGACGAGCCCAGCGCAGGTATGTGATAGCGTGCTGGAGTGGTGCGTGTCCTGCTGCTGGCCTGCCTCACCGACGAGCCCAGCGCAGGTATGTGATAGCGTGCTGGAGTGGTGCGTGTCCTGCTGCTGGCCTGCCTCACCGACGAGCACAGCGCAGGTGTGTGTGCTGCCGCCGGAGCCCTGCACGCCGACGAACTGACCGCCTATTGAGCGTCGGGCCCTCGAGTGACCATGACGACTTTCAATATCGCCTCTCACCTCTATCGCTTATTGCTATTGTCTCTTTCTATAACTCGTTTGCCATATTAAAGATCGTATGTACCTCCTGTTCTAGAACTGCTGGTGAGCGAGGACTGTGTAGCGGAGGTGTTGAAGATAGTTACCGACGCCATTTCGCAGCCACACAGCAGTACGTTGGAAGCGAGTGGCGCGTTAGCAGCTCGCCTGGCCACGACGCTGCAGGAGCACGCCGGGCCGCACTACGAGCTGCTGCTGCTGCAGCTGTTCCGACTCAACATACTCGTGCCGGTAACTGACACATATCTACTGCTACATTAGCAGATCACTTGCCCACGTCGCACAGTGGATCGTCCCCATACAAGAGGTGTGACATAGAATCAAAAATTTAAAAAGTATTTAATTTAAAAAAATAAAATTTACAGTTGCATTCCTCTATTAAAGAACAACAAAAATTGTTCTACACTTTTTTTATTTGACCAGCAGTTTCGGAGCGATTCGATGAAAACTGTTATTTTTGTATAGAAACGAACACAAAAATGTCTGTATCTCATGATTCCCTCCTTGTTTCGATTTGCGGTTTTCACTACTGTTAATTGCCCATTTAATGCCACATTTTCTTCAAGGACACATGGTGCCCCCAGAGTGCCCCTTCCGAGATATTTTGCCTATAGTAACTATCTTTGTTATTGTATTACTGATGGCATGGAGGTACATTAAGTATACTTATTACTGAGAATTAGTCATCTATAAGTAGTTCCTTAAATAACAGGTGCATTTGTGAGTATTTTTATGACTTATGAACGCTTTTGTTGCAATATAACAAAAGCGTTAATGAATCATTAAGTAACTAATACCAGTACTTGCTTAATCTAATTAGATATTGAAATTACTATGTTAACAGCCCTTAAGCTCTGCATTGTGATTGGTTCATGTCATCATTAGCTTATCAAATTCATTGCTAGTTGCAAACTTGCTGCCCTATATATTTTAGTGTGTTTTGCAAATATAATTCAGTTGTAATTACAACCTCTACCAAGTGTTGTCATTAAGGCTTTCCGTGGATTTTCTACATATCTAGATCTTTATGTTGCTCTTAGTAATCATAAAGAAAGATCCAATCAAGAAGGACAGTCGACAAGTTCATGGACAAGAACAGAGAGTGGTTAAGTTCCTATATCATTTGGCCAAATTGCTTTAAGGAAAATATTGTTCACACTGAAGAAGCTGAAATTGAGACAGAAGAGGTAATCAGTCCATCAAAATCGGATGCATCAACTTCAACATATAAATCTCCTCGCAAACGCTTTGAAGATTTATCGAGTAGACAGAAAAGAAGACGTATTAATGAAAATATTGCTAGTTGCAGTCGTCCAGATGAGCTTTTACATACTGTTTGAAAGTGCACTTAAGTCTCTGTTCTTGTCCATGAACTTGTCGACTGTCCTCCTTGATTGCACCCATTTGGAGTAAATCCGATACCAAAATCGTCGACACCAGTTCTTTAGATCCGACACATAATTTTCACTTAACTGGACGTTACTATTCGACTTCAATGTGTTAAATAAATTTTCATAGTCACGAATATCTTTATGATTACTAAGAGCAACATAAAGATCTAGATAAGTAGAAAATCCACGGAAAGCCTTAATGACAACACTTGGTAGAGGTTGTAATTACAACTGAATTATATTTGCAAAACACACTAAAATATATAGGGCAGCAAGTTTGCAACTAGCAATGAATTTGATAAGCTAATGATGACATGAACCAATCACAATGCAGAGCTTAAGGGCTGTTAACATAGTAATTACAATATCTAATTAGATTAAGCAAGTACTGGTACTAGTTACTTAATGATTCATTAACGCTTTTGTTATATTGCAACAACGACAAATTGCATTCATACGTCATTAAAGTACTCACAAATGCACCTGTTATTTAAGGAACTACTTATAGATGACTAATTCTCAGTAATAAGTATACTTAATGTACCTCCATGCCATCAGTAATACAATAAAAAAGATAGTTACTATAGGCAAAATATCTCGGAAGGGGCACTCTGGGGGCACCATGTGGCCTTGAAGAAAATGTGGCATAAAATGGGCAATTAACAGTAGTGAAAACCGCAAATCGAAACAAGGAGGGAATCATGAGATACAGACATTTTTGTGTTCGTTTCCATACAAAAATAACAGTTTTCATCGAATCGCTCCGAAACTGCTGGTCAAATAAAGAAAGTGTAGAACAATTTTTGTTGTTCTTTAATAGAGGAATGCAACTGTATATTTTATTTTTTTAAATTAAATACTTTTTCAATTTTTCATGCTATGTCACACCTCTTGTATGGGGACGATCCACTGTGCGTCGTTACAGAAGCACGCCGGCAGTATTAACTAATTTAAAAAAAAACATTTAAATTGTTGGCAGTCTATGGGGACTGCCGATAGAAGTGAACACGAAGTAACTTGTGAATTGTATCCATATATCCATGTATATATGTAATGTATACTAATAACGCACGAAGGTATATCTATGTACATATATACACAGCATATATATAGCTTATGGGAAGCGTGCGGTGACGATGACGCGAGTTTCACGCTGTTTGTTCACCCAAAAAGCACACATATATAATTAATTGACTCAGGCGTGACTTTGCGGAAATCCATTATAAGATACAATAGACGATGTATATTTAGTAACTTAATCCGCTTAACAGTTCTTAAAGAGTTAGAGAACCCTGTAAGAAATCGACACGTGTTTCGCCCCTCTATCACACATATATACACAGTATACATTGTTTAGCTCATGGAAAGCGTTCGGTGACGATGTCGCGAATGCCATGATTTTTGTTCACCCAAAAAGTGCTCTACACGCCTAAAGAAGCTTTCACTTAAAAAACCAGTAACTTTGCTAGCTATATTTTAGCTTAACTATATTAACAACTCCCGCTGTGAAATGTGTTCTAGAAGCATCCAATCTCGTATTTCCCAGAGAGGAGACAGCCGGCTGTCAGTGGACACGTGGTGCGAGATCCGCTCGTCGTGGCAGGACGGCGCGCCCGCGCAGCCGGACGGACGCGCGCGCCTGCTGCGGCGCGCCGCCGCGCTGCTGCACGATCAGCTGTTCCACACGTTAGTACCCAGTTTCTATATTGTAACGACTCTTCTTTTTGACACTGTAACTGGACACTGACATTGTAGCTCGGCCGTAGTCCCGTCATCACCTTGTTGTTAAGCTGCTTCAGAGCCGTCCTAATCTCGTACAAGCTCATGTCCGGAATGTCTTCGGTATAGTATAAAACGTAAAATATATGTGAAACGTGTCTCACGTTAAATACTTGAAAATTAAGTTTTCATAGCTGATGCTATGTTAAGTTAGCACTAAGGCTGCGTTCAAACATGTTAATTAGCAAAAAAATTTAAGATGTGCAACATTTGTTGATGAGTGTTAAGAGCAAGAATGAAAGGGAATCATTAATCAAAGAATTTAAATTGAAAATTTTGGACTTTGGGCTAATTCAAAACATTTTAGCAATTTCTAGATCAGCGATTGTAAAGAGGTTATGTAGCCTGGTGAAAATAATGCATAGTCATGGAATGATTCAATTTCTTTTACAGTTTATAGATATAGTTGTAGTTACTTTAATTAAAGTTAAATAGTTAATAAGGTACGATGAGGTTGGCATGGCATGGATAAAAACCGCCCTTTGTAAATAAATAATATAAAAGCTGAGAGGTGTCAAGGGACACCCGGATGGAACGAAGTTATGGAATGAACCTCACAAAGGCATGCCACTAATTAGTACCTGTGGTCGCTCACAGATGGCGTTATAATAAAAAATAAAAAGTGTCGTTACAACTTTTGGTCCCAATTTTTTCAGTCTAGCCCCCTTTCACAACGCGCGGAAGGGAACTTCGTTCCAATGACATAAAAAAATGTTTTAACCTATAATCCTCCATTGCAGCATGGAAAATTTTGACATAAAAAAAATCGAGAACATCGTGTCTCTATGTCCGCACTTATTCAACCGCTGCGACGATGCGGAAGCGCCCGATGACGTCACTGACATCGTCGACTTTACCAAACAAATCTTCAACATGAAGGACCCTGAGACGCCCGTGGTAGAGTCGTACGCGCTACGTCACGAGTGCGTGACGTGCCAGCTCAACTGTCTGTATGACGACGACAATGACGTCATCGCCGCCGTCGTACGTGACTCGGCCAAAACCGACGTCAAGGAGCTAACGAAAACAGACCTTTTGCTCTATGTAAATAAACACCTCTTCCGTGCGATATATCTGCGGACTCTGTTGCTGCATAACGTCAACTCGGGAGATGATGACGAGGAGCCGAGCGAACAGAAGACTTGGTGCGATGTGTTGCTGAAAGACGAGTATGTTCAGAGAGAGTTCTGCAATGTATTGTATACCTATGTTGTCATCAATTCTTTACACGAAGGATATGCATTTGTAAGTATTTTTATCCGACTTTTTTCTTCTTTTGATTTAAACATTGCCGATTTAATGTCCGTTTTTCCGTCATTCTTTGCATTTAAGTCAATTACAATTTCCAGTGGCCCCACTACGACATAATAGTTGAAACAAAACAGAAACTGGATTCTCTCCTAGTAGACGTGATAAGTGCGACATCTCAAGAACTCAGGAGTGCCATAAAAAGTACGGTGTCAGAACTGGCGCTGGCCAAGGGCTACTTCTGGGCGTACGCTCACCGATGGTACGCGGTGCATGCGCAGGGCAAGGAGGAGAAGGGAATACTTGACGGACAGAAACTGGAGGATATTGTATCCGGGAACGGATACTTCCATAGTTTACAGGTTTGTTGTTTTTTTTTTTTACGTACCCCTACTGAGAGAAAACTTTAACAAATACGCAATAATAAGTGCAAATAAAACTGAGAAGCATTGCCTCTGTGGCGCGACGTTCGTGTTAATTCGGAAACACGAAGATTACCGAAGCGCATACGTTTTCTGGTTTACCTGTATGTTGTTGTGTCACATCAAAATGTTTTCATACACCCTCAGGCCAGCACAAAATGGTCGACCGAGTGCGACTCTGAAAGCGCGTACAAGATCAAGTACCTAGTGATGCTGCGCAGCTGGTACATCGCGTTCGGAGAGCGCGGCGCCGCCGACCTGGCGCGTGACGTCACGCGCGGCCGCGAGCGCTGCGACCTGGACGTGATCGTCAACGCGTACTACAAGCACAACCACACCATGCTCTATGACAAGTTCGTATACGAGTTTTATTCATGTTTTCCTTCACCGTTTTGAGAGCTGAGGGCTTAGTGTGAGTTTCATTTTACCATCTCGATCAAACGCATCGACCGCGTTTGGCGCTCCGATTGGCAGCCGGCCGGCCGTCACCGGTGAAGGGCCAATCGGAGCGCCGAACGCGCTCGATGCGTATGATCGAGAAGGTTAAATGAAACTCACACTAGGCCCTCAGTTCCACAGACCACCAACCACAGATATTTTATTAATTTTAAGAAAACTTACAGCTAATACATTCGAGTAGTCAGTAGTAATATGTAGAAGAAAGCCAACTACAAGTTTCCACTTATAATTATAAACATATGTATAAAATTGACAAAACGGTACAAACAGCATGAAGTTAAACATAGAAACAACTGAAGAGAATAAACAAAAAAAAAAATATAAATATATATACATTACGCAACAATGCTACTCTTCGAAGAAAGAGTTACTTAATTTTTTCTTTAATTGCTGGACACTTTTAGTAAATAAATCAAGCTCAATATCCTGGCACACCTTATTAAACATTCGACATGCTCTTAAAATATATGATATCCGGAGATATGCCTTCATTGCGAAATAGTAAGGGCGCTTGTACACGGTAAGAAAATACGCCGGGCCTACGCAAGAATTCGTGTCGTAACTAGAAAATAACTGCGTGCTCGCAGCGGTGCACGAAAAAAAATCTTGTCTGCGCAAGACACGACGCGGCGAACGTTGTTGCGGAGCGGTGGAGGGCGGAGTAGTAGGTTTCAGCCAGTAAAGTCTCTTGTTTTTTGTTTCCTTTTTCATTTTGTTGTAATAATAATATGCAATTATCATTATTTTTTGCTTTGTAGTAAACATTTTTATATATAAACGAAAATAATTATCAGACTTGTTATTACTTGCGCGCCCTACGCCCGACTGACGACTGCACGAAAAAAATCGTGTCGTGTACACGTTCCGATTGGTCTTGTCTGCGGAAGACAAGAAAAGTTTTCGTGTGTAGAACAGACAAAATTCTTGTCGTATACACGAAGAATTTGTCTTGTCTGCCGCAGACACGGTAAATTTTCTTACCATGTACAAGCGCCCTAAGGAGTCCTAGTGGCACCGCTTATCTCCCACATTGAACACGCACACTAAGAAGAAAGCAGCTACACTAAATAAATTTCTAATAGCACACATACATAGAATGGGCGGCATTCACTTGTAAACACTTGCTTATTATTGCTATTTGCGAACATTCAATGCTCACGCATGCAATTAGGGAGTCGAATGCGGTGGTCGATAATTTTTATCGATATTTAATTTTAGCACTTTCTTGTATAACTTCGTTTAATTTTCTTTATATTTTTTTTTTATATACCTATCCGAAAATATAGTTTATTTTTACTAAAATAAAATGGGAATATTTTATTTAATATTTAATAACTGCGAAACCGCCCTCGGTTTGCGCACTCGCGGTTTGCGTCGTTCATTTTTTGCTAATAAGTGAAGTCTTATGTCAATGTATTTTTCCATGACACATTTTATCAACTGAATGATATGATTATTTAACAGTTCCTGGTCGAATTGATGAAAATCAATGGATTTGACTCGATAAAGTGGTTTTAGAGCTTTTGGTACCAGTAATGACTTTGTAAATTTTTAAGACACTTGAAAATCATCTCATAATACAGTTTTTTTTATTACCCCTTCCATTTTTCTACAAATGTCTATTATATCTTCGGACGGCAATACCAGGCTACCTCTGTCTTTTATTTAGATTACTGAATCGGTGATTGCGAGTTACTTCTGTTGCTAGCAACCCAGATACACAAATATCGCACTTTAACTTTTTTTAAAGAGCATGTGCTACAAATCCAGCCATATATACTATAACTGGTATAATTATGTCTGTGATATTTTGAGCAATCCTAAATCGTCCGATGAATCATCCCAAAGCTTTTTTTGTGCAGAAGTAATATTATTTTTTTCAATTGCAGACTGGCAACACAAAATTGAAATATTTTCTAAAGATTTGCAGTTTCCGCTATCGAAATCACGTAGCTTAGACTTAATAATGAGTTTTTTATAAATTGCCATGAATTGGCGAGCTGTAGGATTAGTGTTACAACCACCGTGTGTTCTAACCTGCCCAAACATTAACTCCATATGATCTTGAGACAGTCTGTATGCAGGTAAAAACTGCAGTTTTTTTTCTCTCTTCACAAGCTTGTTAAAAAAACCTTTTAAACTTTGTATGCAAACAATGAATCCTAGGAAACCCGTTTTTCTGCCAGAATTGACGATTTTGGAGCCGTTAGGTAACATTAAACATTTTAAATATTCCATAACCTGGTCTAAGAAAGTAAATATAATTTTTTCATTACTTTCATTTAGAGCTTTTTTAAACACCAACACGTTTCTGTTAAAACACCAACACGAGTGACAAAAACCACTTCAACCTGTCTTGATCTAGTATTTATAAACTTTGACTCTAAATTATTAATTACTCAAGTGCATGATTACGGTTTTTCTGATCATAAAGGAATAATAGTAAACTTTAAAAAAATTGACGTCATTACTACTAAATACAAGGACTGGAAAACCAAAAAAAGAATTTTTAATTATAAAAACATGGATTAATTTAAACTTGCGTTAAAACAAATTAACTGGAATTCAATAATAATCTCGGGAAAAACCATGAACGAAAATTACAACTCATTTGAAAAACTTTTAATCAGAATATTAAATGACTGCATACCCATAAAAACAATAAAACTAATTCGAAATAAAAGAAAAGATTGGTTGACAAGAGGCATTAAAATCTCATGCAAAAATAAACGGTTGTTAAGAATTCTTACTTCCTATTCTAACGATCCTGTACTAATAAAACAATATAAAATATATGAAAAAACATTAAAACGGATAGTCAGTCAATCAAAAAAATTACAATATATACGGGAAATCAGAAACTCAACTAATAAAACTAAATCGATGTGGAAAATCATTAAGGAGCGTACAAATAAAAATCTGTCCAAGACACAACAAAACAGACAATTGACAATCCACAATAAACTTACGTCCGACCCAAAACAAGTTTCGAACTCATTCAATGATTTTTTCGCATCAGTAGGACAAACAAGGCGGAGTGGGGACTCAGAGCCGCGCGGCCGGCCTGTGCTCCGACCAACGGAGAATACAATGTTTTTACATCCACCTACACCGCAAGAAATAAAAAATATTATAAAGAACCTTAAAGGCAAATTTAGTCACGGATTAGACGAACTACCCCCTATATTAATAAAAACGTGTGCTGAGGAACTGACATTACCATTTTATCTGTTAATTAATCAATCATTTTCTGAAGGGATATTCCCAGACGCGTTAAAAAAAAGCTTAATAAAACCTATTCACAAGAAAAACTCGAAGTCAGATCCAAATAATTACCGTCCTATTGCACTATTACCGACATCATCAAAAATTTTCGAAAAAGCAATGTGCAAACGCGTTTATAACTTTTGTGAAAAGTTTAATGTTTTCGATGAATGTCAAAATGGTTTTCGGAAAAAAAGATCCACGATTTTAGCGACATATAAATTCACTAAGAAAATACTTCACGTTTTAAATAATAAAAAATACGCTATCGGAATCTTACTTGGCATGACCAAGGCATATGATAAGGTGCTGTATAAAATATTACTTGACAAATTACACGGTATCGGCGTTAGGGGAGTAGCTTATGAGTGGTTCGCATCCTACCTACAAAACCGAGAACAATTTGTAGAAATTGACAATTGGGATCGTGACACTGGGGAATTCAGCCTAATACGATCAAATGGGCTTTACATAAAAAATTCTATACCGCAAGGTAGTGTTGTCGGGTGTTTACTATTTTTAATTTACATCAACGACCTCCCTAAAATTATGACAGAGTCGTGCGTACTGTTTGCCGATGATATCTCTTCCTGTAATGACTCTCAACACCTACATGAGAATCTAAATAATATAATGTTTATTATAAAAAATTGGATGAATGATCACAATTTAGAAATTAACTTCTCAAAAACAAAAATTATGCAATTCAGGCCTTAGGCAAAAAAATCCCTTGACTATTAATTTTACGTTCGACGGCATAAAATTGGAATGCGTAGATACTTTTACGTTGTTGGGTCTAGACTTAGATATCCATATGACCTGGAAAGCGCACATACAAAAAATTAAGTCAAAACTATCTAGTTTTACATATGCATTACGTGAACTCAAAAAAACTACAGATTTAAAAACTGCCCTATCCACTTACTATGCTTATGCATACGCATGGCTTAAGTACGGTATCATTCTTTGGGGAAATAGTGTAGATAGCAGCGACTTGTTTATCCTACAGAAAAAGTGTATTAGAATATTAGTATATATTGACAATGACGTAAGTTGTAGACCACATTTTAGGAATCTAGACATACTAACCTTGACATCAATCTATATTCTAGAAATGTGTAAATTCGTTAGACAATATCCACACTTCTACCAAAAACTTACAGACCAACCCCGCCGATATGCACCACGTTCACGGTTTGAAAATACGCTCGTAATTCCACAATCTAAGCTAAAATTACACAGCTCAAGTCCTCACGTAACATCCATTAAAATATACAATAAAATACCAAACGATATAAAAATGGAACAAAACGAAAATATATTTATTAAACGGCTCAGAAAGCTACTGGTGGAAAAATGCTACTATTCAATTAATGAATTTTTTAATGATGACTTGAAAATGGGATGATTTCCACTATATATTCAGCTTTAGACATAATTTTTATTTTACTGAATTTGACATTTATTTGATTTCATGATACTTACTATTTTAATCTGTGACACTATTTATTTAGAATTTATTGAATTTTTTTATTACATTTTGTTTTTTTTTTTTTTTTAAATTATATTTTACTTTTTGATGTTATTCTAATCTGTGACAATATTTATTTAATTGTGATTAGAATTTTTCTTTTTTTTCTTTTAATTTTTAAGTTTTTTATGCTAATCTTATCTGTGACATTATTTGTTTCTAATGAATTGATCTTTGAATAATTCCTAATAATTTTATTTTATTTGTATAATTTCGATTTTTGTTATAGATAGTTGCATTTTAATTTGTGTGATTTTATTTATTTGAAATGAATTAAGTCTTTCTAATGATTTTATTATATTTTTAATGACAATGCTACTACTCATATTTTAAATTGTTGTGCCCGACAGGGTCCATGTGACCTTTATCATTACTAATAAGACCTTGTAAACCAGTGGCGCGGCGTGGGAAATCGAAGGGGGTAAGCCGAGAGCCGGAGCCAAAAAAAATAAAAAAAAAAACTTAACTACTACTACTACTAAAATACTACCAGGCCCGAACTCATACCCAAACAATCCATGTACTAGGTACTACAATCTGAGAAAAGTAAACACGGGAAACAATACATTTTACTTGCTTTTGCCCGCACGTGACGAAACTGAACGGACTGTCAAAGATCCACGAATGACAGCCGGGACCAACGGCTTAACGTGCTTTCCGAGGCACGGGGGAGTCTCGGTATGTAAAAATGGTCACCCATCCACTGACCAACCCCGTCAAGCGTACCTTAACCTGATGAATCGACCCGTGCGGCTTGTTATTACTTAGCCACGAGCTCCGATATAACTGCCAGTCAATCATTGATATTAATTTATCGTAAAGGGAAACACCGGTCAGGCCGGACCGAAGCCCCAGGCGCACGAAAACTCCCAATACCGTCAAGCCTCGTTGTGTCCCCGGGAACACGGTACGTTCATGCAGATTGCAGCTCTATTTATATGTAATATACGGGCTGATATGGTCTGTGGTTGGTTTTGATTTATGGTAGGATAATATACCTGTCGAATAAATCGACCATAACGTCAAAATATGCAGAAACAACTCTAAAAAAAGTAAAAATTGAACATTTTTGGTACGGCAAAATGGCGTCCGCGCATGCGTGCCGTGCACTGCACTCCGCGTTCTATTTATTCATTTTCTATTGTTTTTTAAGTGTAAATCGACGGGAAATGGTGTTATTTCAATAATTAAGTAGTGTCGTCATCGTGTATAGATAAAATTTGCACAAAATAACATCGTAATTACCTATTACGGACCCATCAAAAAATGTAAACAAACTCGGTAGTGAAAAAAGGTGTTGATGTGAAATTTTGAGTTTTGTGTGTGTTTTGTGTATGTAATCGCTGGTAAGTCATTTATTTTATATTATTTAATAGTTAGTCCATAATAAAAATGCCATTTTTCAGAAAAAAATAAGAGTTCAATATTTTTTATCAACTAAGTAATGTTACGTAATGATACGGATACCTATTATTGAACTTTTTTAATTATTGGTGTTTTTATTTATTGTGTTTGTTCGTAAATAATTTTTTTGACCGATAGTATATGTATTCATAATGTATCCTGCGAAATTTCATGTGAATCGAACCAGTAGTTTTATTATAAATAATCAAAACAATGAACAAGTTAATTTCTTATAAGAATCTGATAAGAATGTTTATTTATAAATACTAGCGTTCGCTTACAAAGATTCTAAGTATTATAAAAAATCCTTTGTCTAATCAGGAACCCAAAACCATTAACGATAAGACTATTTACGTAACAAAAAGCTCTCAGTTTTTGTTTATATTAGCGAGCTCTTATCTCTGACGCGCCGCGGGCGTGCCGCGCGGCTTGAGGGGTGTCGCGAAATCGAGCCGCGCGGCTTAACCGGTTAAAATGTTTGAAAAAACCATCACGTCGTTTGTAATTTATAGTCATAATTATCTGGGTTCTTATTTTCAAAAGTTAACCTTGAAAAGCATGTTTCCTCACAAAGTTAATAATCCGTCAAGCAACAATCTATCTTAATCCTACTGATCGTTTTAATTACTTTCAAATCTACTTTATACAAGTAATTTCAACATAATAAATTATATTCTTACCCCACTTATCTAATTACAACGTACTTTATTTTCACTAAACTCAAAACACTTAAACACTGTCTTAATCACTGTTCTATACCTACAACAAGTATCAGTAATGAGAAACATGAATTCACTGAAAAATTAGTGATCAAAATGCAAATAATTGTTTTTAAAATACGATTACGTCAAAAAACAAACAACCACAAATGTTGTATCAATTCAATGTCAATATTATTATGTATATCCGAACTCCGCGCCGAACGCATTACGAAATTCAACGGAAACAACCGAATAACTGCGTGTGCGTGAACGAGGTGGCAATAGCTGCTTCTCGTTCCCACGCGTTTTCTACTTCTCTGTCCATAGCGTAACTCGGCGCATACCGGCTTAACAGTATACTATCTACTTACCCCAAATACCTAATTAAAACGTACTTCTCTTTCACGAAACTCAAAACACAAACACTATCTTAATCACTGTTCTACACAAAAAACTAATATTACTACTACTAGTAATGATAAACTAATGAATACAAAATGCAAATTAACTATTTATTGTAAACAAATTGTATGGTTATAATGCGATTACGACAAAAATCGACCACACATCTCACATTGTCAATGGAAATTGGAATGATTGATGAATGCACAGACTACAATTTATAGATGAATGTTTTGATTTCCGGTCCGACCGAATGAGCGAAGTTCAAGTCGAATGCATTACGAAACTCTACGACAAGAACCGAGTATCAAATGCGAGTGCGAGCAATAGCAATAGCTCTTTCTCATTCCCACGCGCGCGTTTTCGCCTACTTTACCTACTATAACTCGTTGCAAGCCGGCTTCCTAGTTTGGTATAAAACGCACGGAGTCACGTGACCGAGTGACGTCAGACGGATTTTATTTTCTATAGAAATTGAACTCACAATAAGCCGAATGCGCCTACGAGTTATTTTAGAGCGAAATGTTTTGTTGTTGGAATATAAAGACAAAATATTTAATGTAGGCGTTTTATAATGTTTTAATTGTATTCAAATACTTATAGTGTGATTATTCAATGATGATAGAGTGGTTGTGTCCGAAGGGAAGCCGATGGGAATCGAGTTCTTTGGAGTATTCGCCACTGTTGTAAACACATGTGATATGCAATAAAGATTTGAATTTGAATTTAAAATAGCAACGTTGTTCTTCCACCCAATGCTAAGTGAAGGCCTCCTCCCTTTTGTGACCTGCTTCCCCTTGTCTATACGAGTCTTAACCAGGTCTTACACGCAATCTTCTGAATGTCATCCGCCCATCTGGCTGTTATTCTGCCAACAATTTTTCTTCCGTTCCTTGGCGGCCATTCAGGAAGAGCTCTACCCAACCTGCCATCAGCGCGTCTAGCCAAAGCCGTTAGCTTCCTTTTCATGTTTAAAGGAAGCAGGGCTGGGAGCGGCGCCAAGACCTGCGGATGTTGATCTGTATACTGTGCTCGCAGGGATGTCACCGACTGCGCGTGGAGCTCGCTGGTGAGCAACGTGGCCGTGCTGGACTTCCTGGCGGCCATGGTGACGTCACGCGGCTGGGAGGCGCCGGCGGCGCACTGGGACTTCGTTAGCATCTCGCTGTGCTCGCTGCTCGCGGCCGTGCGCAAGAGCTCGCGCAGCTGGGGATCTACTAAGGTACCAACTTCGTCAGCATCTCGCTGTGCTCGCTGCTCGCGGCCGTGCGCAAGAGCTCGCGCAGCTGGGGATCTACTAAGGTACCAACTTCGTCAGCATCTCGCTGTGCTCGCTGCTCGCGGCCGTGCGCAAGAGCTCGCGCAGCTGGGGATCTACTAAGGTACCAACTTCGTCAGCATCTCGCTGTGCTCGCTGCTCGCGGCCGTGCGCAAGAGCTCGCGCAGCTGGGGATCTACTAAGGTACCAACTTCGTCAGCATCTCGCTGTGCTCGCTGCTCGCGGCCGTGCGCAAGAGCTCGCGCAGCTGGGGATCTACTAAGGTACCAACTTCGTCAGCATCTCGCTGTGCTCGCTGCTCGCGGCCGTGCGCAAGAGCTCGCGCAGCTGGGGATCTACTAAGGTACCAACTTCGTCAGCATCTCGCTGTGCTCGCTGCTCGCGGCCGTGCGCAAGAGCTCGCGCAGCTGGGGATCTACTAAGTACTGTAATTTTATACTAGGTATAGTCACAAGTAACAAAAAAAATACCTTAGTTTAGTTTATAATGTGAAATTTGTCTCCAGGTGTGCATGCTGGCCCGCGCGGCGCTGCGCCTGTGGGCGGCCGTGGCGCAGTTCGCGCGCGCCGTGCCGCGCGAGGCAGAGCGGCGCGCGCCGAGCGCGCACGTGGCCGCGCTGGCCGACGAGTGGAGGGACATCTTCCGCCCCGACACCACGTACAGCCTGTTCTCCATCATTATGCATGCGCTCGGTAACTTCTACATTTTGTATTACATTATTCTGAAAATACCCACGTGTTCCTTGGCCATATCTCAAGTTTTTTTTTTTATTCACATCTATTCAAAAAGACGTAGTTTAGTCCTCGTAAACAGGGACTAAAATAAGCGTTTTAATCC
This sequence comes from Conistra vaccinii, assembly GCA_948150665.1. Taxonomy (NCBI): domain Eukaryota; kingdom Metazoa; phylum Arthropoda; class Insecta; order Lepidoptera; family Noctuidae; genus Conistra; species Conistra vaccinii. The sequence continues at coordinate 26,332,589 of OX411318.1, forward strand.
CTAGGGACTAAAATTGATTTACATTTGGAATGTGGATATTGTTAGTAAAAGTTCTATATCACTAAAGAGATCATCACGAACATTGTATGAATAAGTAACAGGCTGGCAAGAGAAAGAGAAAGTGTGAATTTGATCAAAACGAAAATCCAAGATGGCGGTTGCGATAATTTTAAATTTTTTTCGCCATGGCTATCGTTTTCATAGTTTTTGCGGGTGGTAAAGCCGATAGTCAGGTCAATATGTAAACGATAGTAGGCAGAATAAATAGGGGATGAAAGTTATTACAGAAATTCGTAATTTTTGCCTGGCTTGTCTCTATAAAAATGTCAATACTCGATCATTACAATAAGTCGGAAGGAAGTATATTATTATGAATTTGTTCCAGACTCGTGCGGCGAGGGTGAGGTGACGAGCCCGCAGATAGAAGTGCTCGGCGAGCTGATCGCGTGCACTGCGCTGCTGGAGTGGGAGGCGCTGGCGCCCTCCCACGCGCGCGGCGACCTGGCGCTGGACAGGCTGGCGCCCGGCGCGGCCGCGGCGCTGCGGGCGCGTGCGCACCCGGCCGCGGCGCGGCTGGCCTACCACCTGCTGCTAGCGCTCGCCAAGCCGCTCGTGCTGGACGACGGTCAGTGCCATCTACATACACTTATCTGTCGCTGGCGCGCCTGGCGCCCGGCGCGGCCGCGGCGCTGCGGGCGCGTGCGCACCCGGCCGCGGCGCGGCTGGCCTACCACCTGCTGCTAGCGCTCGCCAAGCCGCTCGTGCTGGACGACGGTCAGTGCCATCTACATACACTTATCTGTCGCTGGCGCGCCTGGCGCCCGGCGCGGCCGCGGCGCTGCGGGCGCGTGCGCACCCGGCCGCGGCGCGGCTGGCCTACCACCTGCTGCTAGCGCTCGCCAAGCCGCTCGTGCTGGACGACGGTCAGTGCCATCTACATACACTTATCTGTCGCTGGCGCGCCTGGCGCCCGGCGCGGCCGCGGCGCTGCGGGCGCGTGCGCACCCGGCCGCGGCGCGGCTGGCCTACCACCTGCTGCTAGCGCTCGCCAAGCCGCTCGTGCTGGACGACGGTCAGTGCCATCTACATACACTTATCTGTCGCTGGCGCGCCTGGCGCCCGGCGCGGCCGCGGCGCTGCGGGCGCGTGCGCACCCGGCCGCGGCGCGGCTGGCCTACCACCTGCTGCTAGCGCTCGCCAAGCCGCTCGTGCTGGACGACGGTCAGTGCCATCTACATACACTTATCTGTCGCTGGCGCGCCTGGCGCCCGGCGCGGCCGCGGCGCTGCGGGCGCGTGCGCACCCGGCCGCGGCGCGGCTGGCCTACCACCTGCTGCTAGCGCTCGCCAAGCCGCTCGTGCTGGACGACGGTCAGTGCCATCTACATACACTTATCTGTCGCTGGCGCGCCTGGCGCCCGGCGCGGCCGCGGCGCTGCGGGCGCGTGCGCACCCGGCCGCGGCGCGGCTGGCCTACCACCTGCTGCTAGCGCTCGCCAAGCCGCTCGTGCTGGACGACGGTCAGTGCCATCTACATACACTTATCTGTCGCTGGCGCGCCTGGCGCCCGGCGCGGCCGCGGCGCTGCGGGCGCGTGCGCACCCGGCCGCGGCGCGGCTGGCCTACCACCTGCTGCTAGCGCTCGCCAAGCCGCTCGTGCTGGACGACGGTCAGTGCCATCTACATACACTTATCTGTCGCTGGCGCGCCTGGCGCCCGGCGCGGCCGCGGCGCTGCGGGCGCGTGCGCACCCGGCCGCGGCGCGGCTGGCCTACCACCTGCTGCTAGCGCTCGCCAAGCCGCTCGTGCTGGACGACGGTCAGTGCCATCTACATACACTTATCTGTCGCTGGCGCGCCTGGCGCCCGGCGCGGCCGCGGCGCTGCGGGCGCGTGCGCACCCGGCCGCGGCGCGGCTGGCCTACCACCTGCTGCTAGCGCTCGCCAAGCCGCTCGTGCTGGACGACGGTCAGTGCCATCTACATACACTTATCTGTCGCTGGCGCGCCTGGCGCCCGGCGCGGCCGCGGCGCTGCGGGCGCGTGCGCACCCGGCCGCGGCGCGGCTGGCCTACCACCTGCTGCTAGCGCTCGCCAAGCCGCTCGTGCTGGACGACGGTCAGTGCCATCTACATACACTTATCTGTCGCTGCGGGCGCGTGCGCACCCGGCCGCGGCGCGGCTGGCCTACCACCTGCTGCTAGCGCTCGCCAAGCCGCTCGTGCTGGACGACGGTCAGTGCCATCTACATACACTTATCTGTCGCTGGCGCGCCTGGCGCCCGGCGCGGCCGCGGCGCTGCGGGCGCGTGCGCACCCGGCCGCGGCGCGGCTGGCCTACCACCTGCTGCTAGCGCTCGCCAAGCCGCTCGTGCTGGACGACGGTCAGTGCCATCTACATACACTTATCTGTCGCTGGCGCGCCTGGCGCCCGGCGCGGCCGCGGCGCTGCGGGCGCGTGCGCACCCGGCCGCGGCGCGGCTGGCCTACCACCTGCTGCTAGCGCTCGCCAAGCCGCTCGTGCTGGACGACGGTCAGTGCCATCTACATACACTTATCTGTCGCTGCGGGCGCGTGCGCACCCGGCCGCGGCGCGGCTGGCCTACCACCTGCTGCTAGCGCTCGCCAAGCCGCTCGTGCTGGACGACGGTCAGTGCCATCTACATACACTTATCTGTCGCTGGCGCGCCTGGCGCCCGGCGCGGCCGCGGCGCTGCGGGCGCGTGCGCACCCGGCCGCGGCGCGGCTGGCCTACCACCTGCTGCTAGCGCTCGCCAAGCCGCTCGTGCTGGACGACGGTCAGTGCCATCTACATACACTTATCTGTCGCTGGCGCGCCTGGCGCCCGGCGCGGCCGCGGCGCTGCGGGCGCGTGCGCACCCGGCCGCGGCACGGCTGGCCTACCACCTGCTGCTAGCGCTCGCCAAGCCGCTCGTGCTGGACGACGGTCAGTGCCATCTACATACACTTATCTGTCGCTGCGGGCGCGTGCGCACCCGGCCGCGGCGCGGCTGGCCTACCACCTGCTGCTAGCGCTCGCCAAGCCGCTCGTGCTGGACGACGGTCAGTGCCATCTACATACACTTATCTGTCGCTGGCGCGCCTGGCGCCCGGCGCGGCCGCGGCGCTGCGGGCGCGTGCGCACCCGGCCGCGGCGCGGCTGGCCTACCACCTGCTGCTAGCGCTCGCCAAGCCGCTCGTGCTGGACGACGGTCAGTGCCATCTACATACACTTATCTGTCGCTGCGGGCGCGTGCGCACCCGGCCGCGGCGCGGCTGGCCTACCACCTGCTGCTAGCGCTCGCCAAGCCGCTCGTGCTGGACGACGGTCAGTGCCATCTACATACACTTATCTGTCGCTGGCGCGCCTGGCGCCCGGCGCGGCCGCGGCGCTGCGGGCGCGTGCGCACCCGGCCGCGGCGCGGCTGGCCTACCACCTGCTGCTAGCGCTCGCCAAGCCGCTCGTGCTGGACGACGGTCAGTGCCATCTACATACACTTATCTGTCGCTGCGGGCGCGTGCGCACCCGGCCGCGGCGCGGCTGGCCTACCACCTGCTGCTAGCGCTCGCCAAGCCGCTCGTGCTGGACGACGGTCAGTGCCATCTACATACACTTATCTGTCGCTGGCGCGCCTGGCGCCCGGCGCGGCCGCGGCGCTGCGGGCGCGTGCGCACCCGGCCGCGGCGCGGCTGGCCTACCACCTGCTGCTAGCGCTCGCCAAGCCGCTCGTGCTGGACGACGGTCAGTGCCATCTACATACACTTATCTGTCGCTGGCGCGCCTGGCGCCCGGCGCGGCCGCGGCGCTGCGGGCGCGTGCGCACCCGGCCGCGGCGCGGCTGGCCTACCACCTGCTGCTAGCGCTCGCCAAGCCGCTCGTGCTGGACGACGGTCAGTGCCATCTACATACACTTATCTGTCGCTGGCGCGCCTGGCGCCCGGCGCGGCCGCGGCGCTGCGGGCGCGTGCGCACCCGGCCGCGGCGCGGCTGGCCTACCACCTGCTGCTAGCGCTCGCCAAGCCGCTCGTGCTGGACAACGGTCAGTGCCATCTACATACACTTATCTGTCGCTGGCGCGCCTGGCGCCCGGCGCGGCCGCGGCGCTGCGGGCGCGTGCGCACCCGGCCGCGGCGCGGCTGGCCTACCACCTGCTGCTAGCGCTCGCCAAGCCGCTCGTGCTGGACGACGGTCAGTGCCATCTACATACACTTATCTGTCGCTGCGGGCGCGTGCGCACCCGGCCGCGGCGCGGCTGGCCTACCACCTGCTGCTAGCGCTCGCCAAGCCGCTCGTGCTGGACGACGGTCAGTGCCATCTACATACACTTATCTGTCGCTGGCGCGCCTGGCGCCCGGCGCGGCCGCGGCGCTGCGGGCGCGTGCGCACCCGGCCGCGGCGCGGCTGGCCTACCACCTGCTGCTAGCGCTCGCCAAGCCGCTCGTGCTGGACGACGGTCAGTGCCATCTACATACACTTATCTGTCGCTGGCGCGCCTGGCGCCCGGCGCGGCCGCGGCGCTGCGGGCGCGTGCGCACCCGGCCGCGGCGCGGCTGGCCTACCACCTGCTGCTAGCGCTCGCCAAGCCGCTCGTGCTGGACGACGGTCAGTGCCATCTACATACACTTATCTGTCGCTGGCGCGCCTGGCGCCCGGCGCGGCCGCGGCGCTGCGGGCGCGTGCGCACCCGGCCGCGGCGCGGCTGGCCTACCACCTGCTGCTAGCGCTCGCCAAGCCGCTCGTGCTGGACGACGGTCAGTGCCATCTACATACACTTATCTGTCGCTGGCGCGCCTGGCGCCCGGCGCGGCCGCGGCGCTGCGGGCGCGTGCGCACCCGGCCGCGGCGCGGCTGGCCTACCACCTGCTGCTAGCGCTCGCCAAGCCGCTCGTGCTGGACGACGGTCAGTGCCATCTACATACACTTATCTGTCGCTGGCGCGCCTGGCGCCCGGCGCGGCCGCGGCGCTGCGGGCGCGTGCGCACCCGGCCGCGGCGCGGCTGGCCTACCACCTGCTGCTAGCGCTCGCCAAGCCGCTCGTGCTGGACGACGGTCAGTGCCATCTACATACACTTATCTGTCGCTGGCGCGCCTGGCGCCCGGCGCGGCCGCGGCGCTGCGGGCGCGTGCGCACCCGGCCGCGGCGCGGCTGGCCTACCACCTGCTGCTAGCGCTCGCCAAGCCGCTCGTGCTGGACGACGGTCAGTGCCATCTACATACACTTATCTGTCGCTGGCGCGCCTGGCGCCCGGCGCGGCCGCGGCGCTGCGGGCGCGTGCGCACCCGGCCGCGGCGCGGCTGGCCTACCACCTGCTGCTAGCGCTCGCCAAGCCGCTCGTGCTGGACGACGGTCAGTGCCATCTACATACACTTATCTGTCGCTGGCGCGCCTGGCGCCCGGCGCGGCCGCGGCGCTGCGGGCGCGTGCGCACCCGGCCGCGGCGCGGCTGGCCTACCACCTGCTGCTAGCGCTCGCCAAGCCGCTCGTGCTGGACGACGGTCAGTGCCATCTACATACACTTATCTGTCGCTGCGGGCGCGTGCGCACCCGGCCGCGGCGCGGCTGGCCTACCACCTGCTGCTAGCGCTCGCCAAGCCGCTCGTGCTGGACGACGGTCAGTGCCATCTACATACACTTATCTGTCGCTGGCGCGCCTGGCGCCCGGCGCGGCCGCGGCGCTGCGGGCGCGTGCGCACCCGGCCGCGGCGCGGCTGGCCTACCACCTGCTGCTAGCGCTCGCCAAGCCGCTCGTGCTGGACGACGGTCAGTGCCATCTACATACACTTATCTGTCGCTGGCGCGCCTGGCGCCCGGCGCGGCCGCGGCGCTGCGGGCGCGTGCGCACCCGGCCGCGGCGCGGCTGGCCTACCACCTGCTGCTAGCGCTCGCCAAGCCGCTCGTGCTGGACGACGGTCAGTGCCATCTACATACACTTATCTGTCGCTGGCGCGCCTGGCGCCCGGCGCGGCCGCGGCGCTGCGGGCGCGTGCGCACCCGGCCGCGGCGCGGCTGGCCTACCACCTGCTGCTAGCGCTCGCCAAGCCGCTCGTGCTGGACGACGGTCAGTGCCATCTACATACACTTATCTGTCGCTGCGGGCGCCCGCGCACCCGGCCGCGGCGCGGCTGGCCTACCACCTGCTGCTAGCGCTCGCCAAGCCGCGCAAGAACACACGTTACGCCAAAAAGATATAAAATTTAACTTATATTACTTTACACCTTAAAAGTTTTGTAATTCATTTGATATAAATAAAGATAAATCAAAATACAGTTCGTCTTTTATTGTATTCATTGTGTGTAAAGTGATATAAGTTTGATTTTATAACAGCACACTAAAAAGACAAGGTACCAATGAAATCTTAATGTTTTCTAATCAAAACTAGTTCTAGTGTTTTTATTATTGTTGTCTTTACTGTCATCAAAAAGATGTTTAAAAAATACTTGTAACATCCAACACCAGTGCATTTTAATGTGTTAAATGATATCATTTAAATTATAACATTATACACATAGGAACTTAATTGTGGCTCATGATATAAGTCTAGTTTTTTTTAATTATCTCAAATTCTAATTATTTTTAACACAATCAAAGCATATCCGATATAAAAATAACAATTTCGCAGCGATAAAAGTCAAAACATCAAAAAAAACTCAGTAATAAAAAAGTTGTAGCCATTAAAAAAATGCAAAACTTTAAATAAATATTTCTCAAAACTAGCATTTCTGACTTGTACCACTTTTCACTGAGGGTACAGAAATGTTCCACGGGGATAAAATGTTACAACTTTCATTTAATGCGAAGTTAAGTAGGTACTTACCCTGCAAGAGGTACCTGGATGTCTAGCATTTAGTTATGACCGTACCGTACCTAACCCCTAACACCAGATTTGACTAATTATAATTAGCAGTGGTACCTTGTGGTAGTGCAGTGTAGTAAAAAAAAAAACAAATTGCTTTACAATAATTTATTGAAAACCAGATTTACAGTAATTGTGATCTTTAGATGAACCTGCATACACAACTTCATCCTGGTTGTGAGGCCACACTCTGCTTATTTCCGTACCACTATTATCATTACCACTATCGCTTTCGGTTTCATTGTCACTTACCACTTCTATAATAAAAAGTTTATCTAAATACAAATCATGTTTTAAGTATTCTCCTTCTAACCTGCGAAAGTGTTTACAATGCTGTGCCCACTCATGAACTGTAATAGCATCAAAAGCTTCTCTAACTAGGCGGGGAATTTCAGCATTTTTGTGCTCAATATTTACATCAGCAACTTTTCTTTTCATAGTGCTCCATATGAGTTCAATGGGATTGAGATCACAGTGATAAGGTGGTAAATATAAGCATTTGTGTCTATTGTCTTCTAAATTTTTTTCAATCTCATATACAGGTTCAAGCTTGTTTCTCTTAATTATTTCAAAAAGCTGAGGTTTAGTCAAATTCCTTCCGTAGTCAATTTTATTTTAGGTCAACCATAATTGCATATCTTTTTTTAAGGAATTCGTATTTGGGACTTTATTCACACAAATACGGTGATAAGGAGCATTATCCATCACTATTATGGATGGCTCTCGTAAATTAGGCACAAGTTTTCAATAACCCACTTTTTAAAGTTGGTACTATTCATCTCGTCATGATAATCAATTGAAATTGAAAATTTTGTGTTTGATTTAAACACAAGTAGTGCATTTGTAACAAATATTTAACTTTATAAATTCAGCAATATCATGACAAATCAACCAGAGAACCCGAATGTAGTAGACACTGACAATCGAATGACATTTCAACATGACGGCCGTAGTTCCAATTTTCGCCATTTCACAGATAAGTTGGTAGGAGTGTATGGTCATGACGTTCTATGACAAACGTAGCAATTTGTCCTCTCAGCGGAAAAGCTGAAGCTGTGGAGTGAAGACAACGCGGAGGGCGACGAGGAGAAGCCGCGGCCGCAGTTCTGCCTGGACCTGCTCCACGACGCCTTCGTGCAGCTGCGGGACGGCGTGGACGCCGCGCTCGGCACTGTCGTGTGAGTCGCACGCCTACTTTCAAGTAACATAGCCTCATCATACTTGATTCCGGACAATCAATTTTTTTTAGGGTAGTATTTAAATGAGTGACTGTAAATTAATGTTTTAAGTGACAAAAATAATTAATTTAAGTTATAGTATTACTAAGTGAGCGACTGACTTGAGTGACGAGAAATCAACAGAACAGCAACTTATAAACACTAACTTGAGTTACATAAAATACAAAATGAGAAGCTTCATAATATGTGAGTGACCTAATATTTGTTTGAGTGTCAACGTTACATCCTGCATTTTTTTTTCAATATTTGGCAAATTATTTATTTATACTGAGAGGCATTTTATCTTAAGGCGAAAGCGTCAGGGTAGCCCGCGAAATTCAAATTTTCTCACGTTTTTCGCAATTTGCAGGTCACTGTCAGGTTGTATCTTGATTAAAATATGATTTTCGATCGTAACAAATATGGCCCTACAGAATTATAATCATTAGAATCAGCAATACAACTCCATAAGATAGCATAATCCCCAAATGTCATGATTTCATGAAATAGTCATTCAACGGGATTACATGAATTTATAGAGTTGTATTGAAGATTTCTATGATTATAATTCTGTAAATGAAGTGTCCTGCCCTGAAATGAAGTGTTTCGAATAGAAAAACCACTTTGAAAAATTTCTTATGAAATAACTATTTGAAGAAACACTATTGCAACATGCAGCAGGCATGGTTTCTATCACGGCTCCGGCGCTGCGGGGCTCCGGCGGTCCCACGCGAGCTTACCGTCGCACATGATTTTAACGCTCACCGCTGCAGCTTCGGCTTGATGGCCGGCTGTCGCCGGCCAGCCGCCGCGGCCGCGGGTTGTTGAGACCACCTGCTCCTCAGCTCGCGGGCCGCCTAGCCCCTCTGCGCCTACGCGGGTTTAAATAACACTCTAGGGGTAGGGCACACAAGACTACGTGGAGTTGGTTTTACAGCGATTCGTTTCTAATTTGTATGCCTTACAAATATTTTGTTTTAAGAAGTTTATGCCAAGTGTGTTATGCAAATAAATTTCGGAGCATCAAGATTCTGCCAGATAGAGGGATACCCATCGTAAACACGCAACGCTATTGGTCCGCAGCCCAACTCACCTGACTGCATCGATTCGTCGCTCCACCCCCATTCGAATTCGCGCGCATCAAACAGTCTGTAGTTTTCATTAAACAATCGTATCAAAATAAAAAACATAAGACCCTAAATAGAATATCAGTAACCAATATCATTAATAAAGCAGCTTCCAAACGTTGCTTAAAGTGAACTTTTTAGTAGTTCGTTATGTAAAACCTCAATTGGAAAAATCGTATCTATCATAATATTGAAGTTGTCCTCTCTGTATTTCTAGTCGCTCACATACTAATTTAGTCGCACGGCTAAAATTTTAATATCTGAAATGGACTAATTACAACCCACTTTTTGTAAGCTCGTTCTGGATTTTATTATTAATCAATATTCGTCGTTGGTTTAGTTAATTTTTCGCTTACTCAAATTCATACCGCTCAAGTTATTAAAACAGTATCTCATCATCAGTCGTAAAGTTTTTTTTTTTATTCGATCGTTTTATAATTCCCCATTTTTTTATTTAATTCAGGCACTGTGATCCACATAATAAGTAAAGCCTCGCGTTCGCTATGGAACAAATTGAATGAATCTGAGGCTTAACGGTCAGTAAAATAATGTGTTTATGTGCAGGTTGGGTGAAGGCACGTGCGAGATCGTGGCGATGTCGGACACATACAACATGGCACTGGGCTGGCTGTTGCTGGCCGACGTGCTGGCCACGCTGTGCCAGCTCGCGCGCGGCGACCTCACGCACCACTACATACAGATCTACAGGTAATTAATGTAATTGGTTTTTTACCGTTTTAATTATCTATAAAATTCAAAATTCAAAAGTCATTTATTCAAACCAGGCTGAGAATCAGCACTTTTCGAACATCAAAATTACATAAGACAGTCCTCCAAAAGTTCCTGCCCTTCACCACTTCCTAGTGCTTTTGCTGGAAAGAAGAAGTGGCGCAACAAACTCCCCAGCAGCACAGCTGTCTGTTCAGTTAGAAAAAAACTTGATTCTATACAATAGTATGCAAATAATTTACATTACTCAACAAAAACATTAAATAAAATATATTTGCCATAATGACAGCTAGCACACGCCAATATACCAACAAAAAAATATCGAAATCTAAACTCAAGCGAAAATAAAAACTAAAAAACTAAAAACGTAAACCGAACTTAAAACCCGAATTATAATGCCTCCAGGCATAAAGGGCGTGCCCGCTTACATATAGCTAATAAAGTAACTCGAAGTCACATAATTATGATAAACTAGCACCATCGAAGTAAAATTAAATCAACAATTAGGCATGAATAATATAATGATCTACTGTCGAGGTCGCTAGCGAACCATATATTGCAAATAATTGCAATACAACTCATTAAACAAAAACATTGTAATGAGTCGATTATGTCAATAATAAATGAAAATTAAATTAAAATAAATTGACATATACAGTCAAATAAAATAAAAAATTATATAACTCATATAACCTGTCAGTAGGTAAGCTAATTCTGGAGAAAGAACATAAACATTGTCTTGAGTTAATCACAGCAACCAACTATTTTTATCGTTTAAGTAGTCGTTGATAGAATAGTATGCCTTTGAACAAAGGTTGGATTTTACTTTAGCTTTAAACGCATTAAAAGGCAAATCTAGCAGAGAAGTGGGTAGCTTGTTATAAAAGGTTATACCAAGCCCAACAAATGAGTTATGAACCTTATGAAGCCGGTGAAAAGGAACTCGTAATTTGTCCTTATTTCTGGTGTTAATATTGTGAATATCACTGTTTTTAGTATATAAGTGTATATTTTGCCTAATATCTATTGGTGAAGATGAATTGTGATGCCACTGTGAGAATACCAATATCCTTGAAAAAATCTCTTAGAGAAACTCTGGCACCTAGCTGGTAAATTGCTCGAACAGCTCGTTTTTGAAGAACAAATATATTTTGAATGTCAGCGGCTTTGCCCCACAGCAGAATGCCATAGGACATAACGCTATGGAAATAACTAAAATAGACTAATCTAGCAGTATCAACGTCAGTGTATTGTCTTACTTACCTGACAGCGTAGGCGGCCGAGCTAAGCCTTCCCGCTAGACTTGAAATATGTGGGCCCCACTGAAGTTTAGCATCTACTGTTATGCCAAGCAAAAAACTGCCGAGGCCACAGTTTCAAGCACCTCTTTATCTAAGACGATGTTGGGTCCTAGATTTCTAACATTCGGTAAAGCGAATTTTATACATTTCGTTTTCTTGGAATTGAGAACCAAGTTATTTTGTTGTAAAACAATCCGTAACCATTGAGAGCGCACTGTTTACATCGTCAAAATCATGTCTATTCCTATCTACTTTAAAAATAAGAGAGGTATCATCTGCAAACAGTACAACTTCACAGATACCCTTTAAAAAGAATGGTAAGTCATTGATATACACTAAGAACAATAATGGCCCCAGTATTGAGCCTTGAGGTACACCTAACTGAACTGGTAACCCGGAAGATTTCACACCATTAACATCTACACATTGGGACCTATTATGTAAATAAGAATTTAGAACACCGAGAGCTTCGTTTTGCACACCGTAATGACGCAGTTTACGCAAAAGCGTGTCATGGTGCACGCAATCAAAAGCTTTGGAGAGATCACAGAAAACCCCAATAGCATTTTGCGAGTTCTCCCATGCGTTAAATATGTGTTTCAGCAGAGCAACACCCGCATCTGTAGTAGAACGACCTTTCGTAAAGCCATATTGTTCATTATGAAGGAGGCTATTTAAATTAAAATGTCTTAGCAACTGCTTGAGTATTAACTTTTCAAATATTTCACAAAATGCAGGTAAGATAGAAATAGGCCTGAAATTACCAACGTCATTTTTATTACCTGATTTAAATAATGGTATGACTTTACTACTCTTCATGAGGTCAGGAAAAGTTCCTAAATCAACACATTTATTAAAAGTAACAGCTAGATAGGGGGCTACGATGTCTATTATATTACTTAAAAGTTTAATGGAGAAAATATAAACAAAAAAAAAAAAAAACTTTTATTCACAGAAAACATAAACTTTGACAATAAGTAGTTATACAGAATGGTGTTAAACAAAGGCACAGATTAATACAGATGGGACACTCCGCAGTTTAGGTATGAAGCTACAAGTACCCGGCGGGCTCGTCTCACTGTGCCTATTCAGTAGGGCTGCCGCGCGCCGTTTGTCGCAAGATATTAAAACTAAAAATACTAAAATTAAGGCAGCAGTATGTTGTATGTATCCCATTTGGCTGCTTATATAATAATAAGGATCCGAACCTCACGTTTTTCTCACTTCCAAAGGACACGAAAAGGTACAGAAATGCACGTCTTCCTCTAAGTAATTAGTAATGACCTATGAATAGCAATTAATGTAAACGTTTGGTAGGTACTATAGCTACCAAACGATTACATTAATTGTTATTCTTATATAAGTCACACGTATTTACGTAGTTCTTAAATATTCATTATTATTATTATACTTAGTATAGTTAGGTACTTACAAGTTCTGTTTACAAGCTGACGGTTCAGGCTTCGATAAGTATAGGTAGGAAAGAACATAATTAAATAATATTTTTGTTTGGTGGTATCCGTGTTAGGTACACCACAGACTTAGGGTAACCATATTCAAATATTATGTACTTAGTAAATTTTTTATTATGTAGACAACAGGGTATTCGTACATACTTTTTTATTTGCTCATTTACGTAGGTACATATTAATAAATAATGGAGACTAAACAAATTAAAGTACTTTAATTTGTTTTTGTTTGAGACTAAACAAATTAAAGTACTTTAATTTGTTTAGTCTCCATTTACCGCAGTCGGCAGCAGCAGGAGACGTGACGCCACCGAGACACTCTGGTTTCTAGGGTTACCCTTGTTTGGTAGAACAACGTTTCGTCGAATGTTACTAATTCGAACAACGTTTAAGAAAATAATCAATTGGTATAATATCGATTAACATAATTTTCATTTCATCGAATATTTATTTGCGATAACAACATTTGCGCTATTGATCAAAAGGTATAATGTTCATTTGATGTAGTGTTCAGGTGGTATAACATGTATTTTATCGAATATTCAATTGGTGTTTTATTCAATATAACTATTAGGGCACTCCGACCATATAGGTTAGGTTAGGTTAGAACCGTGACCAACTACGCGCGAGCCGAGCGAGCGAAGCGAGCGGTGCCGCGGCAGCGGCCGGCGAGCGCTACATCGAAATTGGTTGCAGTATCAAAATTAGGGCACTCCGACAGATGAACCGCTTTCATATATCTTTCGACTAAATCATTATTAGTCTAGTGAAACATTGGTTTAAATGAAATTAGTGCATTTGAAAATTCAGTCAAATGACATTATTTCAAAGAAATAAATATGCTAAATAAAAATCTACCAATTAATTATTCGGTCAAATGAATAATTATACGAAATGACTTTATTGCAACTAAAATTAGCTGAAGTGATTTTCGACGAAACGTTGTTATACCAAACAAGGGTAAACCTGGTTTCTATTGTATTTTTAAGAAATCGAATCGCATTTTTATGAAGTCGCCTGCGGTCGGTTACTTACGGAGTGGTGGTACATTTAAAAATATAATAGACCAAGAGCTGATACCTACTTAATTATCTAATTATTCTTTAAAAGATGACAACCCTGACGTTGTCAGAAGGTATAAGAGTTACGCGATAGAAAGAGAGGCAACTTGTAGGTGAATATAACTGTAGGTAATTAGCGTTGTGCGACCTGAATCGCACTTTATTGCGTCGTAGCAAGAATCGCTTTTTATTTAAATGATTTTGCGGAGAGTCCCATCTGTATTAATCTGTGACAAAGGTAAGTAATGAGGTCAAAAGTCCAATAAGAGTAGGTACCCTGCCCCCCAAACTAGGAAAATCCTGTATCTTGGGCGGCAGTGTCTTCGCAGTACATTAAAATCGAGCGGTAAATATGAGCATTCAGATACAAGTAAATTTAGATTGAGATATTGTCAAAGATAAGATTATGTACTAGTGAAAAGAAAAAGAAAACGTAGTGTAGGTAAGTGTAAGTACAGATGTGTTATGTTAGTGTATTTTGGTGGGTCGTGATGTATGTGTTTATGTATGTAGTGTGTGTATTGTGGGGTGTCATGGCGTGTTATGTGCATAATTATGAGGGAAGTATTGAGTGTGCATGTGTGCGTGGAGATGAGAGGAGGGTGGAACGATGAAAAGATGCCCCAAAAGATGTGTTTTTGGATTTGAGTGTGTTAAAAACATTAACTACATCACGAGGCGTTACATGTTCGAAGCTAAATAAACGACTACTTTTAGACACACAACTAAGCAAAAGGTTTTCAGCTTTAGACGGGGACGAATTTAAGGAGCGAGTCGTATTTATAGGTATGTTGGCAAAAAACTCATTAAACGCCTCAGCTACGTCAGCTGCTTTAGTAACTAATTTACTGTCGACCATAATCTCAAGTTCTTTATCTTGTTTAACCGACTTACCCGTTTCATTGTTAATAATTTTCCAAGTGGTTTTTACTTTATTATTGGAATTTTTAATTTTATCGCTTAAAAATTTAGATTTAGCATAAACACTAACCTTTTTAAATAATTTTGAATAATTTTTGATATACTCTAGGAAAGGAGTATCAAACCTGTATTTTTTCAAACCATATAACTCGTATAGTCTCGCTCTACTTTTATAAATACCTAGAGTGGCCCATTGGTTAAAGCCAACGGTGGTGCCATTAATTTCAATAGTGTTGGTCTTGAAAGTACACACATCAAAAGTGTCTAGGGATCAACATATATTTTTGCAATAACTTTTCTCCTGATTGATATTAATTAAAATTTTCTTTAAGGATTCATCAAATAAAGTGTTTTCGTTTGTCACAGTAACGATAAACCAAGTCACCTTTGCATTAATAAAGAAATTTGCCATTTTCCTAATAAAGGGATTTTTGACATTTGAACCACTAACATTAAAGTTCGAAAAAAAGACTGAAATAACAGTTTTCTTTAAAATTTTATTGGGTAACTTAAACAATTAATAATCCGTGTTTCTACCGCGAACACTAACAACACAAGAACATCGGTTTGGCATACTCAAAATGAGTTCATCCAAATCACGCTGTGGAATGGCCGCCCATGTTCGTTGCAACAACAAAAAAAGGTCTTCTTGCGACTGGATACCCTCCATATTCGGCAGAGCTCTTCTCTGTAGCATATCCCATGCATGCTCAATCGGGTTCAAGTCTGGCGACTGAGCAGGCCAGGGCAGGACATTGATGTTAGCTGCGGCGAGAGTCTGTCTTACAACTCTTGCGGTGTGCGGTCGTGCATTATCATGCATTAACTGAAATAAGGGACCGATTTGCACTTGTAGAGGAACGATGACGTCTGATACAATCGTCTCAGCATAAATTTGAGCGTTGAGGTTGCCTCTGATCCAAATCAACTCAGTTCTTCCGCCGATCCAAATACCCGCCCATACCATGATGGTTCCACCACTATAAGGATGGACTTCCTGGCAGGATTTTAATCGCTGTTGGCGTCCAGGGGTTCTCCAGTGTCGTATACGTCTTGTATCCGGTCTCATACCAAAACGAGACTCATCAGAAAAGCACACGAAACGCCATTGTTCTTCTGCCCAATTTCTGTGTTCAAGAGCCCATTGATATCGAATCCTACGATTGTGCATTGCTATAGGTGGTACCCGTAGCGGTCTTCGGGAATGAAGGTTCACTTCATGCAAGCGGTTTCTGACTGTTTGGTCGCTAATTAAGTTCCCTGAAGAGTGATGAAGCCTCACGGCTAACATCATGGCGGTTATTGTTGGAGCTCTTCGAGCTAAGATTTGAATGTATCGGTCTTGTCTCCGTGTGGTGCAGCGATACCGTCCTCCATGGCGCTCAGCCACGGTACCAGTGCTTCGGTAACGTGTCCAAAGTCGACTGATAACACTCTGACTTGTATTCAGAGCTAAAGCCACAGTACGTTGCCGGGAACCAGCTTCTATCATTCCCACGGCTCTGAGCATTTCTTCCCTGCTTAAATGACGTCGCTGCTCCATAATAACGTTGGTTTTAATCAGTAGTAGGGAAACAGTAGCACTAATAATGTCTTCAATGCGTTGTATGTTTTTATAGGGAAAATATTGACAGCTGATTTTCATCTTTTACTCGAATTTGATTCACAGTTCCTGATTCAAATTATGAAATGCACCAAAAAGGATCCATATAAATTTATAAAATCATAAATTTATTACAAAGCCACATCTCAATCTCAAGAAATCCGCATAAAAATGCTTGATCCCTAGACACTTTTGATGTGTGTAGATTGGTACTCTTTTTGCACGACATCAAAAAGGGCTCCATAGATTTCATTAGGACTCTCGTGTTCTACTATAGATGGTGTAATTCTATGACCTATATTATTTTTAAACTTATAGCAACAACTAGCTGTATAGGACCTGCATTCTATTTTACGCGGCTTTTTATGTAATGGCATGGGGAAGCTAGCTAATAAACCACAGTGGTCAGAAGTTAAGTCACTTAACACACATTTATTTTTGGCATCACAATCACTAAATATATTATCAAGACAAGTTGACGAAGATGCCGTATCAGATGTAACCTATTAAAATCTCCACATAAAATTTATTATACTCTTATTACTTGACTAGCTTCTGCCCGCGGCTTCGCCCGCGTGGATGTCGGAAATTATCCCACAGGAACGTGTAACATGTCCTAAATCAGCGGGGTAATTGCGTAGCACTTACAATAGCAATGGGTTTCATTTTGACAGTAAAGTTCAACAATTAATTGCGTTATTTCTCGAACATAATTATTAACTTGGCGCTCTGGCGCGTCATCCCCTGGCTGGCCCGCCCCTCCACCCTCGTTCTGTGCGCCGTCGTCGACTCAATATCGCAGGTCATTCTTATCGTTCTAACTTTTAAACTATTTGTCCAAATTACTTAGTGTAAAAGACAAACTTTATCTACATTAAATACCAAAAGCGATGAAGGTATTTATTTTGATAAGAATTAACTAAATACTCTAAAATATGCAATGTAAAAAAAGTATTTAATTTAACTGTATTTATTGCTCACTATTTTGGTTATAAAGGCTTCCACATAAAAGGTAGATATATGCTGTCGCGGACTTTTATTTAGAACTTTTTAAGACAAACAATCCCACAATACATTTTCTTCATGTAACTCTAACGGTTTAGGCAGCGCACGCAGCATACGGTGGAGGTCTGCCCGGCTTGCGTGGACCACCGCCGTGTCCTCGTGGAGGCGATCGGCGGCGGTGACCTCTCGCGTACGGCCCTGGTTCAGGCCATGGTGCGGAGCGAGAGGGCATGGCAAGCCGTCACCTCCTTCTGCAAAGCAGTAATGCTCGCGAAGGAGAAGGTGGAGCGCGCGAGGGAGTGGCAAAGGCCGCGCCCTACCAGCCCTAGCCGCCGCCGCCGTAGGAGACGTCCCGGGCGTCGGGAATTGATAGCCGATTTCCGGCCACCGTAGGCGCGGGCCTGCGGACGGAGAGCAACGGGCAGCTCGCCGTCCGATAAGGACCAGGCCCGGGTCGACGGCGCATCGTGTTCCACGCGCGCCTCAAAGAGATATCAAGGATCGAAGGAACACGTGTGGGTTTTAGTCAGTAAGAGTCTGACACGCCCTTCCGCTCCGCCCAGAGCGGGAGAAGTCATTGGATGATTAACCGCCCAAAAAAAAAAAAAGGCAGCGCACGCAAAGATAGATCTCAGAGGGCAGGAATTTTTCCGACTTACTTGATACTTATCGTTATATTATGGCCAAATCACATAAAATCTTTATAAATTGTAGCCTATGTGTTATTCTAATGTATAAGCTACATTATTGTAAAGTTTCATCAAAATCCGTTCAGTAGTTTTTGTGTGAAAGAGTAACAAACATCCATCCATCCATCCATCCATCCATCCATCCTCACAAACTTTCGCATTTATAATATTAGTAGGATTAATGTAGGGCAGTGTTTTTCAACCTTTTTCATGACTTGACCCCATTAGTATGAAAAAAAATTTTCGCGACCTCGACCATTCGAGAACGATTTGAACTCAGTCGAGATTCCCGCTGAGTCGAAGTTTCTGCAGCACGAAACCTAGCCTGATGTTCCCGAGTTGCAGAGAGCCTTGCCTCACGACCTTCCTCAGATTCCTGTGATCGAACTTATCTCATCCTTTTAGCATTTCTGCTACATTGGGAGAGGTTGGATCTCCTTCGAGGCATTCTTACAATAAAATAGTACTTACTACTTAACACACAGTTATTTAGTAAACACGTACTATCGTAAACAATTAAATTATAAATACTTACAGATTATTATACAGTCTAAAATTGTCACAGTTTAAGTAATAAGTGTTAAGACGTGTAAACCAAACGTACTAACTTTATAAAACAAAAGAATTGCTAGAAAAATTTATTACTAACCTGAGCTAATAAACTTATACTTAATAAAGAAAATCAAGAAAAGAAATGGCTAACCTATACCAAATACTTATAATATTTATATACAAACCCTAAATAAAAATTAAGATAAGTATACCGAAAATCAAGGAAAGAAATGCCTAACTTATAACAAATGTTCGATGTGAGTCTTTAAATGTATGAACCGATTGACATGAAATAAACACTAAATGTTAAGTGAAGCTTACTACAATATATTAGTGAAAACCGCATCTACATCGAATAAGCCGTTTCTGATATTAGCGTGCACAAACACACAGACAAACAGACAAACCGACAAACAGACAAACAGACAAAAAAAAATTTAATTACAATCTTGGGTTCAGCATCGATATAATAACAACCCCTGCTATTTTTTTTTCATATATTTCCATTGTACAGACACCACTTTTCTACAATTTTATTATATGTATAGATTTTAACCTATTGAGTGAATCCTCCATTACCGATTCAAAACTAGTAAATATAAATAAAATAGGCAAGTAGTTCCATTTTTATTACACCTCTATATCAGATCTCATCGTCGATCTTCCTTCGGAAATACGAACGCGCGACGCGTTCGTATAGATATACGATAGACGATGTTTTGAAATCGTTGTGACACCCGACACTTGACAGAGAGCGCGGCTACGCGGAGCCGCTGCTGTCGGCGACGCTGCGCCTGTTGCCCGACGCCGTGTTCGCGCTGGCCTGCGACGCCGCGCCCGCGCCGGCCGCGCCGCCGCACGCCGCGCTGTTCCGCAGCGTCGCGAGCTTCGACGTGCATGGTGAGTGCAGCAGCAAAAAGTCGACGAGACTTCTGTGACAATTGTTGGCCGCGGAGCATTTGTAATAGCTTCCGTTTTTTTAGGACAAGTTTGTTATCCGTGTCGTATCTATAATGTAGCCTAGATAAGTGACATTATCCTGAAGAAAACAACATTTCGTTCATAGCGTTCCAGATAATACAAGGAACCCAAGAAAATCTGGTGAAATCTTTCCATATCTTTAAATTGCTTCCAGGTAGAAAATCGGTATTTTATTTGACAACATCGCGAGCGCGCATATGCGGTGATGAAATGCGGGGCATTTGATGCCAAACGCACAATCAACTCTTATTTTCAAAGCTAATGTTATAAGCTCATATTATGTGCATATTAAATAATGCGTGTGTGACAAGTATAATAATATTTTGTGTTATGTATAGTGTTTGTTTTGCCTTTTTTTGTGGGCGGTGCGTGGTGTTTTTACGGTTCCGGGCGCGCATACCTAAAACTTGCAAACGGAATTCCGACCACATCTGCAGCTTGCAGATAGAATGTTTCGAGTTAGGCACGAGGATGCCTATTCCGAGTTGAAAATTATTAAAACTGGCGTGCCTCAAGGTAGTGTGCTGGGTCCAGTCCTCTACCTGTTGTACACGTATGATATACCAGAGCTGGAAAATAATACAATTGCTACCTTTGCTGACGACACTGCTATTATGGCTACCGGGTCATGCCACAAGGAAGCAGTAAAAAAGGTGCAAATCGCTGTGAATAAAGTTCATGACTGGGCACAAAAATGGAAAATTAAATTAAATGAATCAAAGTCACTTCACATTGATTTCACCAACAAAAATTGTGATCACCACCCTATCTTCAATTTCAATTTCAATTTATTGCAATCCATAATGTACACATACAGGTGGTAAGAATAATTACATAGACACAATTATGGACCCTGTCGGGCACAGCAAAATTTTAAATAATTAAGTAGTAGAGAGGAAGCGTATTACTAAATATTATTAACAGTATTAGGTATTATATTATGTTTTCGATCATTTATTTATTCTCTGTAAATAATATGTGTAGGTTAATCTATTCGTTTATTTTTGTATTAAATTATATAATTATTATTTTCATATATTTAATATATCCATAAATTATATATTATTATTACATTAATTAATTATTCACTTAAAATATTTTGTATTGCTATTGGTATAATTATCTATTATAGTTATATATTTAAACTAATTCTATTTCAAATCATTTAATTTGATTGTTTTACTTATCTGGTGTGTAGTGTATATAGTGTATAGTCATATTTTGTTATTGAATTTATCCGTTAGATATTCGTCTAATGTGTAATAACTTTTGTTAATTAGGAATTGTTTTTTTTTTTTTTTTTTTTTTTTTATGCTAGCCTGTGCTGTCCCACTCCTGGGCAAAGGCCTCCCTCCACTCCTTCCATCGTTCGCGAGCCCGCGCGTCCTCCTCCCAATTTTGACGGAACTTATCCAGCTCGTCCCGCCATCTCCTACGTGGTCTGCCGCGACCCCGCCTCATTGTCTCAGGGCACCAGTTCTGTGTTATTTGGGCCCATAGTTTGTCCGACATGCGGCAGACATGTCCTGCCCAGTCCCATTTAAGTTGGGCAGCCTTTTGAGCCACGTCAGCTATTTTCGTTTTGGAGCGCAGTATTGTGTTTCGAACACGATCCGTTAATTTAACGCCTAGTATACTGCGCTCCATTGCTCGCTGGCAGACCTTGAGTTTGGACTTCTGGATGTTAGTCAAAGACCAAGTTTGTGCACCATAGGTTAAGACGGGAAGAATACACATGTCCATGAGCCTGCGTTTCAGTGTCATAGGCAACTCACCCTTGAAAAGTTCCTTCATGGACCAGTAGCTCTTCCAGGCGTTTTCCGTTCGTCTTGTGATTTCTTTATCTTGCCTCGCCTGGAAAGAGACTACTTGGCCCAAGTAAAGGTATTCCTGGACATGTATTGTCTCCCCGTCTACTTTTATGCTTCCAGGTGTTTTGTTGCACATAACTTTGGTCTTCGACATATTCATCTTCAGTCCAACCTCGAGGCTTGCATTACTTAGTTGTTGGAGCATCAATTCAAGTTCAGTGGCTGAGGATGAAAATAGGACAATGTCGTCGGCGAAACGTAGATTTGTCAGTCTCGCTTCGCCAAGGACAATGCCTCTCTCCCTCCATTCGGCTGCCAACTTCCTGAAAATTTCTTCGAGGGTACTGGTGAACAATTTAGGAGATAGCGGGTCGCCCTGTTTGACACCTTTCTCTATTTTAAATTTTGGACCTGTGGTTTCAAGCTTTATTGCGGCTGTACTATTTTTGTAAATGTTGCGTAACAGATTTATATATGTGGGATCAATGTTTTGGTTGCTTAAGGCGTCAAAAATGGATGTGTGTGAAATGCTGTCGAAAGCTTTGGAGTAATCAACAAAAGCGAGGTATAGCGGAATTTTATATTCTTGATGTTTTTCTATAAGTTGGTTGACTGCATGCAGATGATCTGTCGTGGAAAGGCCAGGCCGGAAGCCTGCTTGCTCAGGAGGTTGATGTTTATCTAGTTCGCCGGATATGCGGTTTTCTATTATTTTGATGAATGTTTTGTAGACATGTGATATTAAACTAATGGGCCTGTAATTATTAATATCTGATTTATCACCTTTTTTGTGGAGAAGAATAATATTGGAGTGACAGAAATCTCGAGGAAAGCTACCTGAATGCAGAATGCTGTTAAAGAGCCGGGTTAAGTATGGAAGGAGAATAGGTTCGCCTATTTTCAGTGATTCTGTGCTAATACCATCTTCGCCACATGATCTATTGTTTTTCATTTTAGTGAGGGCTACATGAACCTCGTATCCGGTTATAGGTGGAATACTGTCAGGGCAGAAATAATCGGGTGTTGAGGGTAGTTGAGTGTCGTCGGAGTAGAGGGATTTATAAAATTTTGTACATATATCTAATACTTTTGTTCTTTTCATATGTTTCTTACCATTATCATCTTTTAAATATGTGATCCATGACTTGTGATTAGAAATACCGTGTTTTGCTTTTTTCAGGGAGCAGTTATTATCTAGTGCATCCTGAACTAGTCTATTGTTGTAATTTCTAATATCTTTTCTAATATTACGTTTAACCTCTTTATCTTTAAGTCTATATTGTAAATCTCTATTTGTATATAAATTCTGCCTCTGATCTATTAGTTTTACAGTTTCGTCTGATAGTTTTTTGCTTTTATTTTTTATTTGTGTTACTATTTTGCTGGCTTTAGTTAAACTTTGTATTATTTCGTCGTATTGTTGCTGAACATCTTTATCTTTAATTTCTGAATCTTATTTAAAAATATGAAAATTATTTAAAAATATATTGGTTTTGTTTTCTTGTTTTATGTTTTCCGGTAATTTATTGTATATTTTTATTGACATAGCATATGGACTAGAAGAGTGCAGCTTAAGGCGAGAGGGAGGCAAATTTAATCTGTTTTTATGGCGCAATGAATATTTTGTTTGTATGTCATCCCGTGTTTTGTAAGATTCTGGATATTTGCGGACTAATTTACATAATTCGAAAATATAAATACTAACTAAGGTGAGAATTTTGTGTTTCTGGAAGTAAGGCTTGCAACTATCTGTTTGTTCAATGTTCATAATTATTCGTATCAGTTTTTTTTGTAGGGTGAATAGGGAGGGAGCGTCTGTGCTATTACCCCATAGGATGATGCCATAGCTAAACCAAGCATGGGCGTACGCGTAATATACTACTAGTGCGGTTTTTAGGTTGGTAGTTTTTTTAATTTCGCGTATATATATAAGAGAATTTCGAAATTTTTGAAGTAACTGTCTGAATGTGTGCCTTCCAGTCTATATGTGTGTCTATTGTCAGACCTAGGAGAGTGAAATCGTTAACTGTTTCTAAGTTATGTTGGTTAAATGTAAAGTTTATATTTATTCGGCTTTTTTGTCGAGGGTGAAAAGTTATTAATTTTGTTTTGGAAAAGTTAATTTCAAGATTATGCTCACTCATCCAATTTAATGTTTTATTAAGAATGGTAGTAAGTTTTTCGTTTAAATTAGTATTTGTTTGGCACGAGGTGAGGATCGAAATATCATCCGCGATTAGTACACATGGCCCATCTATGGTTTTGGGGAGGTCATTTATGTATATAAGGAATAGAAGGCCGCCTATAACGCTTCCCTGGGGAATTGAAGCGTGTATTTGTCTGACATTAGATCGTACGAGTTGTATTTCTTTTGTTTTTTTATTATAACGTTCAATCTCTACCAATTGCTCTCTATCCTTCAGATATGATGCGAACCAGTCGTGGGCTTTCCCGCGTATACCTATTCCGTATAGTTTATTCAAGAGTATTTTAAATTGCACTTTATCGTAGGCCTTAGTCATGTCAAGTAATATTCCTATTGCGTATTGTTTGTTATTTAAAATGTTTAAAGCTTCTTGGATGTACTTGTAAACTGCTAGCGTTGTAGATCTATTTTACGAAAACCGTTTTGGCAGTCATCGAATATCTTGTATTTTTCACAAAAGGAATAAACGCGGTCGCTCATTGCTTTTTCAAAGACTTTAGATGCTGTGGGCAGAAGGGAAATTGGTCTATAATTATTTGGGTCTGTTTTATCGTTCTTTTTATGAAGAGGTTTTATTAAAGATTTTTTTAATTGCTTGGGGAATATGCCTTCTTCGAACGATTGATTGATTAATATATAAAATGGCAAGGTAAGTTCGTCAGCACATTGCCTGAAAAGAGTTGGTGGGAGTTCGTCCATGCCGTGACTTTTTTTGTTTTTTAAATTTTTCAAGATTCTGTTTATTTCGTAACCATCGACTGGGCTAAGAAACATGGTATTTTCGGTGGGGTTAATCACTGATGTTTCTCTCGGTTCAAAGCCAGGTGTTTGCGTGGTATTTTCCCCAATGGATGCGAAATAGCTGTTGAATATATTAGCTACTTGTTGAGGTTCACTTACTAGGTTCGACGTATGTAATGTTATATTTTGTTTATCGTTTTTGCTTTTTTTGTTTGTTCGTTCTTTAACTATGTTCCACATGGTTTTAACTTTATTTGTTGATGTATTCATTTTATTTATGTAGTGTAATTTCTTTGCCGTCGTTACTATATTTTTTAGAATTTTTTCGTACCTTTTATAGTATTTTGTTAGTATTGAATTTTTTGTTTTTAGGGAAAGAATTTTTAATAGTCTTTTATTTCTACAGGATTGTTTTATACCGATGGTTAGCCAATAATTATTATGTTTTGTTTTTAATTTAAGTTTATGTTTAGGTATACATTCTTCCAAGATATCTGTCAGTGTGTCATAGAAGGACTTATAGTTCTCATCTACGTTTTTTTCCGGCATTATGATATTATTCCAGTTTATTGCATTTAGCTTTGATTTGAATTTTAGTATGTTGTTTTTATTAAATAATCTTTTATTCGTAAACCAAATGGATTGTTCAGATGGTTGTTTTAGGATCATATGTATGAATGTGCCACTGTGGTCTGAAAATCCTAATTCTTCTACGGTTGTATACATATTTATGTCGCTAAAGTTTGTGAATATCAGATCTAAACAAGTTGACGTGGTTTGTGAGATACGCGTTGGTTCTTTTATATGTTGTACAAAGGGGAATGCCAACTCTCCATAGACACTTCGGCCTCAAGTGCACACAATTCAAAGTATATGGATAGGATAATATGCGATTTAAATAATGAAACGGTCAAGGTCTTGGTTTAGAAAAAAGTTGGGGTTATTTAGATAAAATCGTTTTTTTCAATGAGGCAAAATCTTCAATTTGTGCTGCACTAAATGTTTTAATATGATTATATATTGATTCTAAAAGTAGATTCCAGGGGTTAGGTACTACTTAAATGGTAATAACAGATTCTACAATCCAGCGGTACATAGTAATTGTACTTACAAAAAAGATGTACCCGCAGTGCTGACGGGACAGCGAGCCGATTGGTCTTGTTACAGCCAGGAAAGAAACATTGATTTTGAGTGTTTGGTGCTCTTACATAATAAGGCAGCAGTATACTGTTGGATGTGTTCAAGCTTTGTCCCGCTTGCTATGCACTGTCAGCTACTTCAGATTGCACCGAAGGTAGGTTGGATGGTTCAAATTGCTCCATAGGCAGACTGGATGGTTCAGATTCCGGTTCTGTAGTTGAACATGATGCTGCTCTAAACTGCTCTAACGAGATGATGATGGCAACTGAAATAATAATAAAAATTAAAGCTCAGTGCATAAAGACAGTAAACGTGAATTACTGTGGTTTTGGTACAAATAAATACACAATCAAAAAAATATCTATCACATTTTATATTATTATTAATTAATTTCTAAAAAAATCTTTCTCAAGTTTCTAGACAATCTGTACTATGTGAAATATAACTTGTGCGGACACGAAAGAAGTTGAATATTACACTATAGACTCAGAAGTATGTCAGTATCAAATCTCAGAACTACGCTTGTATTAATTCTAAACTGTTGATAACTTACCGCTCTTGGTACAATCTGACAGGCAATCATTTCGAGTTGTTCATGTGGAGAATCAGACCTGAGTGTATGTGATCTTATTCTCAAAAGCAATCTGCCGCACGCAGCTGATGCACACTTGTCCATGATCTGTACATTTTGTTGTTCGCACACTAAACTGTCACTCGACACTTGTACCTAATAAACAAGTCATAATTATTAGATATCCTAAAACAACACTAACTTTGATAGTAGGTACTCTGTCTATTTATTTAAAAATCATTTCTCAGAGGAAGACATGATACTGACCTGTTGTGTCGAATTGTTGTATAACATTTTGCTCTTTCTGCTATTTCCAAGAAATGCCTTCGTATTCTCGTGACGTTTAAACCACAATTAACACAGCGTAAATGACCTTTTGAATGAATTACTTAGGGAACGGAAGTACTCGGGCCAGCGACAATGCCGGGGTCTTCATAATTTGTGGATATCGAGTCAAAGTTCGTGCTGAGGTTATCGTTAGAAGCGGGAGCGGAATCCATGTTCAGGCCGTGGTCGTCAGGACTCAGGGTTCAAAGAATCTTCGGAGTCCATTTAATAAGCGTATTCGATGGTTAAAATAACAAATTCGCAAGAAAATAAAGTTATGCAAACGAAAACAAAGAAAGTCGATTTGTGATTTGACATTGACATTGACTTGACAGCCGGCCGGCATAATTCAATGTTGCCACACCACACACAAAAAATTGATAGATCGATATCGATTTTTTTATCGAATCCTAATTTTAATACAAAATTATAATCGCCACTGTGACTCTTTAATCTTAACGACGTCAACTCTGATGACGTAACATTATTTGGTTAAAAAAAATGGATAAACAGTGTATTTTAGTTCAAATAATAAAACGATTAAGTACCTAATATTAAAAAATAAAATAAAGTCTTACCAGCGATTACACGACACGAAACACACACAAAACTCAAAATAATCACATTCACTTTTTCACTCACGGGTTCCCGACGTTTTTTTTGGTCGGATCAAAATAGGTATTTAATAAACGATGCTAGTTAGTGCAAATATTTATCTACCACGATGTATGTAGAAACTACTTATGGAAATAACAACACTTCCCGTCGATTTACACACAAAAATAATAAAAAATAACGAAATACGATGCCGAGCGCGCACTCGTGACTATAACGTTTTACCTGCGTGTGACGTGCGACATCAGTCAGTTTCAACATTTTTTTCCAATGTTGGCTATTGATATTTTTGGATATTGGTTTTTATGATAAAAATCGTTAAAAAAGGGTGTATTCCCGTTCGTCCCACTGCCGTCGTCCCCCTGGTGGGACGAACGGGAATTTAATAATTAAATGATTTAGTTGACGAGAATATCCGTCAGGCCATAGAGTTAAATTGCTCACCGACCAGTTTAGCCCTAATTTCATAGTAGAAATAGAGATTTAAACCGTGTGTACCTGCGTCGGCCGTATGTCCGCCTCGGGGTTTGAAGGACAAATAGTTTGCGGCAGCCTTGCGGCTGCCTCGGGAGTTTAAAGGTTAAGAAGTTATGAACGTCTTTGTAAATATGTTTTCTTTAACATATTCTATCTTTATTGTGCTGAACAGCTAAAGAATTATATGTAATTAAAATGTGTAGTAGCGTTTTTGTTATGATCCTATGCATTCATTATTATATCAACTATCAATTCGCTTGTTCATTTAGTATCAATAGTAAAAACATAACAACGTATTTGTTTGAATACATCGAATAATAAGCATTACGGATCTGATATTATAAGTAAAACATCCATGAAAACATAATCGATTATTTCGTGAACGGAATTAATAATTATTGGCAACACTGCTGATTTTATCCACAAAAGGGAATTATTTTCACGTATTTATCGTTTCGGTACTTTTTATTTGTGCAAAAATGTTCCCATCTTGTTCGGATAAATGAATATCTTGTTAGATAACTAGAAATAACGATGTTTTTTTTACATAAACGTAAATTGGTGGGCGTTCTCGGGCCATAAATGGGCATCCTTCTTTATACTCTAACATGATATTGATCAAATGTTTTTTTTTACGCTATTTTCTAAAATATTTATGTTAAAATCCCCTCCTATTATGACGTTATGTTTTTTATATTTGTTATTAATACAATGCATTATTAATTTTAATTGACTAATAAAAACTTCTTCCTCTCTTCTGTTCCAGTACATGGTAACTATTAATAGATTTTGCTTTGGTAGCTTACATGCACATACTTCTAAACAATATTCAATTGTCATTTCTCCAATATCACAACATTCTATATATTCTAGAAGATCCTCTATTATAATACAGACACCGCCACCACTTCGAGAGCGACGACAATATGATGCTGCAACTTTATATCCGTTAAATTGTAGAGTTTCCAATTTATCTTTGGTAAGCCAGGTCTCGCACATGCATATTGCTTTATAGGTAGGTTTATCGTTGATGAAAGCCTCTAGAAGATGTTGTTTGTTAAAAATGCTTTGAATGTTCTGAAACATTATTTTAAATTGTTGGTCTGGAGTTCCGAAATGTACGATTGTCGCTATCCTCATTTATGTAGTATTGAGTTTGATTTGGTTTTATTTCATTTTGTATTTGTGTATTGTTATTAGTTGTATTTATTTTCTCCTTCTGTGCCTTAGTTTTTTTACCTTCTATGAACAATTGATTGTTTCGAATTATCGCATACAACCCCTTTTTCCTAGCTTTCAACATTTCTTCACGCATTTCCTTTCTTTCTAATCTTGCATTTTCATCTAAGAATTCAGACAGGAACAATCTTGTTCCTTCAAAGCAGTGTCTATTTTCAATCATGTATTTTGCCATTCTTTTGCTGATGAGTTCGATTACTATAGGCCGGTTTGTAATATGATTTCTGCCTATTCTGTAAGTTTCTTCAATATACCCTGTCAGATCGATATTTAGTTTTTCATAACAAAGTTCAACTAATCTACGTTGTTGATCATAATCTGGCTCTTTGTAATATTCAGGGAATCCATACAGTACGATTTTCTTGCAGTTGTTTTCAGTGCACATCAAATTTTTTGATGATTTAAGTGCTTTCAAGTCTTTGATCTCATTCTTCAGTTTCTCGTTTTCTATTGTTAGGTTTTCTATTTTCTTGTTTATCATGTTAATATCTTCTCGTGTTTGCTCGTTTTCCTTAGTAAGTCCTTCTGTTTTTCTTTCAATATCTTCTCTAACTTTGGTAATCGCCTTGTTGATTTCAATTTGAATAGTATTTTGAAGCTCTGCTATTATAGATTTGTTGTTTTCTCGTAAACGTAGAATTATCATTTCACTTATATTATTTAATGTTAGTTCCCCTTGAATAATAGCGTTCAAGGGTGTTTCTTTGTGTTCTGAGTACTGCGTATCGCCGAATAAACTCAAATCTTGCGAGAAAGATGTGTCGAGGTTGGAGTTGGTTGCTCGATTTCTATGAGTGACGTTATTTTCTTCGGAAGGGGAATCTAATTGTTGTATTTCGTTATTTGTGGGCGTGCGTATAGGGGTGTTTATATTCCCAGTTTTTGGTATTTTACAATTGCAAGCTTGACAATTCCATGATTTCTTTTGCGTTAATGTCATAGTTTTGTTGAAACATGAGGCAGTAATATTAGCACATTGTAAATCATACTGTTTGTTACATTTTTTACACGTGAGCTTTTCTTTATTGGGTAGTTTTTGAAGACATCCTGCGCACAGTGCCTCCATCTAGCAATGTTTATGTAACTTTTACTAGCAACGCCCTCTATTGACATATAGCGCAATTAGCTCGCGAGTCGATTCTGTTGTCGGATGTAATGATCGTTTTCTTTTGGTTTATTGATTTTGTTAGTGCTTTTGTGTTTCGAACACAGATGGCGTAATTTTAAGTTTTGGTAGAATGATATTGCAATTTTGGATAAATCATTGGGCGAGTATTATAAGTAATGGATGATCCTACCTTTTGAGGTTTAGAGTGACTTTACTGCTGCTTCTTGTATTTGATCCAACTGTTTTTTGCATTGCACAAATTCAAAATATTTGATCGTTACACTGCAAGTTTTGATTTTCTTGGCGAATTCTTGAAGGAAACTTATGAACTTTATCCTTAATCACTAAATGATTTCACATAATATTGTTTTATTTACTTTTCTACACTGATTATTAGCTTTATCTATTTTTATGAGAATTAATTACACGCAGCTGATGTTTACTTTGCACCGTGGCGCCCTCTCTATCTTCATAAATGGTCAACAAGTGCCATACACAAACACAGCCAAATATCTTAGCATAACGCTTGACGCGAAACAGCGTTGGAAAGCGCACGTCAAAAAAAAAAGACAAGAACTAGATATGCGTTTCAAAAACATGTATTGGCTGATTGGACGGAATTCCTGCCTATCGATACATAACAAATTGTTATTATATAAGCACATTCTCATGCCGATATGGACGTATGGGATCCAACTGTACTAAACCGACCAACATCAAAATGATACAGACATTCCAAAATAAAGTACTTAGGAGCATTGTTAATGCGCCCTGGTATATAAGAAATGACCTCCATCGTGACTTAAAAATGGAACCAGTCAAAACCATAATTCAAAAATTAGCTGAGGCCCACGAACACCGCCTCCACCGACATGTGAACGTCGAGGCAATTCAGCTGCTAGACAACACAAACATAGTGCGAAGACTAAAACGAACCCTTTGAGTTAGTGTATGTAGTGTAAAAAGTGTAGAAATAATAGTGACAATGACACACATATAACACGTGAACAAAGTGTTTTTATTATCATATCAGACTCTAAGAAAGTGAAACGCACTTGTGTAAAGTGCAATAAACACTATTCTAAGTTTTAAAATAATTACCACGTAAAAAATTAAGTTAGATTAAAATTGCTTGTTAGTCTTAAAGGCTAGATTGTAATCGATTATTAAGAACCTGGTTCTTTCTAATAAAGCATAAAAAAAAACTATTTGTGTATATTATGGAATGCCATAACGGGGTATCTCAGTAAATGCGATGTATAGTTTGACAGTGAAAGCGTAACTATAGATTGTGTTAAATAAATACTATTTGTATTTATTATTTACTCAAACTGATGTTTACAGGTTGATGGTTAATTATGTGCACTCCTTGTAAAGGGGTTATACAGGTTATACTCGAGCTAATTTATAACAAATATGACGTGCTGTTATCGACGTTTTACGCTTTTAAAGTTCCAAAATTTCCCGGGTCTCACCCAAAAACTGCTAATGTGAAAAATATACTCAACTCTGAACGATAATTTTATACTTTTTTGATAGCATAGAAAACCAATAAATAAAAATAAAAAACCCATACTCATGCCCCGTCCCTGCTCGACCTACGACCAGACAAGAAATTACTGATGATAATATTCAATGAAAAAACGCACGAAATATTACTATGGCGGCCGATCGCTGCAAGCAGAAATAGCGCCCGGGATAGTACGAACATATTTAAACAAGAATTCGGGCGACGCAGCTCGAGATTTTTGTCTTATTAATTTTATCTGTGCCAAATAGTGTGCATAATTTAGAACTATAATAATAAGGTGAACAGCGACGAGCTACAGGTCGAAGTTGTACCTCGTCAGAGCTGGACATAAACAACAGATTCACCTGTGAAGCTGGATTTGAAACAATCTGGTGGAGAGAGTTATCATGTCAGACTTGATTAATCACACTAGGATTAATCCCAGCCAAAATGATGAACATGAAAATAATGTTAGACGGAGAAACCGTAACCAAACGCATTAAGAATGTGCTAACTCGCACATGCGCACAGACACCGCAAACCCCACCTGTAACATGCAGTACAAGACCAAATCCAAGAAAGCTGGTTGACCTATTTACCCATGCAATGGCAACCTCAAACAGGACATGACTTACTTTGACAAGGAAATCATTTTTTGGATGTACACGGCTGAAGGCCGAGATAAGTTTAAGTAGACTGCTACCGATATTTACAAGAAACCTGAAACACATAGCAACAAGAACCTCAAACGAAGACATTGATAACAGCAAAGAGCAGATGCACCAGTGAAGCTGAACCTAAACTAATAGCGCCGTCGTAAAAACATGCCCCATCCAAAGATAAAAAACCCGTCTCTCCACTATTCCATTGCCTACTCTAGGATGCATATCCGGTATGGCTCGCAAATCCTTCCTTATCCTAAGGGTACGTCTTCCCTACCATTACCGCTCCCCTCGGTCTACTCCTTGATATGCAATGGCCTCTGTAGCCCCATGAAGCATGACGCTTCAGGGGCTAGTGCAAATCTTGGGGTTCATTCGATTTATCGAGTCTGGTTAAACCACGCTGGGGTTTCATTCATTCATCATTCATTCGAGCAAAAATGTAATCAACTCTATATCCCATCTTCGTCGCCAGTGATCTGTCAGCTACCGAATGAAACTACCGTTGCGATTGGATACTAGTTTATTACTGTCCTAGCGACACAACATAATGATAATGGTGCAGGCACGCACTCATACACCTCACAAACACATTGCTTTCTCACATAGCGTGCGCAATGCGCATGTTACATTTCGAACGGTCATTTTTTTTAAGCTATTGTATAGCTTCTATCGCGGGCCTTGAGCGTGGAGACCTAATCCAGAAATTCCGTAACGAAAATACGAGTACCTAACTAAACACTCTCCGTGTTTTGTATTGAAAATTATGTTTAACTGCTTGACAACAAAGTTCAAATTTACTTAGACGAATGATACGAGAGTGTTGTATTGAAAATTATGTTTAACTGTTTGACAATAAAGTTCAAATTTACTTAGACGAATGATCCTTGACTATTAAATAGTTAAATTAAAACCTTTTTATTAGTTTGATGTTCCCATTACGTTGTGTCAAGTTTTAAAAACTATAAATGTGAATAACAGTTCCTGTCAATGTCATCATTGCTATTTCTTGTATTCGGGTTAATATTTTACAATTGCATAAGTTGATAAAAAATGCTATGCAATAGCTTTGGCGCGGCAGTCCCCGAGTGCCACACGTCTTTTTTTTTTTTTTTAATACGCGTTACTTTTCATTTACGGTACGTCGCCTTCGGTGTGTCGACATCATACCGCGGCGCGGAGCTTTGTACTAACTTGTGGTCCCGCAGAGCCGGCGCGCGGCGCCGACATCTGCGCGCTGGCGTGCCGCGCGCTGTACCGCGCCGTGTGCGGCCCCGGCACCGCGGCCGCGCGCGGCTGGTGGGCCGCCGCGCCCGCGCGGGTCGCGCGCCTGCTGGAGCGCGTCGTGGTCGCCTACGTGGCGCCGCCCGCGGCCCGCGAGCAGCTCGCGCACCTGCACCAGCGCGCGCACGAGATCGAGGACGCCGAGGTAGGTCACACGACACGGTGCGGGCCGCACGCTTGCTGGAGCGCGTCGTGGTCGCCTACGTGGCGCCGCCCGCGGCCCGCGAGCAGCTGCTTGACACGTCACTTGTTGACAAATAATAACCTGCTTTCTATCCCCCCAGATCCGCATCGCGTGGTCGTCGAACGAAGTGACGTGCGTGTACAACGTGGAGGAGCGGCTCATCGAGCTGCGCGTGTGGCTGGCGCGCGCGCACCCGCTGGCCGCGCCGCGCCTGGCGGCCCCGCACGCGCAGGGGCCCGGCGCCAACACGCACTGGGTGGCGCTGTACCTGTCCTACCAGGTACGTGCGGTGTACAACGCGAAGGAACGGCTCATCGAGCTGCGCGTGTGACGTCGGCGATTTGTGTCTTAGAGCGAAGTATCGTATTCCGTATCCGGTCGGTAAGTCGAACTCCAAGGATACTGCGCTCTATCTTCCACTTACAAACCTAGACCTAGAACCTCTGCTGAAATGTACTATAATGTGTGCAGGTTTGAGTGCCGTATGTACCTTACATACGGCACTCAAACCGGATATGGAACACGATACTTCCTTATATTATCCTTATAGGGAGAATTTAATGCACATGTCTATTAATTTGCGTTTATGGCAAATTGGAGGATCACCTTTCTTAACGGTTTTCATCGACCAATAGCTCTTCCTGGCGTTTTCGGGGCGAGCAACTTCTTTTTTCTTGTTGTCTGCAAAAAGAGCTGCTAATATTTATTTTTATTTACGTAAGTTTTAAGCACACAGCGGGCGGGGAGGCGCGGCGTGGCGTGGCGGCGACGGGGCGCTGGCGTGACGGGAGTGGTCACACTGCGGGCGCGATCACGTCCCGTCCCGCCGCGAATTGAGAGAGAAAGAATATAAATAAAGTTAACAGTTATAAGTTCAAAGTAACTAAGTTAGTTAAAGTAACTTATAATTTATTAGTTACAGTTATAAGTTAAAGTTTTAAGCTTGAATACAATCTCTCAATTCTGAATGTAACCGTCACGCCCCGCCCCGCCGCTTCTGACTTGTATTCACGCCCGGCGCGGCGGCGGCGTGGCGTGACGGTTACCGTCGCGCAAAGCGGGACGGGTCTGTGTGGAGTCGTCCGTAGTATCTAGTACATTACAACTGCTCAGCGTCACGTCGCCGTCCCGTCCCGCCACGCCACGCCCGCTGTGTGCAGTGACCTTTAATGTAGTTATTTTTACCCGACTGCCCCAGAAGGAGGGTAATGTTTTTCGAGAGTATGTATGTATGTATGTCTATTTCTTTGGCACGCTCTGTAGCCTAAACGGCTTGATGGATTTTAACATAGGAGGTGTCGTTAGATTCGTCTTAATCGTAGAAGTGACATAGGCTATATAATATTTATGTATTGCATCCACAAGTACAAAAAAAAGGGAGGGGAAGATTTTTTTAAAAATAAATTTCAACAATATTGGTATCAAATAAAAGCTGGTAATGAGTCAATTCCAAATTAAGATATATTAATAAAACTAAAAAACTTGAAATAAAGAAAATTATTCAAAAAACAAAAAACCCGACTGCAAAAACACATAACTGAAAAGAGAAAAACAAGCATTATAATCTATAGAATTTTTAAAAACATCCATAATGTATTAGTGTTTGCCCTTAGAAAAATATGTTAGTAGTATTAAAATCAAAAACAATATTACAATCACAACCAAAAGTTAAAATAAAATTTAAATCAACAAAATCCAAAAATTCAAAATATCTTTATTGTATATGTCAGTTATGGGTCTTAATAATAAATTAAAGTTTCAATATGTCCTGCCTAATAGGCATACAATAATTACGTATTATCAAAATATAAATGTCAAAATATCAAAATACACTGAAATAATACTTGGTCAACAATTAAATCAATAAGTCAAGAAATCTTGGATCGTATACTTAATATGTTTTATCAACTAAAAAGTTTCGTAATTTATTTTTAAATACTGGAAGTTCCTTAGTGCTCAGAATGTCAATAGGTATTTTGTTGTATATTTTTGATGCCATGCCAAAGAAGCTTTTGTTAAATAAAGCCGTTTTATGTGGTACATTAGAAATTTTTAACATATTATATCTTTTTGATTTGAGTTTCTCAAATAGATTTTCGTTTGTTTTTATAAATACAGCTACTTACTTCATAAATGTAAATTGCAGGAAAGGTCAATATTTTAAATTCTTTGAAATATGTTTCACATGAATCAGGAACACGGATACCAGCAATCGCACGTACACATCTTTTTTGCGCTTTAAACGCTAAATCTCTATTAGTGGCATTGCCCCAATATATGACTGCATATCTCAGTGTTGACGAGAGATAAGCATGGTATGCGGTCAAAAGAACTGATTGATCAACAATTTTGGATAATTTATATAAATCATATGAGTACTGATTAAGTTTATTGCATATTGTGTCAATGTGTGTTTGCCAAGTCAAATCACTATCTATCCAAATCCCTAGAAATTTAACGCAGCTGACTAGTTCAAGTTTCGTCCCATTATAATTAATATTCATGATGTTATTTTTATTTTTACGCACGAAATTGACTAATTTAGTTTTTTCTAAATTGATAATTAAGTTATTATCCGTCAGCCAGTTAATTATATTGTGCAGAGTGGAATTTATGTTATTTTCTAAAGTATCAGTATTTTGACCTGTAAAGATGGCTGTGCATCAGCAAAAAGGATCATGGGATGCTGTCAACAATAAATAAGTAATCAAAATTAAATTAGAAATATATCAACAAATTAAATTACAATCAAAACAAAATAAAACTAAAATCGAATCAGAATTAAAATAACATTAAATTTAAATCAAAATTATGTCAAAATTAAATCAAAATTAAATTTAAAATGACTATAGCTTAACTTTTACATAATATCAATTCAAATGTCTTTCCTCAGCACCGGGCCCGCAGCTATGTCTACGAGAGCAGTGCATCAGAAAAGGGCAGTCTGGCCTCTCCACAATAATCTTTAGGATACTATTAGAGCTTCCACGTATCCTACGCATTAGGGATGCCGTTTTTTTGCGCATGATAGCCTCAAAACTATCTATGCCAGCCTCGGCAAACATGCCCGACGCACTACAGAACCGCGGAAGGCCCAGCAACACCCGAAAAGCATTATTCTACTGAACACGAAAGGCGTTGTAGGCTCTCTGCGTATACCTAACCCACAGGCTGCAGGTGTAAAACGTCTAGCAGTATGCCTTAAACAGCGTAATTTTCACGTCTCTAGAACACCTAGCAAACCTGCGGGCCAGCATATTACATCGAACCGACAACGCCCTTCGCTCTCTCTGTATATCCTCGTCATCAAAAAGGTTCTCGGTCAATATGTGCCCAAAGTATTTAAAACGAGACACTCTCTTCAGTGCCACCCCATACAAATAAACGCACCCACACGAAACACCATAACCTCACTTTTCTTGACATTATACAAGAGACGATGAGCCGTGGCGTATCGTTCACACACTCCTAGTAACTGTCTGAGCGCATCAACCGAGGGACTCAGCAGCACCATGCCTTGGCATTGATACAGGGGGGAGGGGGGGTTATGGGGGCCATGCGCCCCCCCACCCCCCAAACGACCGAGGAATTCTATACTTTCGATTTAATTTAGATTAATATATTCTTTACAACAGGTGTATCAGGGCCGTAGGCAGGGGGGCCAACCAACCCCGCCTAGGGTACCTCCGTACTCTAATACATATACCTAATTGTAATCTATTTCGCAAAGGCGTACTTTATGATCTACAAAAGCACGCAGTACGCTTAAATATTGGTATTTTTATCGACTATGACTTTGTTTGTATCATAGTATAGTATAGTCTCTGAGAGAGTCTAACCGTCTAACGTATTCCAGGCGGGGTGCTAAAATCTTCGAGCTCGCTTCGCTCGCTCTTACATTCATAATTCTCATCTAAAGGGAATTGCCCGTGCTCCATAGACACTTTGGCCTCAAGTGCACACAATTCAAAGTATATGGATAGGATAATATGCGATTTAAATAATGAAATGGTCAAGGTCTTGGTTTAGAAAAAAGTTGGGGTTATTTAGATAAAATCGTTTTTTTCAATGAGGCAAAATCTTCAATTTGTGCTGCACTAAATGTTTTAATATGATTATATATTGATTCTAAAAGTAGATTCCAGGGGTTAGGTAATAACAGATTCTACAATCCGGCGGTACATAATAATTGTACTTACAAAATAGATGTACCCGCAGTGCTGATGGGATAGCGAGCCAATTGGTCTTGTTACAGCCAGGAAAGAAACATTGATTTTGAGTGTTTGGTGCTCTTACATAATAAGGCAGCAGTATACTGTTGGATGTGTTCAAGCTTTGTTGTCCCGCTTGCTAAGCACTGTCAGCTACTTCAGATTGCACCGAAGGTAGGTTGGATGGTTCAAATTGCTCCATAGGCAGACTGGATGGTTCAGATTCCGGTTCTGTAGTTGAACATGATGCTGCTCTAAACTGCTCTAACGAGATGATGATGGCAACTGAAATAATAATAAAAATTAAAGCTCAGTGCATAAAGACAGTAAACGTGAATTACTGTGGTTTTGGTACAAATAAATACACAATCAAAAAATATCTATCAATAACATTTTATATTATTATTAATTAATTTCTAAAAAATCTTTCTCAAGTTTCTAGACAATCTGTACTATGTGAAATATAACTTGTGCGGACACGAAAGAAGTTGAATATTACACTTATATAGACTCAGAAGTATGTCAGTATCAAATCTCAGAACTACGCTTGTATTAATTCTAAACTGTTGATAACTTACCGCTCTTGGTACAATCTGACGGGCAATCACACTTTTTTCGAGTTGT
Source organism: Conistra vaccinii (assembly GCA_948150665.1). Taxonomy (NCBI): domain Eukaryota; kingdom Metazoa; phylum Arthropoda; class Insecta; order Lepidoptera; family Noctuidae; genus Conistra; species Conistra vaccinii. The sequence goes on from OX411318.1 coordinate 26,370,805, forward strand.
TCATGTGGAGAATCAGACCTGAGTGTATGTGATCTTATTCTCAAAACCAATCTGCCGCACGCAGCTGATGCACACTTGTCCATGACCATCAATCTGTACATTTTGTTGTTCGCACACTAAACTGTCACTCGACACTTGTACCTAATAAACAAGTCATAATTATTAGATATCCTAAAACAACACTAACCTTGATAGTACTCTAGTCTATTTATTTAAAAATAATTTCTCAGAGGAAGACATGTACTGACCTGTTGTGTCGAACACATTGGTCGGTGGGTCGCCTTAGATTGTTGTATAACATTTTGCTCTTTCTGCTATTTCCAAGAAATGCCTTCGTATTCTCGTGACGTTTAAACCACAATTAACACAGCGTAAATGACCTTTTGAATGAATTACTTAGGGCACGGAAGTACTCGGGCCAGCGACAATGCCGGGGTCTTCATAATTTGTGGAAGCGGGAGCGGAATCCATGTTCAGGCCGTGGTCGTCAGGGCTCAGGGTTCAAAGAATCTTCGGAGTCCATTTAATAAGCGTATTCGATGGTTAAAATAACAAATTCGCAAGAAAATAAAGATAAGCAAACGAAAACAAAGAAAGTCGATTTGTGATTTGACATTGACATTGACTTGACAGCCGGCCGGCATAATTCAATGTTGCCACACCACACACAAAAAATTGATAGATCGATATCGATTTTTTTATCGAATCCTAATTTTAATACAAAATTATAATCGCCACTGTGACTCTTTAATCTTAACGACGTCAACTCTGATGACGTAACATTATTTGGTTAAAAAAAATGGATAAACAGTGTATTTTAGTTCAAATAATAAAACGATTAAGTACCTAATATTAAAAAATAAAATAAAGTCTTACCAGCGATTACACGACACGAAACACACACAACTCAAAATAATCACATTCACTTTTTCACTCACGGGTTCCCGACGTTTTTTTTGGTCGGATCAAAATAGGTATTTAATAAACGATGCTAGTTAGTGCAAATATTTATCTACCACGATGTATGTAAAAACTACTTATGGAAATAACAACACTTCCCATCGATTTACACACAAAAACAATAAAAAATAACGAAATACGATGCCGAGCGCGCACTCGTGACTATGACGTTTTACCTGCGTGTGACGTGCGACATCAGTCAGTTTCAACATTTTTTTCCAATGTTGCCTATTGATATTTTTGGATATTGGTTTTTATGATAAAAATCGTAAAAAAAAAGGGTGTATTCCCGTTCGTCCCACTGCCGTCGTCCCCCCGGTGGGACGAACGGGAATTTAATAATTAAATGATTTAGTTGACGAGAATATTCGTCAGGCCATAGAGTTAAATTGTTCACAGACCAGTTTAGCCCTAATTTCATAGTAGAAATAGAGATTGTACCTGCGTCGTCTGTTAAACCGTGTGTACCTGCGTCGGCCGTATGTCCGCCTCGGGGATTGAAGGACAAATATGGTTTGCGGCAGCCTTGCGGCTGCCTCGGGAGAGGTTAAGAAGTTATGAACGTCTTTGTAAATATGTTTTCTTTAACATATTCTATCTTTATTGTGCTGAACAGATAAAGAATTATAGGTAATTAAAATGTGTAGTAGCGTTTTTGTTATGATCCTATGCATTCATTATTATATCAACTATCAATTCGCTTGTTCATTTAGTATCAATAGTAAAAACATAACACCGTATTTGTTTGAATACATCGAATAATAAGCATTACGGATCTGATATTATAAGTAAAACATCCATGAAAACATAATCGATTATTTCGTGAACGGAATTAATAATTATTGGCAACACTGCTGATTTTATCCACAAAAGGGAATTATTTTCACGTATTTATCGTTTCGGTACTTTTTATTTGTGCAAAAATGTTCCCATCTTGTTCGGATAAATGAATATCTTGTTAGATAACTAGAAATAACGATGTTTTTTTTACATATACGTAAATTGCTGGGCGTTTCGGGCCATAAATGGGCATCCTTCTTTCTGCATGAATTTGATAAGTAGATCAATTCGTGTATACCCGTTCGTTACTGATATTTCTGTATGAATGGTCAAAGATAAGTGTACTTTAAAATCTACAAAAGCAGTAAGAGTACGATCGACTATGACTTTGTTTTGAATGACTTCCAGCAACTTCATAATTGTCTGAGAGAGTCTAATCTATTCCAGGCGGGGTGCTACAATTTTCGAGCTCGCTTCGCTCGCTCCCGCATCGTACATTCTCTTCATTATCTAAATTTTCTCTAACTCCAAACCGCCCCCCCCCCCCCCCCCCCTGAATTCCTGACTACGGCCCTGAGGTGTATACACATACTTAGGATCACTAGCAAGTAACCCTCCTCTAAATGAAGATAAAACACTTGGTGAATTAAAAAAAATGCAGATATCGTCTTTTTTTTTGTTTTTGTTTCTTTTGTTTTTGTGATTTTAACCCTAGCTCCGAACTTTGTCAGAATGCCCCCCCCCCCCAAAATGAAATCCTGCATCCGCCCCTAGCACCATCTCATCAGCATAGCATAAACTATTGATAGTCTTACCATCAATAGAGCATCCGACACCAGTGCAACCAACCTCCTCAACCAGCTGATTGATGTATATACAGAAGAGCGCTGGGGAAGTCAAACCTCCCTGCCTCACACCACACACCCCAGTCCATACTCACCAGATAATGCACCCGACCATCTGACCTGGTTTAACTGGTGGTCGTACCAATATTCGAGGAGGTTAACTAGCTCATGAGGCACGGTTTTCTCCCGCAATTTTGACCATAAGATCTTGTAGTCAACCAGATCAAACGCCCTGGACAGGTCCAGAAAAGCAGCATACACCGGAGTATTTCTGTCGGTATAGTAGTAGTAGTAGTGGACAACCCAGCTCTAAAACCAAACTGTGAATCATGTGGATTGAGCTGTCCATTCTACGCTCAAGCACACCGTCAAGAACCACAAGAACCACAAGTGGTCAAATAAATAGGCATATAGTTGTCGCTATCCGACGTATCCCCAGTCTTGTTCTTGACAATAGGCACCACTATTATGCCCATCAGCTCTGCAGGTAGATAGGAGTGCATCACATAAAAGTTGAACAGCATGGATAAGACCCTAGGGAGGCCATCATGCCCCGGAGATTTACCTCTAATCATACCTTTAATAATGTTTTGTAGGGGGCGAATGAAATAAAATTCTGTTTTTGAAGCGAACACCAAACAAAATATAATCATTCGAACCGATACACTTATAGAAATACTTAGAAGTAGATGGAATTCGAGTAGGGCACTAAAAAAAACAAAATCGTGCGCTTACGAGCGTGATGCGGGCCGGACTGGCGGTCGCGGAACGGGATGCGGACGACCGCACTACGCGGGGCGCGGGAGGCGGGCACGCGTGGATGCGCGTGTTCATGTTTTATGCCTATACTCTTCCTACATACTCCCCCTTTTGACCAACTGAGTGCCCCCACAGGTGGTCAAACGTCAACTATGACACGTTGCTTACGCGGCCTACCACGAGAACGTTTAGGAGCAACCGGCTGCGGAACCTCAGGGCATTCACCATCTCGAGAATGATATCTCCTTAAGTCGCAAATGTGGTATTTACCGATGACTTCATCCGGAGAACCAGGGAACGTTAAGAGGTAAGTGGTTGGACTAACCTTTTTCTGCACCAAGTAAGGGCCATCCCTCTTAGGCATGAGCTTAGAGCTGACACCTTTAGCAGCATTACTGAGGACGTGCGACTTCATCAGGACAAGATCACCGACAGCCAGTTCGTCAGCCTTACGAGTCTTGTCCTTCGCAGCCTTACGCAGGTCCTGCTGATGTTCGATGCACTCCTTGCTGTTGCTGAGTGTCTCCGCAAGCTTCAACAGATACGGCGTAATCTGTGGAACATAGTTTTCAGCCTCTATGACAGCACGAAGATCGCTCTGTACTGCAATAGGTGAGCGGAGTTCACGAGCAAATGTTAAATAAGCAGGTGTCTGTTGAGTTGCCTTCGTCAGTGATGAGTTCAACGCAAAGCGGATGAATGGCAGAACTTCTGGCCACTGCTGATGGTGTCCTTCTACCAGGATGGCCAACTGAGTCTTGAGGTCGCGATTTTTCCGCTCTACAGGGTTGGCCTCTGGATGGTAGAGAGGCACAAGGCTCTGCTTCACACCAAGCGTGAACATTGCATGTTGCATGACATCGGCAACAAACTGTACACCGTTATCAGAAATGAGACGACGAGGAACGCCAAACCGTAAGAAAACCTCCTCAATTAGTACCTTTGCGCATGCGTCAGCTGTGGCTTCGGTGAGGGCGAACAGCTCGACCCATTTGCTGGCTGTGTCTTCAACGATCAACACCCATCTCTGTCCATTAGCTCCTTTGGGAAGCGGCCCAAAGAGATCGACAGCCAAGACTTCGAAACGCTGAGCAGGAACTGGAGTCTGTAACAGCCCCGCAGGTTTCTCGTTGGAAGCTTTGTAGCGCTGGCATTCGATGCAGGTCTTCAGGTAATCTGCTACGTAACGTCGCATACCGGGAAAATAAAATCTCTGACTTATACGGTGCAGGGTTCTGTCTAAACCGCCGTGACCTGAAGTAGCAGAGTCGTGACATTCAACCAGTACCTGTTTTCGTCGGTTTTCAGGAATGACGAGCTGCGGTTCTTCAGTTTCTGCCTCAGTATAACGGTATAGTACTCCTCTGCACGTATGATATCCTCTCTCCGTCCAACGGGTAAGTTCTAATTCGTCCTTGCCTTCCAGAGCCTTCATGATCTTCGCCACTTCGGGGTCTGCGAGCTGGTCTTCACGAAGAGTAGCAGCATCCCAATGCGGCGGGTCGACAAGCACCGTGCTGACTTCACAGGAATCGCGAGCCTCCTCCTCACACGGCGGACGACTGAGCGAATCAGCAACGACATTTGTTTTCCCAGGAGTGTAATCAACTTGCAGATCAAAGGACTGAAGTTTCATAGCCCATCGTACGAGACGACCGGCAGGCGACTTCAAAGTTAGTAGCCACTTCAGAGGCTGATGGTCGCTGCCGACACGTACAGGATGGCCGTCGATATATCCACGATATTTCTCGACTGCCCAGACAACTGCCAACGCCTCGCGCTCGGTGGTCGAGTAGTTCCGCTCCGCCGAGGTGAGCAGGCGACTGGCGTACGCGATGGGCTTCTCTTCACGCGGCGACTCCCCCTGGAGTAGAGCCGCACCCAGTGCGTAGTTGCTGGCATCAGTTCTGAGAATGAATGGCAAATTATAATCTGGCTGAATAAGAATCGGAGGTGAGGTAAGTAATCCTTTTAGTTCTTTAAATGCCTTAGCCTGTTCCTCACCCCACAACCAGGACTGATCCTTGCGCGTTAGCATAGTCAGTGGTTGTGCAACTTGGGAGAAGTTTGGCATAAATTTTCGAAACCATGAGCAACTCTGAAGAAAGGATTTTAAATACTTAACATTAGCTGGCTCCTTCATATCTAATATCGCAGCAACCTTATCCGGGTCTGGGGTCACTCCTTCAGAGGTGATGATATGCCCCAGGTATTTCACACTCTCTCGAGCAAATGTGCACTTATCGCGATTTGCGTGAAGGTTAAAGACACGTAAGCGGTCGAATACCGCACGTAAGTCCTGAATATGCTGGTGAAATGATCCGGATATCAATATCAAGTCATCAATATATCCAAGGAGGGTCACCTCCTTAAGGGATGATGCAGATCGAAATCGGTCTATCAAACGTTGAAAGGTTGCGGGCGCGTTGTGGTGTGATGTCACGTACATCAGCACGTCACGTACAGCACGTAGTATAATATGCTAAGGTAGATAGTATGTGAATACGTGATTGTAGATTATCGACATAACATCACGTCGTAACTATGTATATAATGTTACCAATTAAAGGTGGAAGAGTAATCGACTCTTGGAGTAGTAACTAACATGTAGTTTACTTTGACCCCTCCATCCCCTCGCATCGCATGGCGACCTTGCCAGTCGGCTGGACGGCGTTATAGTTGTCCGACCAGGAGCTAGTCACGGTTCGTGGTTCGCGGTTTGATTGTCTTCATTGAGTATCACGTCAGTCGCGTCGCGTCACAGGCCATGGGGAGCACGACGTCCAAGGAAGAGGTGATTATTGCCCAGGCGTCTACGAGTGGTGCAAATACCGCAACGGCTACGCAGGAGCAGCTGGCGGTTATCAAGATCGTGTTGCTGTTTGTGGCTGTGTGTATGGCAGTTGTCATCATAGGTTTGGCGGTTCGCATGTATCGGAGATGTCACCACAACTGGATTGAAGAAAAGATGAGACAGCGGGAAGTCCAGAAGGCTGTACAGATGGCTTGACCAGGAGCCGTCGGAGGAACGAAGTGAGTGTTTCTTATGTAAATGTGAATAAGTGTGTGTCGGTGCTTGCGGTCATCGTTAAATTTAGAGACATTGATTTAAATGGAAGTGGAGTTAACGTCGCTATTTGTACAACTTAAGTTATTAAGGGAATCTATTGTCAAGTTAGGCCCTAGTAGGCGAAAAGGCGGAAATTTTGATAGTAAGATCAGTGAGGTGAAAGCGCTCTATCGTAAATTTAAGTGTATAGTTTCAGAATCTAGTAAGTTCTCGGAAGAACTGGCTCAGTTGATATGTAAGATAGAAGCGTTATACGTAGACACTGTTAAGTTTGAGAGCGGAACCGGAACGGAACAAAATATGGCGGCGGAAAGGTTTTCTTTGAGAACGGCAGTTGGCCTACTCCCGAAGATGAGTGGCGATGAACAAGTAACGCAAGACTTGATTGATGCCATAGGATTATATAGTTCTATGTTAGTGGAAGCAGATAATGCTCTTTTAATTAAATTTGTTTTGACAACACGGCTTACCCAGGGTGCTAGGATTCGGTTGTCCTCTACTTACGCAACGGTAGATTGTCTGTTAGCTGATATGAAGAAGCATTTGTTAACAGTAGAGTCAGACGTAGCTGTGCAAGTGAAGCTTGCTCGCGCTAGGCAGAATGATAGGTCGGTCGCGGATTTTGGGGCTGAGATAGAGAAGTTAATGGTTAATTTGACTATTTCTCAAGCCGGGGAAAGTTCGGAAGCATATGAGATTTTGCGGCCGTTGAACGAAAAGTACGCGATCAGGAAGTTTGCTGACGGGCTTCGCAATCAGCGGTTAAGTACGATCATTACGGCGCGGAATTTGACTTGTTTGAAGGATGCAATCAGGGTAGCAGAAGACGAAGGTTGTGCATCGTCGGCACAGGTCATGGCGTATCAGCGTTGGCCCGCGAGGGGTGGTTTTGGTAATAGAGGTCGCGGAAATGGTTATAGGCGGTCTACAGTAGGAAATGGATACGCGCAACATAAGACAGCTGTTGAGCGTACGCGCAAAAATGCCACCGCATGGCATAATCGTGGAATGCGCGGTCGTAGCAATAATGCTCATCGTGGTCATTCGACTCAGCAAGGTCGGAAGCGTGTAGCGTATTTCGAGCATGCGCGTAGTGATGCTGACTCAGGCGGAACGTCAATGTCACGACGTAATGAAGCGACTGACCACCAGTTGCAGTTTTTTCGAGACTAAGCGTATTTTAGCTTGCGATAGTATTAATTGGGTTAATTTTCTAGTGAATAATATAAATGCGGAATGGTTAGTAGATACGGGCGCGTCGATATCGGCTGTAAAAAGTGGTTTCTTGTTGAACAATGCTTTGTGCTGTAAGGTAATTAAGGAAGAATTAGTGGTTAATGGTGTAGGAGGTAGTTTGAGGGCTATAGGTTATGTATATTTAACGTTAGAGTATGAACGGTGTTCTTTCACGCATAAGTTTTATATATTTGATGATTTGCCATGTAAGTCGGTTGGTATATTAGGTCAGGATTTCTTGCAGAAGTATGGTGGTATTATAGATTTTTCGGCGAATAGGTTTTCTCTTAGGGATCATGGACGACGGGTGGTTTCGATGCCACTTAAGTCCTATGATTACTTGTTGACTATTCCACCGCGTTGTGAGGTGGTTAGGTATTACCCCGTTAACAGAGCGGAGGATTGTGTGGTGGTTAGGCAAGAATTGCGGAAAGGCGTTTTCTTGGCTAGTGTGTTAGTAAGGCCTAAAAGCGGGATGGTACCCGTTAGGATTTTAAATACGAACTCCGAGGAAGTTGTGTGTAGTATGTCCGGTGTGGAAGTTTGTCCGTTGAGTGATTTTGATTGTTGTAATTTCGTGAAGCCAGGGACGGACGTTGAGCGTGTAGCAGAGGTACTTTCTTTACTTAAACTCGACTATTTGAACGCCGAGGAGCGGTTGTCGGTTGAGCAAGTGTGTGCAAAGTTTTCGGATGTTTTTCATCTCCCGGGTGATAAATTAGCTGTCACTAACGTATATGAGCAGTCTATACGCTTGAAAGAGAGTGCTACTCCGGTGTACAAGAGGCAGTATAGGATACCTTATGCACAGAAGAAGGAGGTTGATAGGCAAGTGCAGGAGATGCTGGAGAGTAATATCATTGAAGAGGCGGTTAGTGAGTGGTCTAGTCCTGTTTTGGTGGTACCCAAAAAGACGGATCGTAGTGGGGAGAAGAAGTGGCGAGTGGTTATAGATTATAGGCAGTTGAATGAAAAGATACAGGATGATAAGTTTCCATTGCCGAATATAACTGAGATTTTGGATTCGATGTCAGGCGCAGTTTACTTTAGTCACTGTGATTTATCACAATCTTATTATCAGTGTGCTTTGGAGGAGAGTAGTAGGAAGTACACTGCTTTCACAACAGACAAGGGGCAGTATCAAATGTGTAGGTTACCAATGGGTTTGAAGATAAGTCCGAGTTCGTTTAGTAGGTTAATGACTGTGGCCATGTCTGGATTGAATTACGATAGGTGTCTGATTTATTTGGATGATCTCATTATTTTTGGACGGAATTTAGATGAACATAATCGGAACCTAATATCAGTATTTTTACGCTTGAGGGAAGTAAATCTAAAGTTGAATCCGTCTAAATGTGAATTTTTGAAGAAGCAAGTGCTTTATTTGGGGCATGTAATATCGGCCGAAGGTATTTCACCAGATCCAGAGAAGGTAGAAGTTATTAGAGGTTATCCGCGTCCATCGACGGTTGATGAGGTAAAGCGATTTGTAGCGTTTGCGAATTATTATAGGAAATTCATACCACAGTTTGCTGATATAGTGGTACCTATGAATAAGCTGTGTAAGAGAGGTGTTGTATTTAGTTGGTCCGATGAGTGCGAGAAGTCGTTTTTGTTGCTTAAGGAAGCGTTAATGAGTCCACCGGTGTTGGATTATCCTGATTTTTCTGATAGCAATACTTTTATATTGCAAACCGATAGTTCTGGATATGCTATAGGGAGTGTGTTGTGTAATGGGAACGGAAAACCCATCGCATATGCTAGTAGGTCGTTAGGGAAGAGTGAGTTAAATTATCCGATAATAGAGAAGGAGTTGTTGGCAATAGTTTGGTCAGTAAAATATTTTAGACCGTATTTGTACGGACGGAGGTTCGTTGTAAAGACGGATCACCGGCCATTACTGTATTTGTTTAACATGACAGATCCATCTAGTAGGTTGACTAAGTTTCGTTTGTGTTTAGAGGAGTATGATTTTGAGGTTGAATATATTAAGGGCAAAGAGAATGTACTAGCGGATGCACTTTCTAGAATAGTGATAACGAGTGAGGATTTGAAATTGATACGGGAAAAGACGATATCCGTAATGACGAGGGCGCAGTACAAGCAGTTGGGAAAGCCAAATGTTTGTGATAGGGACTCCGTGGTATCTGGGACTGATCACCCTAGGATCGTGGAAGTACTTAAGAAGCAAGGAAATGACATTGAGATTTGTTTAGATGATTGGGAGAAAATGTTACGTAACAATAATAATAATAATAACAACAATAATAATAATGGTTGTAGGAAGATATTTTCAAAGTCGCGCAATTTAGTGTATATGCCAGAAAACTCGAGTATTTATGTAAACTATGAATCTTTATCGGGAATTTCGCGAGACGAGTTATCGAAAGACATAGTCAGTTTTTGTATTGAAGAAGGCATTAAAGAAGTAATTATTATGAAGAATCGTTATAACGTTGATTTTATTACAAGAATGGCAAAATATTTAAAGGAAAATAGAAGTTCGATTTGTGGGGATTTTAAATTGTGTGTAGTGAAGGATTTACGGAGAATAGAAGGGAAAGATGAGAAGAAGGTTATTTTGAATGATTTCCATATTTTACCCACGAGTGGTCATGCAGGAATACGTAGGATGGTGAATAATATAAAGAAGTATTATTATTGGCCTTCTATAGAGAAAGACGTAGTGGAGTACGTTGGTAAATGTGATAAGTGTTGTAAGCAAAAGTATTCTAGGAATACTAGGGAACCCATGACGATTACGACTACGGCGTCAACATCGTTTGAGAAGATTTATTTAGACATAGTAGGACCCCTTGATAGAGACGAAAGAGGCAATGTTTACATATTAACTCTTCAATGTGAACTTACGAAGTTTGTAGAGGCTTATCCGTTAAAGAATAAATCCGCAAATGAGGTAGCAAAAGCTTTGGCAGAGAATTTTGTTTTGAGATATGGAATACCGAAGACAATAGCTACGGATAGGGGTAGTGAATTCGTTTCGGAAGTAATGATAGAGCTATGTGATATCATGAACATCAATAAAGTCATGTCGACGTCATATCATCATGAGAGTATAGGTTCTTTGGAGAATGTACATAAAACATTAGGTGCATATTTGAGGATACAGACGGATAATAACCCATCATCATGGAGTTCTTGGATTCAATTTTGGTGTTTTTCTTACAATACGACAGTTAATACTGTTACCAAATATACACCTTATGAGCTAGTTAAGGGATGATGCAGATCGAAATCGGTCTATCAAACGTTGAAAGGTTGCGGGCGCGTTTCGCAGACCAAACGGCATGCGCGTAAATTTATGAAGCCCAAACGGAGAAACGAAGGCAGTCTTATCTTGGTGTTCAGGTCTTACTCTGACCTGCCAGTAACCAGATCGAAGGTCAATAGTGCTCATAAAACAGCTCTTACCAGTGTATTGAAGGAGGTCATCTATCACCGGAAGCGGGTACGAGTCACTTTTAGTGATCGCGTTCAACTTGCGATAGTCCACGCAGAACCGGTAAGTACCATCCTTCTTCGGTACCAGCAGAGCTGGTGCTGCCCATGGAGATTCACATTCCGTGATGATACCTTCGCGCAGCATCTTCTCTAACTCCGCCTCCATGATGGCTTTCTTAGCGGGCGTGAGTCGATACGGCGGCACTGCAATCGGCGGGTGATCACCGGAATCAATGCGATGCTCAGCGAACGATGTAGGTTCTCCCCCTTCTGCGAAGATATCTCCATACTCCTGGAGCAGCTGAGCGAGACAATTCTTTTCTGAAAATGACAGCATCGAACCTTCATTACTACGTAAGACATCCGCGGAAGCGCACCCTACGACGTCACGTGAGGTCTCACACCGCAAGGGGTGAATGACCTGAGGCCGATCAGCTGTGAACCAAGTATTGTTCGACATATTAATAACAATACCGACTTTACGCAAGAAATCAATACCGAGCAACGTGTCATTATTTACTGAATCCGGAAAAATAACAAAAGTGATGGGTACTGCCGACCCCCTAAATAATACGTCAACATCCGCGAGTAAAACTTTAAGGTCCCGCACTATACCGTCGGCTAATTTTACAGACATAAAACAACTTTTAAAGGGATAATTCTGTTTCCGAAGCAGTGCCACGAGTTTCGAACCGGCTACACTGCGCTTGGCAGCCGTATCGACTAACCCCGTGCCACGATAGCCGCCTATCTCGATATCCAGTATCGGACGACCGTCGGTACGTAAGTTCGACGCGGATAAGTTGCTTATTCGGCTCGGCAACGCATCACATTCGCTAACATTACAATTACATAAATAAGCAGGTTGAGCTTGAGACAGGTTACACAAATTATTATTTTTGTAACAATCATTGACATTTATGCTACACTTAGAACAGTCGCGTGAAACAATATTACGGCTATCAGAGTCTAACACGTTAATATCTAGAACTGAAAATGATTCCTTAGTACTATTTACAGAACATCTAGGGCAATTTGATCGTATCACACCGTTAGCTCCACAACCATAACATTTCACTGCTGCCACGGAACCTTTATCGGTTTTTTCTTTAATGTTTTTGCAAGAGTCGCGAGTGTGTCCGACTTTACGGCAATAAACACAAAATAGTCGTTTACCTTTTTCAGACGAATTGTTATTGTTTACCAAAGTCGCCGGGGGCGGAGCACTACTCGTAGCGCTCGACGACCCAGTAGGTATGTCCACCGGCGCGCCCGGCGCACACATCGCGGAGGCCGCAGGGGCGCGCGCGGGTGGCGCGGGCGGCGCGGGTGGCGCGAACGGCAGCGCAGGCCGGGGCTGCGGTGGCGGCGCGTGTGGCGCCTGCGCGCTAGCGGCGCGGCCACGCGCGTCGTTCGACACTTCGGACAGCGACTCTTCTATGTTTCGCGCCTTCTCGACCAACATATCCAGGTTGCTAACGGATTCACGGGTTAAGCGTTTCCTTATGCGTCTATGTAGTAACCCGTAAATCATGTCGACTTCCATATCATTTTCCACGATGTATGGAAGTTTGGCGATAAGCGCGCGGAGGCGAGCAACAAAGACCTCCGTGCGTTCTTCTGTTTGTTCCGCGGCAAATATATCACGGAATAGTTTGTGCGGTGGTCGGGATACACCGTACATGGCGCGTAATCTTTGCAGCGCGTCTTCCCATGACGTCACTGATGACTTAACACCCCGGAACCACACAGCTGCCTCCCCTTCTAGGAGCATGGGTAGGCCGCGAAGTGCATGTTCGTCGCTGATCGATGTACACTCCTTGTATATCACGATAGAGTCGACGAATGCTTCGAAGGCCTCTGAGTCGTGGCGTGATCCATTAAATCTCGCCGTACAGCGCGCGAAGTTTCCGTGTTTCGTTGGTGCAGGCGATGGAGACGGTGAAGCTGCGACGTTGTCGGGTGACGTCGCCAGCAGGCTCTGAACCAGTTGCCGATTCGATTCCGCTTGAGCCTTGGCGAACGCCTCGAGAAACGCCGTAAGCGTCCCTTCCGATAGCGGCGCGGGCGTCGGGGACGCCGGCGCGCCACTCATGGTGTCGTCATCGTTTTTGCGGCGAGGCATTATTGTTTGTTAAGTACACAATAGTCACCAAAACACGATAACACGAGGAAACACTATTTATTAACGTTAGTAGCGTCCACTGAGAAAACCGTTACTTAAGTAGGTATTTGAGTTCGCGTCGCGTCGGTTACGTACGCGTGCCGCGTTGGAGCGCCAGTTTGTAGGGGGCGAATGAAATAAAATTCTGTTTTTGAAGCGAACACCAAACAAAATATAATCATTCGAACCGATACACTTATAGAAATACTTAGAAGTAGATGGAATTCGAGTAGGGCACTAAAAAAAACAAAATCGTGCGCTTACGAGCGTGATGCGGGCCGGACTGGCGGTCGCGGAACGGGATGCGGACGACCGCACTACGCGGGGCGCGGGAGGCGGGCACGCGTGGATGCGCGTGTTCATGTTTTATGCCTATACTCTTCCTACAGTTTCTTATTTCCTTAGCTGTAATGTTTATTGGCTTTCCAGACATGATGCCCTAATGATGATTATAAAAGCTGTAAAAGCTTAACAAATTGCCAAGTTATAAACATTTTAAAAGGGGAATTATAAAACGATCGAATAAAAAAAAAACTTTGTGACTGATTGTTAAATACCGAACACCGGGAATGGTACTCAGTACTTAAATTTTGACCTTTATGTGTATACTAGTAGGGTTGAGGGTTTAAATAAAACAACCAAACTGTATACTGATCTATAGTGATCTATAGGTGGTTCTATATTTTATAAAATGTACAAGACCGTAACCAAATCGTCGTAACGTAACCATAGCGGCTGCTAATTCGACGCCAACGCCATCTAGTTACGTCATTTACAACTTTGGCCAAAAACAATTTATTTTGTTGATCTGATGAGCGGCTATTGATCATGCATGATCATTAACACTGATGATAACATACCGTTTTAATAACTTGAGCGGTATGAATTTGAGTAAGCGAAAAATTAACTAAACTAACTACGAATATTGATTAATAATAAAATCTAGAACGAGCTTACAAAAACTGGGTTGTGATTAATGAAAAAACATTTCAGAAATTAAAATTCTAGCCGTGCGACTAAATTACTAAGTGAGCGACTAGAAATACAGAGAGGACCATGGTATTTAGTGAAATAGTGACAGAAACGAATCGCTGTAAATCCGACTCCACACAGTCTTGTCTGCCCTACCCCTAGAGTGTAATTTCGAATCGCTTGGCGCGGAGGGGCGAGGCGGCCCGCGAGTTGAGGAGCAGGCGGTTGCAACGCTCGCCGCCGCGGCTGAGGCTGGCGCAACACGAAGTTGCGGCGGTGAGCGTTACACCATCTGCGACGGTAAGCTCGCGTGGGACCGCCGGAGCCCCGCAGCGCCGGAGCCGTGACAAAAACTATGCCTGCTGCATGCAGCTTGCTTGCATGCTGCAAGCAAGCATTGGTGTTTAGTGTGGTTTTTCTATTCGAAACACTTCATTTAAGATAAAATGCCGCTCAGTATAAATAAATAATTTGCCAAATATTGAAAAAAATGCAGGACGTAATGTTGACACTCAAATAAATATTAGGTCGCTCAAATATTATGAAGCTTCTCATTTTGTATATTAAGTAACTCAAATTAGTGTTTATAAGTTTCTGTTCTGTTGACTTCTCGTCACTCGCAGTCAGTCGGTCACTTCATCATATCAGCCGAAAGACGTCCACTGCTGGACATAGGCCTCCCCCAAGCACTCACTGACTAAAACCCACCCGTGTTCCTTCCCTTGCCTTGCCAGGGGCCCCTTGGGACTACCCGCAACCCCGGCAGGCATCGGCCCTAGCGGACCCCGTCAGTTTTGCTGACATCTCTTTGAGGCGCGCGTGGAACACGACGCGCCGTCGACCCGGGCCTGGTCCTTATCGGACGCCGAGCTGCCCTCTGCTCTCCGTCCGCAGGCCCGCGCCTACGGTGGCCGGAAATCGGCTATCAATTCCCGACGCCCGGGACGTCTCCTACGGCGGCGGCGGCTAGGGCTGGAAGGGCGCGGCCTTTGCCACTCCCCCGCGCGCTCCGCCTCCTCCTTCGCGAGCATTACTGCTTCGCAGGAGGAGGTGACAGCCTGCCATGCCCTCTCGCTCCGCACCATGGCCTGGACCAAGGCCTGACGCGAGAGGTCACTGCCGCCGATCGCCTCCACGAGGACACGGCGGTGGTCCAGCCAAGCCGGGCAAACCTCCACCGTATGCTCCACCGTGTCCTCCGGACTATCCACACAATGGTGACACCCGGGCGTTTCCTCCCGCCTTATGCGAAACAGGTACCTCCCGAAACAACCGTGTCCGGTGAGGACCTGCGTCAGGCGGAAGGTGAGGACGCCGTGGTGCCTCTCTAGCCACTCCTCAAAGAGGGGACTTATCGCCGTAATTGTGGCGTGCCCATACCTTGGTTCTCCTGCGGATCTCTTCATTTCTGATTCGATCACGTAGGGAAACTCCAAGCATAGCCCTCTCCATTGCTCTTTGGGTGACTTTTAGCCTTCTGATAAGGCCCATTGTGAGCGACCACGTTTCAGTGCCATAAGTCATCACTGGCAACACGCACTGGTCAAAGACTTTCGTCTTGAGACACTGTGGTATGTGGGACGAGAAGATATTGCGTAGCTTCCCGAACGCTGCCCAGCCGACTCGGATTCGACGATTGACCTCTTTCTCGAAGTTGGACCTACCTAGCTGGACAGTTTGTCCTAGGTAAACATACTCGTCTACAACTTCGACAGTAGCGTCTCCGATCTTTATGAGGGCGGGTGTTACATGGGCATTTGACATGACCTTTGTCTTGTCCATGTTCATTTTAAGACCCACTCTTTTGGAGGCTATACTGAGGTCATCGAGCATTATACTGAGGTCCTCCATGGTCTCAGCCATGATAACTATACCGTCGGCAAACCGAAGGTTAGTGATATACTCGCCATTGATGTGGATGCCTAGCCCTTTCCAGTCCAGAACCTTGAAGACGTGTTCCAGTGCAGCGGTGAACAGTTTCGGAGAGATAACGTTTCCTTGTCTCACACCTCGCTGCAGAAGGATAGGTTTCGAGGTCTGGTCGTGGAGTCGGACTGACATAGTGGCGTCTTTGTATAGGCACTTTAACACCTCGATGTACCGATAGTCGATCTGGCACCGTTGAAGAGACTGCAGTAGAGCCCATGTCTCGATCGAATCGAAGGCTTTCTCGTAATCCACGAACGCTAAGCAGAGAGGCAGGTATACTCTTCGGTCTTCTGTATAACCTGCTGAAGCGTATGTATGTGGTCCACGGTGCTAAAGCTTTTACGGAATCCGGCTTGTTCGGGAGGCTGGAAGTCGTCAAACCTGCGCGCGAGACGGTTCGTGATGACTCTTGAAAACAGCTTGTAGACATGGGTCAGAAGTGTGATGGGCCTATAGTTCTTAAGCAGGGCATTGTCGCCATTTTTAAAGAAGAGTACCACCACACCTCTGTTCCATGCCTGTGGCGTTTTACCCTCGAGTATGACGGAATCGAACAGCTTCTGGAGGGCCTTCAGAACGGGTTTCACCGGCCTTTAAGAGTTCGGCCGTAATTCCGTCATCACCTGGCGCCTTGTTGTTTTTAAGCTGCTTTAGAGCCATCCTAATCTCGTACAAGCTGACGTCCGGGATATCTTCGGTATAATGTCGGGTTAATCTAGCTCTTGGGTCGTTTGCCAGATTCGTAACGGGGTTACTGGATGACGTGTATAACTGTCCATAGAACCTCTCGATCTCTCTCAATACTTCAGGTTTGGCGGATACGATCCTGCAATCATCGGTCTTCAGCTTTGCAAGCTGGCTCTGCCCAATAGACAGATCTCTTGCAAAGACCTTGGAGCCCTTATTCCGCTCTATCGCGTCCTTAATGAGGTCCGTACTAAAGCGACGAAGGTCGCTTTTCAAGGACTTAGAGATCCGTCTATTGAGCTGCCACGCATCGTCTGAAGACGCTCACTTAGTAATACTTTAACGTAAAGTAATTATTTTTGTCACTTAAAACTTTAATTTACAGTCAGTCGTTTAAATACTACCCATTTTAAAATAATTGCTACACAAACACGGCACTATCACAGAAGTGAATTCACGACTATATAACTTCATACTAGCGCCACACATTGTCCCAACCGCGCAAAAGCGTATAGTTTCTCCATATTTCCATCGATTTAGCAGATATTTTCGATTATCTCATTTAATTAACATCTTTGTTCGAACATTTCCAATAGTAGTCATCATCCTTTTATGTATTGTAAGTGTGCCCCTTTTACAAATAAACGCCGAGTATATTCCCCACCCGCCCGTTACAGAACGGCTCGCTGCTGAACGCGCTGAAGATGTGGACGCGCGCGGTGTCGGCGCGCGTGGAGCAGTCGCCGCAGTGCTACATCTGCTACTGCCGCCTGCACCCGCACTCCGGCCGCCTGCCGCGCGTGCTGTGCTACCAGTGCAAGAACAAGTTCCACACCGTGTGCCTGGTATGCTATACTCCATCGTTAGTTCCCTGCGCGTGGAGCAGTCGCCGCAGTGCTACATCTGCTACTGCCGCCTGCACCCGCACTCCGGCCGCCTGCCGCGCGTGCTGTGCTACCAGTGCAAGAACAAGTTCCACACCGTGTGCCTGGTATGCTATACTCCATCGTTAGTTCCCTGCGCGTGGAGCAGTCGCCGCAGTGCTACATCTGCTACTGCCGCCTGCACCCGCACTCCGGCCGCCTGCCGCGCGTGCTGTTCTACCAGTGCAAGAACAAGTTCCACACCGTGTGCCTGGTATGCTATACTCCATCGTTAGTTCCCTGCGCGTGGAGCAGTCGCCGCAGTGCTACATCTGCTACTGCCGCCTGCACCCGCACTCCGGCCGCCTGCCGCGCGTGCTGTGCTACCAGTGCAAGAACAAGTTCCACACCGTGTGCCTGGTATGCTATACTCCATCGTTAGTTCCCTGCGCGTGGAGCAGTCGCCGCAGTGCTACATCTGCTACTGCCGCCTGCACCCGCACTCCGGCCGCCCTGGATAGATTTTTTCCTTTCACTCATTCAATCATCATCATGCTCTTGCCCTTATTACAATTTAATTACGGTCGGCGCCACATGTCTTTTCCGTCTATACTTCATTCAATACACATATAAATTATAATTTTAAATAAAAAAATAAAAATAAATATTCATGGTCCCTAAGCTACTGATGGTCAGAGCTCCCGAGAGAGTAACCTCGTAACAATACGAGCCGTGATTATTATTAATATAAATCTATGTTGTCCCACTGCAGGACAGAGGCCTCCCTTCCCTCTTTCCAGTTTATTCTTAAAGAACTTTGTATTTAATCTGCATTCGCATACGAATTTTCCCCTTAGACAAACATCAACTTTAAGTAAGTGTAAATAAAGTTGATTTTAGACTGACGACTACTGTTGCAAAAGTCATAAAAATTATGAAGTTGTAGCACAAACTTAACCTTATGTGTAGGCATTACAGTTGTTTTTCCTAAAACTCATGTTTGTTTACATGTTTGGTAAATGAATTGCGAACGCAGATTAGTATATTTGTTTGAAATATTAATATAAAATGTTCGAAATTGTTCTGAATGTAAAAGAAAACATGATTCAATAAGTAAGGCTAACAAGGATTACGTATGTACATAAACATTATTCGTCAGAAAACAACTTTTTAATGTGCCAAACTGTATGTTTAATTTGCAGCGCAAGTGGTTCGCAACCAGCAACAAGTCCAACTGCCCGCTGTGCCGCTCCGCGTTCTGATGCAGCCCGTCTGACGTACACCACACTCACATTATTAACCCATCTCGTCAAAGAACTCATTTGTCTTGTCTCTGGATATATGAATGGATACCCTGGCTTTGTTATACTGGGATTTTTAATGAATTAGAGTAATACATAACTTTATAAAATGTTAGAATTTGGAGCTGATTGACTGATTTTTTTATAGTTTAATTGAATATTTCCTCCCTAAAAAAATGTACAGATATACTTATTCATTTATTATCAGGATTTCATATTCTAGGTATTTATTTTCAGTATAAATTTTTCAAATTACAATACCTGATAGAAGTTAAGTTCGAAAGCTAGCAGAAAATAATGGCTAGATTACTTTATACCATGTAGGTATTTAAGCAATTAAAACAGTTTGCAAAAAAGGAAGGTTTGGTATGTTTACTTCGAATAGCATTTCATACATAAACTAAACATTGTTGTATTCAATTTCTTTCCTGTGGGTGTGTTTGTAAGTCTGTTTGAAGTGAACCTTACAAATCTATGCAAGGTGTTCCTTTTGATATCCCATAACTTTAGGGTATTAATGAGACCAGTCAAAGAATCAACTGACACAGTAAGTAAGAATGGTTTGAATCAATATCAATGAAACTTAGATAAAAAAATACTGTGTCAGTTGATTCTTTGACTGGTCTCATTAATAATTATATATATTTACTAGCTGCCCACCCCGGCTTCGCACGGGTAGCAGTAAGTACTTATCTACGGCGCACCTACCTACTCTGCCCTACCTACCTACCCTACACTTCCCGACCTACCTACCTACCCTGCCCTAACTACCTACCCTACACTGCCTGACCTACCTACCTACCCTACCTACCTATCTACCCTACACTGCCCGATCTACCTACCTACCCTACCTACCTATCTACCCTACCTACCCTACCTACCTATCTATCTACCCTACCTACCTACCTTCCCCTATCTTCCTATCTACCTACCCTGCCCTACCTACCTACCCTACCTACCTCATACCTGCCTACCTACCTTACACCCTACCTTCACCTACCTATCCTAAGATCCTTCTCCTTACAATAACGAAAAAAGAATTAGTGAAATCGGTCCAGCCGTTCACGCGTGTTCAAATAGGGATTCATTTTAGGCCCTAAACTTTAGTGAGTGAAAGAGAGAAAGCTTATTGTGAGAGAACGACAGGAGACCGGCTTCGTTCTCATCCTTACTCTGTGCTGTTTACGGTATGAGAAGTGACACTGGTAGACGCCTGCTGACGGGAATAACTGATCTAGTGGTAACTGATCAATTATTATCGACCGCCAAGAGTAGAAAATTATTTATCATCATCAGCCTAATAATGTTCCCACTGCTGGGACACAGGCCTCCTCTTTGTGAGAAGGAGTGGGCCGTAATCTATCACGCGGGCCCAGTGCGGGTTGGTAGATGACAGAATACATGTCTTCGAATTTTTTGGTTCTTCTAAGACATGCCGGTTTCCTCACGATGCGATGTTTTCCTTCACCTTGATTGAAAGTGAAACATTATAATGTTCCCGGTGCTGGGACACAGGCCTCCTCTCTGTGAAAGGGAGTGGGCCGTAATCTACCACGCGGGCCCAGTGCGGATTGGTAATTGTCACATGTCTTCGATTTTTTTGGTTCTAGGTCATGCCCGTTTCCTCGTGATGTTTTCCTTCACCGTCTTGAGAGCAGCGGTGATGAAATTATTTACACAAAGTAAAGCGCCTGCCTGGGTTCGAACCCACGACCTACAACTCGTAAGTCATGGCCGTTACCACTGGGCCACCACTGCTCTTTAGAAAATTATTAAAATACTAATATCGCTATTAAAAAATAGGGGTTGGTGGTAGACGGGTGAAAATTTAGGGTTGTATGTATTTTTTAATGCCAAATCATAAAAAAATTACAATAAAAAAAAATGTCCAAAAAAAAAACTTGGGTTGGACCACCCTTATCACTTAGGGGTACGAAAAATAGTTTACATCCTATTCTCATACCTACCTAATATACACAAAAAATTTCATAAAAATCGGTCAAGCCGTTTCGGAGGAGTTTGGCAACAAACACCGTGACACGAGAATTTTATATAATATTAGATATGAACAAAAATTATTGATATAAATGCTTTGGTTATTTTTTATACTTCACGTAAGGTTGTTTTACATAAATAAATAAATAATTGCCGAATTATTTTGAATGAAAAAAGAAAAAGAAATCGAATAAAATACACATGAAAAATAATTCATATCCCAATTGATTCTTTGACCTAGAGTTATGGCATATCAAAAGAATAATTTTGCGTCGCAACTCGCAAGGCGCTAGCAAAGCTGTGGGCAATGATCAGTGACTCGTTGTTAGTGTGCTTGTGAATATTGGAACTTCATGAATTTGTTGGTTCTAAGCGGACGTTCGCACGGACGTAATAAAACCGCGGCGATTTTTTTTTGTTTGTGTTTTTTGTTGAGATTGTGAGATATGATGTGGGAGATGAGATAGTTGTAAGCGAATGGACAATTTTTTATGTGAAATGTGTTGTATACGTTAGTTGCGTGCGTTAGTTGAATAAATCAAAAACATTTTTCAATCCCAGTGTAGACGGTTTATCGTCCATAAGTCCCTTGTGGTACTCAGAATATCCGCAAGATATTCGCTGAAGGTCGTACAGGTTTACGCCCCCACCTCGTCACACCCCGACGATGAGGTGGAGACCATGTATGAGGATATTTCTAGAGCCATGCATGGTTCTAACACTCACTTCACCGTTGTCATGGGGGACTTCAACGCGAAACTGGGCAAACGGAGCGCCGGGGAGTGCCAGTGGGCCGCTCGGGGTTGGGCGGCGGGGCCACCGGGGGCACCTACTGGACAGTTCTATGGACCAGGACGGCCTCTTTATTATGAACTCCTTCAAAAAACGTGAGCATAGAAAGTAGACCTGACAGAGCCCTGATGGTGCAACAAAAAATAAGATTGACTTCATTATGTCGACGAAGAAACAAACTGTATTCAATGATGTCTCTATGATCAACGCGGTGAAAACCGGAAATGATCACCGCATGGTAAGAGGCATATTGAACTTAAATATCAAGTTGGAAAGATCTCGACTCATGAAGTCTACGCTCCGCCCAGCATCAATCCAAGTCCAAAACCCCGAGAGCTTTCAGCTCGAACTTCGGAATCGTTTCGAGTGCCTAGGGAGATCCGTGGACAACTATAACGATGCGTTCGTGGAAACTGTCCATACGGTTGGGTCCAAGATCTTCAACACCCGTCGTACAAACCGAAACAAGAAGCTCTCTGGTGCTACTCTACAACTCATGGAGGAGAGTCGCGAGATGATCTTGCAGTCTTCAGACGATGCACTCAAATACCGGCGGCTCAATAGAAATATCTCTAAGTCCTTGAAAAGCGACCTTCACCATTATAATACAAATCGTATTAAGGACTCAATAGACCGGTACAAGGGCTCCAAGGTGGTTGCAAGAGATCTGTCTATTGGGCAGAGCCAGCTTGCAAAACTGAAGACCGATGATGGCAGGATCGTATCCGCCAAACCTGAACTATTGAGAGAGATCGAGAGGTTCTATAGACAGTTATACACGTCAACCAGTAACCCCGTTACGAATCTGGCAAACGACCCAAGAGCTAGATTAACCCGACATTATACCGAAGATATCTCGGACGTTAGCTTGTACGAGATTAGGATGGCTCTAAAGCAGCTTAAAAACAACAATTCGCGCGGGTTATAATGACGGAATCATGGCCGAACTCCTAAAGGCCAATGGAAAACCCGTTCTTAAAGCCCTCCAGAAGCTGTTCGATTCCGTCATACTCGAGGGGTAAAACGCCACAGGCATGGAACAGAGATGTGGTGATACTCTTCTTTAAAAAGGGCGACAATGCTCTGCTTAAGAACTATAGGCCCATCACACTTCTGGCCCATGTCTACAAGCTGTTTTTAAGAGTCATCGTCTCGCGCGCAAGTTTAACGACTTCTAGCCTACCGAACAAGCCGGATTCCGTAAAGGCTTTAGCACCGTGAACCACATACATACGCTGCGGCAGGTTATACAAAAGACCGAAGAGTATAACCTGCCTCTCTGCTTAGCGTTTGTGGATTACGAGAAAGCCTTCGATTCGGTTGAGACATGGGCTGTAATGCAGTTTCTTCAACGGTGCCAGATTGACTATCGGTACATAAAGGTGTTAAAGTGTCTATACGAAAACGCCACTATGTCAGTCCAACTCCACGATCAGACCTCGAAACCTATCCTTCTGCAGCGAGGTGTGAGACAAGGAGACGTTATCTCTCCAAAACTGTTCACCGCTGCACTGGAAGATGTCTTCAAGGTTCTGGACTGGGAAAGGCTAGGCATCAACATTAATGGTGAGTATATCACTAACCTTCGGTTTACCGCCGATATAGTTATCATGGCTGAGACCATGGAGGACCTGGTATAATGCTCGATGACCTTGTAGCGGTTACACCGCGACATACGAACTACGCAGTAAAGACATGACGTCACACAATTCCTGCATCGCGCAGTTAGAGTTTACCGAGCGAAAAACATAGATAAGACTATCCGAAATCAACTTACGGGCAGTTGCCCGCCAGACATAATACCCGTCTGGTCGGAGGATCCTCCCTTTTCTATGGTGGATGAGTGAACTTTACACCCTGTTCCTCATACCCCTAAATTGGTGACCCCGAGTATGAACGTCAACGCAGGCTTCATGCAACTACTTCAGCGTGACGTCATCATCATCGTCACTCCCGCAAGCTTTCGTGAGGCGAGTCACACAGCCAGCCAGCACCCACGGCTTCAACGGGTATCCTGACCACCAGCGTGCAGCGAATGCGCATTCCTGGTCATCACCCTCAGCCACAACCCGGCGCTGTACCACATCCGACTCACTGGATGACGACGCAGCGCCACCCCGACTCACTGGGGAATCACCGCAGACAGTTCCGACTCACCGCGAACTATGCAGCACCCGGTTCCGACTCACTGGAACCACAGCCGGTACTGTGGGCCGCGTTCGGGAAGCTACGCAATATCTCCCCGCCCCACATACCACAGTGTCTCAAGACGAAAGTCTTGGACCAGTGCGTGTTGCCAGTGATGACTTATGACACTGAGACGTGGTCGCTCATAATGGGCCTTATCAGAAGGCTAAAAGTCACCCAAAGAGCAATGGAGAGGGCTATGCTTGGAGTTCCCTACGATGGGGCCGAAAGCTTCTGGACTGGCGACCGCGTACCGGAAGACGTAGCGTTGGAAGGCCTCCCACAAGATGGACCGATGACCTTGTAAAAGCCGCAGGAATCCGCTGGATGCGGGAAGCACAGAATCGGTCGAAGTGGCGGTGCTAGGGGGAGGCCTATGTCCAGCAGTGGACGTCTTTCGGCTGATATGATAATATCACAAATATTTGCGCTTTGCTTGGGATGTACGAAAAGCCTTGTAAATGAAATTCTGTGTGTAAAAAATCCGTATTCTGATAAATAACTTAATAGGTACCTACCATTTTTTTTTTTACCGAAAAGTATGCAAAAAATGTATTTGCATAACTGCGTGCCATTATTTTACGTAAATAAATGAGCGGAAGTGTCTCGCACCGTCTGGGTCCTTACGTAACTGCGACACACTCGCGACTTTAAAGTATCCATGGTATAATAAAACCAGGTATGGCATTCCGAGACACTGGTCACGTGGGTGACACAAGTCCACGTCATCACATCTATGTTACCAGTATTGTGTAATAATAACTCCCCAACCACCTTTATTACCTGTGCGAATTCGATAAAACAATGAGGTTTTAATTAACAATTACGTTGCTATATGTTTAAATTGAATTGTTTCGCTTGATTAGACAAACGAAACAAGAATTTAAATGCTTTGTACATATTTTTTAACAGAATGGTGACTTAAAATCTTTCCTTGATTCGTGTTTTGTTGCAATAAAGTGTCAACTGGATAGTGACATAAGCATGTGTCACTCCCGGAATGCCAGACCTTGTTTTCTTAGACCATGAAAGTATCGAGGTTACGAAGATTTCGAAGCAGGTCGTTTCGGCCGTTTGTATGATGACGGAGACGTTTACTGTGGCTAAAGGAAGGAATTTATGAATCCTTTCACACTTAATTTGCCTTTGATTTTGCATCCCAGTGATCTTTATTGTTCTCTTTTCCTTATTTTTAGAAGTTGCGGTAGGAGTTGACTGGTGGAGCTGCTGATTTCACGATCACGATTACTGACAAATGAAAAGAAAGCAAAAAATGTTTATTCTGCACAAACTAAACGCACATTCCAAAAAATAACACTCCTTTACAAATTAGCCAAAAGACTCGTATTCAAAATATTCAGTTTGACAAAAAAACGATTGCTTACTGTTAGGGCCAAATGCTTGCTCACTGACTGGGCAGGTCCACTCAAATCTGTGTGGTTCTTTCATCAAAAAACCATTTCAGACACTAATCTACTTGGTCCTCATACGGCCTGATCAAGATTATGTCTGGACTTTAAAAGAGACTTTGACCCCCGAGTTCATCTTCAATTCAAAGAAATAGGCATTCTGACTGTAGCTTCTCAATATATATTAGAAAACCTATTGTATGTACAGAAAAATATATCAAATTTTAAGAAAATGTTCATAGTTTAAATACCAGGAATAAACACAACCTTGCTGTACATCACACTCGTCTCCACAGAGTAAGCAACTCGTTCATGGGTCAATGTATACGCTTTTACAACAAACTTCCCATTGACATTCGAAACTTACCCATTAAACGATTTAAAAACTTCATTAAAACCAAACTTTGTAAAAAAGGGTATTATAGAATTTCCGATTATTTAGAAGATAAAAAAGCATGGGATTGAGCTGCTCGCTCTGCTAAACCTTGTAATAAAACCTTGAAAATTGACATTATAATTATTCAGTAAAATCATCAAATTATACCAGTTTTATATAAACATTGACATTGTTGAATATTACATACAAAATGACATGATTACTTTGTAAAGTATTATATTATTTTAATTATTGTGAATGTGAGGACTATGTGGATATTTTTTTTTTCTCTCTTCTCTATTTTCTTTTCTTTCTCAGTTAGTTTTAATTTAATGATGGTCTGGCAGTTTGAGTAGTTTATGCGGCCTACCCAAATGTCCTTTCTTTGGTACTGTTCGTCGAGTTGAGCTCCTTAAGTTCAGAGTTGAGCTCCGCGGTCCTCATATGGCCTGACCAAGATTATGTCTGGACTTTAAAAGAGACTGTGACCTCTGAGTTTGTTTCGGCCTTTCTTCTCAGAGTAGTCAGATAGGAAACGCCGAACTCATCTAGCTAATTTTTAACATACATTTTAATATGACGTGTAAAAGTGATTCCAATATCCTATTTACAGAATAAACAATTTCATTTCATTTCATTTCATCTCGCCATTTCTTCTCAAGAGTAGTCAGACAGAAAAAGCTTTTTTTTATACGACTTATAAGGCGAAGTTAATAAAAAATTGCAATAAAAATTTTTGTCCAAAAAAAGATAAAAGAAATAATGGGGTGGACCACCCTTCTCATTTAGGGGTACGAAAAATTGTTTACTTCCTATTCTGATCCCTACGGAATATACACAAAAAATTTCATTAAAATCGGTCAAGCCGTTTCGGAGGAGTTTGGCAACAAACACCGTGACACGAGAATTTTATATATTAGACTAGCTCCACCCCGGCTTCGCACGGGTAGCAGTATGTACTTATCTACGACGCACCAACCTACTCTGCCCTACCTACCTACCCTACACTGCCCGACCTACCTACCTACCCTACACTGCCCGACCTACCTACCTACCCTGCCCTACCTCCCTACCCGACCCTGCCCGAACTACCTACCCTACCCGGCCCGACCTACCTACCTACCTACCCTGCCCTACCTACCCTACACTGCCCGACCTACCTACCTACCCTACCTACCTTTTTACCCTACCTACCTACCTTCCCCTATCTTCCTATCTACCTACCCTGCCTTACCTACCTACCCTACCTACATACCTACCTTACACGCTACCTTCACCTACCTATCCTAAGAACCTTCTCCTTACAATAACGAAAAAAGAATTAGTGAATTCGGTCCAGCCGTTCACGCGTGTTCATTTTAGGCCCTAAACTTTAGTGAGTGAGAGAGAGAAAGCTTATTGTGAGTGAACGACAGGAGACCGGCTTCGTTCTCATGCTTACTCTGTGCTGTTTACGGGATGAGAAGTGACACTAGTAGACGCCTGACGGGAATAACTGATCGAGTGGTAACTGATCAAATACCGCCAAGAGTAGAAAATTATTTAAGTACTAATATCGCTGTTAAAAAATAGGGATTGGTGGTAGAAGGGTGAAAATTTAGGGTTGTATGTATTTTTTAATGTCAAATCATAAAAAAATTACAATAAAAAAAAATATCAAAAAAAAAAAAAAAGAGAAGAAGGGTACGAAAAATAGTTTACATCCTATTCTCATACCTACCTAATGTCGTGATTTCTTTAATTTAATTTGAAAAAACTATGTATGATTTCAATATCGATTTATAATATCCACTGTGGCAACACTGTCAAAGCACAAATGATTAATATTGTAAGAAACTTTTAAATGTATTTTCATTATGGCAACTGAATGTATTATTTTACTTTGACAACACTTAGAAATAACGGTTATGATATTATCGTTATTTCTGGGTGGGGTCGAAAGTCGTTTTAAATGGTAAAATGTAATGGATGGCCAGTCTTCGTTTGATTGTGAAATTGTACAGTTGTCTGGATTAAAAGTATTAGCAAGAAAAGAGCGTTTTCTTAACAAGTCAGAAGTGGGATGAGAACCACGAGCTAGCTGTTGGTGAAATCGTAAGTAGTTTTATGAATTCTATATACATTATTCGTTCTTTTTATGCCAGTTATGTTCAGTGAGCATTAAGTATGGTTATTATGTAGTCTCATGATTCGGTAGCAATCATTGTGGCGTATTTCCCAGATGGTTAATATTTAAATCATAGTTAAAAGTAATTGGGCCGATGCACGTGCTACCTTTGGTCGAGGCAACTCCTCGATAAGGTTATCGTTGCGATGGACTAATTTAAAATAATATAATGAGTAAATGGTTGGGCCGATGCACGTGCTACCTTTGGTCGAGGCAACTCCTCGATAGGGTTATCGTTGCGTTGGACTAATTATAAACAATAAGTAAAATAGTTGGACCAGTGCACGTGGTACTCTTGGTCGAGGCAACTCCTCGATAGATCTATCATTGCATTGGACAGCTTGGAAAATAAATAAATTAAAAATTGTACGAGTGAATGTTGGGAATTTCGCCATAAGATTTCACTTTGAATATTATTTTAAGTCTGCTCCGTTCACTGAATTTTCTGAGCAGCTTTATGGTTTGTTGATGGTACGGTGGTATGGTAGTTTGGTTATGTTTTGTTTGCTGGTTTGTTTAAGCAGCAGCTTAGATTTTGTTGATTGCGGTTATGACTAATGACTGCATGAGATATTTTATTATAAAATGTAATATACTGTAGTCTCCTATGCGGCGTGCACTCGGGTTCAGCCATGTAGGTGAGCTGTTCAGAGATGTACGAGTATAGTGTAGATAGACTCCTATGCGGCGTGCACTCGGGTTCAGCCATGTAGGTGAGCTGTTCAGAGATGTACGAGTATGGTGTAGTCCCATGCGGCGTGCACTCGGGTTCAGCCATGTAGGTGAGCTGTTCAGAGATGTACGAGTATGGTGTAGTCCCATGCGGCGTGCACTCGGGTTCAGCCATGTAGGTGAGCTGTTCAGAGATGTACGAGTATAGTGTAGTCCCATGCGGCGTGCACTCGGGTTCAGCCATGTAGGTGAGCTGTTCAGAGATGTACGAGTATGGTGTAGTCCCATGCGGCGTGCACTCGGGTTCAGCCATGTAGGTGAGCTGTTCAGAGATGTACGAGTATGGTGTACTCGTAGATTCCTATGCGGCGTGCACTCGGGTTCAGCCATGTAGGTGAGCTGTTCAGAGATGTACGAGTATAGTAGACCCATGCGGCGTGCACTCAGGTTCAGCCATGTAGGTGAGCTGTTCAGAGATGTACGAGTATGGTGTAGACTCCTATGCGGCGTGCACTCGGGTTCAGACATGTAGGTGATCTGTTCAGAGATGTACGAGTATAGTGTAGATTCCTATGCGGCGTGCACTCAGGTTCAGCCATGTAGGTGAGCTGTTCAGAGATGTACGAGTATAGTAGACCCATGCGGCGTGCACTCGGGTTCAGCCATGTAGGTGAGCTGTTCAGAGATGTACGAGTATGGTGTAGACTCCTATGCGGCGTGCACTCTGGTTCAGCCATGTAGGTGAGCTGTTCAGAGATGTACGAGTATAGCGTAGACCCATGCGGCGTGCACTCGGGTTCAGCCATGTAGGTGAGCTGTTCAGAGATGTATGAGTATGGTGTAGACTCCTTGCGGGGTGCACTCGGGTTCAGCCATGTAGGTGAGCTGTTCAAAAATGTTCGAGTATAGTGTAGATCCCTATACGGCGTGCACTGTGGTTTAGCCATGTGGGCGACCTATGATGTACGAGTATAGTGTAGATAGACCCTGTAAAGTTTAAGAGTTCTTTACGGCTTACACTCTAGTTTAGCCATGTAGGTGAGCTTTATGGAGATGTATGCGTACAGATTATTACAGCCATGTAGGCGAGCTGTACTTCAGTTTAAAAATAAAGATGTACGAGTATAACTTCTAGTTCCTTACGGCTTACACTCTAGTTCAGCCATGTAGGTGAGCTTTAGAGATGTATGCGTATAGTTTATTACAGTCGTGTAGACGAGCTGTAGTTCAGAGTTTAAAAATAAGATGTACGAGTATAACTTATAGTTCTTTACGGCTTACACTCTAGTTTAGCCATGTAGGTGAGCTTTATGGAGATGTATGCGTACAGATTATTACAGCCATGTAGGCGAGCTGTACTTCAGTTTAAAAATAAAGATGTACGAGTATAACTTCTAGTTCCTTACGGCTTACTCTAGTTCAGCCATGTAGGTGAGCTTTAGAAATGTATGCGTATAGTTTATTACAGTCATGTAGACGAGCTGTAGTTCAGAGTTTAAAAATAAGATGTACGAGTATAACTTATAGTTCTTTACGGCTTACACTCTAGTTTAGCCATGTGGGTGAGCTTTATGGAGATGTATGCGTACAGATTATGACAGCCATGTAGGCGAGCTGTACTTCAGTTTAAAAATAAAGATGTACGAGTATAACTTCTAGTTCTTTACGGCTTACACTCTAGTTCAGCCATATAGGTGAGCTTTAGAGATGTATGCGTATAGTTTATTACAGTCATGTAGGCGAGCTGTAGTTCAGAGTTTAAAAATAAAGATGTACGAATATAACTTATAGTTCTTTACGGCTTGCACTCATTATTACAGCCATGTAGACGAGCTGTACTTCAGTTTAAAAATAAAGATGTACGAGTATAACTTCTAGTTCCTTACGGCTTACACTCTAGTTCAGCCATGTAGGTGAGCTTTAGAGATGTATGCGTATAGTTTATTACAGTCATGTAGGCGAGCTGTAGTTCAGAGTTTAAAAATAAAGATGTACGAGTATAACTTATAGTTCTTTACGGCTTACTCTAGTTAAGCCATGTAGGTGAGCTTTATGGAGATGTATGCGTACAGATTATTACAGCCATGTAGGCGAGCTGTACTTCAGTTTAAAAATAAAGATGTACGAGTATAACTTCTAGTTCCTTACGGCTTACACTCTAGTTCAGCCATATAGGTGAGCTTTAGAGTTGTATGCGTATAGTTTATTAGTCATGTAGGCGAGCTGTAGTTCAGAGTTTAAAAATAAAGATGTACGAGTATAACTTATAGTTCTTTACGGCTTGCACTCTAGTTTAGCCATGTAGGTGAGCTTTATGGAGATGTACGCGTATAGTTTATTGCAGCCATGTAGGTGAGCTGAAGTGCAAAGCCTTGTTATCTTAAGCAGCCATGTAGGTGAGCTGTAGTTCAAAGTTTAACGAAGGCACTTATGTTATTCTATGCAGCCATGTGTGCTGTTAGTAAGTCATGTGGGTGTGAAAATGATGGCCGAAAGGCAGTAGATTGTATAAATTATGGAATGCTAGAAAGCAAAAGAACTGTCTTGAAGAAAGAACAATGGCAGCTTGTTACACACATTGTATTATTTGAAATTAGATCACTGCGTCTTTAAATGAAAAAATATCCTATTTAGCTCTGCGTCATTTTCTGAACTAGTTTGTGCAATATTTTTATTAGAGAAAGCAGAGATTAATATTTAGTAACGCAAGCATCTGGTCAAGAGTTGTAAACTGTCAATGGTTGACAATGTCCAACCAAGCTACATATTTTTTTTTAGGACTCTAATCCTATTTCAAAATTGTTATTACATTTTTGAAATTTTTCCTAGTTTTTGCAATATTCTTAGGTAAGGAAGAACACACAGAGACCTAGATAGTCAATTCTTTCGAATATGTGTCACTTTTCAGATGTTTCAAATAAGATTTCGTCATTGTTTTTATTAAGATCTGCCAATCATAAACGGTTCTGGAAGTTCTATTACCAAACCGAAATTTCAGAGTTGATATTGAAACTGAATCGGTGATTAATGGGACAGAATTTTATTGAACTACTGTTATGAAGGATAATGAATTTTCTATACCCTTCAAATAAAGTGACCGATATATATTTAATATCAATTGGAACTTTACGTCTATAATTATGTTGAGGTAGAGTCTACCATAGGAGCATTACTCGGGCAATATTATCTCGACTTGAAGTACACGAATTAATCCAAATCAAGAATATCGTTTACATCAAGGCTTTTATAAAATAATTAATACTCAATACTTTAATTGCATTCCACAATGTGTACTTAGGTGGTAAGTTAAAATTATATGTGATCATTATGGACCCTGTCGGGCACAGCAAAATAGTCTTATCATCAATCTTCCGAACTAAATCTAATATTATTATATTAGGTTATTTTTTATTCCTTTTATTTTACACATATCATAGAAATATAAAAGAAATATAAACTTATATCTATGACAAACCTTTAAACGAATTCAAAATCAATATTGGTTTCCTAAAGGACGTTATGTAAAAATATGAATATATCTAATATATTATATAAATATATCTAATAATTATGTGACATCTTGTAGAGATGGTGCATATTTCAAAGATAATGCGCCAACAACGCGTAATGGGCTATTTATTGCATCATGATTGTGTCCATGCCATATACTTAGACCATTTACTTTTCCAGTTATAATAATTTATCCATAGTCAAATCAAATCGAGTCAAAAAGATTTATTTGCTAGAATATGGTACAATAGATGTTACAGTAATTTTGGTTTCAGTATTTATCCTGCCATGATATGGCGTGCAAATACATTAATACTGTCGGAATTTGGTAAATGGATAGATATTATAACGACATGCAGTATACATTTCTCTTAAATAATTTTATTGGTGGGAACTGGAGTGTCTTTATGGCATATCCGGCTATTTACCTTGTCACCAATAAATACTATCTAATAAATTTTACGTAAAACTGATTTATTGATGCATTTACAAAATATCTCGTTGGTAGACCAACTCAAAAGTGTCGAAAATTTACAAGCACCGACTAGAATCATTTTAATTTCAGATCATGGCATAGTTTTCCCTTCGAAACAGCTTAAAGACTTTGTGCTAGGGAAGTTAAAAATTTACTAAACGCTTAATCGCTTACTTGTTCTGGAGGAAATTGCCAAGCCTATAGGTTCAACCAGACGATTCTGACGACCTTGTCTACTCAAAAGTTTGAGTTTGCGTTCGTTCGCATCTTGAACCAGCAACTGGTTAAAGAGCGATGGGTTATCATCATCAACGCCATTATCGCGACAATAAATAAATAATAAAGTGCATCAGAATTGTTTATTCGACATTAGGTTTAAAGGGTCGTCTGAAAACAATTTCCAGAATAATGAGCCTAATCTGTACGTAGATTTAGTCCCACCCATTCCTTCAAATATTGACGAAATATAAGAATTAAAGCCTGTAATTAAATCTTGTTTAATGCTAATTATATTTGAATCATTTAGCAATTCGGTTAAATATACAAAAACCAAAGACGTATAAAAGATTATTTATTTCAACAAAGATGGAATTAAGTAATATGCCAGAGTTAAATAAAATAAATAGGTGTTTCATTCATTTCATTTCTTGACACCGTGGATCAACATCAAATCGTTAGGAATTGAAAAATCCTCTGGTTCATTATTGATTTGTCAGACTTTTAATAATTATAATTTAGAATCTGGCAAATAACGATTAACACGAATTGCTATTAATTTATTTATAATATAAAATGGTTGTTAAAATTAGTTTCAACCCCGTCGGTTTCGTGTCGCGAGTGCGGTTGCTGAGCGTGGGGTCCTGGGTTCGATTCCCAGGTTGGGCAGGGTGTTCTTTGATTTTTTCACTAGGAATTACATAGTAGCAGCCTGGCGGTTGGACGTTGGACACCCCGTGCCTCGCAAAGCGCGTGAAGCTGGTGGTCCTGCGCCCGATCTCTACCCGGTCGTGTTAGGTTGCTGTCCCGTCGGACTGTAGGAGAGCAGGAGAGCGTGCATCTGTTTATGCACACACTTATGCACTATGCCTCCTGCTTGCTTGGCTGGTCACTGTTGAGATTGGCAGCCCCGTGGCTGGTCTCTGTTGAGATTGGTCGCCCCGTGACTGGTCTGTTGAGATTGGCCGCCCCGTGGCTGGTCTCTGGTGAGATTGGCCGCCTCGTGGCCGGGAGGATTCGTTCAAGAGGATTTATACAAGTGAAGTGAAGTGATGTGATGTGATGTGATGTGAAGTGCATACTCGTTTCTCTTTTATCAGGTATAGATAGGTTAGGCATAGGTACTGCCTGTCACAAATGTATAATGTATAGTATATTATATTATATAATATTGTATTTATTTATTTCTGAGTACATGGTACATTAAGGTCTTGCATTAAAATACTGTTTCACATATACTACCATTGCTGGTGTAGAATTAGAAGGAACAAAGAATAAATCATAATGTCAAAATAAAAATTACAATGTCCAAGAATTCATAATAATGTCAAAGTACTAATGTCATTATTAAGGTTTTAATTACATTATCAAAAGCTATGTTTTGAAAATTTATTGACGGAATATTAATTGGTAACATTCTCAGGGCAGGTATTCTGTACATAATTATCTTGATTATATATTTTTTGTATAGTTACTTATATTTGCTATTTGATGTATTGCCTCAGTGTCGTGATTATGCGTGCTTCGGAGTTAGCACGCCGTCGGATGGCCGAGTGTCGTGATTTCTTTAATTTAATTTGAAAAAACTATGTATGATTTCAATATCGATTTATAATATCCACTGTGGCAACACTGTCAAAGCACAAATGATTAATATTGTAAGAAACTTTTAAATGTATTTTCATTATGGCAACTGAATGTATTATTTTACTTTGACAACACTTAGAAATAACGGTTATGATATTATCGTTATTTCTGGGTGGGGTCGAAAGTCGTTTTAAATGGTAAAATGTAATGGATGGCCAGTCTTCGTTTGATTGTGAAATTGTACAGTTGTCTGGATTAAAAGTATTAGCAAGAAAAGAGCGTTTTCTTAACACTAATATACACAAAAAAATTCATAAAAATCGGTCAAGCCGTTTCGGAGGAGTTTGGTAACAAACACCGTGACACGAGAATTTTATACAATGTCGCCCATGCGCATGCAGCGCATGTGACCGCCCGTAATTTTCTGAATATTCATGAAAAAATATCGAAAATAAACTTCAAAAGGGGGGGTCTATCTATAACATTTATCATGTTATTCAATTTTAAATTTTTTAAAGATTTGCTTTCTGTTTCTTGACACATCTCCGGAGTTTATGGGTCGATTTGGATTCTGTTTATTATTTCCAAAAGCTTATGAGTTATTTTAACAGGTTAATTAAAATTTTTACAAAAAATGATCGACTACGAAAAAAAAAACGGAATCTAAGTCATTTTTTCGGTAAAAAATTGTGTATTTATTTTTAAAAAACTAGTGAAAAATGTTATAGATAGACCCCCCCTTTTGAAGTTTATTTTCGATATTTTTTCATGAATATTCAGAAAATTACGGGCGGTCACATGCGCATGGGCGACATTGTATATTAGATTTGGAATTGACTCATTACTAGTTTTTATTTGATACCAATATTGTTGCATTTATTTAAAAAAAAACCTTCCTC
This sequence comes from Conistra vaccinii, assembly GCA_948150665.1. Taxonomy (NCBI): domain Eukaryota; kingdom Metazoa; phylum Arthropoda; class Insecta; order Lepidoptera; family Noctuidae; genus Conistra; species Conistra vaccinii. The sequence continues at coordinate 26,406,118 of OX411318.1, forward strand.
TCCCTTTTTTTTGTATTTGCAGATACAATATATAAATATAATAATAACCTATGTCACTCCGACAATTAAGACGAATCTAACGACACCCTCATAATTATGTTAAAATCCATCAAGCTGTTTAGGCTACAGAGCGTGCCAAAGAAATATACATACATAAATCTGTGTTTGCAAATCATTTGCCAAATATGTAAACAAACAAGAATTTTAGGAAAAACAACTGTAATGCCTACACATAAGGTTCAGTTTGCGCTACAATTTCATGTTTTATGACTTTTTTAACAGCACTAGTCAGTCTAAAATCAACTTTAATCACACTTACATAAAGTTGATATTTGTCTAAGTGGGAAACTCGTGTTTGGCAAATACATTGCCAACGCAAATTACACAAAAACATACATACAAACATACTCTCGAAAAACATTACCCTCCTCCTGGGGCAGTCGGGTAAAAAGTAAGAGAACATACTGTTCTATACGATCTGAAAAATCCTGGATCCTGGCAATAAAAATCTACGTAAAAAGGATAAAATATAAACGCAAGAGCAAGAAATAAAAGGTCTTCTTCATCAGAGTCAGACTCTGATGTTAAATATGAGACTGACATAACACAACAATTTCTAAGCTATAGTGCGGCTGTGACTATTCACTAAATAAAATGATGTTCGCTGTTCGCGCCGTAGTCGCGCAGGTGTGCACGATATTTCAACTGTTATGAAGTCGGGCGGTTAAAAGGTTAAAAGATATCACAGATTCAAAATTACGCGTAACAAAATAATTATCGTTGACGGCAACGCGGGCCCAGCGGTAGGAGTTAATGACCTTTACCTCGGTTACTAGGTATGTAATCGCGGTAGTACGTTCCCGTGGGTTATTTTGCGACATCCACGCGGGCGAAGCTGCGGGTAAAAGCTAGTTCAAAATAAGTTTGCTTTCAAATGTAGAGAATAATAACTTTGAAAGGAGCAAGGAGCTTTGTTTTTTGTTGTAGCAATGATCTCGAGATTCTAATTAATGTAAACTTTAATTTTTTTTCAAATTAAACTCGTAATTTTTATTGAAGAAAAAAAATTCAATGTTTATTAAGAAAAGAAATTGTTTATTAGAAATACTATACTTATAGTATAGTATTTCTTACAATCATCATATCAGCCGAAAGACGTCCACTGGGACATAGGTCCAGCAGTGGACGTCTTTCGGCTGATAAGAAATTGGTGGCGTGCTTGGGGGAGGCCTATGCCTCCCCCAAGCACGCCACCAATTTCTTACAATACTTGAAGTAAAATACTTTAATGTAACACATATGTTTACCTTATATTGGTACAACCACTTGACTAGAATGAATGAGGTTATGAATATCTTACCAGTTCTTAGAACATAGATTGTGAATAAGAGAGTTAGCTGTTAAAATATTCATTACATACAAAACCCCTGCTTTACAATCGCCATGGCCTATTAAAATCATCATAATATATTACTTCTGAATAACAGTATGATTATGTTTTATGTTTCCAACAGGTAACATAATTATGTTACAATGTCTAATAAACAAGCTTTTATTCAAATCGATACTGTCAAGATATTACATTGCAGATTCATAATGTTAATAGGCCATGGTGGCATGAATTAACTTCCTATTATTATATATTATATGGATTATATTTATTTCAGTCTGCTTCAGTATGCGCTGACTCCCACTGAGAAAGCATCATCATCTAGTGTGCCTGGAGTTGCTGGTTGATCCAGTCTATGTCTTCATAGAACCGGGGGTCACTGACTCGAAGTGCTGCCCTCTTGTAGAAGAAATAGTACCATGGAGATACTGAAACAACAAGTAAAACATTAGTCTTGTGCTTGTGAGCTGGTCTGGGGAGAAAAGATATGTTGGTAGACATATCTTTTTGATCTATTTCTTCCAAGGAGCATTGCTGTGCTCCGGTTTGAAGGATTTAGGTGCCAGTGTTAGTAATGAAAGTCACATGCATGTGGCACTTCATTTATGCATCTGCAATGCCTGCGGTATCGCTGATGTCCTCAGGCAATAGTGACCACTTTGTCCACTTCCACTTAACACCAAGCATTCCATAGACTTGTTGGATATCCAATAATATATAAAAGAATCTCGTTTTTACAATCACTGGATTAGCAGCATAACTCACGGCATCTCTGCAGTGTGAACAGGCATATGAGCAGCGGTGTGGACACAGACTCAGGCTCGGCCCACTTCTCCAGCAACCAGGCAGTGTGCAGCGCCACACTGGCCAGCATGTAGGCCACGCACACCGAACCGGCCGCGCGGAACTTGCGCACCAACACCTCAACCAACCCTGCCTTATATTAATTAATAAAAAACATTTTATTATTTTATGTAAGTAGTGGGTTGTTGGTGCCTATGAAACTTAGTTGGTTAAGAGTCTTGTTTTTTCCGTGGTTAAAATACTGTGATAAATAAGGCTGACCTTATTTTTAGGTAAGAAAAACTATTTGTATGTACAGAGCATGATACTGAAGTAGAAAAAGTGTTCTTACTTGAAATAGGTAGGTGGAGAAAAAGGTCATCAGCATCGTTGTAATGGACAGCACTAGGAATAAATCCTGGAATCTATGAAAATAAATTTAATTATAAGTATCACTAATAATATAACAATCAACTATAATAATCTTAAGGAAACCATGCTTGAGAGATATTTCTCGACAGCATGTGAAGCCAAGTCAGAGGCCCATGGGCGGCTTTAAAAATCTGACACCAGGTTAGTCACCACTAGGCACACTAAAAGAAGAAGAAGAAGAATTTAATTTATCTACACTGCTGACAATACTAACAAGAGACAGAATGATAATTATGCACATCTAATGCAACCTCAAAACATGTCTTTGTAGAACGATTTTTCACATTCTTAGGCCCATTTCAGTAATAGAGAAAACTTAGTATTTATAAATTAAATTACTTTATCTGTAAAAAAATTATACCTGAATATTTACTAACCATAGATTATGCACAGACCGAAGATTTTATTTATTATTATAATATTTTTATGCACAAGTAAAAAAATACTGTACAAAGGTGCACTAAGTTCAGAGAAGATCTACTTATTGTCTGCAAACAGATCCGCTAAAATGCTATTTTCCTAGCCTGAAGCACAGGTCCAACCCATTGAGATCAATGTAAACTTGATCTCAATGGTCCAACCTAGTTCAGGCAGATAAGCAACTGTGCTCTATTTTATTTAATGATTAAGTTACTTATTGTAAATGTGCCCCTCTTTATAAACAAACGATTTATTATTATTTATATTTGTATGAAATTCTTACATGAAAAGTACGAGCAATCCATCGCGACTTCGGGGAAATAAGCTTACACAGTTAAATAAGAGATCACAAAGCATAAAAATTACTTGAAAAAATAAACAAAACGTATATCTAGGCGTAGATAACTTCATTTTCACAAAATACCTAATAATTTCCGTGTTGTAACCAAAATTAAATCGACCGCACAGACCCGATAGATATATTTCCTCTATGGCACAGACTATGGCATAGATAATACACTATGGTATGGTATGGTACTTACGTAGTATTATATTATCTGTGGTACTACTGTTCTACTGTGTTCTACTTATCTAATCTGTGTTTCTACTGTTTCGTTGTAGTGTGTAGGTACGGACAGACGTGCTCAAAAATAAGCATGCTCATAAGCTTGCTTAAAATGAGCATGCTCTGCAACTGTTCACATTTGCCAGCAATAAGCATATTTAATTTAAGCATACTCATAAATAAGCATGCTCAAAGCAAACGTACGGACAGACGTGCTTTTGGGGACCAGGCCCTCGGCCAAAATGGATGTACAAAGATATAGTGACAGTGCTATCCGTACAGAACACAATAAAATAATCATATTGCTTGCAACGGAATTGTGTAAGAACATTTTGGTGAAAAAGAAAAAAACAAAAACAGGAGAACATCAATGCCATGGCATTAAGTCCACCTCTGTACATTTGTGTGCTTAAAGTGTTAAATAAATAAATAAATAATAAATAAACATCGATAATATGACACAAGGAGCAAAGTTTTTTCTTCTCCCCAACGCGACATATTGTGGGTTTACTTCGTTTTTATTTTAAATTGACCCAGCAACTGTCGCGGATCGAGATCGAATCGATAAAAGCATGCTCTTAAGCAAAACTGTTCAGACGCGCTCGGAGCACGCCCCCTTCCACCCGCACCTCAGGTAGCATGCTCGAAAATCAAACGTCGGTTGATTTTTGAGCATGCTCAATTTAAGCATGCTCATTACAAGCAACGTTGCGTCACACGTGATACTAATGAGCACTTGCTCAATAAAAGCATGCTTCCGAACCGTGCTATTATAGTAAAGGTACGGACAGACGTGCTCATTACTAGCACGAAAGCATGCTTATATTGAGCAAGTGCTCATTAGTAGCACGTGTGTCGCATCATTGCTAGTAATGAGCATGCTTATTTTGAGCGTGCTCAAAAATCAACCGACGTTTGATTTTCGACCATACTCCCTGCAAACAAGAATGCTTATTGCTGGCAAATGTGAACAGTTGCAGAGCATGCTCATTTTAAGCAAGCTTATGAGCATGCTTTTTTTTGAGCACGTCTGTCCGTTCCATTATGAGCACGTCTGTCCGTACTTTAATGTATGTTTAGTTTGGTTCAGAAAATTCGAAAACAGCGCAATGTGATTAAGCTTCACGTCTGTCACCGATGGCGAGCCGAGTAAGTTGGCGAGCTTAAAACCGCGGTGTATTGGCATTTTTCGTCCTTTTAAAACACGGTGAGAGTGAGGACGAACCGGTTAAGTACGCATGTCTATCACCCACTTTATACAGTACTCTGTGGGTGGAGTAGGAGTATATATGTTCTGTGCAGTCAGCCGTCAACAATGACATAAAAATCCGTAGACAGAGTTATAAATCCTATGGACTTGGCATACCTACAAGAAAAACGTGCATACCTACACTCACAGACATATAAAGAGTAGCAGACCAAACATTAATCCATAGTTATATTTATATAGATGGATATGATTCTTTATCCTTTTTTTGCTAAGCGGCAAGCCGTAAATTCTATCTCGTTCTGTCACCTGTTGTTATACTGACTCACACATAGACAAAATTTGACGCGTAGCTTGTCTATCTCGCGCCGCCATGTTGGCAAACAACATCTTCTGCATCGCGTTCTATGTTTCAACCGCGTTAGTCAGACAGGGACGGATTTGGCAACAGAGACGAAGTTTTTTTGTAAAATATTTACCATTGAAGTATCAAACAGAGCCTCAGATTACTCTACGATTTTTTATAGTTTTTTTGGTGACGTAGTTCCAGAATACTGCAGTGCAGATTTTCAGTGTAAACACACATGCTATTGTAATAAATTATAAAATTATTTATGTTACCCTGTGTCTGTGTGATGGATAACATGAGCATAGGTACACCTATGCTTATGTTATCCATGACAATTATTACATTATTACCTGCCGAATGAAATTACTCACATAACATTCGGCAGGTAATAATCTTAAAATTGTTTCATTGACTTTATTGATAGTAATCTACACTTCATATACCCAGAGAATATCGATTTTCGCGGAGTTTCAGTAAGTACTTACATTGGTTGTTTCAATATCGTTAGATAATACCGGCAACCGGCCCTAGACCGGCCCTGTATTGACAACTTTCCCTATGTGTGCGTAATGGCTACGCAATTTTTAGCGAATGTTTGGTCTGCTACTCTTTATAAGTCTGTGCCTACACTTTAGTGAGAAAATAAAATGGCGGCTTATAGAGTAGTCCTTATCGATATTTCTATAAAATAACATCGATAAAAGATTGTGAAAATGTTTTCATAATGTTACGGTACAATATATTATCTACCTACCTACGGGTAAAATAAAAATACCCCATCGAGATATAAGTACTAACGTACTAGAGATGACACCGTAAATTCCTACTTTGTCTCGTTCAACTGCGGTGATCGCGCCGCAGTTAAGACCTTTTTGCCGAGAATAAATACACTTCCGCAGCAAATCTAGCGCTGTGGTATAAATTAGTTATCAAGTAAGCAGAAGAAGCAGACTGTGTCTCATCTGCGGGTACGGATATCTATGAGAATCTCCTTGCACCGCGCATGCACCGCAGTTGTCAAACTTGACATCCGAGGGACACATTTTTTGTTCACGGTGTCTTCTCTAGTTTACATTGATCTCAATGAAATACCCCAAGTTTTTTAACACATGCCTTTCATTTGTTTGTATTGGTTCGTCATTATTTCACGGCTAGAACTATTTTGATGTTTACCATTGAAATAGGTTGAAACCTGGAGGACAGATAATAAGCTGCTTTTTTTACTATCCTTTTTTTACCTAGTATTGTGTAACTGATTTCACTCCATTATATAATATAAGCAACAAGTTTATCCCGAATCCTGATGCCGGTCCGTTGAATTAAGAACCTCCTCCTTTTTTGAAGTCGTTTTTTTTAATTTTATGCTTCTAGCTATTACAAGAAATGAAAAACAGTAAGACGTGCAAGTCGTGTCATTAAAGTTGAGACTTGACCGCGCCTCTCGCCGCTCTTTACGCCGCCACGGAGGGCGGCGGGGACCTCATACCGCTAGAGACCCATAAATTGGGTCTCAACTTTAAGACACGACTTGTATTTACTGCTTTTCATTTCATGTACCTACTTACATCAAATAATTTTTCAACAGACTTTTTGGCTTGATTGCTGTCCCAGAGTTTCTTTATACCCCACGGTTTCTTTATACTGTTAGCTTATGATGGTTCCCTCAATGGCTCGAAGATGGTAATTTTTAAATGAAATACTATAATTTATATTACATCACATTTTGATCAACATACAACATAACTGTGCGTTTGCACTGGCAAAACATCACGACAAAACATGTTGAAATCTCTAGTTCCTGTCAAACATTGTATGGAAAATTGAGATTCCAACATGTTTTGTCGTGAATGTTTCGCCAGTGCAAACGCACAGTAATACAAAGCTGCAATTACCAAAAAACTTGAATTTGAATTTCACGGATAACCAGTGAAAAACCAATTTAAAAAAATTTACGGAACGACCGTTATAAATATTTTTGATACTAAGTTTCTAACACGCCAATGATTGTGGGTTTTAAATAAAAGTCAACAATAATTATAATAAAGTTATATTAAAGAAATCAATATTATTCATTTCTGAACAATACAATTTTGTTGATTTTGCAACTGTTCTTGCCTTTTCAAGAAGTCTTGGGGTCCGGCACATTCTGCAAGTAAAGCTTGGGATTCTGTATTTAGTAAATTTCTTTCTTTTATAATATTACTAAAATGAGCAATTTTTTTCGTTTGTCGTCTATCTTTCTCATTAAGTCTCTTTATCTTCTTGGACTGTTTTTGACATTTTTCCTTTAATGTTTTTATAATTTCAAATGTCCTGACCTGAAATCAAATAAAATTAAGCTTTAATAGATATTGAAGACAAGCAACAGATACCACCCAGTCTCAATCAGATAGCAGATGTGCTAGGGGCTAAATCTATGCCACTCTTTGATATCTCTCCAGGTTTATTTTGAATGGTAGGCACACAAACAGCTTCGACCTGAAAACCACTCTATTATTAACATAAATAATAATAAAATAGCATAGTGTCGCTACGACACTTTGTGCAAGCGACCGCTTTCGGGGCCCATCATTGAGTGTGCAAGTCACCCCCTGCCATTTTATTCGTGTATATATAAAACATTGATCAGGCAGGGGCCATAGTCCTTCCATAGATCCAGGTCACCAGTCAACCACCAAGCCACCCAAACCCATAGTCCAATATCTTTGTTTCCATATCCTGCAATAGTCCTACACCAGCCAGGGGCTCTCTTTGGGTGCACTTGCATAGTGCATACAGGGATAATCGTCGGTTGGTGCCTCATTTCATTACAAACGTCTAACGGGCCTCTGCGAGTTGGCTTCGGCCCCTCGTACGCCTTCCAGGGTTCCGAGAATAGTCAAAAACTAAAAAAAATTATGACTTTAAAAACAGTATGGTGATCCTACTGTTATTAATTAAAAAATAAAAGTTACCTTATTAGGAGCATCACATCTAGATATTGATTGTGAGTTTGTCTGATTTCGATCATTCTCAATTAAAATGCCAGACATATTTGTTTGAATCGCAGGCTGTAAAAAAGCAATAAAATGGTTAGTATTTTTGATGTTTCCTGATTTTATTTCACATTCTTTACATCAATCACTCTTTGTGTCCATTAGACAAGTACAATTGAGGACATCAACATAATTTTTCAACCACAACAGAATAATGTTGGACAAATTTACAAAATGCAATGTTACTTACCAATAAGGATCGTGAAGGTAAAGCATCGTCACGCAATGTTATTTTATTGAGTGTCCGATTGAAAGACGATTCTTCAAAGTGAAGAGAACAAATATGTAAGTATTCTTTTTGTCGACATCTTTAAATTTTCCACACAGATTGTTTCCAGCCAAATTTTCTGTTTTCTTCTATTAGAGGGCAGCCTTGAAAGTAAAACATAAAACCAATACAGAACCATAAAATAGCATTATCGACAAATATAACAATGTCTAAATGCACTACTCTATCCCTTCAATAACAAGAAAATGATTTCATGAAGTAAAACTGTTGAAAATAGAGGCAAAAGCGAAAATATGAATGCTTTACTGTTGAAGCTCTTCACTGAATGCAGAATCTTTTGTTTATCATCTAAATCTAAAGATATTTTAACTGAAATTATGTACGTACTTGTGTAAAGTTATGTTCGGGTGATTTCCGCTTCTTTTTATGCCACATCCGATAATACTGCAATTGGGCATCTTGGTATTGACGATTTCCAATATATAGGACCGAGTCCAAACGCAATATCACAGCAAATAACTCCAAAATTCACAATATTTACCACAGCTTAAGAGTGATTTGACAGTTCACGTACTCAACTTTGATACCAAACATAGAGAAAATAAAATGGCGACCCGGCCGCAAATAGGTATTTCAATGAGTTAGAAATGTAGGGTTGCCATGATAGTAACTGTCAAAAACACTATTATCCTTTTTCACTTACGCAAAATTATTAAAGTTAAAAAGAGATAGCAGTATTTTTATGAATTTGGCGTCGATATGCCTCGTATTTGTATAACTGTTTTTTCTATAGTCATACATTTCAAGTCCATATGATTTATATGTCAATGGCCGTCAACGTGTTCTCTATAGTGTCTGTGTCAATCAATCAAATCAAGGCCGCTTTCCGAATAAGGAAATAATCGCTCACATCGCTGACATCAATATTTAGCGTTCCGATTAAGATATCACGATTATAACAGCTGAGGGCTGTCAATAATTCGAAACGCTCGTGAACGCGCTCACAGTGATCTCTCAAATGTCAAAACTTTCTTAGCATATTTCTTTGTGTAAATACCACAAAATAAATTTCTTCTTATTTTTGCATTAGGTGACGAACGATAGCCAGAAGCACAATTTCGAAAATGCCACGTTAGTCTAAAGATATGATGCGACTCAAAAAAATAACAACACAACTGTCAATTTTGACAGCGCTCACAGTGATATCAGTAAAAGGCATGGTCGGCGATAACGCAAGATGGCGCATGTCATGGTCGTCATCGATGACGATTCACGGAACATCGTTATCGCGCTCACGCTTATTCGGAACGGCTTTTGGCGCGCTCAAATAGATTACAGTCTAAGGCTGCCTGTCCACTGAAGCGGAGCGGAGAGGAGAGGAGCGGAGATGTGCCATTATTAACCAATCAAATCTAAACTCAGGGGCGGAGTCAAGATTCTATTGGTTAATATTGGCACATCTCCGCTCCTCTTTTCTCCTCTCCGCTCCAGTGGACACTGGACAGGCAGCCTGACTCGGAACGCACTGCAAGTCGCCAAGTCTCAAATCAAAATCAAATAAATTCGCAAGTGGCTGGCTTTGATTGATTGTTATTATTGTGTCTTTTCTATTGGTATTTAGTACTACTTAGTCTGTGTGGTATTTAAATAAAAGCCTTAGGTTTATTTTATTTAGCTCTTCAAAGTAGGTATTATTAAATATTTTTCATGACTCCTTTTAACGAATCATCTTATGAAAACGTACTTAATCAGTGTCGCAGTTCTGAAGAACTTGTAAAATTGTGACAAAGATCTAAGGATGGGCGGTGATCGTGAACGCGGCCGTCACGGGAGCCATAGTCGTGACACGCTTAAAAGTCGTGACCGAGAACATGGTGGTTGCGACGGTAGCCGAGAGCGAAGCAAAGAGAGAAGCGGTCGAGACCGCAGCTATGAGCGAAGCAAGGAAAGAGGTGGGCGAGACCGCAGCAGAGAGAGAAGCAAGGAGAGAAGTGGACGACCCCGTAGTGAAAATCGAAGCAAGGATAGAGGTGCCGGAGATCGCAGCAGAGACCACGGCGTCGGCAGGCGCAACCGTAGTCAGGAACGGAGTAAAGACTGGGGAGGCGGTCGGGATGACCGTGCACGCACTAAGAACAACGACGGCAGCACGGAACGAGAGCGGCCGCACGCGCGGGAGCGTGACCGGGGCCGCAGCTCCTACAAGGAGTACAACGGAGGAGGGCTGGGTGGTGGTTAGTATTCATTGAGAATAAAATTTCAGCATTATTGTCTTACTTAATTTAAACAAGGCAAATGCATGTGAATCTGTTCATATTCAAAAAAGTTCTAGGTTTTGCAGCTGAAAATATAACTCAAAATATTTTATTTCACATAAACCTACATGGGTACTTATGAAACGTCTGAAGCTAGGTGCATGGTTCCAATTGGTTGTTTCGATGGAGAAGAGCCAGCAAGAAACTCCACGGTTACTCTTTTAATAAAAATAAATAGGTAGCTTTACAATGTTTTCAAATTATTACAGTGTTAATAGGTATGAGAGAACCATGTTATGTCAACAACAAGTACCAGTTACTTAACAATAGAAACTGGTCTACATATAATCTACAGTTTCTTAAAGGTTAGCAATTTCATGAACAAAATTAAATGATCCTAAAGGATAAAGGTTGACACCTATTTATAATACTATACTATACTACTTTACCTAAGTAGCATGCCCATTACAACTTAAATGTCCAACCGTGGTACAAAACCACTTGCTTGAGATAATTCACGTTGTATTCCTGGATGAATTTGTAATTTGGTCGTTATATTTTAGAACACGGAATAATAGTATAAGTTACACAATTGATTGATTTAGCTATATGTAGCTATATCAATCAAGTGTGTAAATTTTGGTTCGTAAATTTAAAGTCAGCAAAAAAAATAAACAATAAGATACTATTATTACTTGGCACCACAGGTGATTAGGTTGGCTAAATTCATGTTGGTGGTGGCCCCTGGCAACGTGCAGGCAAGTGAGGTGAAATGGCATGGGGTGCATCTGTTCAGAAGGTTGCACAGAGTTAGTGGCCATAGAAAATGGCACCTTGACTGGGGAAAAATATGCTCAAGAGACCCATAATGAGTATGGAGGGCCATATTTAGTAGTATGTGGGTGATGATGGCTTGTCCATCAAGAAGTCCTGATCTCAGCCCGATCTAGCATGCCTGAGATGAGCTCCAGAGCCTGGACAGAAGTCACAGACCACTTCCTGTCACCCTTAGGGACCTAAAACAGGCCCTGTTAGAAGGATGGTAGAATATATCCCTACATCGCCTCCGAAACCTTGTCTTCAGTATGCCAAACCGGCTCGAACTTATAATCAGAGCCTGACGAGGCAATACCTTATAATAGGTTTTTATCTTTTTTTAAGTTATGAATGTTACCAATGTATAATCTAAATATATAAAAATCAATGCCACTTTTCGTTGTAATTTTATAACTCGAGAACGGCTGGGCCGATTTGGCTGATTTTGGTCTTGAAATGTTTGTCGTAGTCCAGGGAAGGTTTATAGGTAGGGTAGGTAGCCGTAGATAAGTACTTAGTGCTACCCGTGCGAAGCCGGGACGGGGAGCTAGTAAACTATAATTTAAAAAAAAGTAGATGAAATTTGCTATAAAACATTTGTTATTTCAAAACTCACTTCTATAGTTTTGGAGAAATAGCAATTTCAAAAGTGTGGTACATACTTAGTTTTGACGGCCAGTGTATGTTTGTATGGAAGAATGATCGACTAGGGTACTCTTAACCAGTTCAACCGCTCTGTGGTGTGGAGCAAGTGTAGTAAACTTATTTAACTACTGAAATAAGCAATAGCAATGAAAAAGTACTAAAATATATAACGCTATAAAATAGCGTTTTATGCTTTTGCGACTATGCAAATGCATGTAATCTCATTTCTATTTATACTTAACCTTTTTCTTCATTTTGTAGTAAGAATTTATACACATAAGTGTTTGCAAACATGGACACTTGAGAAATGTGCTTTTGTTCCAATACTATTGTTGATGGAAGGTGAAATCATATATTTTATACTATGTTTTCAGGTTTAGGAGGAGGTGGTCCTCCAGCAAGAGCCCGCTACAAACCTCAAGAAGAAGAATTCTTTGATGCAAGACGAGAAGAGAGGGAGAGGATCGGTCAAATTGGAGTGTCTTCAGTTTGGGGCAAGTCACCACTCAGGGCAGAGTAAGTGTTCAAAACTTATTATTAATCTAATTTATGGTGCAAGGTCATGCAATTTGGATTCTTCTTTATTAGATTATCATATTATTTCATGGAAATTGGAATCCTAATCACATATTCACTTTCAGTAGGCATTATTATTCTCAGTAGACCCAGCCAAACATGTTTTTGTTTATCTGCTCTCTGACTTTTTAGTTCTGAAGAGGAACAGTCACAACCTGAAAACTCGGGTAGTAGTAAAGAAAAGAAAAAGAGTAAAAAGTCTAAGGACAAAGACACCAAACAGAAGCTTAAGAAGTTAAAGAAGAAACTAAAGAAAGTGAAGAAAGCAAGGAAGAAGGCAAAGAAGAAGAAAGCCAAGAGTTCAAGCAGCGACTCGAGTGACAGCAGCGAGGAGGAAGTGTGGGTTGAAAAAGGACGTAAGTGTTGTGTGACCAAATGCCACCTCGCAAGCACAGTAGATTAGAATTATATGGACAGTAGGGAAACTAGGACTATTTGTTGATATAATTACCTACGCTCCGTTGGAGCGTTAGGGTTGTCGCTCTTAATGTTTGTAAAATTGAAAAGTTTTTTCAGTTGACTGGTAGAAATGGTCACTAACAAAAAAAGTAGTAAATAGCATGAAAAACAGTTTAATATTAATGTGGATCCGCAGTTGTAGCCCGCGAAATTCAAATTTTCTTACGTTTTTTGCAATTTGCAGGTCAGTGCCAGGGTATTATAATCTTAATCAAAATATGATTCACGACTATAACAGATATGTGTTTACAGAATTATAATCATTGGAATCAATAATACATCTCTCTAACTTAGATTTGTTCCTTAAAATGTTTCCTTAAGCAATTTATTCTTATGGAACAAATCTAACTTAGAGAGATATATTAATGATTCCAATTTATTTATTGCAATTTATTCTTATGGAACATGGAATTTATTCTTATTATTATTGCAATTTATTCTTATGGAACAAATCTAACTTAGAGAGATATATTAATGATTCCAATGATTATAATACGTGAGTCCATCAATGTCTGGTTTCGGCCAAGGCTTGTATAGTACTCTTCTCAAACGAAATTCAAACCAAGTAAATTAATTGTAAATTCCAGAATCAATGACGAACAAAGAAAATTTTTCTCCTTGGTTGCCATGTCAAATCAGTCTTCCTAGCCTTTTTCCCAACTATCTTGGGGTCGGCTTCCAGTCTAACCGGATGCAGCTGAATACCAGTATTTTACATTGGTTGCCTTGGTTGCCATGTGTTGCAGAAAAAAAAGTTAATTCCATTTTTAAATATAAAATAAAAGCAATTTCGATTGTCAAAACAATGATCGTATTTCCAAGCATGTTTGAGATAAATATTTATAATACGCCGGTTACCTCGTCGTGTCATCTTGCACAACTCGTGTAATGTTCACATTCAAAAAGTCATTAATTCAAACTAGGCTGAGCAGTGAGCACCATCACTTTTCAAACGAAAAATAAATCATTCTGACCTTTCAAGATTAGCAGGGAGTTTAAAAAACGAAAACTCCGATTATAAAGAAGCCAAGTTTAAACAGCCGTGTGACACGCAATACACACGTGGCATTTTTAAAAAGATCGCGGCGACCACTCGTCTCGACACGGCACCCGCTACTAACAGCACTTCGACGAGCACTTAGGCCCTTATCATACTAGCGGATTGCGAGCGGAGCGGGCGCGCAGCGAACACGCGGCGCAATGCGACAGTGAGACATTGTGAGTGTAGTGTCAGTGTGTCGCGACGCATTCGCTGCGCGCCTGCTCCGCTCGCAAACCGCTAGTGTGATAAGGCTCTAAGGATCTCGTAAATGAGCGCGTCTGTGGGTCTGTGTGAGTGAGCCGTTTCGAACGTTTTCTTCGTAGTTTCCGTACTGTCCATATATATATTGTGTCGCAAGTCTTAAGAGCATGTTCTCATACCTATACCATATAGAAATTTATTTATTTATTTAATGCATGGAGGACTTACAGATATAAATATAATAATTATAATATAAGACATCAAATTCTAAGTGTAATAAGCACCTTAGCTTCATTCCTTTTTACTAAATATAGGTGTATTATATGACTAGCTGTGCCCCGCGGTGTCACCCGTGTTTCGCCTTTTTTTTGCTCGGATCTTAAGTGTCTTAGCATAATGTTAAATTGAAAAATTCTAAGTTATACCTACCTATACTAGTTATACCTATGTCTAAATATATTCTGTGTGCCTTACCTACCTTAAACGAAACGTTGTCATGCTGACCTTCCTTTTTGTTAATATCCTTTTTCACTGATAATTATGTGGTTTTTCACAAAAAACGCATAAATTCCTGTAAGAACTATCGCGGACGAGTATATCTAACCACTTTGAAAACAAAATCCCGTGCACACGATGACCATACCATTCTGTTTACAGCACCTTATTGCGCCACGCCAGATGTACCTGCCGGCCCTTAGGCCTCTTAGAAATTGGTATTTTAACGTTTAAGATACTCTTTATATTTGTGTATTGTATAGATAAGCTGTTTTCAAGAGTCATCACGAACCGTCTCGCGCGCAGGTTTGACGATTTCCAGCCTCCCGAACAAGCCGGATTCCGTAAAGGCTTTAGCACCGTAGACTACATACATACGCTGCGGCAGGTTATACAGAAGACCGAAGAGTATAATCTGCCTCTCTGCTTAGCATTTGTGGACTACGAGAAAACCTTCGATTCGATCGAAACGTGGGCTGTACTCTGGTGGCTGTACTGCAGGCTCTTCAACGGTACCAGATCGACTTTCGTGCTAGTGTCTGAACGAAAACGAAACTATGTCAATCCGACTCCAGGACCAGTCCTCGAAACCTATCCTTTTGGAGTGAGGTGTGAGACAGGGACACATCTCTCCGAAACTGTTCACCTCTGCACTGGAGGATGTTTTGATGGTTTTGAAATGGAAAAGACTAGGCATCCACATCAATGGCGAGTATATCACTAACCTTCGGTTTGCCGATGACATAGTTATCATGGCTGAGATCATGGAGGACCTCGGTACAATGCACGATGACCTCAGTAGAGCCTCCGAAAGAGTAAGTCTTAAAATGAACATGGACAAGACAAAGGTCGTGTCAAATGCCCATGTAACACCCACTCTCATGAAGACCGGAGACGCTCGCTACGCTCGAAGTTGTGGACGAGTATGTTTACTTAGGACAAACTGTTCAGCTAGGAAGGTCCAACTTTGAGAAAGAGGTGAATTGTCGAATCCGACTCGGCTGGGCAGCGTTCGGGAAGCTACGCAATATCTTCTCATCCCACATACCGCAGTGTCTCAAGACGAAAGTCTTTGACCAGTGCGTGTTGCCAGTGATAACCTATGGCACTGAAATGTGGTCGCTAACAATGGGGCTTATCAGAAGGCCAAATCACCAAAAAGGCAATGGAGAGGGCTATGCTTGGGGAGTTTCCCTACTTGATCGAATCAGGAATGAAGAGATCCGCAGGAGAACCAAGATAACCGATATAGCCCGAAAGGTTCTGAGGAAGGCGAAGCGTTGAAAGGCCTTCCACAAGATAGACAGATGACCTTGTGAAGGTCGCAGGAAACCGCTGGATGCGGGAAGCACAGAATCAGTCGAAGTGGCGGTGCTTGTGGCGTATGTCCAGCAGTGGACGTCTTTCGGCTGAAATAATGTATGATGACTCAACAAATGTGCTGTATGATCTGACAGTGAAAGTGTAACTGTAAACTATAGATTTTGTAAAATACTACATACATCGTTTTTATCATTTACAATTTTTTTATTTCTAATTTACTCTTAACTGCTGTGTCAATAGGGAGATTGGAAATTAGGTCCTGTAACTGAGGAATATAATTTTATACTTTTCAGATAACATAGACAACCAATTCATAAAATAAAATAAAAACCGGCCAAATGCCTGTCGGACCACGCACAAAAATTGTTCCGTAATTGGGATGAATTTATCCCAAAAACAAACTTTACTTTGTAGTTGAAAAAGGCTTATTCCACAAATCCATCGATATATGTCACAGTCAATTGTACTACTGTAAAAATGCAAATATAAGTTTGTAATGGCAATGTAAAACACCATGTTCCCAAAACATTACGTTTTCTTGTGCCTAAGCGGACCCTGGCCCTCGCCGGCCGCTGCCACACAACACCGCTCGCAGTTCTAAACACACACCACACCTCAGTTCTAACTTTGTGTTTTTTTTAAAAGTGAAAACTTCTTTAGCGGCGTGGTCATGGGCGTACCCAGATTTTGGCCCCTTTGAATCAGAATTCCCCCCCCCCCCCCCCCCACATGTTTTACATAGTTTGATATTGCTGCTGCGTTCGTGTATTTTTAACCAACTTCAAAAAAGTAGGACGTAAGTATTAAGCTTTTTTTTATATTAAGGTTATCGATATTTTTGTCAATTGTGGACCGAATATAATTTTCTTTTTTTAAATGATACATGAATTTTCAAAATTGCTTCACATGTTTGATGAAAATATCGTTACTTAACCATAGTAAAAAAAAAACAGTCGAACATAGCACGTCCTCCTTTCGGTTATGTCGGTTAAAAAAGCCACGCAGAGCGGTTTTTTTCTAAAATTAATTCAAAACAATATGTAATTGTAAAGGAAGTCTTATCGTGACTGTAACTTAACTTTCATCGACAACAGTACCTACTCATACAAAATCCAGGGGGGGCAGCTGCCCTCCCCTGCCCCCCCCTGGGTACGCCCATGGGCGTGGTGCACTTTTTTTGGGATGGGTAAAAATGTTAAACTTGCGTCAGGACGTGACGTAAAATCCGTTGCCGACAAAGTAAATATCAAAATAAATAGGCTTTGACATTACGTAAAGATTGCGAGGTAAGAAATTTTACCCATATTGATGGGTAAAAAATAAATTGTTTATTTTTAATAGACTATATTTTGAAAATAAATAAATATACTACTACATAATAATGCTTATTATGTAGTAGTAGTAGTAGTACGCTACGCTAATGAATATTGTATTTAACCACATAAATTATAGTACTTTTATACTGATAAATAAAGTAATTCTATTTATCCGTAGTACGAAACTCCAAGAACACGTGGATAAAATAGGAGCATGGCTGAAAAAGTGGAGAATCAAGGCTAGTGCTGCCAAGTCTGTCCATATTACCTTCGCCGGAAGAGGGGACTGCCCACAAGTGAAACTCGGTGAAGACGTTCTGCCACAGAAAAGTACTGCCAAATACCTAGGTATGCACATCGACAGACGACTCACCTGGCGTGAACATAATTATAAAGTCCAAAAGGGATCAAGCTAACATGAAACTAAGAAACATTCACTGGCTCATAGGCAGACAGTCATCACTAAGCTTAGAAAATAAACTTCTCATATACAAGTGCATCCTTGAACCTGTTTGGACATATGGTATAGAGCTCTGGGGATCGGCAAGCCACTCAAATGTTGAAATAATAAAGCGGCTCCAAAATAAAGCGCTAAAAACCATAAGTGGTGCACCTTGGTTCACAAAAAATATTGAAATACACCAGTACCTACAAATCCCAACTATCAAGGAGGTTGTAGAAAGGTCCTACAATAATTACAAAGAAAGACTCCAACGACACAAAAAGGAACTCGCTGTGACACTTCTAAAGTCCTCAGACTCTACCTACAGACTTAAAAGAGAAAGAATACCGTCAATTTAATCAACACAAATTAAAAATAAATCGGTCAAGTGCGAGTCGGACTCGCACACGAAGGGTTCCATACCATGTCGTACAAGGGGTACGTATTACAATACCGAAATTCAAAAGACCTATTTTAAAAGACCTATGGACGAAATCCCGAAAAATTTCACGCCGAATGATTGTGTGATGTGTGGTCGAAAGTTTGAAATCCCGAAAGTTCGTTTGCCCGAAAGCTTAAAATCCCGAAGATCCATATCCCGAAGCTTAAAAACCCGAACATCCAAATAAAAACACAATTATTATTTTAAATATAACAGAAACAAATCGCTGCATAAGCGACTTCACGCAGTCTTGTCTGCCCTACCCCTAGAGTGTAATTTAAGCCCGCATAGGCTCGGAGTGGTGGGGCGGCCCGCGAGCTGAGGAGCAGGTGGTTCGAAGGTCCGCCGCCGCGGCTGAGGCTGGCTGACATGCAGAAATCTATTATTTCTTACTTATTATTTTTACACATCCCATCGGACTATGAGAGTGAGGGAAGAGAGAGTGCACTCGTGTCTGCGCACACACTTGTGCACTCTCCCGCGCCGAAGGCTAGTCTCCGTTGAGATTGGCCGCCGTGGCCGAATATTTTTACACAAATAGGTTTTCTCAATATGAAATTGTATCCACAACGGTTTAAGGTAACTGAATAGTGCACTGTATGTGCCAGCATTCATTTCAATGTTACTGAATATATTGTCTATCGGAGTGTAACCCGTTCTGGTTGTAACACGAGGTACACACTTCAACACCTTCTAAGGATACTTAGGAAAAAGTCGATAAAGTTCTTAAACTCAAAAAATACTGGCCGGTTTTAAAATCTTTTGAAAAAAGCTTAATTTGTACTTAGACCTTTTTGGATAATACAAATTTAAATTTGAAAAAATTAGAATTCGATGTATAGTACATGCTGCCATGATAGTACTTACTAATTCCATGTCATTACTCCGACTAGTAAATAGGTATCCGACTAGTAATGTAAGAAATACAAAATAATTTTTTTAAGTTGCAGAAAATCGCCGTTATTATATAAAATACGTTATGAATCGGCGTATTTGTTGATTATAAACAGTATAATGGTACATGATACACACAAGTTTCAAATTTCTAACTTGTTTAGTTGTTGAGATAGAGCTCGTACAAAAATGGTCTAAAACAGACAACTTCTACGGCCCCCTAGTTCATAATTTTTGAAGATAAAAACAAGTAAAAATTATATTTGTTCTCTACTCGATGAGCTCTAGACAATGATACACATTGGTGACCCACATGCCAGGGTCAGATGTTTAATTTTTTCCCCTTTAATTTTTAATTTTATTATTTGTTGCTCTTGCGGCAATAGAAATGCACAATCTGCGAATTTTTCAACTACCTACCTATTACGATTCATGAGATAGAGCTCGCTGACAGACAGACGGACAGCGGAGGCTTATGAATAGGGCTCCGTTTGTCACCCTTCGGGTACGGAACCCTAAAAACCTAATAACGAGATGACGCATCGCAGAATCACAGATTATTACAGATGGGACTCTCCGCAAAATCATTTAAATAAAAAGCGATTCTTGCTACGACACAATAAAGTGCGATTCAGGTCGCACAACGCTAATTACCTACAGTTAGTCTCTTTCTATCGCGTAACTCTTATACCTTCTGACCACGTCAGGGTTGTCATATTTTAAAGAATAATTAGATAATTAAGTAGGTATCAGCTCTTGGTCTATTATATTTTTAAATGTACCACCAATCCGTCAGTAACCGACCGCAGGCGACTTCATAAAAATGCAATTCGATTTCTTAAAAATACAATAGAAACCAGAGTGTCGCGGCGGCGTCACGTCCTCTGCTGCGTACTTTAATTTGTTTAGTCTCCATTATTTATTAATATGTACCTACGTAACTGGGCAAATAAAAAAGTATGTACGAATACCTTGTTGACTACATAATAATACTAATTACATAATATTTAAATAGTTTGGAAAATCCGAAAGTGCACGCCTCATACATAACACTCATTCATAAACGAAAAAGAAATTCAAAACATAGTTTTTAACAAAAATTAACAATTTATCACTTTTCATGAAGTCGTAATGTCAAAGACTGACAAAGATATTTACTTGGCGGTTGCTAAGCAACTTGGTCAAAGGTTGGAAATATTTAGATAAAGATATTATATTTTAGTTAGTATTTTATTAATTATAATTAAACTACTTTGAATAAAAGAGCAATTTTCAATAGGGTTCCTTCTAGGGCTGAAACGAATGTATAAAAAAAAAATTGACTCAATTAATTGATTTTATCGCAAGCTACAATGTTTTCAGGGTTCATAAATTGACGGACAGGAATTTTTTTTCAACTATTTTGATGCCTTTTACATTTCAGCTGCATTAAATCAATTGTTAAAAAGTACAGTATTAATCTCCATTTAATCATCTATACAATGGTATATAAATTAAGTAGGTTCTGTGTACTAGCAGGAGTGTAACAATAAAAACAGTTACAGAAATGGGGAAAAAAAAATTTTTCGATCGTAGAGCACACTCTAATGCTTCGCATTAAGAGTCGTGCAATATGGTTACACTAAGTCCGTGGTGTACCTACCACGGATACCACCAAATAAAAATATTATTTAATTATGTACTTTCCTACCTATACTTATCGAAGCCTGAACCTGACCTTGTAGACAGAACTTGTAAGTACCTAACTATACTAAGTATAATAATAATAATGAATATTTAAGAACTACGTAAATACGT
Source organism: Conistra vaccinii (assembly GCA_948150665.1). Taxonomy (NCBI): domain Eukaryota; kingdom Metazoa; phylum Arthropoda; class Insecta; order Lepidoptera; family Noctuidae; genus Conistra; species Conistra vaccinii. Next base: position 26,427,231 of record OX411318.1, read on the forward strand.
GTGACTTATATAAGAATAACAATGAATGTAAACGTTTGGTACCTATACTACCTACCAAACGTTTACATTAATTGCTATTCATAGGTCATTACTAATTACTCAAAGGTAGACGTGCATTTCTATACATTTTCGTGTCCTTTGGAAGTGAGAAAAACGTGAGGTTCGGATCCTTATTATTATAATAAGCAGCCAAATGGGATGCAATAAACTGCTGCCTTCGTTTTAGTATTTTTAGTTCTTGCGACAAACGGCGCGCGGCAGCCCTACTGAATAGGCACAGTGAGACGAGCCCGCCGGGTACTTGTAGCTTCATACCTAAACTGTGGAGTGTCCCATCTGTATTAATCTGTGGCAGAATGCGAAAAATCTCAAATTCCCAGTAAGATACAAACAATCTGACTAAAGCTAGAAGGCTGATTACAGATGGACGAAGAAAAAGAAAAAAAAAATCAAATTAGACACTGTACATTCAACAAGCTCAGTCTACACCGGTTTTGTTGATGTGGCTCAGGGGGCCAGCTAGATAGAAACATAATTATCTGACAATGTGCTTGTACATGATTATCAAATACATTTAGAATTTTTGACCATCATTATATTGTAAAGTGTTAGCTTCGCGTAGTAGACATTATTTTAAGTATCCATATGCGGTTTTTATTTATTGTGATAATATTTATATTTTACTTTTATTCACAGAAGAACATGAAATAGAAGCAACGAGGGAATCAAAGTCGTCCAATAAAGGCGACTCGGAGATGGCGTCGGAGGCGTTCGGGCCGACGCCGCGCGTGGGCCCGGCGCTCGGCCTCAAGGACTTCGGGCGCGCGCTACTGCCCGGCGAGGGCGCGGCCATGGCCGCCTTCGTGGCCGAGGGCAAGCGCATCCCGCGCCGCGGCGAGATCGGGCTCACGTCCGACGAGATCGCCTCCTACGAGTCGGTGGGATACGTCATGAGTGGCAGCAGGTACGCACTTGTGTCGTTGTAGTTATTTATGTGTTTCGCGAGAGTAATCAGAGTTCGAACTCGAGTGCTGACGCACCAATTTTAGAGAATTAAGTATGCAGTAAAGTATTTTTTTTTAATATATTATTATTAGATCTATAGTGCTTTCTCAATACTGTGATATGATCGCAGGCACCGTCGCATGGAGGCTGTACGTATCCGCAAAGAGAACCAGATCTACTCGGCCGACGAGAAGCGCGCACTGGCGGCCTTCAGCAAGGAGGAGCGCGCCAAGCGGGAGAACGCCATCCTGTCGCAGTTCCGTGACGTGTTGCAGGCGCGCACGCAGCGCCGTGACAACACCTAGCGCGCACGCAGCGCCGTGACAACACCTAGCGCGCACGCAGCGCCGTGACAACACCTAGCGCGCACGCAGCGCCGTGACAACACCTAGCGCGCACGCAGCGCCGTGACAACACCTAGCGCGCACGCAGCGCCGTGACAACACCTAGCGCGCACGCAGCGCCGTGACAACACCTAGCGCGCACGCAGCGCCGTGACAACACCTAGCGCGCACGCAGCGCCGTGACAGCACCTAGCGCGCACGCAGCGCCGCGACAACACCTAGCGCGCACGCAGCGCCGCGACAACACCTAGCGCGCACGCAGCGCCGCGACAACACCTAGCGCGCACGCAGCGCCGCGACAACACCTAGCGCGCACGCAGCGCCGCGACAACACCTAGCGCGCACGCAGCGCCGCGACAACACCTAGCGCGCACGCAGCGCCGCGACAACACCTAGCGCGCACGCAGCGCCGCGACAACACCTAGCGCGCACGCAGCGCCGCGACAACACCTAGCGCGCACGCAGCGCCGCGACAACACCTAGCGCGCACGCAGCGCCGCGACAACACCTAGCGCGCACGCTCCTGGACATAAACCTTGCACTATTTGCTACTACCACAACACCAGGCTCTGCCCGATCTAGCATTTTTTAAGGTCGTCGTTGATGGAAAGTTTTCGATTAAATGAAAATCTGAACCTTTATAATTTCACTTTTTCAAGGCCTCGTCGTTTCGGGCCTCGGTTCAGACTAATGACCAACATGGAGTAAGTGAACGTCTAGCAGCTGGCATCACGATGTGCTGTGTTAAATACGTTCTTGTTCCTGGGTTCACACTGCATTGGGCAATAAAGCAAAAGGAAGATAATACACGTTGTAAATAAATGACTGGATCATAGAAAAGTAAATGTTTAATTTCCTTAATCATATTTTACTACGTATGGCTTTCGCCTTGGACCTCTAGTTGGGTCAACTTTACAATATTTACATTCAAAATCATCTTGTGTATTGTAATACACTTATTAGCTAGGTACTATAACCCCGCGTTTACACCAAGGTAATAAACATGTGTTGTGTCTACTGTTTTCGTTTATTGTTTACAACTAAATGAAGTTGTGTAAGCAAAACTAGAAGGCTTGTCAAAAATGTGAACAAAAATAGTTAAACATGTTTGAAACAATCTCAATACTAGTTCTATACATGACATGTTGACTAGTGTTTTACAAGTTTTTGGGGCGCAGGTATACGAGGGGTATCTTACATTACACTCACATAATTATAATTTCATAGAGAGGCAGTCTACGACAAGATTCATTTACAGATTAGCTAAATTCTTATAAAATTCCTATCTAATCACTAGATTAAATATGTTAATGTAACATAATAGGGTCAAATCACTATTGGCTTCAACGCTTACCAGCGATATGTTTAACAGATCAATCGGAAGCCAAAACGATTCACGTTTACATGTCAGATGTTTGTTGTGTTCAATATAGTAAACAAATACTTGCAGAATGGTAAAACGAGTAATGATGCGTTATAAAATAGTCTACATAAGATGATGATCATAAATATCAATTATCTCAGATTACCACCCTGTAGAAGCGAAGTCTTTTCGGCGGCTTTTGGTTTATGCGGCTCGTCCTAACCAGATGCGCGATCGTCGCGCTCTTTTATGTGAATATGAGATACTCGCGCGATCGATCAAGTCGTGTTTGTATGTCAAAAGTCATACAAACGATCGCGTTCTCGCGCGAAGAGCGCTTTCGATTAGGACGCGGGGTTAGCAACCGGAAAATGCATACAGGTTTCTGATCAGCTGAATCAGATGCGTATCTGCGCTAGAGGGACACCCTCACTCGACTGCGCCGCCCGCCTGCGAGGCGAGCACGGCCTACTACATGGCTTGAGTGAGTCACGCATTTTATAACAGTTTGGGCGATAAACGCGATAGCACGGGTCAACCATGGGACATAATCTAGAGGCACGACATGTCTTGTTGCGACATCAAAGTGTGACATATAGTGTGGCCATTATCGGACTGTGTATGTCAGACGCACATGGGATGAATATTCAAAGATGGGTCGTGCGTTATTTCGTGATATCAAGTGCACAGCACTAATGGCCACAATATAGTAAACGGGTTTTTGGAACGAAGTTCTTTAACGCGGTTTCATACTTGCGTCTGGCTTCTTATAATTCGATAGAGAGAGAGAGAGAGAGAAAGTGTGAATTTGGCCGAAACGAGATACAAGATGGGGGCTGCGAAAAATTTCTCATTTTTCGCCATGCATGAGTGTCGTTTTCGTAGTTTTTGAGGGTGATAAAGTCGATAGTGAGGTCAAAATGTAAATCCATGATGGCGGCTGCGAAAACATTCTCATTTTTCGTCATGGGTATCGTTTTCGTAGTTTTCTAGGGTGCTAAAGTCGATAGAGAGGTCTAATTGTAAATCCAAGATGGCGGCTGCGAAAATTTTCAGATTTTTCGTCATGGGTGTCGTTTTCGTAGTTTTTTAGGGTGCTAAAGTCGATAGTGAGGTCATAATGTAAATCCAAGATGGCGGCTGTTAAAATTTTCGTCATGGGTGTCGTTTTCATAGCTTTTGAGGGTGCTAAAGCCGATAGTGAGGTCAAAATGTAAATCCAAGATGGCGGCTGCGAAAACATTCTCATTTTTCGTCATGGGTGTCGTTTTCGTAGTTTTTGAGGGTGCTTAAGCCGATAGTAAGGTCACAATGTAAATTCAAGATGGCGGCTGCGAAAACATTCTAATTTTTCGTCATGGGTGTAGTTTTCGTAGTTTTTGAGGGTGCTCAAAATGTAAATCCAAGATGGCGGCTAAGAAACTCGCTCGTACAGGGACACTTGCTCGTACTGCGCTAGAGGTACACTAGTTCGTACTGCGCTAGAGGGACACTCGCTCGTACTGCGCCAGGCGCGCGCGCGTGCTCTTGAGCTCGCGACGCAGCGCCGACAGCGAGCGCTGCGCCGCCGCCAGCTGCGCGCGCAGCACGCCCGGGCTGTCCGCGCCGCCCGCCTGCTGCGCGAGAGGGACACTAGCTCGTACTGCGCCACCCGCCTGCTGCGCTAGAGGGACACTAGCTCGTACTGCGCCACCCGCCTGCTGCGCTAAAGGGACACTAGCTCGTACCGCGCCGCTCGCCTGCTGCACTAGAGGGACACTCGCCCGTCCTGCGCCGGCCGCCTGGGTCGGGTCGCTCGGCCCCGTGTGACCGCCCGCACTCGCCGCGGCCGGTACCTCCGGGCCGGCCTGCTCGACGCGCGACGCGGTGGCGATGAGTCTGTTGAAGTTGCTCTTGTTCATGATGATCTTCACGGCGGGCCGCTGGTTGGGCAGTGACGTCACTGCGGGCGTGGCCGCGCGGGGAGCGATTCTGTTCTTTGCCTTCATAGGAACTATCTTTGATGGGGATATTATTTTGGTGTCTGCTGGCAGTTGCACGAACTTAACCTGATTTAAAAAAATTACATTTATTCATAATTATGTTGGACTCGAACAAAGAGATGTCAAAACTGGCGAAATGGTCGCTAGATGAATAAACTAGAAATTACCTGCATGTCCTGTGGGTTGATAATCTTCTTGACGGGTATCTTGTTGTCCTTGGGCACGGCCAGCAGTTTGTTGTTGAGAGTGAATATCTTCACTCCGGGCTTGGGCGGCGACTTGACCGGCGTGGCCGTGAGGACCATGCCTTTGGCTTGGTTGGCGATCGACGCCACCTTGCCGATCGTCGGCGGAGATGTCTCACTTTCTTTCAGCATTAATTTGCCAGCATCTGAAATTATTCAGTCGAGTTAATCATACGTTCGTCCGCGACAGTACGCGCGCGACGGCCGCAGTACCCGAGAGCCGTGCTGGGCGACTCGCACTACACATACAGTACCCGAGAGCCGTGCTGGGCGACTCGCACTACACATACAGTACCCGAGAGCCGTGCTGGGCGACTCGCACTACACATACAGTACCCGAGAGCCGTGCTGGGCGACTCGCACTACACATACAGTACCCGAGAGCCGCGCTGGGCGACTCAGACTACACATACAGTACCCGAGAGCCGTGCTGGGCGGCTCGCACTACACATACAGTACCCGATAGCCGCGCTGGGCGACTCGCACTACACATACAGTACCCGAGAGCCGCGCTGGGCGACTCGCACTACACATACAGTACCCGAGAGCCGCGCTGGGCGACTCGCACTACACATACAGTACCCGAGAGCCGCGCTGGGCGACTCACACTACACATACAGTACCCGAGAGCCGTGCTGGGCGACTCGCACTACACATACAGTACCCGAGAGCCGCGCTGGGCGACTCGCACTACACATACACTACCCGAGAGCCGCGCTGGGCGACTCTCACTACACATACAGTACCCGAGAGCCGTGCTGGGCGACTCGCACTACACATACAGTACCCGAGAGCCGTGCTGGGCGACTCTCACTACACATACAGTACCCGAGAGCCGCGCTGGGCGACTCTCACTACACATACAGTACCCGAGAGCCGTGCTGGGCGACTCGCACTAGACATACAGTACCCGAGAGCCGTGCTGGGCGACTCTCACTACACATACAGTACCCGAGAGCCGCGCTGGGCGAAACTCACTACACATACAGTACCCGAGAGCCGTGCTGGGCGACTCGCACTACACATACAGTACCCGAGAGCCGTGCTGGGCGACTCTCACTACACATACAGTACCCGAGAGCCGCGCTGGGCGACTCTCACTACACATACAGTACCCGAGAGCCGTGCTGGGCGACTCGCACTACACATACAGTACCCGAGAGCCGTGCTGGGCGACTCTCACTACACATACAGTACCCGAGAGCCGCGCTGGGCGAAACTCTCTACACATACAGTACCCGAGAGCCGTGCTGGGCGACTCGCACTACACATACAGTACCCGAGAGCACGACGGTGCGGCCGCTCTGCAGCGCGTTGAGCACGGTGCTGCCGTCGTCCGTGGGCAGCAGAGTGATGCCGTGCTGCCGCAGCAGGGCCGCGCCCGCGCCCGCTCTCGCGCCCGCCCCCGCGCCCGCGCCCGCTCCGCCGGCCGACTCGCACTACACATACACTACAACACGTTAGTCTTCGTCCAGCCGTAACTTCTTACTTTATCTTCTTCTGAATAAAGCATGAAAACTATACCTCAATGTTCAGTTCTTGCTTTATAGCTCTTTCAGTTTGCTTCGGTTTGGTAGGTTTTAAATCCTGGATTCCTATTAAAAAAAAAAAAAAAATTACCCAAAGAAAAATTTTAAATGTAGAGTAAAAAATTTTTATTCAGTTTAGAAAAACGGTACAATATAAAATAACACCAGTAACAGATTACATAGGTGCTACATTTTTACAAATTCCCTGGACCCCACACTAGGATTCCCTGTGTCTAAATGATCAATTTCAATCATTTATATTTATTGCAATCCATAATGTACACATACAGCTGGCAATTTATATACATAAATTATATATTATTATTAGGTACATTAGTATTTATATTACATTTACATTAGTATTATATAAGGTGTTAAAAAATTTACTTTAAAAACTTTCAGACGTGCTTTAGATCATCAATCTGAATAACTTTTACTATGGGACCAACATTGAAATCGCGAAAAATAAATCAGCTGTTCCAAGTAGTAAAGTTTAATAACTACACTGGACAGCTGTTTTTTTTTCGCGATTTCAATGTTGGTCCCATTGTAAAAGTTATTCAGTTTCATGGTCTAAAGCACCTTTTACTTTTTTTTAAGCAGTTTTATGTCCAGAATATCACTGTCCATTCCAAGGTTGCCTGGAAGAGATTGCAGTAAGCGATAAGGCCGCCCATTGTATATTTTGTAGTGTATTACTTTTTCTTCTTGTAATGTATTATCTGGTGTACAATAAAGTATATTTAAATAAATAAATAAAGCACCTCCTAAAGTTAATTTTTTCACACCTTATATAATTTATTATTAGTAATTATTCACTTAAACATTTTGATTGCTATTGGTGTATTTATATATTTAAATTAATTCATATATTTCAAATCTTTTATTTTTATTGGTAATCAGTTATTTTTGTTATTGAATTTATCCGTTAGATATACCTACGCCTATTGTGTAATAACTTTTATTAATTAGGAATTGTATTACTTTATTTAAAAATATAAAAAATAAAATGTTTTATTGATTGAATAAAATGTATTATAATTTGAAGCCCTGACTCCTGAGCTAGGTGGTACCTGTGTTACAGGAGTCAGTATCTTCACCTGTTTTTTTTAACATTATTTATGCAATAAAATTAAAAATAAAATAACTTATAGCTTAAAATGCAGGAAACCAATTTAGTGCATGCATGCTCTTGAGTGGTTTGTGTCCGCGTGTGTTTGTTGAGATTTTGTGTATGTGTGTGTGTGTGTGTACGTGTGTGAATGAGCGTGAGTGATTGTGCGTGGTGACTGGGCGTTGGGTTATAATTATGTGAGGATTTGTTTGCCTACTTTACTATTTAATTATCACGAGTATTGTTCTTTAAGTATGTTTTCTGTCTGTAATATATTGGTTTTATTTTCTTGTTTTATGTTTCCCGGTTATTTATTGTATATTTTTATTGACATAACATATGGACTAGAAGAGTGCATTTTAAGGCGAGAGGGAGGCAAATTTAATGTGTTTTTATGGCACAACGAATATTTTGTTTGTATGTCTTCCCGTGTTTTGAAAGATTCTGGATATTTGCGGACTAATTTACATAATTCTAAAAATTTTATGTTTCTGGAAGTAAGGCTTGCAACTAACTTTTTGTTCTATGGGTGAATAGGTGCATATGTGCTATTTCCCCATAGGATGATGGCATAGCTAAACCAAGCATGGGCGTACGCGTAATATGTGACTAGCGCGGTTTGTAGGTTGGTAGTTTTTTAATTCCGCGTAGGGCGTATTTGTTTGGCATGAGGTGAGGAGCGAAATATCATCCGCGAATAGTATACATGGCCCATGTATGATTTTGGGGAGGTCATTTATGTATAAAAGGAATAGGAGGCCGCCTATAACGCTTCCCTGGGGAATTGAAGAGAGTATTTGTCTGACATTAGATCGTACGAGTTGTATTTCTTTTGTTTTTTTTTATTATAGGTAATGTTCAATCTCAACCAATAAATTGCTCTCTACCCTTCAGATATGATGCGAACCAGTCGTGGGCTTTTCCGCGTATTCCTATTCCGTATAGCTTATTTAAAAGTACTTTAAATTGCACTTTATCGTAGGCCTTAGTCATGTCAAGTAATATTCCTATCGCGTAGGTAATGTTTGTTATTTAAAATATTTAAAGATTCTTGGATGCACTTGTAATGCTAGCATTGTAGATGTATTTTTGCGAAATCCGTTTTGGCAGTCATCGAATATCTTGTATTTTTTCACAAAAGGAATATACTCGGTCGCGGTCGCTCATTGCTTTTTCAAAGACTTTAGATGTGGGTAGAAGGGAAATTGGTCTATAATTATTTGGGTCTGTTTTATCATTCTTTTTATGAAGAGGTTTTATTAAAGATTTTTTTTGTTGATCTGTTAGTTTAAACCATTTACTATATTAATAACAATGGAATGCTGTTCAGTGGTAAGCGTATCACTTGAGAAGGGACAGGACAACGTCTGTCTGGTCAGCTAGCTATGAAAAAAACCAAAACGAAACACTAACTCACTTTGTACAGCTTCAAATGTTTGTATTTGAGGTTCATCCGCGGCCGTTTCTGCCATTTGTTCTAGAATAGGATACATTCACACATCATTATAGAATTCAAAGTGCCAACAAAAGAGACAAGCTAAGGAGACTCGTCCCGTACCGTCGACGAGCGCGGACACGGAGCGCGCGGCCTCGCGGTCCTTGAGCGCGTCCTCGATGAGGCCGCGCAGGTCGTCGCGCCGCAGCTGCAGCGCCAGCGAGTGCGGCGTCTTGTGGAACTTGTTGAGCGCGGCCGGGTCCGCGCCCGCGCGCAGCAGCTCGGCCGCGGCCGCCGCGTGGCCGTTCTGCACGGCCCAGTGCAGCGGCGTCATGCGCAGCATGTCGCGCACGTCCACGGCCGCGCCCGCGTCCAGCAGCAGGCGCAGCACGCGCGCGTGGCCCGCGCACGCCGCCAGGTGCAGCGGCGTGCGCTCCACCTTGGTGCGCGCGTCGCGCGACACGCCGGCGCGCAGCAGCACGGCGCACGTGTCGGCGTGCGCGTTGCCGGCCGCCAGGTGCAGCGGCGACGTGCCGAGCTGAGGGCGGGCAAGTCAAGTCATCCCCCACCCACCACTTCATTTTGAATGTCAGACATTTAAAAAAAGAATTTTATATGGAAAATTTAAATTTTTCGAAGTAAGACTTAGTCGACGAAGCCCCGCTTCGTGGGGCTCCTACTTTTGTCTGCAGGGTTTAAAGGAACCTATCACGAAGACGACGGGGGTCATTCGCTCCCTCACTTGAGCCCCCGTCATCCTCTTCGAACCTAACCAACGTGGAAGTTTCAGGAGACCTTCTAGAACTCCCAAATAGCCTCACATGCTTTCGAGCGAGGCGGCTTGTTTTTAAACTCAAACCATATTTATATCTCGTGCGCAGCGAGTAGGTAAGAGAGTATTGTAGGTATCGCACCACATACCCAGTCAGTGGTGAAGGGCGCGCCCTTGGCCATGAGGTCGAGCACGAGCGGCGTGTCGCCGGCGCGCGCGGCCAGCAGCAGGCGGCGGCCCAGCTCCACGGCCGCCGACGACGCGGCCACGCGCGCGCCCGCGGCCCCGGCGCCTGCGCCCGGGACCAGCGTCTGCGACTGCATAGCGACTTTGGTTAGGGTTGATCATTTCATACAAATAAGTTTTTGATTATACCTATTCTGTGAGTATCAATCGCAGGTGAACTTAGCAACAATTCCGCCCTTGTGACATAAGGCACATAAAAAATCAATAGTTTACAAAAAAAATATGGGGCCTATTTTGCTATAACACAGTAAAAAAAATGTGTAAACCATGTCTAGATCAAAAAATTACACACACACCAATTCATTGTTTGATATATCGACAAGTGATCAACAAAGTATGTATCCATGCCTAGTTATATTCAATATTGTAATCTCTCATGCAGAGCAATGCAATATCTTTATATTTTGTTTAATTAATGTAGTCATTAGGTCTTAAAATAAAAATATTTTGTAGGCGCCCAAATTAAACAATCAAATTGCTTACAAGTACAAAATACCTGTAAGCAATTGGAATGTTTAATTTGGGCGCCACTTAGTAAATACTTGAAAGAAAAAAACTGTATTTAAAATAAAGTTTGCAAATCATTTTGAGTATTGAAGCATAACACCATCAACAAAATATGGAAGCTTCACTTACAGTTATTATCTGCGGTGCTGTGATGCGCACCACCACATCCTCTGAACACAAGTCTGATGTCATTGTGGTTCATCTGGAAATATTATATTAGTTCCCTGTATTTTAATGCATTACACAAAGTGCAGACAGGTCATAATAAAACTTAATGGCAGAGTGGAAGTTGTAATGAAAAGAGTATTCTGAAACTGAATTTCCCTTCTACATAACGTGGTTCAGGGTGGTTGTATAACTATTGTTTGCTGTGTAGTCTTGTGGACAGTGAAAGTGTTGGAAAACATTATTTAGTAGATAATTTCCTTGCAAAATATTTACTAAGACTACTCTTTGCTCATATAAATTGTTGTAAATTACTAAACTTACAACATATAATAATTGGAATTTGGATATTACTAACTCTAAAAAAATAAAAAACCTACTCTGATTGGGAACAACATTGTTGTATTTTATTTCGTCTCTAAAACTAATAAACGTTCATTGTCTTGTTGTTACTATATTGTATAACATGATGAGGCATCTCCACCATAGTGGACGAATTCTTGAACATTTCAGTTCGCGCTTTTTACGTCTCAATATTATTGATTGAAATTCAACAGGATAAGGATGTCAAGCTCGTTGCTAAAGCCATGCCTTCGACCGCCATAAAACACACTTCCTTTTCCTGTCGCAACGGAAGTGATCGACTGTCCCTTCACATAAAACAATAAAATACATATTTACCAACTTACCTAGGCTGTGTGTCTTTCATAATACCAGTTAGGAACTTAATTTAAGGGCCCCATATTGAAATTAAAGTAAAGAAGTGTAGACGTCAACAGAATTCTGTACGTTCCAATGAAATAATCAACGTTTGTCTACCGCGAAAATAAACGTCAAAATTAAAATGTGTACATATAATCGCATAATAGCATTCTTAGTTTCGACATCCAGGTAATGTTTTTCATGTAATCGTATGATATCTATAGAATTGTACCTATGAATGATTGTTTTCCTATGTTTTCAGAGATTTTTTTATACTATTTCTATTTCCAAATCATTTTGAGGTTAACATGTAAAACATGTTGTTTTTAAACGTTGGTATCATACTTTGTGTCAAAGAGTAGAATACGTTTATTCTGCTTTAGTTATTACTCTGAGGTTTATTCTCATTTATTATTTATGTCTAGACTCTTTGTTTATGGTTTGCACATAGTAAAAGCTAGAACTCTACGCTATAGACCCACATTTCCACTATTTATAAATTGCGGAGAGGAGCGGAGATGTGTCAATATTAACCAATAGAATCAAAACTCCGCTCCCGAGGTGCGATTCTATTGGTTAATTTTGGCACATCGCCGCTCCGCTCCTCTTCTCTCCGCTTCAGTGGACAGGCAGCCTTAACGTTGGTTCATAGGAAATTGAAATTGTATACTTAAAAAACAAAAACTTTATTATTTATTTCATAATAACCATAATTACAACTGCCAAATTGCTACTTATGCGATGCATCGGGCTCTCGAACTGTCAAAACGCAATTTTGTGATAGCCCTCTTAAGGAGGATGCGCTAAGGTAGCTCGCGAAATTCAAATTTTCTTTCGTTTTCTGCAATTTGCAGCTCAGTGTCAGGTTGTATGTTGATTAAAATATAATTCGCGACCGTAACAAATATGGCTTTACAGAATTATAATCATTAGAATTATTAGCAATACAACTCCATAAGTTAGCAAGTGTCAATGTCATGATTTCATGAATTAGTCATTCAATACAGTTACATGAACTTAGAGAGTGGTATTGATGACTTTTATGATTATAATTCTATAAATAAACATTTGATACGGCCGCGAATCATATTTAGATCAACATACAACCTGATACTGACCTGCAAATTGCAAAAAACGTAATAAAATTTGAATATCGCGGGTTACCTTGGCGCATCCCCCTTAAGTTCGTCAACTTACTCGGCTCGCCGTCACGGCGTCGGTGACACACGTGAAGCTTCCTCACACTGTATCGCGATGTTGGCAAATCAAACCTAAATTACGTGATTTTTTTTAAACTTGGAGTAGTGTATAATGCACTTTACACAAGTCCGTTTCGGGCGTGGGCGTAAATTAAAAAAATTTAAGAACGAAACGAAAGTTGGCCCCAGAATATTGGCGGCAAATTTAAAAAATACATGCATGACTAGAGATGGGCAAATGCCCGGGCATTTTGGGCAAATTGGGAAAATTCCTAATAAGTGCCCATAAATTTCTGCCCCTGGGCATTTATCGGGGCATATATTTTT